>JAJHSJ010000007.1:38608964-39144045 GCA_021015155.1 Magnolia officinalis
TGTGGCGACATGAATCTAAGCCACAATCACAAGTCTGGTACCGAGTGTTTGGACTATAAACATAGTCCCAAACTCAAACAGTTTTCATCGCTAGCATGTGAAGTAAAGCATGGTAAACAAGCAATACAAGCATGTTAGTCGGCATGTTATAAAGCATAAAGTAAGACATGAATAAAGCATGTTACAAAGCATGTTGAGAAGCATGTTTTAAAACATATTGTAATGCATGTAATAAAGCACTATCCCCATAGGGATAGAATTGTGTGTGCAATACAATTAAGTGGTTGCGGTGAACCACCGCATGGAGGGGATCCTACATGTCTCTAAGGGAGTTGGAGAATCCATATCAGCGCCTATCTAAGGCACTAGTACATGCACATGTACACCTACATGCAAATACACAAACACTTAGAATACACGTTTCCAACATACATGACGTATGTTAGGCAAGTTCGTGATTGGGCTGTCCCTAAGCCCCGGGAGTATTTTTCCCGCGTATATCGTATTCATACAGCAATAATCATTACAATTACATATCCAAATCCGCACGTATGCGGGATTTCTAGAATACGCAATTTCAACATACGGCATTTACACATGAACATATATTTTCGCGATCTCTTTCGCCAAACTAGTATTTTATCCCACATGATATAATCAAACATTAAATAAACATGTCAAACATTTTCTCAACAAAATACGTATACGGTATTCTACGTATATCAAGAGTATGTAAAATTCCATATCTTTATCGCTAATCGAAACAGGAAACGGAAAGCACTTTGTACATGTGCATTTGCATGCAGATCATGAATCTATCATTATCTGACATTGAAAGCGTTGAAAACCGTAACTTATACGCTAAAGTCCTCACCTCAGCCCTTGGAATTCCAACGAATCAGCAAGAAGGTTGGTGCTTCCGTATACGGGAGTTTCTTAGCCTAAAGATCGCATTCGATTAGTCTTTCCTTAACCTATCACTAATCAGGCTCAAATCAGACCTAGGGTTAGGGTTTCTTACCTTCAAATGGGGTGGAAACCGCCGGGAAATCCTTGGAATAGAGCGGTGTAGGCCGGGGAGAAGTGGAAGCAGCAGGAGGAAGATCGGCTTCGATCTCCACAAGTTTCTCTCTCTTTTCTCTCTTTCTCTCTTAGGGTTTGAACCCAAAATTCGTATGGCTGTGAGAGGGGTGTTCTAAGCCCCTTTATAGCCAAAAACCTCCCAAAACAGACTCAGGTTCAAGGGTGACTGCTTACATAGGCATTTCGCCACTTTCCAAGCTCAAAAGGGGTGTTCTGGTGGCCCTCTTTGAGCCAAACGTCAGACTTAAGCTCACCCACTGCGGATCTACGTGGGATTACGTTTTCGCTCGATCGGATTCCCAGATCGCACGTGGCGGACCACTTTCAGTTCAACGGTCCGTGGGCCACGATCGGAATTTCTGAGTACATGTAAATGTTCCTGAAATTTTTCTTAATCCGAGGGTTGTAATTTGGTCTGATTCCGACGGTCAGGTTGCTTAATACTGACGCGCAACCGAAAGGTGCCAGATCACTATTCCAGATATTTTTCTTGGATGGAAATAGTGTTTTTCACACTCCCTCGCTCCGGAGTGAAAATAATGGCCGTGGGACATCGGAATCATCTGATTTTTGAGATGATTGTCAAGCCCAGTGGGGCGGTCCTGGTTCCTTAGCTTCGTGTTAATCGGACTCCCGATGTGCGATCTAGACCTCATACGAAGTTTCGTTTCAGTCCCGAGAGCAGACGGGTAATGAGTTTGGCTCTAGACTTTAGGGTAACCTAGAGTCACCAATTCTGCAAGTTTTGGGTCTTGCAGATCGTATTTAAAGCGATCCCAACGGATTTCATGATTTACCGAGTTAGGTACTTAGTTAACTTTGTTAAATTTCTAAAGGATTTAATCCTATGTGATTTCTGGTCGAGGTGGTACTCGGCCCAATGTACGGAAATTTTCAGGTCGTTACAATCTACCCCCCTTAAACAAAAAATTTCGTCCTCGAAATTTATACCTTTTCGTAGTCCTCGAGAATCTGAGGGTAGTTCTTTCTGACCTCGGCCTCAGTCTCCCAGGTAGCTTCCTCCTCGGAATGATGTGTCCACAGCACCTTCACAGTGGGATGACCTTGCTACGTAGTACCTGCTCCTTCCTATCAAGGATACGCGTCGGGCGCAGCTCGTACGTAGCATCCTCGCTCAACTGTACCTGCTCCCATCTGATGATATGCGTAGGATCAGGAACGTACTTCTTCAGCATAGAGACATGAAATACGTTGTGTACAGAAGCAAGCGGCGTAGGCAAGGCGAGACGATACGCCACATCACCCACTCGATCCAGTATCTGAAATGGACCGATAAATCTCGGTGTGAGCTTCCCCTTCTTTCCGAACCGAAGGACTCCCTTCATAGGGGAAACTCGAAGGAAGACATGATCCCCGACATCGAACTCCAGCGGTCGCCGCCTCGTATCGGCGTAACTCTTCTGTCTGCTCTGCGCTGTGCGTAATCGACGCCTGATGATATCAATCTTCTCTGTAGTCGTCTGGACCAACTCTGGGCCAATCAGGCTGCGCTCGCCAACCTCTGCCCAGCAGTGCGGTGCCCTACAAGGTCGACCATATAAAGCCTCATAAGGCGCCATACCAATAGTCGCCTGGAAGCTGTTATTGTAGGCGAACTCTGCGTACGGAAGACAGTCATCCCAGCTGTCCTTGAAGTCCAACACACATGCTCGCAACATATCCTCCAAAATCTGATTACCCTCTGTCTGCCCATCAGTCTGAGGATGAAACGCGTGTACTGAACTTCAACTTCACACCCATCGCCTCCTGGATACGAGTCCAGAAGATGGATGTGAATCGCGTGTCTCTGTCCGACACGATCTCTAAGGGAACTCCATGCAGACGAACGATCTCTCTGATGTACAGTCTAGCCAGCTCGTCTGCAGAGTTCGTAACTCTGATAGGGAGGAAAATGGGCCGATTTGGTCAACCGGTCCACAATCACCCAAATAGAATCATGTCCCTTCCTCGTCTTCGGCAGCCCTGATATGAAGTCCATGGAGATGAAGTCCCACTTCCACTCCGCTATAGGCATGGGCTGAAGCAGTCCAGGAGGTCGGCGATGTTCTGCCTTGACCTGCTGGCACGTCAGACACCGAGATACATACTCAGCGATGTGGGCCTTCATGTTGTCCCACCAGTAAGTCCGTCTCATGTCCTGGTACATCTTCGTGCTACCAGGATGCATCGCAAGCTTCGAGTTATGGGCAGACTCGAGAAGCTCGCGTCTCAAGTCAGCCACATCAGGAACACATAGGCGGCCACGGAATCGTAAACCCCCATCAGAACCAACTCTCCACTCGGAATCCACGGCGTCGCTAGCCTGCTCTCGAAGCTCAGACAGCCGTATATCGCCCCTTTGGGCCTCAACAATCCTGTCGTCAATAAGTGGCCGCGCCCGAACGTGCGCAACACACTCAAAAGGCTCCTCGACAGTGAGTCTCTGCTCGAAGTCGCGCACAAACTCCATCATGTCCCACTCGGCTATCATCAGCGGTGCCGCAAATGCAATCATCTTCTTGCGGCTCAACGCGTCTGCCACAAGGTTCGCCTTGCCAGGATGGTAGGAAACCTCGAACTTGAAGTCCTTCAAGGTCTCCATCCATCGGCGCTGTCTCATATTCAAGTCTCGCTGCGTGAATATATACTTAAGGCTCTTGTGGTCGCAGAAAAGCTCGAACTCCTCTCCGTAGAGGTAATGTCTCCAGAGCTTCAATGCAAAGATGACTGCTGCCAACTCCAGGTCATGTGTAGGGTAATTCTCCTCGTGCTTCCTTAATTGTCTCGAGGCATACGAAATCACCCTATCCTTCTGCATCAGCACACAACCCAAACCAACGCGAGACGCGTCAGTATATACCGTGTACTTCACCCCTTGCTCTGGCAATACTAGCACAGGGGCGGACGTCAACTTGTCCTTCAGCTCCTTAAAAGCTGCCTCCGCCTTCTCATTCCAGGCGAACTTCAGGTCCTTCCTAGTCAACTGCGACAATGGCCTGGCGATCTTCGAGAAATCCCGAATGAAACGTCTGTAATACCCAGCCAGACCAAGGAAACTCCTCACCTCAGTAACCGACTCAGGCTGCTGCCAATCCTGAACCGCGGCTACCTTAGCAAGGTCCACTGCTATCCCATCCTTGGACACAACATGTCCCAGGAACTTGACTTCCTCCTGCCAGAAGTCGCACTTCTTGTATTGCGCAAACAACTGGTTCCTCTCTAACGTACCCAACACTGCTCGCAGGTGCTCCTCGTGCTCCTCCCGACTCGTGGAGTATATCAAAATATCATCGATAAAAACGATGACGAATCGGTAAAGGAAGGGCCGAAATACCCGGTTCATCAGATCCATGAACACGGCTGGTGCGTTCGTCAGACCGAACGACATCACCAAAAACTCATAGTGCCCGAAGCACGTCCTGAAGGCTGTCTTCTGTATATCTTCCTCTCTCACGCGCAACTGGTGGTACCCTGACTGAAGGTCAATCTTCGAGAAATACTTCGCCCCCCTCAACTGATCAAACAGATCATCTATCCTGGGCAAAGGATACTTGTTCTTCACCGTGACCTGGTTCAACCTACGGTAATCAATACACAACCGGTAGCGACCCGTCCTTCTTCTTCACGAACAACACAGGTGCTCCCCAAGGAGACACACTAGGTCGAATAAAGCCTTTCTCTACAAGTTCGTCAATCTGTTTCCGCAGTTCCTCCATCTCGCATGGAGGCATACGATAGGTCGGCAACGAGATGGGCATCGCACCAGGCGTAAGGTCAATCGTAAAGTCAATCTCGCGCCGAGGAGGTAAACCAGGGATAGTCTTAAAGACTCCAACAAACTCCCTAACCACTGGCGTACCCTCCAGTGTCGGACCATCAATCGGCACAAGTAATGCAGCATAACAATCAACTCGACAGGGCCAACTGACCTGTACAGAGAACGTGAACGCTGTGCCGTCAGGTCCATAGGCGGTCACGATCCGAGCATCGCAATCTATCTCCGCCCTCATCTTGGCGAGCCAATCCATGCCAAGTATAACGTCGTAGTGCCATAGCGGAGCAACAATAAGGTCGACGTGCTCCGTGCTGCTACCCAAATCTATCGCGCAACTCTCGCATAAACGCGTGACATCCGAGAAGGTCCCGGTGGCCGTAGTGAGTCTCGTTCCCTTAGTGGGAACAGAATGCAAAGATAGGCGTTTCACCGCCCCACATGAAATGATAGAGATAGTGGACCCAGTGTCCACCAGTAGAGAAACGGGAGTACCATGGATATGAGCCGTGCCCTCGAAGGCCGTCGGTGCCGATATCGACGCCTCTGGTGCCTCAGCAACAAGGGTATGCACACGGGCCTGCTGCTGGCGATTCGGCTGAGGAGCCTGGGGTCGCTGTGGCGGTCTGAAGAACGGCACAGGAGGTCGGAATGAAGGATGTGCAGGAGCGGTCTGTAGCGGCGGAGCTGAAATGGTCTGGGGATAAGAGCGACCCAATCTCTGCGGTGGCGCAAATCCGCTAGCCCTCATGCGCGAGAAGCAGCTCTCGGCAGGATGTCCTGGTTTCCCGCAAAAACGTGCAGGTCACCAACGGGCGTCTCATGGGAAGCACTGGCGCTGCAGCCCGGGGGGAGAATCGGCTCGAGGCCTCTTGCCTAAAATAGGCCTGCTCTGTGTATCCTGGCGCGGTCTCGCAACCATAGTACCGCGTGATCGGGCCAGACGGTCCACATCCTGCTCGGCCGTCATAGACATGTGGACCAGTGCTGCATAAGTAGGGATAGTGAGGCAGCAAAGCTTCGACCGTATGTCAGGTCGCAAGCCTCCAGTAAATCGTCGCATCCTCATCTGCTCATTGACGAGGATGGTCGGGACAAAGCGGCCCAACTCGGTAAACCGGTGCTCATACTCCGTCACCGACATGCCTCCCTGCCTGAGGCGCAAAAACTCGTCCTCCCGCTCATGTCGATATGTCTCTGCGGGTAATACTTCTCGTGGAACCGAGACTCGAAAGCCTCCCAAGTCCACACGAAGTCCACTGCGACCGTGCGCAGCACACTGTCCCACCATAAACTGGCCTCCCTCTCAAACATAAAGGTAGCCAGCTCAACCTGCTCTGCCTCAGAGCAATGTAACATCCGTAGCATCTTGGAGATGCGGTCCAACCAGAACTCTGCCTCCTCGGGTCTGTGAGAACCCGCAAATGAAGGAGGCCTCAAGCGCTGAAATCGCTCGAGTAGCCCTCGCGTACCGACATCTCCAGTAGGAGGTGCAACGGGTGCAGGCAGAGGCGCATCCTCACACCGCGCAGGAGGCTCAGAATACTCCTCAGGATGCGCAGACGTAGTAGGTGGAGCCGCACCACCACCGTGGGACAAGGCCTCAGCAATAGTGGCCATCAGATCCTGATGCTGCTGCTGCTGTATCTGCTGCTGCATCTGCTGCTGCTGCTGTATCTGCTTATGCTGCTGCCTGCTGCTGCATCTGCTGCTGCTGCTGCATCTGCTGCTGATGCATCATCATCATCAGCTGCTCAAATCTATCAGGCTGTGGAGCAGCCTGGGAATCATGATGTGCAGCAGATGACGGCCGATACTGCTCTCTGACCGGGGGTGTGTAAGGTGGCTGTCCACCACTAGGACCAGCAGAAGGCTGATCAGATCCCAATCCACGGTCAGTAGGACCGCCACTACCAGAAGGAGTCTGGTCCATAGAGCCGGTCAAACGTAGATGTGCCGTGCTCCGCGTATACTGCCGCGGCATGCCCTATACAACATAGGGTAGATCATTCGTGAGATATAGCACAAAACACATCATGAGGCACTTACGCATTCCACACATCATCAATACAAAGAGGCTACATGCTTTTCATTTACTCAAAATTGTCATAATACATGGACACAGAGTTACATGAATCACGACAGAAAATCACATGATAGCCATTACATTCATTACATGAAAACATACAAAGCATGCTACTACCTACTACATCAACAACATAAAAACATAAACCGCCTATCGCGGTAACCAACATAAGCAACAACACACAACACATGGATGACTAAGCATCCGAAGTAGGCGGTGGAGGAGGAGCATTCTTATCCTGCGCACAGCACAGGATGGCCTTCAACGTACGGGACATCTTCTTGAAGCTTCTCTTATATAGGCGTCAGTCTCTTCAAGCTTGGCTCGAACTTGACCAATTTCTTGCTGCAGGGCGGCTTGCCCTTCCTCAAGACGGGCAAATCGCGCGTCAAAAGCATCCCGATCAATACCAGGCTCCTGAGCCACAGGAGGTGAACTCTCCTCGGTGTCCTGAGCCTCAGGTTCTTCTTCCTGTATATCATCATCGCCCTCCTCATCACTCTCCTCGCCGGCACTATCCGACTCATCACCAGAGTCGTCGAGTCGGGCTTGCCGCTGTTGAGGGCCGATCTTCATATTCCTGAGTGTCGCTTCACTTATGATTCGGACCGGTGCAAGATCCTCCATGTTCAACCTGTAGCCTACATCACGAGCCATCCTGCAGATCAGACGGCCAAATGGAGCGAAAGATCGTTCCTGGTAGAACGAACGGCATGCACTATCTGAGATAGGATGAACGTGGGTAGGCATATGTCGTCTCCATGTCCCATCTTGTACAAGAAGTCTACCATCACCCGAGTACATTCCGTGCGGTTACCCGTTCGTGGGTACACGTTGTAGGTGAAAATATGATGGAGTAAACGGAGGTCTTCCGCCATTTTTGTCGACGCAATGCTGTTTCCTCTCCTCCAAGTAACCCGGCGACCACAGAGATATCGCGCGCGGCGATCCCTTTCCCGCGCACTTCTGGAAAAGCTACCACTGGGGTGTACCTGACCACGCGGCAGCTTGGTGATCCGAGCCACTTCATCCACTGTAATGTGCGTCTAATGCCCCTCACAGAAACAGTAAACTGAAGAGGCTCAACAGATGCGTCCACGATGTGAGCATAGAAGGCGCGGACCGTGTTCTCACATGCAGGCGACTGGCCATCAAATATAGAATTCCAACCGATGTCCACCAGGTGGTCCATCAGTGGGTGTAGCCCGAACATCCTTTCATCTACATGGGCTTCAAACACAACTTTGCGGCCCGCAAAGCGCCCATATTCCATGCCAATCGGGTAAGCATTTCTGGCGGGATGGTCGGGATCCAAGTCTCGCTTTGACCTAAATTCCCGCACGGTGCTTGGGCCGGCCCCGACGTCGGATCTTCTTCGGGAATGGGCTGGCCTACTTGGGCCGGCATCATCAGCCGCGGTTTTCCTCTTTCCCATGAGAGATAGGATGGAGGAAAGAGAGAAAATGGTGGCCACCACACCAAGGAGGGCCATGGAAATTTGCCCAAAATGGGGTTTAAGGGCTGATCTCTTTGCTCCACCACAAATAATCAATGCAATGGGTGTGGGAGGAGCCCAAGAGGTAGAAAATGAAGAAACAAGAAGGAAGTGGGATGGTTTGTATCTTACCCGATTTTGAGCTCCAAAGAGGGATTGAGAGCTCCAACTTGAGAAAATGGGGAAAGGGGAAGCTAGGGCTGTTGTGGGAGGTTGGGATGGGTGAGATATGGAAGAAAAATGGAAGATTTGGAGGTTGTAGGGATGGGTTTTTGGAGAAAATTCGAAAATGGGGTGGAGGTGCTTGAAAAGAGGGGTGAAATGGAAAGGGGGTGCTTCCAACCCTATTTATTCTAACCAAAACCACAAATGGGACGTGCCATGGGGTAGGGGGGTCAAACCGACCCAGCCCACACTTGAACCATCGCCGGAAAGTCGACCGGCCGGCGGCGCGCCGCCCGACCCGCGCGCCGCCGCGGCCGGACTTGGCCGGAGCCGCGCTGCCGCGGCCTGGCCCACCTTGGCACGTGCCCAGGGTGCTGAATGCACCCTGGCTTGGTCAAAATTTAAGTAGGCTGACGTGGGGGGCCCACGAACTCCGTTCGGCTCCCAAACGGGTAGTTTCCGGAAATTTCAGCTTCAATCTGATTTTTTTTCTGATTTTTAAGGGATTATTTTTGGTGAAGTGTGACCATGACACGTCAATAGACGGTCAAGGGGTGATTTGGAGTCCACGTGTGCGGTCAGGATCGAGTACAAACTCGATCAACGCGTCTATTTTCAACGAATTTCACCGAACGGTGAAGTCGGGAGACCTTAGGACTGTTTCTAAACGTTTGCGCACCCTCCTAAGTATAATGCGTCAGCGTACGTAGTGGGGACATAACTCAGGTCCGGTTTTAATCAAAATCATCTCTGATACCAACTTGTAACGCCCTGAAATTCGGGGGTCGAGTATGAACTCAACTCCCGAGTTCCAACGCATCACTTATGCAACATACACAATGTCGGTTAAATGTTGTCTGAGTTAGCGCAATAAACATGAATGAGATTAAACCAAAACAGTAATTCATACTCCAGTTCAATTGCATTTAAAAACAGCGGAAGACTGAAATTTTATATACAAGTATGTAAAGTAACAAAATTTTTTGAACTTCAGAGTATGAGTACTAGCTGAGCACCAATATACATGTAAAGTTTGTAAATTAAAAACCCAAAATACATCCTCAAAAGAGGCCCCGAAAGTCCCGCGATGCAGCCGGCCTAGGCGTAGCCGTCAGAATACTGCATGAAAGAGAACTCCTCCTGGTCCTCATCAACGTCGGGCTCTGGCTCCTGAACCAAGGCGCCCTCTAATCCTGCAACAGAGTCTGGTTGGTGTGTACAACACCGTCCCGTAATGTGGGAGTGAGTAGCTAACTCAGTGGAACAATAATGCATAAGTTAACATGTTATCAAATCAACCAAGCAGTAATGATAAAGCAGTACAAATCAAGCATTTCTAACTACTCTTGTTAAATGCAAAAATGATATGACATGATGCTGTATGCCCTTGCCAAACCACCCTCAAGCGACATCATCTTACGTTCGCGAATGCTTAACTCCCTCAGTGCGCCACATCTACAAAGCACATGCGGTGCGATGATGTTCATGATTACCAAGTTATTATTAGTCCATTTCAACCAGCAGTATTGGGAAACTAAGGTACCTCCCTTGTATCATTCCCAACATGATCCATTCTAGGGTCGTCAATCCTAGTTATTCTCATACGATGTTATGGTTTGAGAAGCTTAGTGATGGCATCGCAACAGGTTCGTCACCCGTCAGCGCGGATACAGATCTCACCGTATGCGGCTCAATTGCTGGCCGTCAGCTCGAGTACAGGTCTCACCGTACTCGGCTCAATCACTAGCCGTCAGCTCAAGTACAGGTCTCACCGTACTCGGCTCAACTCACACTCTAGTTACTGTGAAAGGCTCGTGGCCAATCACAGATACTTAAAGTACACTCGATGATACCACGGAGGACTCGTCGCCCGTCAGCACGAGCACAGATCTCACCGTACTCGGCTCTCGCCGAAGTATCGACAGCTCGAATACAGTGTCCCATACCACCGTATTCGGCTCACGAGATAGTTGCGCAATGGTCACTACGGGGAGGCACATGGCCCCAGCATAGGCCGACAGCTCGACCACGGTGTCCCATACCACCATGCCCGGCTCATGCGTCTTAGCGGATCTAGGTACCATGGTTAAACAGGAATCACCACTGGTAAGTTTGGTACCCTAGGTTCAAGCAGTAGCGACCAAACAAGGTGAACACACAACTACACTTCGGTTCAAGTGGCGAGCCTGACTAGCTCGAGCGCACCACAAGTTGAGCGATATGGAGCGCAAAAGCACTCCGCGTGGCCAACCACTATCGCCAACCGAAGTACGACTCGGGTTCGCCGGACCCGTCCTTTGTGGCGACATGAATCTCAGCCACAATCACAAGTCTGGTACCGAGTGTTTGGACTATAAACATAGTCCCAAACTCAAACAGTTTTCATCGCTAGCATGTGAAGTAAAGCATGGTAAACAAGCAATACAAGCATGTTAGTCGGCATGTTATAAAGCATAAAGTAAGACATGAAGTAAAGCATGTTACAAAGCATGTTGAGAAGCATGTTTAAAGCATATTGTAATGCATGTAATAAAGCACTATCCCCATAGGGATAGAATTGTGTGTGCAATACAATTAAGTGGTTGCGGTGAACCACCGCATGGAGGGGATCCTACATGTCTCTAAGGGAGTTGGAGAACCCATATCAGCGCCTATCTAAGGCACTAATACATGCACATGTACACCTACATGCACATACACAAACACTTAGAATACACGTTTCCAACATACATGACGTATGTTAGTCAAGTTCGTGATTGGGCTGTCCCTAAGCCCCGGGAGTATTTTTCCCGCATATATCGTATTCATACAGCAAATAATCATTACCATTACATATCCAAAATCCGCACGTATGCGGGATTTCTAGAATACGCAATTTCAACATACACGGCATTTACACATGAACATGTATTTTCGCGATCTCTTTCGCCAAACTAGTATTTTATCCACACATGATATAATCAAACATTAAATAAACATGTCAAACATTTTCTCAACAAAAATACGTATACGGTATTTCTACGTATATCAAGAGTATGTAAAATTCCATAATCTTTATCGCTAATCGAAACAGGAAACGGAAAGCACTTTGTACATGTGCATTTGCATGCAGATCATGAATCTATCATTATCTGACATTGAAAGCGTTGAAAACCGTAACTTATACGCTTAAAGTCCTCACCTCAGCCCTTGGAATTCCAACGAATCAGCAAGAAGGTTGGTGCTTCCGTATACGGGAGTTTCTTAGCCTAAAGATCGCATTCGATTAGTCTTTCCTTAACCTATCACTAATCAGGCTCAAATCAGACCTAGGGTTAGGGTTTCTTACCTTCAAATGGGGTGGAAACCGCCGGGAAATCTCTTGGGATAGAGCGGTGTAGGCCGTGGGAGAAGTGGAAGCAGCAGGAGGAAGATCGGCGTCGATCTCCACAAGTTTCTCTCTCTTTTCTCTCTTTCTCTCTTAGGGTTTGAACCCAAATTCGTATGGCTGTGAGAGGGGCTGTTCTAAGCCCCTTTTATAGCCAAAAACCTCCCCAAAACAGACTCAGGTTCAAGGGTGACTGCTTACATAGGCATTTCGCCACTTTCCAAGCTCAAAAGGGGTGTTCTGGTGGCCCTCTTTGAGCCAAACGTCAGACTTAAGCTCACCCACTGCGGATCTACGTGGGATTACGTTTTCGGCTCGATCGGATTCCCAGATCGCACGTGGCGGACCACTTTCAGTTCAACGGTCCGTGGGCCACGATCGGAATTTCTGAGTACATGTAAATGTTCTTGAAATTTTTCTTAATCCGAGGGTGTAATTTGGTCTGATTCCGACGGTCAGGTTGCTTAATACTGACGCGCAACCGAAAGGTGCCAGATCACTATTCCAGATATTTTCTCTTGGATGGAAATAGTGTTTTTCACACTCCCTCGCTCCGGAGTGGAAATAATGGCCGTGGGACATCGGAATCACCTGATTTTTGAGATGATTGTCAAGCCCTGTGGGGCGGTCCTGGTTCCTTAGCTTCGTGTTAATCGGACTCCCGATGTGCGATCTAGACCTCATACGAAGTTTCGTTTCAGTCCCGAGAGCAGACGGGTAATGAGTTTGGCTCTAGACTTTAGGGTAACCTAGAGTCACCAATTCTGCAAGTTTTGGGTCTTGCAGATCGTATTTAAAGCGATCCCAACGGATTTCATGATTTACCGAGTTTAGTACTTAGTTAACTTTGTTAAATTTCTAAAGGATTTAATCCTATGTGATTTCTGGTCGAGGTGGTACTCGGCCCAATGTACGGAAATTTTCTGGTTGTTACAATCATGTTTAAGTTTGGGTTTTCAAGTTTAGGTTTAGGTTTTAAGTAAGGTAGTTAGGTTTAGGGTTAGGTTGTAGGTTAAGGTTTTTGGGAATTGAGAATAGGTGAAGGGTTTAGGTTTAGGAAACCGGGTTCGGGTTCGGGATCGGTTTAATTTTGGGTTTCAAGTTTAGGTTTAGGTTTAGGTTAGGGAGTTATGTTTTTGTTAGGTTTGTAGGTTAAGGTTTAGGGAATGAGAATAGGTTAAGGTTTAGGTTTAGGAAACCGGGTTCGGGTTTAAGTTTGGGTTTTCAAGTTTAGGTTTAGGTTTAGGTTAGGGAGTTAGGTTTAGGTTAGGTTGAGGTTTAGGTTTAGGGAATTGAGAATAGGTTAAGGTTTAGGTTGAGGAAACTGGGTTCAGGTTCGGGTTTGGGATCGGGTTTAAGTTTGGGTTTTCAACTTTAGGTTTAGGTTTAGGTTTAGGTTAGTTTGTAGGTTAAGGTTTAGGTTTAGGAAACCGGTTTCGAGTTCGGGATCGGGTTTTAAGTTTGAGTTTTCAAGTTTAGGTTTAGGTTTAGGTTAGGTTGTAGGTTAAGGTTTAGGGAATTGAGAACAGGTTAAGGTTTAGGTTGAGGAAATTGGGTTCGGGTTCGGCATCGGGTTTAAGTTTGGGTTTTCAAGTTTAGGTTTAGGTTTAGGTTAGGGAGTTGAGATTAGGATTAGGTGTAGGTTTTGGTTTAGGGATTTGAGAATAGGTTGAGGTTTAGGTTTAGGAAATCGGGTTTGGGTTCGGGATTGGATTTAAGTTTGGGTTTTCAAGTTTAGGTTTAGGTTTAGGTTAGGTAGTTAGGTTGAGGTTAGGTTGTAGGTTAAGGTTTAGGGAATAGAGAATAAGTTAAGGTTTAAGTTTAGGAAACCGGGTTCGGGTTCGGGATCGGGTTTAACTTTGAGTTTTCAAGTTTAAGTTTAGGTTAGGTTAGGGAATTAGGTTTAGGTTCGGTTGTAGGTAAAGGTTTAGGGAATTGAGAATAGGTTAAGGTTTAGGTTTAGGAAACCGGGTTCGGGTTTAAGTTTGGGTTTTCAAGTTTAGGTTTAGGTTTAGGTTAGGGAGTTAGGTTTAGGTTAGGTTGTAGGTTTAGGTTTAGGGAATTGAGAATAGGTTAAGGTTTAGGTTGAGGAAACTGGGTTCAGGTTCGGGTTTGGGATCGGGTTTAAGTTTGGGTTTTCAACTTTAGGTTTAGGTTTAGGTTAGGTAGTTAGGTTTAGGTTAGTTTGTAGGTTAAGGTTTAGGTTTAGGAAACCGGTTTCGAGTTCGGGATCGGGTTTAAGTTTGAGTTTTCAAGTTTAGGTTTAGGTTTAGGTTAGGTTGTAGGTTAAGGTTTAGGGAATTGAGAATAGGTTAAGGTTTAGGTTGAGGAAATTGGGTTCGGGTTCGGCATCGGGTTTAAGTTTGGGTTTTCAAGTTTAGGTTTAGGTTTAGGTTAGGGAGTTGAGATTTAGGATTAGGTGTAGGTTTTGGTTTAGGGATTTGAGAATAGGTTGAGGTTTAGGTTTAGGAAATTGGGTTTGGGTTCGGGATTGGATTAAGTTTGGGTTTCAAGTTTAGGTTTAGGTTTAGGTTAGGTAGTTAGGTTGAGGTTAGGTTGTAGGTTAAGGTTTAGGGAATAGAGAATAAGTTAAGGTTTAAGTTTAGGAAACCGGGTTCGGGTTCGGGATCGGGTTTAACTTTGAGTTTTCAAGTTTAAGTTTAGGTTTAGGTTAGGGAATTAGGTTTAGGTTCGGTTGTAGGTAAAGGTTTAGGGAATTGAGAATTGGTTAAGGTTTAGGTTGAGGAAACTGGGTTTAGGTTCAGGACCGGGTTTAAGTTTAGGTATTCAAGTTTACGTTTAGGTTTCGGTTAGGGAGTTAGGTTTAGGTTATGTTGTAGGTTAAGGTTTAGGGAATTGAGAATAGGTTAAGGTTTAGGTTGAGAAAAGTGGGTTCGGGTTCGGCATCGGGTTTAAGTTTGGGTTTTCAAGTTTAAGTTTAGGTTTAGGTTTAGGTTAGGTAGTTAGGTTTAGGTTAGGTTGTAGGTTAAGGTTTTGGGAATTGAGAATAGGTGAAGGTTTAGGTTTAGGAAACCGGGTTCGGGTTCAGGATCGGGTTTAATTTTGGGTTTTCAAGTTTAGGTTTAGGTTTAGGTTAGGGAGTTAGGTTTATGTTAGGTTGTAGGTTAAGGTTTAGGGAATTGAGAATAGGTTAAGGTTTAGGTTTAGGAAACCGGGTTCGGGTTAAGCTTGGGTTTTCAAGTTTAGGTTTATGTTTAGGTTAGGGAGTTAGGTTTAGGTTAGGTTGTAGGTTAAGGTTTAGGGAATTGAGAATAGGTTACGGTTTAGGTTGAGGAAACTGGGTTCGGGTTCGGGTTTAAGTTTGGGTTTTAGGGAGTTAGGTTTAGGTTTAGGTTTAGGTTAGGTAGTTAGGTTTAGGTTAGTTTGTAGGTTAAGGTTTAGGTTTAGGAAATCGGTTTCGGGTTCGGGATCGGGTTTAAGTTTGGGTTTTCAAGTTTAGGTTTAGGTTTAGGTTAGGTTGTAGGTTAAGGTTTAGGGAATTGAGAATAGGTTAAGGTTTAGGTTGAGGAAATTGGGTTCGGGTTCGGCATCGGGTTTAAGTTTGGGTTTTCAAGTTTAGGTTTAGGTTTAGGTTAGGGAGTTGAGATTTAGGATTAGGTGTAGGTTTTGGTTTAGGGATTTGAGAATAGGTTGAGGTTTAGGTTTAGGAAATCGGGTTTGGGTTCGGGATTGGATTTAAGTTTGGGTTTTCAAGTTTAGGTTTAGGTTTAGGTTAGGTAGTTAGGTTGAGGTTAGGTTGTAGGTTAAGGTTTAGGGAATAGAGAATAAGTTAAGGTTTAAGTTTAGGAAACCGGGTTCGGGTTCGGGATCGGGTTTAACTTTGAGTTTTCAAGTTTAAGTTTAGGTTTAGGTTAGGGAATTAGGTTTAGGTTCGGTTGTAGGTAAAGGTTTAGGGAATTGAGAATTGGTTAAGGTTTAGGTTGAGGAAACTGGGTTTGGGTTCAGGACCAGGTTTAAGTTTGGGTTTTCAAGTTTACGTTTAGGTTTCGGTTAGGGAGTTAGGTTTAGGTTATGTTGTAGGTTAAGGTTTAGGGAATTGAGAATAGGTTAGGTTTAGGTTGAGAAAAGTGGGTTCGGGTTCGGCATCTGGTTTAAGTTTGGGTTTTCAAGTTTAGGTTTATGTTTAGGTTAGGGAGTTAGGTTTAGGTTAGGTTGTAGGTTAAGGTTTAGGGAATTGAGAATAGGTTAAGGTTTAGGTTGAGGAAACTGGGTTCGGGTTCGGGACCGGGTATAAGTTTGGGTTTTCAAGTTTAGGTTTAGGTTTAAGCTAGGGAGTTTGGTTTAGGTTAGGTTGTAGGTTAAGCTTTAGGGAATTGAGAATAGGTTAAGGTTTAAGTTGAGGAAATTGGGTTCGGGTTCGGCATCGGGTTTACGTTTCAGTTTTCAAGTTTAGGTTTATGTTTAGGTTAAGTTGTAGGTTAAGCTTTAGGTAATTGAGAATAGGTTAAGGTGAAGGTTGAGGAAACCGGGTTCGGGTTCGGGTTCGGGATCGGGTTTTAAGTTTGGGTTTAAAGTTTAGGTTTAGGTTTAGGTTAGGGAGTTAGGTTTAGGTTAGTTTGTAGGTTAAGGTTTAGTTCTAGGGAATTGAGTTTAGGTTATAGGTTTTGGTTTAGGTTATTGGTTTGGTTTAGGTTAAGGTTTAGGTTATTGGATTTGAGAATAGGTTCGGGTTTAGGTTGTAGGTTTTGGTTTTGGTTTTGGTTTAGGTTATAGGTTTTGGTTTAGGTTATAGGTTATAGGTTTTGGGATTTGAGAATGGGTTCGGGTTTAGGCTATAGGTTTTGGTTAAGGTTTAGGTTATAGGTTTTGGGATTTGAGAATGGGCTCGGGTTTAGGTTACAGGTTTTGGTTAAGGTTTAGGTTAGGTTTAGGTTATAGGTTTTTTTGGGATTTGAGAATGGGTTATAGTTTAGGTTTAGGTTAGGTTATAGTTTTTGCTTTGGTTTAGGTTATAGGTTATGGGATTTGAGAATGGGTTCGGGTTTAGGGATTTGAGTTTAGGTTATAGGTTAAGGTTTTAGGGATTTGAGTTTAGGTTACAGGTTTTGGTTTAGGTTATTGGTTTTGGTTTAGTTTAAGGTTTAGGTTATTGGATTTGAGAATGGGTTCGGGTTTAGGTTATAGGTTTGGTTAAGGTTTAGATTTTTGGATTTAAGAATGTGTTCGGGTAGTGGTTATAGGTTTGGTTTTAGTTTAGGTTTAGGTTATAGATTTTTGGATTTGAGAATGGGTTATGGTTTAGGTTTAGGAAATCGGGTTCAGGTTCAAGATTGGGTTTAAGTTTGGATTTTCAAGTTAAGGTTTAGGTTTAGGTTAGGGAGTTGAGATTAGGATTAGGTGTAGGTTTAGATTTAGGGAATTGAGTTTAGGTTATAGGTTTAGGTTTTGGTTTAGGTTAGGGGTTTTGATTTAGGTTATAGGTTATAGGTTATAGGTTATAGGTTTTGGTTATAGGTTATAGGATTTGAGAATGGGTTTGGGTGTGGTCCCTGCAAATACAAATATAATACAAATATAAACACGGCCTGTCCGAATGGCCAGGCCCTTCCAATGCCGTCCATAGGAAATGGACAGCTTCATCATGGTCATAACAGCGGTTCCCACCTTCCAGGGACCCCCGCTCTTCCGAATAGCTCCGATGCACATCCGGGTCTGCTCCATTAATCTCGAGCAAATACATAAACACGGCCTGTCCAAATGGCCAGGCCCCTACAATGCCGTCCATAGGAAATGGACAGCTTCATCATGGTTATAACAACGGTTCCCACCTTCCAGGGACCCCCGCTCTTCCGGATAGCTCCGACGCACATCCGGGTCTGCTCCATTAATCTCGAGCAAATACATAAACACGGCCTGTCCAAATGGCCAGGCCCCTCCAATGCCGTCCATAGGAAATGGACAGCTTCATCATGGTCATAACAACGGTTCCCACCTTCCTGGGACCCCCGCTCTTCCGGATAGCTCCGACGCACATCCGGGTCTGCTCCATTAATCTCGAGTAAATACATAAACACGGCCTGTCCAAATGGCCAGGCCCCTCCAATGCCGTCCATAGGAAATGGACAGCTTCATCACGGTCATAACAGTGGTTCCCACCTTCCAAGGACCCCCGCTCAACTTCCGGATAGCTCCGACGCACATCCGGATCTGCTTCATCAATTTTGAGATAATATATAAACATGGGCCTGTCCAAATGGCCAGCCACTTCATCAATGTATCATATAGTATGAAGGAAAGAAGACTCACTAATTTAGCTAACAAGGAGAGAAAGTGTGAGTGCTTGGAATGTCGCCCTTTCTTTGAATAATGGATGCATATTCCACAATGCAATTTGAGAATGAGTAAGTTTTTTAGTTTCTTCAAAAATGCATATGGGCACAGATTTACAAATAAAGATTTTAAAGATTGTAAAACAAAGTAAATGATTATATTAACTTCCAAGTATCGATTAAGAAGAAAAATGTAAATGATGCTGGGAAAGAAATCTCGATATATTAAATTATTGAAGGACAATAAGACATACCAAGACTACGGGTGCCCAGAGCAAGATAACTGCACCAATGTTGTACCTAGCTGCATTGACAGAACAAAAAAATTATACGAATGAAATGACAAAAAGCCAGGATATCATGGACCAAGAGGAAGATGAGTACCCTCAAGAAAAACCTCATGCCAAGCATATTTAATGCGACGAACTTTCATTATGTCTGTGGACAGAAGATCCTCCTTGAAGAATCTCTGGTCTGGTTTTGGTTGGATGTGGACCACTGATATATTTTCTTTCCCAACCATCTATTTGCTGCACACAATGGTCTGGCGCACAGAAGATCATATCTGGAGAATCATTGGCCTTGTTTTGGTTGAGTGTGGATAATTGCTATATTTTCTTTCTTAATCATCACTTTACGGGACACATTATACTTTTCAGACAAACTTCAGGGGATTCTGATGGGTATCCCCAAATGGATGGAAGAGACAGAAAATGGGCATTCTGAGGGTAATGCCCCAATGGGTGAAATGCTCATGATATTTAAATTTATAAAAAATAAAATAAAATAAAATAAAATAACAATTTTGGAAATTCCAGAAATTTCGACAGATTTCCAAAAAAAAAGAAAGAAAAAACTAGAAAGTTCCAATTAGATCTGGTGTAGATTTGACGTGCACAACCCATATGTGATTAGATTCCAAAAGAAAAGAAAAAAGGAATTTTTGAAAAACCCCAATACGGACTGAAATGGGGTTGATTTTTCATATCTCGCATATCGTATTGAGCCGATACTGATTTTCATAACCATGTATTTAACTAGCCAATTTGTGGATATTTACTGGACGGTTGGGAAAAAAATTTCAGCAGTTCAAATTCAGCAAAACTGATGTCCATTAATCAGGGTTTAAGATATCTCAACTGATAGTATCCACAATAGCTTCCATAATTTGGACAGTTTGATTTGGGCCTTTTCTTTTCCACTTTGCCAATAACTCCCCATTCACAAAAAAGGGGCATCATAAATATCTTTCAAGGGTATTACCCAATAATTTGTTTGTAAATAATGACTATAGAATATGAAAGCCAACAGAAGAAAGAATGTTAACCTCAACAGGTTGCTTCCAGTGCTTCTTAATTCCTGTCAAATGACCTCTACCAACAACTGCAACGACTGAATTATGTTCACTGGCAACTTTTAGTAATGTAGATGACATATACCTGATGCATGAACGAACATAAAAGAAATGGTGAAGGAACTATATATGCTAGAAGCTTATGTCATGAGGATGAACAGATTTACTAGCTCAACACAAAGGCCCCTGTTTCAACCTCCATATGCTTGCATAAAAGCTCCAATGGCTGCTGATTTGTATTTGTCTTGCATGCATATTCCATGTGGCTGACCTTGGGCTTTCACTGCTGCAACTGTTAGGTCATCTGATGGGCCTTCAGACCCACTTCAGATACCGAAGCATAGAAACAGGGGGCAGCATCAAGTCGGCCATACTCTTGCACATGTACATAATAAATCAGTAAACTGCAAGCATATGGTGAATGTATCATCGTCACCACAGCTTTGTTGCAACCATCTGGGTGGCCTTTACAAATTATGTATTCCTCATCCTTAGATAGAGAACATTGGCTAAGATGCCCTCAAAACAATGCATATGTTTCCACAAATATAAAAGCATAATGATTCTACCATCAGATTAATGGTTGCAACCACAATATCCAACATATCAATGAAACTATTGTAAGAGCAAGACTTGCCACTAAGAAAAGTGATCACAGAGAAGAATGTGTAAATCACACTTAAATGTGTTCCTCATATACAAAATTTAATTATTTTATTGCAAATGAGTTCCAGCAACTAGCATACACATCTAGCATTTGCTTGATAATGACCTGTCATTTCTGATAATTTTGGAAAGGTTTCAAAGGTTGATATGTTAGAATTAGCATTCTATTGATGTTGGATACACTTAAGTGACATGAGATGAGATGAGACAAACCTGGTTTGAATCATCTAACAAAACCTTCTCAAAAACTCCAAAGGGCAGGGCAACTGATGTTGGAATTCCTATCGAGGAAGGCACTTTTCCTTTTAGATATGAAAGTTTATCTGAATACCATCCCTGATTTTCCATATGCACATAGATTAACTCCAAAATGCCATACCGATGAAAGAAATAAAGAAGTGGAAGGGAAAACAAATCCTCAAGAAACCATTCCATATATTTTAGAAGACTAACCATTTAACTGGTGAATTTATGAGCTGGTAAATCTACCTGCTTTCTGATCAGAGTTAGGGACGATGAAGATCCATCTTCTTTCGAATTTGTTGAGCTTGCATCAGAGAGTTCACTTTCCTCAATCTCACTATTGTTAAGACAAATGGATAAGGATCCGTTCTGTATTCATGTAGCTGATAGAAGTAGCATGAACACAAAATTACACAGAAAAAATAGTAAAAGACAATTTGTCAAATTGGACCATAAGCTCATTTTATGAGGAAAATATAGGCTTATCTTATAAATCATGAGATATATTGTCATAATCACATCATCCACAAATTCAAGGGATATATTTACCTGTAAAGTATTTCTGCAGATGTAGTTTTCAGGCATAACAACTTTGGCAAGATGTGATGGTTGATATATGTGGCATACAAGTAACTCAAATTAATCTGTCAGCACCAACTTAGATGCATCGTGATCCAAAAATTACCTTGAATTGATTACCAAACTAGCCAATTGGTAGACAAGTATCAGATGGTTACAAAAATAACCAAAAATTAACAGAATGTATCTGCAGGTAAAAATGATATGGGAAGTGGTATGTGAGTAGCACACTTTAATTAGATTGCTATTACAAATTATGGTGGCACCATCCTGCATTAGTTTCAATTATGAAATGCGTACTTTCGATTCTCAGATGCTCTAAATTAACATTGGATTACCGATAAACATTGGATTATGAAATGCGTACTTTTGAAAGTCATGCGTACTTGCATAGCTGTTACCAACCGTCATTTCATGTCTACCTACTCCCTTTGTTAGTACCCCACACGTGGAAAGTCATGCACGTGCATATATGGGACACGTGTAAACATGATATGGTTAGAAATAATCCATCAATCCCTCTGCCTGTTGCTAAAGTTAGCTTTTGCCATTCCATCAAGCTAGTGCAACAGAAATGTTGCTGAAAGGTGTATTTGGAAAACATAAGAGTTTATTTAGAAATAGTAAAAAGTATCAGGAATTTGAGTATAGTCTAAAAGGCAGGGGTTTATTTGTCAATAGTCGTTTCTCTTTTGGGTTTTAGAAAGGATAATAAAAAGCCCAACTTGCATGGGTAGACTGGAGTCTAGGCTAGAATCTGTAGACTCATCTCTTTCAAAATACAATTCTATCTCCTTTTTACCACTTATGAATGGTTGTTCCCTTTTGGTGAGGCTGGACACGTGTCCTTGATTGATTGGTGGCCACAAATGGACGGTTAAAAAGAGAGGTGGTCAGTGGTCTATCCCTATTTCAAATTAGTACTGGGGTTTAGGGATGCTTCTATAGTGGGCCCACAAACCAGATGGTCTTTATTTAGCACATGCAAGATGATGCAAGTCCATTTGTATAGGTGTTTGGTTCAATGAATATGGGAGAGTAAGTAGGCCATGGTTCGGCAATCCAGAGGGTTGGTTAGTTATGACTTAGCGCACAGGGCCTATGACTGAAGAACCTACTTCATAGGATACCAACCTTTATGCTTACATAAGACATTTTAGAAATGAGATGCATTAATGGTTCCCATTAGACTTAAAATGGCTGCTGAGATATTTTTATTTTGGAGATTTGGGGCCATGTTCTATCCATGCATGGTGAGCTAAATGGTCTGGATTAACATGCATCTTATGCAAATATGTGGACCACCATGTTGTTTGATGTTGTTGTTGTTGTTAAGGGCCTGTTTGGGCGGTGGGATTAGAAGGGATTAGGTGGGATGGGATTCATCTGGTCCCGTGCCAATTCCACTCCATGTTTGGGAAGAATGGAAAAGCTTGGAATTACAGGAAGTGGAATTGCATTGGGTCCCATGCCAATTTCAATCAATGTTAGCAAGTTGTGTAGGTCCCACCAAGATGTGTGGGCTATATCCACACCGTCCACCCATTTGTCGAGATTATTTTAGAGCATGGGCCAAAAAATCAGGTAAATGTTTACCGATAAACATCGGATTATGAAATGCGTACTTTCGATTCTCAGATGCTCTAAATTAACATTGGATTATGAAATGCGTACTTTCGATTCTCAGATGCTCTAAATTAATATTAGATTACCGATAAACAAATTGCTGAAATGTTCAAAGAATTTGGAGAGGATGACCTGTTTGATGTGGATAACGGACTTGTAGAGGTTGTTTGCTTTGGGATAATCTTGCAATGCTGCAAGGCTTGCTTGTATGTATTCTGTCAGCAAACAGAGAATATCAATCAATATTAAACAGACTGTAGACAATTCTGACATTGTTAAATTGAAGGACCAGTAAAACACAAACATCCAACACATGGAAAAAGTTGTATCATGTGGTAAATGGCTGAAAGACAAGGCAAAATCAGTTACCTTCACAACAAGTAGGGGATAAGTCACAACAGTCGCCCCAAGTTTAGCAACAGCTCCAAGTTTTTATTTAAAAAATGCACTACAGAACTATTCCAATCACATAAGATCTTAATAGGCTATGAGCAATACATTTCCATGGTTCTTTCTAAGATCTAGGAACTCAAAGACATCTGCATGCCATGGCTCCAAATACATAGCAAATTCATACCTTTTTGATGAATGAGCTTCGAAGCCTTATTCACTAATGACTCTTGAAACAGGGCTTCAACATTGTTGTGCGGTTGCAGGCCATATGACGAATGTACCATACACCAAACTTCTTGAAAGAAATAGAAATACCAAAAAGTGAAGTTAGTGTTATTTCAAACATTGATGCTAAAATAACAATCAAGATCAGACTCAAAGAAAAAGAAAAAAGCACATAGAAAATGGAACAAGCTAGTAGTTAATATCATTAAACCCACCAACACATGAATATGCACAGATGGTGAATCCATTCATCCACTAATGTTTTGCTTATTTCTGCTATTCAGATGCTGCAATAATTTGTACTGTTCTCATTCTGATATATCTTTCCTATTGATTATTTTCAGAAAATGGTATTCATTGGTTACTTATATAAGTAGCTGGTTCTCTTTCTATGGCTGTCATCTGACTCATTGTTCTTCTTTTAGCAGAGTTTGAGGAATTATGCAACTGCAACCAGTTCAAAGGAAGGAAAAGCGAAGGTGAAATATATTTTTCAACCTTTTGACAATATGAGAGTTGTGTAAATAGAATTATTTTGTACTATATGAGTTATAAAAGTGGCATTCAATTGAAGAGCATGTTTCCCTACTCATTTTTACCTCAGTTATTGTGAGAAATTCCCTCAGGTTTTGACATTTCAGTTTCCATCTTCAACCGGCCCAACAGTTCTTGTTCTTAATTTTTTTTTGGGTTAGCAAGGGGCTGTCTTTCCAGCTAGTGTTCCAAATTGCAGCACATTATCGGTATGCTTAAAGGAGTACACAAGATAGGGTTTAAAAAAAAACACCTATGATGGCAAATGCCTTGTTATCTTTGCGTACTGAATGCTAGCATTTTGGGGGCTAGGAAAATGTTCGATCTGATGTTCTAGATACCTTACCTTTTACAGCAACAGCTATTTTGGTGTACATCTCTTGGAAAGGGTGATGTTTGTCTTGAATCTTCTGATATCAGCACGAACCATGATCTGGTAGGAGGCACCAGGTTTATGCTATGATTGTTTTGATGTTGCTAGAGTAGCAAGTTTCTTGTAATGAAGTTTCTGGTGGATCTTCACTGTTTGCTGTGTTTTTGCTCAAGTTGAAGTGAGACATGATTTCTTTGAAAGCTGCCCCATATGTGTTGCCAAATGCAGCATATGCAAAAATATGACAGAAAAAACATGTCCATTTCAATTTTTTGTTTTTTAAAAAATCATTTTGGGTTTAGATTCGTATCCAAATGCAACTTCACCCCAATCCGATTGCCTTAGGTCTGAATATGGTTCAGGTACTTCGGGTATCCATAATCACAGTACCCATTGGCAGCCCTACATAGCTTTCTCCAGACCAAACACACGAACGCAATATTTTTGGTTTTATAAATAACACTCCAAAGGTTAACTATTTGCCCTTCTAAATTTCTAATACTCTTTAAAGGCATTCTGGATTGTATCTTTTAGCACCTTACCTCATCGATTGGTTGTGTTGATTGGTTCCTTTGAACCAGATGCTACCAAAAGATATGCATGCTCCGAAAAGCAAAATTGGAACAAGCCTTGGATCTCTCATTCGATCATACATATTGGAAGTTATGCTCGGAATCCTTTGTTTCAATCCCTTGCTTGAAGACAGGTTGCCTTGGGCACCCTTGAAAATAGAACCTGTATTGAGCGGGCTACTTTTTCCCAACTTCAGCCCAAATTCCAAATTCAGAAAGAATTGTAAATCAACTAAAATCAGAAATTGAATTCCAGCAAAATAGTACTACCAAGAACCCTTTGAAGCTAGAATATTTGCCTCAACATGTCTTCAATTTTAACACATTTACGATCATAATATCTAAACCAGAACATGGATAAATTAAACTAAAAGAACAACGGGAGGTTTAAACAATTTTGGTACCAACAATAATCTAATTAAAATACACCACATCAACACAGAGTACGATAATCAGGCATAGGGCATAGAAACAAAACAAAATAACGGTTTACTATAGCAACGCATCAAATCCTAAAAGCAGTTGTTGGAGATTGTCAAACCAGATAACACATTCTAACGTAAAAATACAGAACAGAACCCACATTTTCATGTGCACAATCACATTTGACAGTAATCATAAAAGGATACAAGAATACCATGCAGTTTTGAAAAAAAAAAAAAACGCATACCTCTCCAACTTTGACTGTTATACCACGAGGTGTAAATCCGACACTTGCGGATCCTGCAGATCTGGTCTATAAGAGAGAGAGAGAGAGAGAGAGAAACCCTAGAGGAATAGAGGTGGATTGAGAAAGGGGAAACTAAGAGAGGTGGTCAATTGAGAGAGGGAAAAGGGGAATAGAGAGAGAGGGTCGATTGAGAAAGGTATAGTAGAGGTGGATATGACGAGGGATGCCGCTGTATCTAAAGAGAGAGAGAGAGAGAGTCGCGATGGAGAGAGAGTTAGAGAGAGAGCGTCGGGGGCGGTGATTGGGAGAGAGTCGGGAGAGGGTAGAAAATGAGGGTTAGGGCTTTTGGGAGGGTATTTATACCTGATCGTTAACCGTCATGCGATCTTAGTTAGCGCCGAGAGATCAGCGACACACAGCGTCGGCTAAGATGACTTTTGTTGTAGTGAACATCAAAGCTCTGCCTGCATCTTGGGCCTATCAAATTGAATTTCATTATATGCTTAATTGCATTGATAGGTGATCATGATCTCAGGCACTTGAAAAAAATGATTTGCAGTTTAAGTGAAAATCAAGAGACATTTATTTGAATAGCTAGCCATGTTTTCACCATGAAAACTAGAATTTTCGTGGTAAATGATGATTCAAAGGGAGATCTATATGAATCAGATTCTTCATCCTAATCTTAGCTGATCTATATGAATAAGAGGAATGTCTACTACCAAGTTGGATTATGATATGTGGTTGGACTTGGGATGATGTAGATGGGATTTAGTGATGGATCTGCTCCTAAGATTTACATGGGCTGCAACATAGGGAATGGTGTAAAATCATGCTCTAAATACTTTAAAATTCACATGATTTGGCAACATGCACTAATAAAATAGTAGAGCATGGTTTGCTATGTAAATATGAGGGGAAAAAAAAAAAAAAAAACTGATGATACCACAGTTGTGTAAGATGAGGAGAAAGAAGATAATGATGACATTCATGAGTAACACATACCTGAAAGTTGGAACTATCAAGGACAGGGTCAGGGGAACCAAGGTCCAAAAGCCAGTTTAGAAACAATCTGAAATATGCCCTTCGGCTGAAAGCAGCTTTCTTCTCTTCTGCAAGGAAAATTAATAAAACAGTACTCAGTTTAGGCCAGATCTTTATGGTAACTGAAGCCTAGACACCATGTACTCAGTTTTCCACCATCTTCTGTTGCAGAACATTTGCCAAAAGGATTGCAATTAGCAAATTAATAAAACAGAAATAACAAAATTGTGATTCCCTTGCTCAACATTCGTACTGAGGATATGGATCTATACTGCAGTTATATTACTTTCAAGTTAGACACTCCCAACAAGTACATAACACCTGCTAACATGAAAATACAACAATATAAGCTACATTAGGTTGTAATCAATGCAAATAAGCTCCTAGACTAAACTACTCAAGACATTGAATTTCAACAATGAAAAAGCCATCTGAAAAAAAAAAAAAAAACACCTGTCTGAAAGTTTTGAGTCCATGGTAATCTTGAAACAATGCATTTTTTTTTTCTAAAACTAGAGATCCCAATCCCCCAGTTAGATGCTTCTGGATGCTATTCCAAATACTCTGTCAAATCAAATGAAACTTGTTCAAAAGATAAAACACAACATTTAATCCAAGAATAAAGTGTTTGGGTGTTCATTCGAGACACGCACGTGGGTGTTCATTCGAGACATGCACACCACATTTATCCTTTTCCACTGCTAAAAGACATCCCAAAACCTGTCTGGCGATATCCAATGTCTTACATCAGTTTCTGTTTCTGGGCACTTCAGGTCCCAAGCAATTATATTATAGTGGTTGAGATACATATAAAGATAATCATTGGAAGATCTTCATTCAAGTTGCTTGATCATTAAAGGTACCTGAAATGGATTAAATTGTAATTAAGATAGCAAGAAAATGAGATTATTTAACAACTTACGATTCTAAGACCTAGCTCCATTTTTCCTGGGCCTAAACGATCTGATGTGACCTGGCCTAGAAGTGAACAAACAGAGAGGGCAACACCCATCATTCCCACCATTTCAGATGCATACTTTGCTTCTGTAGTAACATCAACAAGAGAAAGACCAGCAGCAGCTGCTTCCCCTGCTACTTTCCATTCACGAAGAAAATATTTCTAAAGGAAATTTAAAAATAAATAAATAAAATTTAAATCTGCCTTCTAAATTGTACTTACCAATAGTTGGAATTGTGGTAACAATCTCCCCCAGCTTGAGCTTGAGTCTGTTTTCTATTACAATTAGCGAAATCAATACGAACTTACAACAATAGGTACCACAATACCATTAATCTGGTGGGCCACCACATCAGTGACCAATTGCCAAGAAAAAAAAAAAAAAAGCAGTGGTCGCACAATCCTGACCATTCATTCTATCACACACACACACACACACACACACACACACAGAGAGAGAGAGAGAGAGAGAGAGAGAGAGAGAGACCCCCGCTCAACATCCTGACCATTCATCCTGACCATTCATTCTATCACAGCGGTTCCCACCTTCAAGGGACCCCGCTCAACATCTGGATAGCTCCGACACACATCCGGATCTACTTCATCAATATAATATATAAGTTGTCCATAGGCTTGGTTTTTTTTTTTTTTTTTTTTGTAAATCTGGGGTCATTGCTCTATTGGGCCTCACTTGGATGGATAACATTCACAATACAGGGGCTACTTTGGTTTTCACATTCATAAACAATTTCCCAATGGTCCATGTTCACACACACAAGTAGCTCCCTGATGAGTGATCCACCTGATTTCTGGACCAAGTCATCTACATAGTCAGTCACACCTTACAGTTAGCTTAGATGTCCCACATGTGCTAGGTGCAGCCACAAGTAGTGATGTTTGTGGAGTTTTCCTATTTAGTGTGCTTCCCTTGTGATTGGGTAAGCACCTTTTATACATATTTTTCTCTAACTAAGGCAATGTGTATAGACATTGAGAAAATACCTGCAAGAGGCGTTGCAAATTCAGATGCATTTTGGAGAATCTTCTTTCATCCAACATTTGCTTTTTCAGTCAAAACTACCTGCATTTAAGGAAATTAGTCTGATGAGTAAGATTATTATTTCTTTATGATCCATCCAGGTATAGGCCAAATGGAGGAAAAAGAAAAAAGAAAAGAAAAGGAAAGAAAGAAAATCCCCACTTCATTGTTATCAAGGGTAAGCATCGACTCAAATAGCAATTTTTTATTTTTATTTTTAATATTTATCAAGGGTAAGCTAGCCTTGGATGTGCAAAACCACAAACCCATTATGCTAAAACCAAAGACTAAGTCACTGAAGAGACGAGTCAGTAAACAGATACGTTGGACTTGGAAGTAAAGGGTAGGCTCTTACCAAAGAGGATCTGCTTGTCTAATCAGATGGCAACGACGGATTTCTAGCTGGAGAACTGAATATCTAGCTGACAACAACTAGATATTGCATCCCTACAGAGAAGTAACCCAGACAGTGCTTATCAAATCAACTTTCCAAACTCAATGAAAATCTAGACATCGTTTCACAAGCTGCACCAGATCGAAATTTTTGAAGTATGGAAGTTGCTTTCACAAATTAAAAAGAAATAAAGAAATATTTACCTTCTTATTTATTTCCAGCCCAAGAAAATTCACACCA
This sequence comes from Magnolia officinalis, assembly GCA_021015155.1. Classification (NCBI taxonomy): domain Eukaryota; kingdom Viridiplantae; phylum Streptophyta; class Magnoliopsida; order Magnoliales; family Magnoliaceae; genus Magnolia; species Magnolia officinalis. The sequence continues at coordinate 38,638,133 of JAJHSJ010000007.1, forward strand.
ATACATCTCCTAGCCACTTTAAACATAAATAAAACCATTTCCTGCATTAAAACATGATGTTAGTCAGGAACTTGGAATTAGATACAACAGGAAAAGACTTGAATAATTTATACAAGTAGATGTTACTGCCCAAAGACAAAGACGCTCCCACACTAGTGGGCCAACTTGATACTTGGGATAAGGAATCTACATAGTGGGACCTTTTTGATGGATGGCTTGGATACTGCACCTGCCTACCATGCAGCCCACACAGGCATATGTGGTGGCAGGTGCATTAACTGACTTGTACATGTGTTGTGGGCTTCGTAAAGATCTTGGACATGAAGGAAAATTTTAATAGAAGATATAAGTTGCTTGCATATTCAAAACTTCTTCTTATAAAACACATTCTTATACAAGGAAACTTTAATGATAATGGATATTAATTTATAACCAACACTCTCAAATTATCCATGAGAATAGCAAGGAATATGAAAATTATGTCAATAACTAACCATCAACACTGCAGTAGAAATAACATCATAAAGAATGTGTGCTTCCTCTATTGTACAAAGTACTTGGAATTCAAAACTTGGCTCAAGTATGAAAACCAACAGTCCAGAAATAATTCTTACCACAAATACCATCATTCGCTCTTGAAGAGAACAACGTTAGTGGCGTGCAGCCCACATTGCGACGGTAGAATCTTCCATCTGGGCATGCTGATGTTCCTGTAAATTGCATAAATTTAACTACATAAGCTAAACACTGTTCACAAGAAACAAAATGAAAACTTAATGGGTTTCTTTCTAGATTCAACAAGTAATCAGATCCCAACCCAGAAAATTATATCTTAAATAAACAGAATCCATCGACCAAAAAGTCCCATACACAATAAACATCTAAAGATGAAATAATCCAAATTGGCAAAACAACAGACTTGGTTCATCAGTGCATTCTGATTTCTGCACAATTAACCATCATTCAACTGTTCTAAGATGATTTTTTCTTCTGCTTTACAGAATTCCATTTCCAAATAGACCCCAAAAAAATACAAATAACAAGTGTAAACTTTCTTGCAGTAGATATATGAGAAAACCAACAAGGGACACCCATGCTTTGAGTCACATGGTTCAGAAGCTTCTGCAACATAATGATCATTTACTGCCTATTCGGTAGATAGTGGCAGAACAGATATCTCAAATGCATATCCCATTTAACCAAACCACAAGGAATTGTGATTGAAGCTCTCAGAAACCATAGCCTGTAGATAGCAATATCACAAAGGCACTCATCATGCTACATGTGAGGTGCAAGAGGATGCCAACTGGGTCAATTATGAGAAGAGATTTCTACAAGTAAATGAAAAGGGTAGACTTTTTTACTCTCTGCTTCTACTGCACCTTGGATCCCCACACAGTTTTAATATGTATGTGTGTGTTAGCATACTTGCATACACATATCATCATCACCATCTTTGTCATTGTATCAGCCCTTTTCCAGATAATATGGGTTGGATTTTAAATTTCAGATTGGGGAAAGATTTATGATCTTTTGCCCACCAGTCACATGCTGCTACAGTCCCACCCAACATTGAATCCTAGCCCAACTATTACATGCACGCCCCGAAAGGCAAGTAAGCAACGTAGGTTCATGGAGGGGTGGTTCCTAGGCGAACCACTAAGGACAGAGCACCACACACGTGAAAGACTATGCTGAAATTGCTGGCTACTCAAAATAGCAACTGACCTATATGTGATCACCAACACTACTCACATGCCGCATAATCGGGACCCACACCAACAGGCGCCAAGTTATACAAACTATGATCTCTCATAGTTTTTTTGTAGGGTTTAAAAATATAACCAACAATTTATACAAACTATGATCTCTCATAAGCAATTGATAACAACTAAAATGAGATGAGCACTTTTCCAAGAGGAGGCAACCAAACAGGCACCAAGTTAACAATGTGAAATTTCAACATAAACCCAGGTAAGAATTCAGACCTATAAACACAACATCTAACATTAAAAAAAAAACATAAAAAGGTAAATGGAATTGACTTTCTCTAAGAAAACTTGAGAAAGAAATAAAGGTAAGAAAGAAAACTCACCTTCAATAAGAATGACACAGAGAACTGAGAACTCCATGCTCTACTGTTTTTCAAAGCAGTGAAAGAAGAATCCCCATCTTTACTTAGAAGAGCATCACCTTCTTTTAAATTCCCATTCACTCCTTCCTCCATTGATTTTTCATGATTTCCATTGGGCTTGAAAATCTCAGACATCACTAATAGGAAAAAAAAAAAAAAAACAGAACAAAAAAATAGATTTGAACAGTTAGTACTATCCTCAACCCATGGATCTGGAGTCTTACCATCACGTTGAACAGTAGCACGAATGGGATCATCCTGTAGCAGCCAGAAAGTACTACAAAGAAATATTGGATAGAAAAAGGGGATTATTACCCAAATACCATAGACAAAGCATGACCCTAGAAAGGGGTTTCAAAAATCTCAGATCTAATGCTTATCTGATAGCAATTGAGCCGGCTAAGGTTAGAGATCGAAGCTGATCCCTTGAAATAGAGAGATTGTTAGTGTTTGAGAACTTACCTTGTGATCATATTCGAAAGCAGATGAAGGAGCGACTGAAATGATGAGGAAAATGAGGATCCTCATTGTATGAGTTGTGGAGACTGCTGGCCGCACCAGATCTGAGTTACAGCAGGGGCAGATTTTCGCTGGAGAGTTTGATTGGGAGGAGTGCTGTGATTTGCGACAGAGGGAGAGGGAGTGGGAAAGGGAGTGTGAGCGTGGGAGAGCGAGAGGGATGGAGAAGGAGAGAGAGAGGGTGAGGGAGCGCGAGAGATCGAGAGAGGGCGAGGGAAATGGAGAGGCTGAGAGAGAGAGAGAGAGGGTGACTGCGCGGGCTAGAGAGAGAGAGTGAAAGAGAGCGGGCGGGCGGGCGAGAGAGAGTGAAAGAGAGGGATTTCGCTTAGGGAAATTGGGTGCGCGCGGGAGAGGAGCACGGACGGGGTGGCGGACGGGGATTTGAGTCAAATGTTTTTAGGACTTGTGGGGCCCACCTTTGTGTATGTTACTTATCCACTCCGTCCATTCATTTTAACTGCTCATTTTTACGGTTTATCCAAAAAAATGAGTCAGATCAAAGATGTAGGTGGATCACACCACATATTAACGATATAAATTATTTTTCATTGTTTCTTATGGTGTGGTCCACTTAGACTTTTGATCTTTCTACTTTTTGGGTTCATGCACTGAAATGATATTTCAAAATTGATGGACGGATTAGATAAAACACATATAATACAATGGGCCCCATGGAGCCCCGTAAGCATTGTCCGTCTCTAATAAAGTCACGTGGGAAGGCATGCTTTAGCTACAGATTAAGTAGGTTTTAGCTACGGATTAAATCCGTAGTAATATTGCTACGGTTTATATCCGTAGCTAAAAGTCTACATATTCCGTAGCCTTTGGTCATTTTTTTGGTAGTGATTGTTGGGATCAATGAAAACGAATAGGTTTCGATATCATCGATAATTGCAGGATTTTTCACTGCTGGTTGCTGGACAGTTTTTTGGTCCTGTCGATATCATCGAGAGACTTTTAGATGATATCGAGACTGTCATCAAGAGTGACTTGATGACATCGATAATTGTTGAAATTTCCACCTCTGGTTGCTGGACTGGTTTTGTCCCCTCTCAATATCATCAAGAGACCTTCAGATGATATCGAAGTTGTTATCGAGAGACCTTCGATATCATTGATGAGTTCCGCAGATACGATTGCAGAAACTCAAATTTTGTTTCCTATTTGGATTCTACCTCCTTCTATTCTTATATAAAGGGGTGTATGCGGGATTGGGATGTATTCCAGGGCATTCTAAGTTTCCTAAAGGTTTTCTAGGAGGGCTTAGGGCTATCAAAAGGTGAGAGAGAGAGAGAGGAAGAGAGAGAGAGGAAGCTTGTGGAAGGGAGATTCTGCTCGTAGAGGTGATCTACTTCGCAGTCCATGTCTCAGCGCTTCTACGTCCTCGTGATCGATTAGATCTCTCCGTTTTCTTTTATTTCTTTTATTGTTTATCCACTCCTACGTGAGTGAAGAAGGTTTGATCCAAGCGGTGTGTGCTTGTGATCGGTTGTAACGTTCTGATTTATAGTAGATTGTTGATTTAGACGAGGTCCCGTGGTTTTTACCTCTTTGAGGCTTTTCCACGTAAAAATCCCTGGTGTGGTGTGGTTTATGTTTTGATTTAGTTCAGTGCATTATTATTCCATAATTCTGGTTTGTTTCGGGAGGCTAGATCCTAGGGTTTTGTGCAAGGCCCCTAACAGTTTCAACACTTGGTCAAGGGTTCGAGTACCCATCGGTGGTGAAATCCCACTATGATGTGAGTGTGTGTGCGTGTGAAAAAAAAAAAAACCTTCTTTCCAATGTCAGGAAATGATGAATCATTCTCCTCTACTTTCAACACTTCTTGCACCTAATGATTTTGAGGCTGCATGGATTGGACATCCTGCTTGGTATTTTATGAGGTTATTTGGGGTACCTCTTAATTCTCCAAGGTCACTGAAACAATCTGTTTCCGATCAAAAGAGAAAACAAATGAAAGTTCAAGCAAAATTGTCATGTTGCAAAAGACCCAACCTGCTCTCACACACATTGTTTGTATTTAATAATAATAAAAAAAAAACTTGTTTCCTTGGGTGTGTAAAGATGGGTTGGAAAAAAATGCATGGATTAGGTTCGACTTGAAGAAGCCTCTAACACATCAAATAGATTCTTTCATGAATAAGAACTTATTTTCCTTTCTTGGAATTTTCCAAAGCTGGTAATGACAATTAAAACTTGAAACTCTTATCATTCTGTCTGCCTCATACCACCAAGAATAGAAGTGCAAACTCCTGAAAGGGCAATTAAAGCTCTTTAATTGTCAAAACAAGAAGCTACAAATCAAATACGGAGCCTTAAACCAAAAGCAACAATCTATCTTCATGTGGAGAGTGTTGTCCCTATAATGGATCATCATCATCATGTAATCGGTGGTTGATATTAAACCACTGTAGAGGAAAAAAATTGATGTATTCTTACCAATCACAGCTTACTAAGCTTGTCAGCATCCTGGATTTCTATCCTACATTCCCTCAACACTTTTTCTTTGAGTCTTTCCTGCCACTCATTGTGTAAGCTCAACAACAATGTAGTCTAAGTTAGTAAATGAGATGTAGTCTCATCGCCCCCAAAGAGGAATATCTTTGGAGCATCCAATCGATTAATTTTTCTATACATTCAAAGGCATTCACTGTAGGTAGGTGGTACATATGAAACAAATATTTCCAGACATCGAAATGCAGAGTTCAAATCACAAATCATAAACTTATAAAACAAAGATTAAAATAAAGAGATTATATGACATTTTATCATAATACTAATATTAATCCAAAATTCTAAAATCATTGCTCCCTACTTTCCCCATTTATAAAAGTTGTTTATAGTTTCAAATACTTAATAAAAAGTCCCCCATTTAGCCATCATCCATCTCTGTCTACAACCTACAAAAATAACGAAAATAAATTAATTAGTATTCACAATCTCCTACAAGAAGTTGTACTGCTTTAAAAAAAAAAAAAAACTTACCATACATGAACTAGTGGGCTAAGCAATACTCGTTCTAATTGCATCCCCAATTGTTTTATATTGTCCATGGGCACTTGTCAAAGCCTCATGACGTACCATTGCCACCAGAACATATGCTCCCTAATAACCAACTCCAAGTTCTTGCCCCCTCGTTTTGTCAACGGATCCTTACTCAAAATAGTTACTTTAGCTACAGTATCCCCAGACCTTACAATACTCGTAAGAAGAACTTGAGTCACATCCTACAAATAAAACTCACAATTTAACAAAATGCATTGTATTGAATAAATACTCATTTACATACTACATTTAATTGATAACACAATAATATCAAAACATAATAAAAGAACAATTCATTTGGTGTGGGGATTTACGCTGGCATTAGTGCAACTCCTAGTATTCCCCTTATTCGCCGAGTGTCTCTGCAAATGATAAATCAATGTCAATCATCATATACCAATTGAAATATGTATAATTGAGGACATATTACACGTAAATATATACATGTATATATTATAATTACCAGAGGGGTTCGAACCAAGTGGCTTGATGATAAGGACGGTTGGTTCAAGCTGGGATTAGTTGAAACACCTAATATTGTAGCTAGATTAATGCTTAGATTCATTATGGCGTACATTAGTGTAGCGTCCCGATTTCATATAGCTAATAATATGCACACCTATATATATATATATATATATATATATATATATATATATATATATATATTGTCAGGCCTGTGTCCTAGTGACAATCCCATTCCTTAGGACCGACCTCGAGGTCCTCCCGGTCAAATTCTGGCGACCCGCGACCTGTAGATAGTGTTTGCGAGTGACCCTGAGTCACTCGCTATCAACCCGAGACCTATGTCATTGCGACCACACCATCGCAGCAAATCTGACGTCGAGTCTTGTGCGTCAATCCGACGCTTAGATTGTAAGTTATGGCCCGTGCATTATCCCGGCCATCGATCGCGTGATGCGGGACCCGAGGTGTCCAAGTGGATTCCATAGCAAGCAATCATTACCCTAACCTACACCTACACCTACCTACCCTAGCCACCCTAGCCTAACCCATGATTACCTACAAGCCATGATGGCATCCCCTTCCCATGCTCTCATAATGGCCTTACAAACCTATCATTACACCTCTTACAAAGCAATGATTACAACCCTACAACTCCCTCTCTCCCTCCCTTTCTTCTTCACTTCTCATTTCTCTATCTCCAAGAGCTTGGATGTCCATGAGAGAACTCCCAAGTCTAGACCCATTGCAGCCCAAAAACCTCTTAATCCTGCCCTCCAAACCCCATCTCAACCGTTAAATCTCTCCCCTTGGAGCTCTAAAACATAATGGTGGAAGAAGGAGATCGAGATCTCAGGTGAGTGCCTTTATCTCTCTCTCTCTCTCTATTTCCTTGTTGCAGTCCACCTTGTTGAGTGGATTAGATCCACACCATCCATCAGTGGCAACCACCTTGCTATCCACCAGTGGACCACGTGGACGTGGGACCCATTTGATACATGATTTAAGTTTAGCCATCTAGCCCTTGGACCTCCAGATTGACTGGACTGCTACTGGGACAGCAGCAGACCCACTTCCTTGTATGATGTACACCACCAAGTTGAGCAAAATTTGGGCCCTTTGATGCCTTGTTAGGTCCACCTTTCATCTAAGTGCTTAAGGGCCAGATTGCCTAGATTTTCTACATGTTTAATGGGCCAAATGGGCTAAATATCCAGCCTTAGAATTCCTATTGGTGAGGTGCTATCCATTTATTATAGTGGACTTCATGGACTGAGTCGTAAACCACTATATTGGGTATATTGTACACTTGGCCCAACTATATTTTTGGAGCTTATAGGCTGCCTAAAGAGGCCCACCATGTTGGATGTACTAGACAACCTACCTTAGCATTTTTCCGGGCTTTGGGCTGCCCCATGTGGCCCATCTTGATGTATGAAGGCTATGGGATGACCCAAGAGGCCCAATATGGATGTAAGAGACAATATGAGCGAAGTCTATTTTATTTCCAGCTATTTGAGGGCTATGGGCTGTTTCATTAGGCCCTTGTGTGAGGCCCATTATGTTGTGTAAGAGGCCCTTGTGTGAGGTCACGTGCCCACTATATGTTTGGCTCTATGTGGACCACTCCTTGGGAACAATGTTGGTTAAATCTCCACATTGATGGGTAATGATGGTTAAGTGTCCACATTATAACCTTCCCTTAGGCCTTTGGTAGGCCAATTCTCATCCTTCTCTAAGTTGCTTGACCCTAATCATTGGGCCCCATTGATGTTTGTATGACCCATCTATTCATATTAGGCTAACCCATAATGTTGGGCCCCCCATTTGGTTGCATGTAGGATTATTTCTTTTTAATCTTGGAGTCCATTTAGGACTTATTTGGGTCCCCTATGGCATTTAGTGGGCCATATGATAGTACGGTGAAGGAACCCCGTTTCGAATCCTTAGGAATATATTTGGGCCCAACCTTGATATGAGGAGAGTACAACATTACCGTAGATGGAGGGATCCGTGCTATCAGATTTGGTGTATTCACTGTTGAGGATTGATCCTCATGTTATAGATTAGATCTGCTATCCTTCTATGGACTCCGCCATATATATAGGCCGATTATCGATTACAATTATGTTGGTATACGCACTAAGTATGTGTTAGCATAACATTGTGATTGTATGAGGCTCATTGTGATGATATGAGGCCCATTGTGATTGTATGAGCCTCATTGTGATTATATGAGGCCCCATTATGATGATATGAGGCCCATTGTGTGATTATATGAGGCCCATTGTGATTGTATGAGGCTCATTGTGATTGTATGAGGCCCATTGTGATTGCATGAGGCCCATTGTAATGATATGAAGCCCATTGTGTGATTATATGAGGCCCATTGTGATTGTATGAGGCTCATTGTGATTATATGAGGCCCATTGTGATTGTAAGAGGTCCATTGTGATTATATGAGGGCCATTATGATTATATGAAACCCATTATGATTATATGAGGCCCATTGTGTGATTATATGAGTCCCATTGTGATTATATGAGGCTCGTTGTGATTATTTGAGGCTCATCGTGATTGTATGAGGCTCATTGTGATTATATGAGGCCCATTGTGATTGTATGAGACCCATTGTGACTATGTGAAACCCATTGTGAATGTAAGAGGCTCATTGTGATTGTATAAGGCCCAATTGTGATGTGTGAGGCCAACCATGTGTATGTGATTATGTGCACGCCACTCGTTCATTATTGCGGGCCATGGGCCGCCTTATACTGACCCACCATGATGTATGTGATGATAATCAAGCATAACATGCATCATGACACATGCCATACACATCATTTGCATGCTTGTTATGAGGAGTGATTGACCATAACATATGCCATTGGGCTAGTTGTTTTTGGGATTCCCTGAGAGATGGAGTTGCCCCACATGAATGGACAGTATGCACAGGACTGATGCATGACTAGATAGTATGACTCATGCATCTTGCATTTGTGTGATATGATTTCTGTTTGCCCTAGCGACATCAGGGCTGAGGCCTCCACAAGCATATCGTGGATGACATGATTCGACACCAAAAATGTTTTGGTTCTACATGGGGGCGCCATAGATGTCCCTGGGTGAAAGTCCCTAAACCCTTATAGTACCAAGAGGATGCTCCAACGTCGAGACCAAGTGGATGTATAAGCACACAAGTGCCGAATACCATTAGGCCGTGTCTCCCACTGTGTCGTGGTCTGTTGGAAGGGGGTGTGGCCTTACCCACCCGAGGGTAGGGGCAATGCTAGGCCGAGTCTGACCAGCTCGTAAATAGGTACACTATCGACGTGTCGGATAGGTATTGGCAGACTATTGGCCAGGCAGATAGTGAGGTCTCTTATGCTCGCTTGGACTGCGCGCCTGGGGGAGGGGCAGTGCTATTTGGAGTGTACTAGATCCCGGTGATTGTCCAGAGAGGAACTGTACTGATATGTGGATTCAGATGAGGACTGACATGACTTGTGATTACATCTTGCATATGACATTGGCCACGTAAGCCTTGTATCGCATAACGTTGATATGGCTGACAGCATTGTACTAGATCCCGGTGATGATCCCAGAGATGTTCGGTACTGGTATTATGACAACCTGTCACTATTGCACACATGGGCGGGCACACATGGGCTGATGCAGCTGTGGGAGGGGCTTAAGGGCCTAGGCAAACTTCCAGTGGTTGGCAGGCTACTGTGCAGGAGTTTGCATACTCAACATTTAACTCATTCATTCATTCATCCACTATCCACTCGTTCTAGTGGTGCACAACCAAATCATTATGTGTACCTTCGTAATAGCCAGGATTTCAGTTGGGGCGCGTGACCAACCTGAGATAAGGAGTTTACCACATTGAGTCTAGCTATCTAAATTTAAGTATGAGACTGGTTTGGATATAGTCCCTTGTGATGAACCCCACAACTTGCAATACCACGTACTATCATCCCGACTACACACTCCAGTATCGTTATTCCTTTGCATTACATATTGCATTACACCCTCGGTATATGACATTTGGGTTGTTATGATTCTATAATACATGGTATTTATGGACTTACCAGTATGCTTTTGTATTACATTGATACTTCATCCTGAGCACGCTTATATTGCGCAGACACTTATACTACCCTCTAAGCTTTTTATAAGCTTATGCATGATAGATGTGTGTAGGTGTCGATAGGTCATAGCCGAGCTGAGGTAGAAGCGCGCGGCTGAGCTTGTGGCGATATTTCTGGAGACTTGTTATCTATATTGTATTTCCCTTTTTACATTGTACTCAAAGTTTTTGTTATAGTGGATATGATGTTGTGATTATTGTTTGTGGGTTATGCTTATGGTTGTGCCATTATGGAACAAATTTATGCTGAAAATCCTCCTTGTAGGATCCTAGGATCGGAATCTGGCGTATGGGTGTTGCGAGCCGAGAATGGGGTACTACGGAGGCTGTCGGCGCTGGATTTGGCGATCAAAAATTTTGTGAGCCCGGTTTATGAGTTCAGGGTGTGACATATATCTACCTCACAAGGAATATAGTAAAAAATTAAACCAAATGAATCAGTGTAAAAGGTACAAGTAATTAATTTTGGGGACGAAATTTTGTTTAAGAGGGGTTGATTGTAACACCTCGAACTTTTCAATACCCGAGTATTTAAAGTTTTTGAGTGTCACCATGAAATTTAACTTATTACGTACATGTGTATAATACCAATCTACCTGTCCTAACCTTACATCTATTCTCCAACACAAATATGACCATTAGGAATAATCTCCATCCATAGATCAAGCCATCTGACCGTTGATTTTGTGATAGGATCATCATGTACCCAAGTATTTTCACGTCCATCATAACCAACTATTCAGTCAACTATTTACCACTAGGTAAAGATATCTGACCGTCCACTTTGAGTTTAGACCACCTGATTGTTCACTCCCCAAGTATAAGGTTGTGATGTAGTAATAAACTCGGTAAGATCGAGGTCGAATCCCACGAGGACTGGTCGTCACAATTCAAATCTGTGATTCTCCTTAACTAATCCAACAATTAATGTAGCGAATTACTAACACAAATTTATGGAAAATAACTATTGAGAATAAGGAAGAAAATTCAATCAGAGGAAGAGCACTAGGACTTTCGAATCCACCCCTAATTATCATAACCCTTGTTTTGTCTGTTGATTCACCTTAATCTAGATTGATACCACTTGTATAGAGAAAGCACAATCTGTGTCCTTACTCGGGCATACAGAATGTCTAATCCCTTTAAGCAATGCCATAAATAACATATTCCATGTCCTTAGTTGGGCACATGGAATGTATAGTTCATTAAAGCACCCTGTTTCTTCCTCTATAGGAACTTGTTCATGATCAGACACAAGCACCTAGAATAAGCATCCAAACAACATCCATCTATATACTTTGGTCGAGTTCATAGATGGAGAAGTATAGAATTTAAATCAATCAAGCCCACTTAGAAAAAGAAACACACCAATCAAGTTTAAAGTAAATTCAACAATTAAAAGAGTTAATCAAATTAGGGGCTTCATCTCAGCCCTAGCTGAGAGATTAGTTACCCATAAAATCCATTAAACAGATGGATAAATAAAATTCATAAAAAAAACATCAAACCAATTTCTCTCTCTCTTCTTTCTTCTCTTTCTTCTCTTTCTTCTCTCCCTTGCTCTAGATCTGGACTTCCCTGCTTTTGAATCCAATTTCTGAATGCCTTTCCCACGTCCAAGACTCCTCTTTTATAGCTGCTGGAAGGCTGGAGTCAGTGGCAGAGTTGTAGCAGGACATGGAATGAAAATTTTCGCAGCCATGATCGGTGGGCCCCACAGAAGTATTTTCTGGAAAATCCACCCCGTCCATTGGATTCAGGATGAAATTTCAGTCAAGAATGGGTGGTTTTGAACGTCCATTAACGCGGCCCAGAGAAGAAAACACAGAAAGATCAGATTTGAACGTTGCAGGGCAGCCCTTTTGTGGCCTCTGTATCACACACATGTGCACGCATGGTTGCAAAGTTTCAACATGGGTTTGTAGTATTCGTGGCCCTCTACAAGATGGATGGATTGGATCAGCCGTACAGGCCATGGGTGGGGCCCACAACTCTTCGCAAAACAGACCAGCGATGTCCGTTCGCTGCTGCGAAAACAGGGACGCGGATTCGCTGTCTGTTCTGGTGGGGTCCGTGATCAGAATCCACAGCGGAATCCACTCCGTTCACCGAATTTCTATCGAAATTTCGGTCTAAAACCCATGATTTTTCTTCATTTTTGTGTGGCCCACAGAATGTTTCTGTTCCACCGTTCAACCTGCGTTTGAAAGGCTGGATTTCACTCTTGAAGAGAATTTGCAAATCTTCCACCTAGGCAGTGATAATGGTCTTCATTTAGACCTGATGGACGGTCCGGATCATCTGATTGATGGATGGTGTGGACCCACAACTCGACCGTCCGATCGGACAGCGTTAGCGCTATAACGGCAAGTGCCATTTTTGAATTTCGAGAAGGAGAGGGTCGGTCAGCGCTTGTGCTGACCGCCTCGGCCGTCCGGTGCACGGCTCGCATGTGAGAGCATGGTGCACATGCATCACACCTGGGGCCCACTATGATGTTTATGAGAAATCTGCACCATCCATCCTTTTTCCCATCTTAATTAAACCATTTGGACTAAAATTAAGGCAGTTCCAGATATCAGGTGGGCCCTAAACTGGAGATTTAATGGGCTGATCTGTCCGTTGGCCCACTTCCTGAGATCTTCAGTAGATGAAATTTAATACGTACGGTTAATTTGCGGCCCCCATCACATGTATGAAGTTTCGAGTTGATCGGATGGCGGGAACCATGTGATCTTGCATTCTGGACCTTTTTCGGGCCCCTTTGGCTTGCTTTCCTCAGATCCCAGGCGTGTAAAATCTTCATTATTGGTTTTCTGGAGTCCATCCCGAGCTCTGGTAATTTCGGAGCGTCAAATTCACGCTTTTAATATCATTTTTTTCAATCCACGCTTTTATTTCATCCTGCGACAAAACACAATTAAATTATGACATTAGGCGTTATGATTTACATAAAATCGTGCAATAACTGGGGTCTGATATGCAATATCTGACCCTCATCACTGATCATAGTAAACTATCTACTTGATCTCTTCATCCGCTCATACACATATCAAATAATAATTCTAGTCTGTTCATCTTATTCACTACCTATGAATATGCTTAACCCACCATCAGAACTACAATCTGGGGAACCTAAACATGTGAACAAGATACTTTAATATAACGGTATACATATTTTACCTCTCGATCATTCCAAAAACCCACTTGTGTTCATTTATTTATGAAATTGACCATACATCCGCCTGTATACATGGTCAGATTACTAATCATTAAGTTCTACTATTTCTAACATGTCATCTAGCCATCTATTATGTGGTTTGATATATATGTACATTTCCTAATTAATTTGGTCAATAATTCTTTATTCATAATGATTTAGATATAAGTCATTTTGTAAGAATTACTTAGAAACATGCCTATAACCATGTAGAACCGTTATATTACCCAAAACTCTTATATCATAATAATTACAAAAATGCCATTAACCTAGGCCCTTAAATTCTAGACCACATGGTTCCCATGATCCTTTTCATGTAAAATTTTATACCATGCCTATTGATCATAAATTAACTATATACGTCAAATTTCAGCCCTTGGATTTTTGTAAAAGTGGACCAATTGACAAATCAGCCCTATTATCGTTGATTTTGGTGTCCATCAAGTGAAGAAACCTTGTGGGTAGTCGTAGTAGGATATTTTTCTTCATATGAATGACTTGGATTGCCCATAATATGGACCAAGTATGAAATATGAAGAACCCACTTTGGTAGGCTTTACCTTAGGCGCGAAGTTATCATTTCGAGGCTTACCAATTCCTTATACATCTGGATCTTCCGATTTAACTACTTCCTGCTGTCCATCGCAACTCAAATTCGGACCACAATTTGGTCTCATATGACTACAAGGTTATACAAAATTTAGACCTCGATTTATAATCCTACACCGTTGAATGTTAAAGACATTTCCTTTAGTTTAGTACAAAAGGTGAAATTTTAGATTTAGGCTTTTTCCACCATTGATCAACCACCAAGTTTTGACCAACTGTTTACCTATCCTAACTACACATTTATCTTAAAACTAGGCCTTGATCAATAAGTGTGGACTGTTAATTAAGATCAAGTTCGTTTTGGCACCCGTTAGGAGAATTTTCAAGATAGGGCAATTTAAATTTCGGATCATCAAGAAAATCATATACCCTGGCTCTATTTGATGACCCTGACACAATGGATGAATTAGATTTAAAGAAAGATCGTCAGAAAAGGGCAAATTGGAGAAACCCAATCCAAGTGGGAAGTGAAACACACCCCTCTCACACGCCCACTCCTTTTTATAAAAGGGGTGTGCGTTCCCCTCTCCACTCACACGCCTAATCTCCCAACGCCCAAGGAAGATCGAGAGAGAGAGAGAGAGAGAGAGAGAGAGGGAGATAGAGAAAGAGAAAGCCTAGACGCCATCAGCCTCTTTCTTCTCCACACGTGTGGTGTCTCGCTCTTATTCAAGGGATATCGTGATTCATGTAAAATCTTTCCTACATGGATATCTACATAGGGTTTAAATCTAAGGATAAGGTGAGGGATTCCTTTAAGCTTACATTAATTTGAGTTGATATGACTTATCTTGTTTTTACATGCTTCCATATTACTATGAATCCTCCATGCAATTGTTTAATTTACCATTATCATTTATTTATCCTTTGAAAATTTTGGTTAAGGTATGATTTTAATTATGTGTGATCTTTATGAATTTATGTGGGGC
The DNA here is from genome assembly GCA_021015155.1 of Magnolia officinalis. Taxonomy (NCBI): domain Eukaryota; kingdom Viridiplantae; phylum Streptophyta; class Magnoliopsida; order Magnoliales; family Magnoliaceae; genus Magnolia; species Magnolia officinalis. Next base: position 38,653,210 of record JAJHSJ010000007.1, read on the forward strand.
GATGGATACAAGCCTTGTCTTTTGCCAATTTTGAGAGCGATGCGTGCTTCTACTCTATATAGAGTTTGCCTTTTACTCCTCTCTCCTTATTTTTGTTGAGTTAGCCTATTTGGTACTCTTCTCTTTTATTGAGATAGCTTATTGCTACTTTTCTACTTTTTTTCGGTTAGCCTTGTGTTACCTCCTTTATTGCTTGGGCATGTGTCTTGAAATTCCAAAACTCCCATGGTTCAATTTATTTTTCCTTTGGTGCAAGTGATGTGTTAGAGGTCTCATAACTAGTTATTCAAATATTTTATCATGGTCGTAATGCGCTTTCGGTAGTGACTCACTTGGTCGACGCGTAATTCTATAGATTTTGTGTAATGGTGCATGAATCGATGTAAGTAATTCGCAATGCCTGTTATATCACTTCCGAGATTGGATGTCACAAATAGTCACTCCATGAACAAATCGTGTCATGTCATTCATCTGATTCGTGTGTTGTGTTGCCTAGAGGTGTTCACGTAAATCAATGGTATCGTTGGAAACACTGGTGAATCTCTTTAGTTATGGGATGCGGGGCGAGTCGGGTTTTATATGAATTATATTTCATATTGTGATGATCACTACGTATGATGAGCCGGACACACTCTGCTAGGGATGCATTCATATATGAAAAGGCGAGCTAAAGAAGCTCTGAAGGGGGGTGAATAGAACTACGCCAAATAAAAAATTACAGTGCTGAAATATTAAATAAATCAGAAACCTTAATCGCACTAGTATTGAAAAATTGATTCAAACTAATTCGTTGGACAACCTACACCCAAACCAAGTTTACGTAGGATAACCTTATTTTACGAACGTTTCTAAGAGTCAAGATCTCAAACCAAGAAAGAGAAAATAAAGCTATCTATTACATACATTCACTACTTTTGCATAAATGAAATTACAAACATTCTCCACAAATGCAAAAAACGGAAACATTCACCTCAACACCAAGAGTTATAGTGGTTCGGTGTGTACAACAACTATTCTTAAACAACCACACTTACTCCACTCCCAATAATCACTATCCACGTGATATTGGCTTTTACTATAAATAAGGTTTTCTCAGGGTCACCTTAAAACTTGATACAGTTGTGATTTTAAGGGGCTATCACAAACATAAAACCCCTCTCTGAGAATTTTCTGGCTATCTTAGAAAAACTAACAAATGAGATTTTCTGGCTATCTCAATAAAATCAAACTATAAAAGAAAAGTATACTTATCTTCTCCTTTGAAGATGTATCAGTCGATATAACCGTGGAACCGCTTCTCTTATAGTAGATTGTTCAATGTTCAGTTATATAGACAAGGGTTCAAGGTTCTATATTGATTTTAAATAGATTCAAACCAAAGGTTAATTCCTTAAGATCTCAAAGAAGAGTATTTACTCTCTTTATAAAATAAGATTCAAGGAATTAAAACAAAAAATCAATTAAAAATTTATAAATAATACAATAATCGGAGCTTCTCTCTTTTGTGGAAGGATTTAATAAACTTGAATTGTTAATTTCGGATTGAGAGAAAGCTTCTATTTATAAGCAAAGAAGTTGTTGCTTCGACTCGTCTAAGAACTAGATTCTGTTCCAACAAAATTTCAAATTTGAGCGTGATAAGACAAAATAGATCTTCGACTTATCAAGGGCCCTATTCGACTGGTCGAGCAAGGTCTTTGACTGGTTGAGGGTGCTTAAAATCTGAACTGATTCAGTTGCTAGACTTCGAGTCAAGCAACCCTCGACTAGTCGAAGAAGTAACAAAAAAAAATCCATTTTACTTCAATTTAAATTAAGGCTAGTCGATAAATCCTTTGACTAGTCGAGCCACAACTTAGACTAGTCGAACCTTAACTTAAATTAGTCGAACTTTAGCCTAACATAAGCATAAAAATTCAGTTAAGTTATGTTTTGAAAGTACCTAAGCCTAAGGTCTTTATAATGTTTGTTATACCTGAAATGACTATACTTTGAAGTAGATTTGATGCTTGAACTTCATGGAACTTGTTCTTTTACTTAATTCTTCAATAGAGCTTGAGGTTGAAGTTGGAGCTTGATCTTCTAGTAGAACTTTAGTGGAACTTGAACTTTCCATCTTGATCCACTACTTGACTTGAACTTCAGTAGAGTCTTGAACTTAACATCTTGATACACATTAGAAGGCCACTTCATAAGCTGTTTTGTCTAAACAAAATTTGACAAACAAAGGTATGCTTTATACAATATAGCACTTACAATCTCGCCCTTTGTCAAATTCGTGACAAAACACTTATTATTACAACGCTAGAATGACATATTGTATTCATGATTCCATGTTGTAGAAGATTTGTTGCATCTTTGATGAATGTGCGAATAATTTACAACTCCCCTTCAATGTGAGCTTCCCCTATATTATGAGTTACACATATATATACTCATGTAACATTCATTACATCAACATTCATATTAGCTCATATTATGCCATTCATATCATCTCAACATTGAACATCCATCATTCATTCTACTAATAATAATTAATCCCCTTCCCCTTTTTGTCACATTATGACAAAGGAAAGAATAATCATTCAAATAACCATATCAAAATCAGTAGAATAAAAAGATGAAAATATCAAGATATAAGCATATAAGATTGTTAAGTTAAGGAGGTCATCAAGATAATAAAAAGTCATCAATAAGCATTAAAGGTAAGTAGAGTATAAAAGTGATCATCAAGCACACACATAAAGTTAAAGTTTTACAAGCCAAATGTTTTTTTTTTTTTTTTTTTTTTTGTAAAAAAAAATAAAAAATTTAAAGAAGCTTAGTCGGATCCAGAGGAAGAGGGAGGAGATATAGAAGGATCAATTTGGTGCAATCCCTTGGTGATGCGATGAAAGTACTTTCGCATGTATTTCATTGAAGATTTGTGACTTTCTGTAGATTGTCTTGAATACCTTCAACTCAATCACCTTTTCCTCTAAGGATTTGAGCCGATCATCAACCTAGGAAGGTTGATAGTCTGGATCAGCTTCATCATCCGAATCATCAAGCTTGGCAAATATGTCGTCCCTTGATGTGTCCTCTAGTATAGGTGCGTCTTCTTCTTCTTCTCCTTCATCTCGTTGGCCAGGAAGGAATGCCAGGTTCATTTTGTACAGATTTATATTATTAGAGGGTAATTTCGATTCCAGTGCCTCGGTCGAAGGAATAACAACATTGCAATAAAGAGCAATGCAAGTCATGAGATAGGTGAAAGGAATCGACCCATGACCATGATGAATACGGAATTGAATAATCAAATAACATACCAAAGAAGGAAGACAAATTGGAATACCAGATATAACAGAGTGAAGGACATGAGTCATGAAGGGAGTAAGTTCAGACTTATTCCCAAATCGTGGATACACATTGGATGTTAAAATGCGATGTGTGACTCAGTATTTGGAAAACATCGGTTAGCATGGAGGGCATTGTCAGACTTCCATTCAGCGTCAAACTGACATAATTTACAAGTGATCGCATGTTGCTCAGTATGAGTCATTGTCTCTGTGAGAGTGGTAATGGGAATGCCATCATCAGTGACGTTTACGTCAAGCAAACCTGAAATTAGGTGGCGATCAATAGGGACTGTCCCTTCTCGAAAATTAATTGTAAATGTCAGATTTTCAAGGAAAAGTCACTTATGGATGCGTACATGCCTTGTGCTATGGAGCGGTAAGCTGTTCCACCCCAACCAAGAATATTTTCCCAACCTATAGTAGTAAGGATAGACAAAAGTTGAAATGGTGCAATGTGGTCTACATTTACAGTCCTTTTAATAATAATTTCTCTAGTGCGAAAATCCCTAACATGCTCCGAATCTTCTTTGGGAGATCTTAGGGTTCTCACCTTAATGGGAGTCGACCTAAAGGAGGAGCCGTTAGGGGCCTTGCGAGTAGTCTTCCTCTTAGTTTGATGCTTCACTTAGAGATTACAAAAGATGAGATTAAAAAAGATAGATCGATTGAGTCTAGATCAGATTTTGACCCAAAACCCACTAAAGAAAGGTTGTAAATCACAAATACACCACAAATAGAAGATAAACAAGTAAAGAGCAACCCAAACCTAGAAGGAAAATGGAAATAGACCACTTACAATGAAGATTTGGAGATGGGTTCGTCTAGAGAAGCACCGGCTAGTCGAAGAAGAAGTGGAAAATGAAATAGAAAAGTGATTTTCCCCCTTTATTGTGTAAAACCTGAGCTCTTCGACTGGTCGAGCATGGTCCTCGACCCATCGAAGGTCGACTGGTCGAGGATGTACTCGACCCGTCGAGCAGACCACAAGTTTGAAAATATTTTAAATTTTAAATTTTAAATTTATTTATATGTTATGCATTTAAGCATTATAAAAAAAATGCATAAACAACATGATTAATTAATTAAAAGTACACAAACCAATATCATGCTTTAATATGGAGTATTTATTCTTGTCGAGCGGTTTGGTTATTATTCTGCAAGCTGTTTTTCAGTCTGAATATATTCTAATGAAATACTTTTGTCCTCAACTAATTCTCGAATATAATGATATCGAATGTTGATATATTTCGTACGAGAATGTTGAATAGGATTGTTTGAAATATTAATTATGCTTGAGTTATCACAATATAATGTCATTGTATCGTGCGCAATCCCATAGTCAGCTAACATCATTTTCATCCAGAGCAGCTGCGTGCTAGCATTACCATCTGCAATATATTTGGTTTCAGCTGTTGAGCGATACATAATTTTGTTTCTTGCTGAGCTAGGAAACTAAACAATTCTCTACGTAGAAACATCCACCACTGGTAGATTTTTTATCATCGCTGTTTCCTGCCGAATCTACATCTATAGATCTGGCAAGTTGTACAGTTGTATCATGTGGATATCATAAACCAAAGTTAACAGTACTTGCGACATATCTGATTATCCGTTGAACAGCGATTAGATATGATTCCATAGGATCAGATTGATATCTAGCACATATTCCAACACTAAAAGCAATATAAGGTCTACTAGCAGTTAAGTATAGAAGACTACCAATCATACTCCGATATATACAGGAGTCTATACTTTTACCTGATTCATCCTTAGAAAGTTTGAGAGTTGTACTCATAGGAGTATCAAAATTTTTCCCATTCTCAAACCCAAATCTCTTTATAAGATTCAAGGCATACTTGGTCTGTGAGATTAATATACCATCTTCCTGTTGTTTTACTTGTAATCCAAGAAAGTAATTTAGTTCTCCAACCATACTCATTTCAAACTTGGATTTCATCAGATCTGTAAACTCAATGGACAAGTTAGTGCATGTAGATTCATAAATAATATCGTCAACATAGATCTTTACTATCAATATATGTTCATTGTATTTCTTGACGAATAAGGTTTTATCAACACTTTCCATGATAAAGTTGTGACTAAGTAAGAATTTAGTCAACTTTTTGTACCATGCCCTGGGAGCTTGTTTCAAACCATAAAGTGCCTTTTAAAGATGGTACATATGATCTGAAAGTTTAGGGTCCTCAAAACCCTTAAGTTGTTCAACATATACTTCTTCATGTAGATCACCATTTACAAACGCACTTTTGACATCCATTTGATATATTTTGAATTTCTTATGGCAAGCAATTGAAATGAATAATCTAATGGATTCAAGGTGCGCAACTGGTGCAAAGGTTTCATCACAGTCAATTCCTTCTATCTGAGTGTAACCTTGTACAACGAGTCCTGCCTTATTCCTAATGATGTTGAGGCACGAAAATATTCCATTGCAGTGGTCAGAGAATTCCATGATGCAGATCTTTCCCTAGGTCATTCACTCCTTATTTTGGGTAAAAAGCAGTAACTAGGGTTATTTTAGTAAAAATAAGTAAGTTGGGGTATTTTGGTAAAAATGAGTAAGTTGGGGTATTTTGGTAAAAATGAGTAAGTTTGGGTATTTTGGTAAAAATGAGTAAGTTAGGTATTTTAGTAAAAATGAGTAAGTTGGGGTATTTTGGTAAAAAGGAGTGGATGCGTATTGCCTTGTATGGAGGAAGAAGTGGTTATACACCACTATTTAAGGGAGAGCTTGGTAGACACCATTGTTTAAGAGAGGAGGTTGGATATTGTGTGAAGGAAGAAGTGGTGGAGGTCACTACTATATAAGAGAGAGATGCCTATAAATACCCCTCTCCATGCCACATTTGAGGGGTTGTTGGTTGGAAGACAAGAAGGAAGGGGGACAAGAGAGAGAAAGAGAGAAGCTATTGCGCGAATCGCGCAACTAGAGAAATCCCTTGCACGACCCGCGTAATTAGAGAAATCCCTTGCGCGAACCGTGCAACCTCCACTTGAAAAAGGCTTATGCGCCACTTCATTCGGAATTTTGTCCAGACATAAGGCTTATGCGCCACTTCCAATGGGACTTTGTCCTAAGGAATTCCTCCATGCGCCACTCTTTGAGGAAGACTTTTGCAAGGAAAGTCCTTTGCGCAAGCCGCACAACTACTTTTGCAAGGAAAGTCCTTTGCACGATCCGCGCAACCACTTTTGCAGAGAAGGTCCTTTGCGCGAACCGCGCAACCTCGTTTGGAGAAAATCTCCTTTGAGCGAGCTGTGCAACCACTCTTGCAAAAAGCCCCATGCACCACTTCTCTCTCCCCATGTCCTAACCAAGGCTTTTGTTGTCTTAACGGATAGCCCATGCACCACTCCATGTGGACCTTGTCCTAACACAAGGCTTTTGTTGTCTTAACGGATAGCCCATGTACCACTTCATATGGAAATTATCCAAATGCCAGCCTTTTAATGTCATGACATATACCCCATACACCCTTCTCTATGGAAGCATGTCCTAACGTAGGGAAGTGCGCTCCACATTTCAAGGGTTCGCGCTCTACATTTCAAGGGATGTGCGCACCACATTTCAAGGGTTTGTGCTTCACATTTCAAGGGAAGTGCGCTCTACATTTCAAGGGATGACGTGCGCTCTACATTTCAAGGGTTTGCACTCCACATTTTAAGGGATGGCATGCGCTCCACATTTCAAGGGTTCACGCTCCACATTTCAAGGGTTGCGCTCCGCACTTCAAGGAAAATGAAGGAAATGTGAAGTATAGAAAGAGAATTCTAGAAGGAAGAAGAATTTGTCCATATGACTGGAAAGATGAACGGAAGGATGATCAGAACATGTCGCATGACCGAGTCAAGGCCTTCAAGTCCGCACAACCAATCCGCCTTTGCAATGAACATCAAAAGTGTCGAAATGCTGCCAAAATTGCCATCGGGCTATCTTCTCCTTCACTCATTGCATTGCATTGATTGTACTCTGTTTCAGAATCAAGGGAATCCGAGGATGTAAATGAACTCAGAATGAGATATCTTATGATCATTGTTCTCTCATCGAATTCTTTGTTATCATTAAATAAATCCCCCAAATCAAATGTTTTTCATTTCTGGTTGAAACAAATAATATTCCCCATTTCATTAAATTTGTTCTTAAAAATCCATTTGGTTCCGATTATATGTTTATCAGAATGTCAAGGAACCAAGAACCAAACATCATTTCTGATGAATTGATTTAACTCTTCTTGCATAGCCAATATCTAACTTTCATCGGCAAGTGCTTCTTTTACATTTGCCGGTTCAATTTGAGAATTTAAGCAGACGTAATTCCAAATATTTTCTAACTGTCTTCTTGTTTGAACACTAGTACGAGGGTTACCCAATATCTAATTAGTTGTATGGTCTTTAACTAATTTTAATTCAGTATTATCTAATTTAGATGAAGAGTCAGGTTTATCTCTAATGTTGACTTCATCATCATCTTGACCTGGTGTGGGTGTGATCAGGTGATCATCAATTACTGCATTAATAGATTCCTGAATCACACATGTTCTTTTGTTAAGAACACGATATGCTCGACTATTTAAAGCATAACCCAAGAATATTCCATCATCACTCTTGGCTTCGAACTTTCCTAAAATTTCCCGGTCACGTAAAATGAAACATTTACTTCCAAAAGTCCAAAAGTATTTGACGGTCATTTTCGTATTAAACCATAATTCATATGCTATTTTATCTTTGGCTTTTCTAACATACGCACGATTTATAATGTAGCAAGCAGTATTAACAACTTTAGCCCATAAGTTTTTCGGTAAGTTCATTCTATTTAGCATTACATTGACCATTTCCTATAATACTCTGTTCTTTCTTTCAACAACTCTATTCTGTTGAGGTGTCTTAGAAGCAGAGAACTCATGTGATATACCATGGTTAGTACAGTACTTCTAAAAAATGCTATTTTCAAACTCAGTACCATGATCACTTCTAATTTTGATCATAGGTACTTTTTTAGTCTAAATTCGTTTTAGAATTTTCTGACTTCATCGAGAGTATCTGATTTCTCTCTCAAGAAGGCTACCGAAGTATATCTGGTAAAATCATCTTTAATAACCAGAAAATACTTCTTTTCACCTCTACTTTTCATTCTCATTTATCCCACTGAGTCCATATGGAGTAGTTTAAGAGGTATGGTTATAGTTAAGGAGTTCACTTTCTTATGACTACTCTTAATTTTCTTGCCAATTTGACATGCGCCACAAATTTTTTCTACCTTTTTTAATTTGGGTAAGCCATGAATGTGATCTCTCTTGCTCAATCTATAAAGGTCTCTAAAGTTAACATGTCTAATACGTTTATACCATAATTCTATTTCGTCCGTTTGGACTATGTAACATGAATAATTAGAAGAGCATGAGTCATCAATAATGTAGCAATTTTCAGAGGTCCTATGACCATTTAATCTCACACTACCCTTCTCATTTGTAATCTCACATCCGTGATTTGAAAATTTTACATTATGTTTGTTATCGCATATTTGAGATATACTTTAAGAGCTTATGTTTTAGACCTTTAACATGCAATACATTATCAAAGGGAGGAAGATTGGAGAGTTGAATAGTACCTTGGCCTATGATTCTACAGTTGCTTCCATCTCCGAAAGTAACCAAGCTATCGTTTACCTTTTTGAAGCTGGTGAATATCGCTTTGTCACTTGTCATATGTCTTGAACATCCACTATCTAGGTACCATTTTGAATGCCTAGTGGCTTTGAAGGCTGTATGAGCAACAAGACATATAACCTTTGGAACCCATTTTAATATGGTTCTGGGTTTAAGAATTCCATTGGATTTTCTCTGTTTTCGGGAGTTAAAATTTCTCCACTTTCTATTAACTCCAATTCCATCTGAGTTGGATTTTAGAAGCTCTTTGAGTAAGTCCACGATTTTTTTTAGCTAAAGGTAATTTATTATATCTTTGATTTCTATAGTTGATGACATTAGAGTTAATTTTAGGAACTTGAAGGGGTTTTGAGTTTTTGAAATCATTTCGACTAAAATCTCTCAAATTCTTACCTTTAGAGCTTGAGGATTCTCCTTTTACAAATGTAGGAGGTGAATTATTGACTTTCAGAGAATCATTTTTTATATAGCCCAGAGTTGATTTGTCACCCTATTTTCTGGATGAGGTTAACGATTTTTCCAGTTTTGTGTCTCCGTGGGCAATCTCCAAGTATCCTTAGAACTCAAAAGGGAAGAAACTTCAAGTTTTAGTTTCTCATCTTCAAAACTGAGTTTTTGTAATTCTGAGGTTTTGAAATTTAAGTCTAGTTTTGTTTTTTTTTTTTTTTTCAGAACAATCTGAAAGATGAGATTTTTCTAAAACATTGTTTTCAAGTTCTTCTTTAATTTAACATATTGTTCTCTTTGAATTTTCAGTTTGACAGCAATTTTACAACTTTTCGTATATAGGGCATTGTAGGCATCTTTAAGATCGTCCTCATTTTCATTTTCAGGGCCACTCCTGAGATTTTCATAATAAGATATGTTACAGCTATCTGAGGAGGTGACTTTGGCTATAGTCATAAGAGCTTTTACATCATTTGCATTAATATTTTCTTGTTCTGATTCATCAGAATCTGAAGAACTTTTAGAGGCAGACGATTCATCCCAAGTAGCTATCATGCCCTTTCTCTTTGATTTATCTCTTTAGGACATTTATTTGCCAAGTGCCTATATTCATGACTGTTAAAACATTGACTATCCATAATTTTAGTTTTCCAAGACTTAAATTTTCTTTTTCTTTTTTTCAGATGGTTTTTGAAAATCTAATTTTTTTTCTTTTTTAAAAAAAATTCTATAAAATTTCTTAGCTAGCAATGTCATATCATCTTTTGTATCTTCAAAATCAGAATTAGCACAATTTTCTTTTGAAACAAATTTAGAAGATTTAAGAGCAATAGACTTAGCTTTAGGAGCTTTAAAATTTAGCTTATATGTTTGGAAAGAGCCAACTAACTCCTCAACCTTCATATTATCAGTATCTCTTAATTCCTGAATGACAGTGACCTTAGAGTTGAATCTATTAGGAAGAGATCGCAGTATTTTTTCACAAACTTTGCTTTTTGGGATTCCATCTCCTAGACCCCATATTTACTATATCATTTAGTTTGGTATAGAAGTCCATGAAAGTCTTAGTTTCTTCCATACAAATCTCCTCAAATCTAGTAGTGAGGAGTTGAACTTTTGATTTCTTTACTATAGTAGTTCCTTCATGTGTCATTTCAAGAATTTCACAAGCTTGTTTGGCTGTATCGCATGAAATAATTCTTTTGAATTCATCAGGCGATAGAGCACAAGTTATGGCATTTAAGGCCTTAGCATTAGCACTGCTTTCACTTTTCTGAGTTCTAATCCATAAGTAGAATGCAATTTCTCTCATGGACTTAGTTCCATCTTCAGTTACTACCTTAGCCATAGGAGGTTTTCATTTGGTTACAGTGGCTTGCCACAAGCTTTCATCTAAGGATTTTAGAAAAATTCTCATTCTGGCTTTCCAGTATGCATAATTAGATCCATAAAAAAGAGGTAGCTTAATAATAGACAAGCTATCGAAATTTGACATTATAAAAGCTTTAGATCTTTTAACTTAAGGAAATTAATAAAAAAAATGAGCAACTTAGATTTGATACCACTTAAAAAGGCGAGCTTAAGAAGTCCTAAAGAGAAGGAGGGGGGGGGGGGTGAATAGAACTATGTCAAATAAAAAATTATAGTGTTGAAATATTAAATAAATCAGAAACCTCAATCGCACTAGTATTGAAAAATTGATTCAAATTAATTCGTAGGACAACCTACACCCAAACCAAGTTTAGGTAGGATAACTTTATTTCATGAACGTTTGTAAAAATTAAGATTTCAAACCAAGCAAGAGAAAATAAAGCTACCTATTACAAACATTCACCACTTTTGCATAAATGAAATTACAAACATTTTCGATAAATGCCAAAAGGAAACATTCACCACAACACCAAGAGTTATATTGGTTTGGTGTGTACAATAACCATTCTCAAACAGCCACACCTACTCCACTCCCAATAATTACTATCCACGTGATATTGACTTTCATTATAAATAAGGTTTTCTCAGGGTCACCTTAAAACCTAATATAGTTGTGATTTTAAAGGGCTATCACAAACAAAAAACCCGTCTCTGAGAATTTTTGGCTATCTCAGAAAAATTAACAAATGAGATTTTCTAACTATCTCAATAAAACTAAACTATAAATACAAAGTATACTTATCTTCTCCTTTAAAGATGTATCAGTCGATGTAGCTGTAAAATCGCTTCTCTTGTAGTAGATTGTTCAATGTTCAGTCATATAGACAAGGGTTCAAGGTTCTAGATTGATTTTAAATAGATTCAAACCAAATGCTACTTGTTTGAATTCCTTAAGATTTCAAAGAAGATTATTTACTCCCTTTATAAAATAAGATTTAAAGAATAAGAGATTAAAGAATTAAAACAAAAAACTATTAAAACCTTATAAATACTGTGCAATAGCTTGACAATAATGGAGGTTTCTCTCTCACTTGTGGAAGGATTTAATAGACATGAATTGTTAATTTTGAATTGAGAGAAAGTCTCTATTTATAGGCAAAGAGGTTGTTGCTTCGACTTGTCTAAAACAGTCTTTGACTCGTCTAAGAACTGGATTCCGTTCCAACAAACTTTCAAATTTGAGCGCGATAAGATAAAATAGATTTTCGACCGGTCAAGGGCCCCGTTCGATTGGTTGACCAAGGTCTTCGACTGGTCGAGGGTGCTTAAAATTCAAACTGATTCAGTTGCTGGACTTTGAGTCGAGCAACCCTCGACTGGTCGAAGGCCCATCTCCGACTGGTCGAGGAGTCTGCTCGATTGGTCAAAGAAGTAACAAAAAAATTCGTTTTACTTTAATTTAAACTAGTATTGGTCAAAAAATCCATAGACTAGTCAAGTCACAACTTAGACTAGTCGAATCTTAGCTTAGACTAGTCGAACTTTAGCTTAACATAAGCACAAAAATCCATTTAAGTTATGTTTTGAAAGTACCCAAGCCTAAGGTCTTTCTAGGGTTTGTTAAAATGACTGAACTTCGAAGTAGATTGGATGCCTGAACTTTATGGAACTTGTTCTTCTACTTGATTCTTCAATAGAGCTTGAAGTTGAAGATGGAGCTCGATCTTCTACTAGAACTTTAGTAGAACTTGAACTTTCCATCTTGATCGACTACTTAACTTGAACTTCAGTAGAGTCATGAACTTAACATCTTAATCCACATTAGAAGGCCACTTCATAAGCTGTTTTGTCTAAACGAAATTTGACAAATAAAGGTGTGCATTATATAATATAACACTTACAATATATATATTGGTTGCGCATGCTGATACCTCTCGTAGTGATGGAGTACGAGACATATCGGAACCCTTACATTACTCTTATGTATCTCTTGAATTATTGTGAATCTTAAAGGATAACCATCAGTATGAGTAGGGCATTGACCTTCTCTAACCGTACAGATGATGCAGATGATGTGTAGATTGAAGACATAGATGATAATCCCCCTACAAAAGATTATTTTGAATAAATAAAGAGATAGCTTTATGTTTAGTTTTATTTATTTCTGCTGTAAACTTTGATAATGTAATAACCTCCCATTGGGATGGTATTTGATGATTTGTTAAATTCTTTTACTCTAATGAAGTAATAAATACAGTCAATTTTATTCTTATGAATGTCTACCTTCATGAATGTAACTGTAATGATGTAAATGAAAAAAAATGTGTGATTTGGATATATTTATTAATACATTATTAATAATCGTACATTTTTTTTCATTTAGATCATATACAGTTACATTCATGAAGGTAGACATTCACGAGAATAAAATTGACTGTATTTATTACTTCATTAGAGTAAAAGAATTTAACGAATCATCAAATGCCGTCTCAATGGGAGGTTAATACATTATCAAAGTATGCAGCGGAAATAAATAAAACTAAACATAAAGCTATCTCTTTATTTATTCAAAATAATCTTCTGTAGGGGGAATATCATCCATGTCTTCAATCTACACATCACCTGCATCCTCTGTACGGTTGGAGAGGGTCAATGCCCTACTCATAATGATGTTATCCTTTAAGATTCACAATAATTCAAGAGATTCATAGGAGTAATGTAAGGGTTTCGATACATCTCGTACTCCACCATTACGAGTGGTATCGGTATGCACAAGCAATCTAAATGAATGCATGCTTAGCAAAGTGTGTGTGACTCATCATACGTAGTGATCATCGCAATGTGGAATATAATTCATAGAAAACCCAGCTCGCCCCGCATTCTCACACTATGGAGATTCGTCAGTGTCCAACGCTATTGTGGATTTATGTGAATACCTCAAGGCGACACAACACATGAATAAGATGAATTACGTGACATGATTTGTTCATGGAGCGACTATTTGTGACATCCAATCCTAAAAGTGATGTAACACGCATTGCAAATTACTAACATCGATTTGTGCACCACTACCCAAAATCCATGAAATTACGTGTCGACCAAGATGGTCACTACCCAGAGTGTATTACGACCATGATAAAATATTTGAATCACTAGTTGTGAGACCTCTAACACATCACTTGCACTAAAGGAGAAATAAATTGAACCATGCGACTTTTAGAATTCCAAGACACATCCCCAAGCTATAAAGGAGGTAGCACAAGGCTAACCTAATAAATGATAAAAGTAGCACTAAGATATTTCAATAAAAGAGAAGAGTAACAAATAGGCTAACTCAATAAGAATAAGAGGAGAGGAGCAAAAGGCAAACTCCATTTAGAGTGGAAGCACGCGCCACTCTCAAAATTGGCAAAGGGCAATGTCACGCCCCAAACTTGGAAACCGGGCTCACAAAATTTTCGATCGCCGAATCCAACGCTGACAGCATCCGTAGTATCCCATTCTCAGCTCCTGACACCCATATGCGAGATTCCAATCCTGGGACCCTATAAGGAGGATTTTCAGTGTGATTTTTTTAACGGTTAATCTGTTTAGGCAGTTACACATTTTATACATGGTATTAACGCATATCGAAGAGACGAACCTGTTTGACATATCACACATAATATGCTGCACCAGCTCAAATGTAATGAAGAAAATAATAGCAAACTCCAACAGCTCTTGTATACATCCTGAAAAAAGGGTAAGTCATATGTATAAGCAAACCACAACTCATGGGTCTACTGTGTGCTGGGAGTAAAACATGTCTTATTAGGGCACTCTCGTAAAGACATCCAAAACAACCATAGGCATATTATCAACCAATCATGTTATCATAGGTAAGTAGGTTATCAATCAATCATGCCGTATAACTACACGGTTATCATGAACATGACATCAATAATAGGCATGTCACTCAACAAGTGACCATGAATCATTAAAATATCTAATCATCATGAACAAGATACTCGAATTCCATTTTCTACTATATGGCATATGATGGAAGGGTAATGACAGAACTGGAGTGTATAGTCGGGATGATAGTGCGTGGTATTGCAAGCTATGGGGTTCATCACAAGGGACTTCTATCCAAACTAGTCTTATACCTAAATTTGAATAGCTAGACTCAATGTGGTAAACTCCTGATCTCAGGTTGTTCGCGTACCCAACCGAAATCATGACCATTGCGAAGGTACAAATAATGATTTAGTTGCGCACCACCAGCCCGAGTGGATAGCGAATGAATGAATGAATGAATCCAATGCTGAGTACGCAACTCATACTCAGTAAGTCCACGTATAAACACTACAATGCTTCTGATGTGGGACATGGTTCTGCTCCACTGTATGCACAGTAGCTTGCAAACCACTGGTAGCTCGCCTAGGCCCTTAGGCCCGCCCACATCAGTGTCCGCCCACGTGTGCCCACCCACGTATGCAACAGTGACAGGGCGTCACAATGTCAGTACTGTACAACTATGGGATATCACCAGGGTCTAGTATAATGCTGTCAGCCATACCAAGGCTATGCGGTGGAAGGCCCATGTGGTCAATGTCATATGCAAGATGCAATCACAAGTCATGCCTGTCCTCATCGGAATCCACATATCAGTATAATTCCTCATTGGATATTATCGGGGTCTAGTACACTTAACACCAGCTTTCTGCCCCATCTAAGCGCATAACTAGGTAAGTGGAAGAGACCTCACTATCCACTTGCCATTATCGGGCCTTGCTCGTCGATAGTGGACACATTCCTCAAGTTAGGTCAGACTCAGCCTAGTCATTGCCCCCTCACTCGAGCGGGTAAGGCCACACCCCCTTCCAACCGATTACTACACAGTAGGAGATGCGGCTAACTAGTATTCGGCCCTCATGCGCTCATGCATCTACTTGGTCTAGACATTGGAGCATCCTCTGGTACTACAAGGGTTTAGGGACTTTCACCCTGGGACATCTATGGTGGCCCAGTGTTAGAACAAGTATTTTCGGTATCCAATCCTGCCATCCACGCTATGGCTACGGAGGCTACGGCCCTGATGTCGCTAAGGCGTATAGTAATCATTTTGAACAAAATGCGAGATGCATGAGTCATACCATGGAGTCATACATTAAACCTGCGTGTTCCGCGAGCTCATGTGGGGCAACTCCGTCTCACAAGGAGTCCCATAAACATCTCAACCCAATGGTATATGCTATGATCAATCATTCTTCACAACAAGCATACAAATGATGTGTATGGGCATGTATCATGATGTTATACTAAGCAGGTTCCTAGTGTGTCCTACTAGACTAAGTACACTAGCATGATTATCAAATATAAACAACAATCGGCCTAAACACAAGAATAGCCAATGTGATACAAGGGTCCATATATTTAAGTGTTTTCATAGAGCATTGAGGCCTTATACCTCTTGTGAATACCATCAGGGCTCCTATAATACGCACATACATAAAGTTCATAGGTTATGTTGGTACACAAGTTTTAACATGTATCATCATTATCATAGACATCATTCAACATCAAATTTATCCTTATAACATGTATCATGCAATCATGTGCATAGAGTACATAGCATATAGGGATTTACATGCATCATCAATATCATGACCATTGTCCAATACTATCATTATACATGCCCTAGGCATTAGTTGTCTATCATGCACAAGGTTATCCTTACGTCCATCAACATCATTTATTTATCATTATCCATGTATCAAGTAAAATATGGTTATCTTATCCACATTATCATTACGACAATCAATACGTGCATTATTATCACTGGATATCATGCATGTCATATCAAGCATCAACTAGCATGTTACAACTAAATCATTATATGCATATATATATAAGTCATTATATATATATTATAATATATATATATATATATATATTATATATATTCATTACCATATATTAATATCATTACCTCACTTCATTTTCACTACATCATGTATATAAGTATACTATAAATAATCAATGTTATATCCATCACAATATAAATATATTACTCTATAATTCCATCCATCATCATCATATGCTATAATTCACCATCCATTAAAATATCTATCATTTCAACCAACAACTCACAATCATCATTATCGTGTTACCATACATGTATCATCATCTCACCCATCACTAGGGCGTCCTACCTAGTGTGACTTCCACATTGGACTTGAACTACACGCAAGGCACGGGGTCGTATAGGTCAAGTATGAGTCCCACTTGATGAACCAATAGGCCAACCCAAGGGCATAAATGTCCAACCATAATGCTTCTAATGGTGTGGATCTAATTCCACAACTAAGTGGGCCCCACACATTCCACCAACTAGAAATAATGCGCAATCTCAAATATAAAGGATAACATGCTAACATCTTTCATGTCATATATCATATTGGGCCCACTAGCCACTTACACAACAAACTAAGAAAAAGCCCAATTATCCAGTTTATGCATTGTAAAATAGGTCTCTCTAAGCGTGGTCCACTTGACTAGACATAGTATGAAAGGTACGCTACCCAGTAGGCAATGGGCCTGCCCAACAGGCTCAAGGAAGGTTACCATTATGGGTTTCTCATTCCCCAACGATTTCTCTTAGTGTTGGGCTCACTTGGGCCTTAGGGTTGCATCATTTAGATGGGCCCAAGGCCACCTATGTCTTAAGAGAACATTTGGACAACAGGATTTGTCTACTAAATAATTTACAAGTTATACAACACACATTTACCAAACATACCAGGTAGACCTCATTACATGAAAGGTAAGGCCTATACTAGATGGCCCACTTAAGGTTTTTAAGCGCAACAATATCTGAAGTTTTTTTTTTCAGAGTTTAGATGCTGCATTAAATGCATTGGGAAGGTGGTGGACCCTACTGACATGGCCTCACATGAATTCTATGGAAAATAAACTTTTGGCGCAGGGTTGGTTCTAGGTCATTTTAGAGTCAGATTCATGATTATGTGGGGCCTACTTATGGTGAAAGAAAATAATCACCTGGTAGTTTTATGTATGAGATTTAAAAGGTATAAGGCGAGCCTCATTGGTTGGGGGTTTACAATTTACGGTGATGTCCCAAACATGGGTACTTGGAGGAAATATGCAGGAAACACAATGCAGAATTAGTTTTGGCCTGATTTTGAGTATGTCCCATGATTATAAGGGACCACCTTTTAGTGTGCCATCTAGTGCCTTTGGTAGTACTATATATGTACTTTAAAAGGTATAAGCTGGGACTAACTGGTTGTGTACACATAATATTTGGTATAGGGCCAAACATAGACACTTTAATTTTCTGCACATCCATACCTGGCCCCATGTTGGAATCCACTCCCTGATCATGTGAAGTCTGATTTAGTCCAAGTAAAATATTATTTATCTATTCATTAGTACAGGTTAAAGGTTCCAAGTGGTGGCTTACTCATATTTCCAGCATGTGGTCCACTACAGAGGCCAAAGTTGGTACAAAATACAAAAATAATCAGACATTTTTCATCAATAGGGTCTGTCACAACTTAGGGCCCAATTTCCAAACACTTGTGGATCATTCCTGACACAAAGGTGGGACATCTCAGCTCACTTATAGAAGAATTAAACATCCCTCATAATGGTACCCTTAACTACAAAGTCTGGAGCCCTCCACAAGGTGTTAAAGAGGCCTACATGCAATACAGGTAGGTACTAAGAAATATTCCAGCAAACAGAAAGTGCAAAAGAAGGGACAGATATAATGGCAAGTGGGGCCCACATAGTAGCAAATATAAAAAAGAGACACATTAGTACACATGGCTATCCTGATTAAATGAACTAATAAAGTGCGTAAATCAAAAGTGGTCTCACTACCAAGTTGGACCCTAATAAGAGGATGAATATTGTGGTCAACATACATACAACATACAAGTAGCACATGAAATGTCTTGATCAAATATCTATGATTAGATTCTTTGTTGAAAAATTGGAGCCAATGGATGGTTTGGGAATACATCATTCAGGCCGTTTATAGGTTTCTATTTAGAATAAGAAACAAATGCATTTGATTTTGGATATTATCTTATTCAAATATAATAGAGAAAGAGTTCATTCAGAACAATAATCATATTATTAATACAGAGTTCATTTACATCCTCGGATATCCCTTCATTCTAAGATAGATTATTTAGAATACAGAAATTGACAAAGTTCAAATGTTCGAGCCAGATGTCAAATTCGGCAGCACTTCGACTCGTAATTTGATCATCTCTTTAAGAGGAATATTGTGCGGATCCGATCAACTGATTTCTCTCCTTGAAGCTTGGTCAGAAGAGGATCTGAAGTATAATCATTTTAACAACATTTCGACTTAATCATCATTATAGACTTCATGGCAGTCTGGTTACGCGGACCTGCGCAACCAACATGGTTTGCGCGGGTCCGCGCAAGCCACTGGCTTCTCTTCAGTCCTACCTTCAGTCTTCTTTGCTGCTCTGCACCTCCTCCAAAATCTCTGATCCTCCAAATGAGGGGGGAAATGGGGTATTTATAGACCTCTGCACGTGTGAAACCTCGATCTTGGTGCCAAAGGACCCACCTTTCCTTGCTTTGAATCTTTTACAGCGAACAAGTCCGAAAGTCTGTTGTGCGAACCTGCACAACTGGTATTTTAGTTGCGCGGTCCCGCGCAATCAGTATTGTTTGCACAGGCCTGCACAAACCTCCTCTAAAAGTACTTGTTCTTCTTCATTTTCTATTTCTTTCCATCTTTCACTTTTAATCTTCTTTGTCTTCAATTTCTTTCTTCTCATTTTTATGCCTCAACAGATGCCCCCTTGATCATTTTTTTGTTTTTTTCCAAAAAAATCAAAGAAAAGGATCAACTTTACTCTGAAGAAAGTGTTTGCGCGGACCCGCGCAACTGACGGTCGCGTACCGTACACGACATCATATGCTATAAATACGTCAGATTTCATTCATTCCGTACTTGCTTTCATATTGTGTCGAACCTCTGCTCCTCTATCAAATCCCCCGTGCAATCGACTCTGATTGTGCGAACCCGCACAACAAGTCTCTTGTTCACGCAAGACCTCCAGCTGCTGCGCTGCCCCGTGCAAAGAACTTCATCTGCGTGACCCTGCGCAACCAATCTCGCTGCAGACTTTCTTGACTTAGAAATTTTTGAACTTTGGGGCCCTTTTGGCCTTAGCATCCTCTGAACTTTGACTCTTTTTTTTGTTTTGTTTTGTAAATCTAACGCTTTCCACCATGCATCGCTCTTAAGCCCCTTTTCAAAAAAGAAAGAACCATCCATCCTCTTCAAAACCCAACAACCTCTCCACTACTCTTAGAAATATGTAGAGATTCACGAAGAAATTTTTGGATCTCCATAATCCCTTCACCAGTGATCAAACTATTATTCCCATCAATCTGCAACGTCATTGGTCAATCCTACACAGTGAACCTTTTGATCGTCAAAATATCTTTGTCTCTTTAGACAATTGGGTCAGAAAAGAACCCAGGATCTTGAAAGGATATTTGGAAGGAAATGGACACTTCCAAAGAGCAGGCAAAATTCATAAGATGAGATTTTTGTGCCCATATTATGCTCATCAACAACCTTTTCCCACCCATTATTTTGAGACAACTCAACAACTATTCTTTTCTTAGAGATTGCTTTGGAACATAGAGAACTTCTTAGCTACAAGACTCCTATCTCTTCATGATTTCTATAGTGCCTAGGCCCGTGCTGTTGTTAAGAAGCATACTACCATTCTGGAGCAGATTTCTCTTTCTGATGCAATCATAGCCACATCTGAACATTTTCATGCGGATGCTGCTATTTTTAGAGGCTTCATCAACCATTGGTCTCCGATCACCAATTCATTTCATCTTCCTTCAGGTGAAATGAGCATTACCCTTTGGTATCTATTTTGCATAGCGGGTCTCCCCATTATGGGTAATATTTTTGATGCATATGTGACCTCTAATGGAGAACTTGCTCTAGCATTGGCGGGAGGAGATACATCCAAAATTTTTGGAACCACCCTTGAACTTTTCAGTGCATTAGCCAACTTCCCTCATCCTGATCACATTACGTCTCTCGAATGACTGGCTTATTTCTCTCGAAAGTCGCGGTATGTCATTCCCCTTTCAACTTTCATTTCCGTAATTTTAGCATCAAATAATTTTTAGCCTGATC
Source organism: Magnolia officinalis (assembly GCA_021015155.1). Classification (NCBI taxonomy): domain Eukaryota; kingdom Viridiplantae; phylum Streptophyta; class Magnoliopsida; order Magnoliales; family Magnoliaceae; genus Magnolia; species Magnolia officinalis. The sequence continues at coordinate 38,674,269 of JAJHSJ010000007.1, forward strand.
ATCATATCTTCATCTTGTCAGTTTTGCATATCATAACCACCCAGGGCTCAAGCACACTACAAAATATAGTCTTTCTTGTGAACTAGCCGCCTTTTTAGCTTATTGGTTAAGCTTGGTGATATTCCCGGATTCTGATCAAATGGACATCATCAGACTTTCCTTCTTTGTGGTTGCAGGTGTAATGACAGAAGGTTACAAATATTAATTAGCTCCTTCGGTTCTATGTTCCCTTTATCGCACTTTCGGAGATGTTGTTCTTGGTCTAAAAGATCATGTCTCTAAGTCTTGTCTATGCTCCATGGCATTTCTTCGTAGGTTGGCTGGGGTATATTTTCCTTAGACATTTGCTGATTCTGGAAGAGCGTATTCGAACCCCAACTGACTTCCTCTTCAACATTATCAATTGAGAGATATGATTAAGAAATTAAATGGATGTGTCTCTAGAAAAATAGAAAGCGACGATCCCGTCGACTTTCATCAATTTCCAATGCTTAGCTATCCTGAAGATGTAGAAGCTATTGATGATGATTCCATCTCGTCTGGTGAACATTCTTTCCTTATTTCCATCAGATCTAGTACCCTTCCTCTGAGGGAGAATAGCGTATTCTGGCGTGAACCATATTATCCCAGTAGATTTGCTGGCCAGTTCAGATTCGATCAAACTGTACCAGAGACTTGTGATGTTGTCACCAGAGCATTGAGAAGTTACGACATTGGGCCGTATAATTAGGCCCTAATATGGAAGCAACTTTTGAACGTTTACATTGGATCACATTTCCTCATTCCCATCTAGTTAGTGCTTCTTACTGTTGGATGCGCTGGTGGGTCCATCAATATTACTTGGTAGACCAATATTACCTAGTGAATCATGCTATATGGATCCCTCCTCCTCACTTGGAAGATCACTAGAAGGACCAAGGTATCGGCTATTTTGAAGAAATGGATTGTGCCCCCTCTTCAGGCCAGCTTTGCGTAAGAATCTCTTCGGAAGATGACTGTAACGCCCTGAAAATTGGGGGTCGAGTATGAACTCAACTCCCGAGTTCCAGCGCATCACTTATGCAACATACACAATGATGGTTAAATGTTGTCTGAGTTAGAGCAATAAACATGAATGAGATTATACCAAAACAGTAAATCATACTCCAGTTCAATTGTATAAATGCAAGCGGAAGACTGGAATTTTATATTCAAAGTATGTAACGTAACAAAATTTTATGAACTCCAGAGTATGAGTACTAATTGAGTACCAATATACATGTATTTTTTTTCTAAGTCAAAAATCAAAATACAACTCCCAAGAGAAGCCCTGAAAACCCCGCGATGCAGCCGGCCTAAGCAAAGCCGTCAGAGTACTGCATAAAGGAGAACTCTTCCTGATCCTCATCGAAGTCGGGCTCCGGCTCCTGAACCGAGGCGCCATCTACACCTGCGACAGAGTCTGGTGGGTGTTGCAAACACCGTCCCGTAACGTGGGAGTGAGTAGCTAACTCAGTGGAACAATAAAGCATAGGTTAACATGTTATCAATTCAATCAAGCAGTAATGATAACGCAGTACAAATCAAACATTTCTAACTACTCTTGTTAAGTGCGAAAATGAAATGACATGATGCTGTATGCCCTTGCCAAACCACCCTCAAGCGACATCATCTTACGTTCGCGAATGCTTACTCCCTCAGTGCGCCACATCTACAAAGCACATGCATTACGATGATGCTCATGATTACCAAGTATTTATTAGTCCATTTCAAACAGCAGTATTGAAAAACTAAGGTACCTCCCTTGTATCATTCCCAAACATGATCCATTCTAGGGTCGTCAATCCTAGTTAATCTCATACGATATTATGGTTTGAGAAGCGTAGTGAAGGCATCGCAAAGGGCTCGTCACCCGTCAGCGCGAATACAGATCTCACCGTATGCGGCTCAATTGCTGGCCGTCAGCTCGAGTACAGGTCTCACCGTACTTGGCTCAATCACTAGCTGTCAGCTCGAGTACAGGTCTCACCGTACTCGGCTCAACTCATACTCTAGTTGCTGTGAAAGACTCGTCGCCAATCACAGACCCTTGGAGTATACTCGATGATACTACGGAGGACTCGTCGCCTGTCAGCACGAGCACAGGTCTCACCGTACTCGGCTCTCGCCGTAAGTATCAACAGCTCGAATACAGTGTCCCATACCACCGTATTCGTCTCACGAGTTTGGTTGCGCAATGGTCACTACGAGGAGGCACATGGCCCCAGCGTAGGCCGACAGATCGACCACGGTGTCCCATACCACCATGCCCGGCTCATGCGTCTTAGCGGATCGAGGTACCATGGTTAACGGGATCGCCACTGGTAAGTTTGGTACCTTAGATTCAAGCAGTAGCGACCAAACATGGTGAACACACATTCACATACCGGTTTACTTGACGAGCCTGACTAGCTCGAGCGCACCACAAGTTGGGCGATATGGAGCGCAAAAGCACTCCGTGTGGCCAACCACTATCGCCAACCGAAGTACGACTCGGGTTCGCCAGACACATCCTTTGTGACGACATGAATCTCAGCCACAACAGCAAGTCTGGTACCGAATGTTTGGACTATAGACATAGTCCCAAACTCAAACAACTCTCATCAATAACATGTGGAGTAAAGCATGATAAACAAGCAATACAAGCATGTTAGCAGGCATGTTATAACGCATGAAGTAAAGCATGAAGTAAAGCATGTTGTAAAGCATGTTGTAAAGCATGTAGTAAAGCACTATACACATAGGGATACAATTACATACACATCACAAGTGAGTGGTTATAGCTAACCACCGCATGGAGGGGATCCTACATGTCTCTAAGGGAGTCGGGAATCCCATATCAGCACCTCTCTAAGGCACTAACACTCAAGTATTTACACACACAAGCATCTACACAACACTTAGAATACACTATTCCAACATACATGACGTATGTTAGCAAAATACGTGTTAGGGCTGTCCCTTCGCCACGTGAGTATTTTACCCATGTATATCATAATCATACAGCAAATAATCATTACAATTGCATTTCTAAAATTCACACATATGTGGTATTTCTAGAATACACAATTTCAACATACAAGGCATTTACAAGCTGTAACGCCCTGAAATTCGGGGGTCGAGTATGAACTCAACACCCGAGTTCCAACGCATCACTTATGCAACATACACAATGCTGGTTAAATGTTGTCTGAGTTAGCGCAATAAACATGAATGAGATTAAACCAAAACAGTAATTCATACTCCAGTTCAATTGTATATAAAAGCAGGCGGAAGACTGAAACTTTATATTCAAGTATGTAAAGTAACAAAATTTTCTGAACTCCAGAGTATGAGTACTAGCTGAGCACCAATATACATGTATTGTTTTTAAGTTAAAACCCAAAATACAATCCTCAAAAGAGGCCCTGAGAATCCCGCGAGGCAGCCGGCCTAAGCGAAGCCGTCAGAGTACTGCATGAAGGAGAACTCCTCCTGGTCCTCATCAAAGTCGGGCTCTGGCTCCTGAACCAAGGCGCCATCTACACCTGCGACAGAGTCTGGTGGGTGTTGCAAACACCGTCCCGTAACGTGGGAGTGAGTAGCTAACTTAGTGGAACAATAAAGCATAAGTTAACATGTTATCAAATCAATCAAGCAGTAATGATAACGCAGTACAAATCAAGCATTTCTAACTACTCTTGTTAAGTGCAAAAATGATATGACATGATGCTGTATGCCCTTGCCAAACCACCCTCAAGCGACATCATCTTACGTTCGCGAATGCTTACTCCCTCAGTGCGCCACATCTACAAAGCACATGCGGTGCGATGATGCCCATGATTACCAAGTTTTTATTAGTCCATTTCAACCAGCAGTATTGGGAAACTAAGGTACCTCCCTTGTATCATTCCCAACATGATCCATTCTAGGGTCGTCAATCCTAGTTATTCTCATACGATATTATAGTTTGAGAAGCTTAGTGAAGGCATCGCAAAGGGCTCGTCACCCGTCAGTGCGGATACAGATCTCACTGTATGCGGCTCAATTGCTGGCCGTCAGCTCGAGTACAGGTCTCACCGTACTCGGCTCAATCACTAGCCGTCAGCTCGGGTATAGGTCTCACCGTACTCGGCTCAACTCACACTCTAGTTGCTGTGAAAGACTCGTCACCAATCACAGACCCTTGGAGTGTACTCGATGATACTACGGAGGACTCGTCGCCCGTCAGCAAGAGCACAGATCTCACCGTACTCGGCTCTCGCCGAAGTATCGACAGCTCGAATACAGTGTCCCATACCACCATATTCGGCTCACGAGTTGGTTGCGCAATGGTCACTACGGGGAGGCACAAGGCCCCAGCGTAGGCCGACAGCTCGACCACGGTGTCCCATACCACCATGCCCGACTCATGCGACTTAGCGGATCTAGGTACCATGGTTAAACGGGGATCGCCACTGGTAAGTTTGGTACCCTAGGTTCAAGCAGTAGCGACCAAACAGGGTGAACACATAAGTACATTTCGGTTTACTTGACGAGCCTGACTAGCTCGAGCGCACCACAAGTTGAGCGATATGGAGCGCAAAAGCACTCCGTGTGGCCAACCACTATCGCCAACCGAAGTACGACTCAGGTTCGCCAGACACGTCCTTTGTGGCGACATGAATCTCAGCCACAATCGCAAGTCTGGTACCGAATGTGTGGACTATGTACATAGTCCCAAACTCAAACAGTTTTCATTAATAGCATGTGAAGTAAAGCATGATAAACAAGCAATATAAGCATGTTAGTAGGCATGTTATAAAGCATGAAGTAAAACATGAAGTCAAGCACGTTGCAAAGCATGTTGTAAGGCATGTGGTAAAACACTATCCCCATAGGGATACAATTGTGTGCGCATTGCAAGTGAGTGGTTGCGGTGAACCACCGCATGGAGGGGATCCTACATGTCTCTAAGGGAGTCGGAAATCCCATATCAGCGCCTATCTAAGGCACTAGTACATACACATGTACACATACAAGCATTTGCACAAACACTTAGAATACACTATTCCAACATACATGACGTATGTTAGCCAAGTTCGTGTTAGGGCTGTCCCTTCGCCACGAGAGTATTTTTCCCGTGTATACCGTAATCATACAGCAAATAATCATTACAATTACATTTCCAAAATCCGCACGTATGCGGAATTTCTAGAACACGCAATTTCAACATATGACATTTACACATGAACATGTATTTTTGCGATCCCTTTCGCCAAACTAGCATTTTATCCACACATGATATAATCAAACATTAAATAAACATGTCAAACATTTTCTCAACAAAAATACGTATACGGTATTTCTACGTATATCTAGAGTATGTAAAATTCCATATTCTTTATCGCTAATCGAAACAGGAAACGGAAAGCACTTTGTACATGTGCATTTGCATGCAGATCATGAATCTATCATTATCTGACATTGAAAGCGTTGAAAACCGTAACTTATACACTTAAAGTCCTCACCTCAGCCCTTGGAATTCCAACAAATCAGCAAGGGTGTTGGAGCTTCCGTATACGGGAGTTTCCTAGCCTAAAGAGCGGAACCGATTAGCCTTTGCATAACCTACCACTATCCAACCTCAAATCAGACCTAGGGTTAGGGTTTCTTACCTTCAAATGGGATGAACACCGCCGGGAAAACCCCTGGAATAGGGCGGTGTAGGCCGTGGGAGGAGTGGAAGCAGCAGGAGGAAGATCGGCTTCGATCTCCAAGCTTTTCTCTCTCTTTTCTCTCTCTTTCTCTAAGGGTTTGCTCCCAAATTCGTATGGCTGTGAGAGGGGCTGTTCTAAGCCCCTTTTATAGCCAAGAACATGTCCAAAATAGACTCAGGTTCAAGGGTGGCTGCATATATAGGCAGTTCGCCACTTTCCAAGCTCAAAAGGTATGTTCTTGTGGCCCTCCTTGAGCCAAACATCAGACTTAAGCTCATCATCTATGGATCTACGTGGGATTACGTTTTCGACTCGATCGGATTCCCAGATCGCACGTGGCGGACCACTTTCAGTTCAACGGTCAGTGGGCCACGATCAGAAATTCTGAGTACATGTAAATGTTCCTGAAATTTTTCTTAATCCGAGGGTGTAATTTGGTCTGATTCTGACGGTCAGGTTGCTTAATACTGACGCGCAACCGAAAGATGCCAGATCACTATTCCAGATATTTTTATTTGGATGGGAATAGTGATTTTCACACACCCTCGCTCCGGATCGAAATAAATGGCCGTGGGACATCGGAATCGCCTGATTTTTGAGATGATTGTCAAGCCCAGTGGGGCGGTCCTGGTTCCTTAGCTTCGTGTTAATCGGACTCCCGATGTGCGATCTAGACCTCATACGAAGTTTCGTTTCAGTCCCGAGAGCAGACGGGTAATGAGTTTGGCTCTAGACTTTAGGGTAACCTAGAGTCACTAATTCTGCAAGTTTTGGGTCTTGCAGATCGTATTTAAAGCGATCCCAACAGATTTCATGGCTAACCGAGTTTAGTACTTAGCCAACTTTGTTAAATTTCTAAGAGATTTAATCCTACGTGATTTCTGGTCGAGGTGGTACTCGACCCAATGTACGAAAATTTACAGGTCGTTACAATCTACCCCCCTTAAACAAAAAATTTCGTCCTCGAAATTTATACCTTTTCGTAGTCCTCGAGAATCTGAGGATAGTTCTTCCTGATCTCAGCCTCAGTCTCCCAGGTAGCTTCCTCCTCAGAATGATGTGTCCAAAGCACCTTCACAAGTGGGATGACCTTGCTACGTAGTACCTGCTCCTTCCTATCAAGGATACGCGTCGGGCGCAGCTCGTACGTAGCATCCTCACTCAACTGTACCTGCTCCCATCTGATGATATGCGTAGGATCAGGAACGTACTTCTTCAGCATAGAGACATGAAATACGTTGTGTACAGAAGCAAGCGGTGTAGGCAAGGCGAGACGATACGCCACATCACCCACTCGATCCAGTATCTGAAATGGACCGATAAACCTCAGTGTGAGCTTCCCCTTCTTTCCTAACCGAAGGACTCCCTTCATAGGGGAAACCCGGAGGAACACATGATCCCCGACCTCGAACTCCAGCGGCCGCCGCCTTGTATCGGCGTAACTCTTCTGTCTGCTCTGCGCTATGAGTAATCGACGCCTGATGATATCAATCTTCTCTGTAGTCGTCTGGACCAACTCCGGGCCAATCAGGCTACGCTCGCCAACCTCTGCCCAACAGTGCGGTGCCCTACAAGGTCGACCATATAAAGCCTCAATGGCGCCATGCCAATAGTCGCCTGGAAACTGTTGTTGTAGGCGAACTCTGCGTACGGAAGACAGTCATCCCAGCTGTCCTTGAAGTCCAACACACATGCTCGCAACATATCCTCCAGAATCTGATTCACCCGCTCTGTCTGCCCATCAGTCTGAGGATGAAACGCTGTACTGAACTTCAACTTCACACCCATCGCCTCCTGGATACGAGTCCAGAAGATGGATGTGAATCGCGTGTCTCTGTCCGACACGATCTCTAAGGGAACTCCATGCAGACGGATGATCTCCCTGATGTACAGTCTAGCCAGCTCGTCTGCAGAGTTCGTAACTCTGATAGGGAGGAAATGGGCCGATTTGGTCAATCGGTCCACAATTACCCAAATAGAATCGTGTCCCTTCCTCATCTTCGGCAGCCCTGATATGAAGTCCATGGAGATGAAGTCCCACTTCCACTCCGCTATAGGCATGGGCTGAAGCAGTCCAACAGGTCAGATACCAACTTGTAACGCCCTGAAATTCGGGGGTCGAGTATGAACTCAACACCCGAGTTCCAACGCATCACTTATGCAACATACACAATGCTGGTTAAATGTTGTCTGAGTTAGCGCAATAAACATGAATGAGATTAAACCAAAATAGTAATTCATACTCCAGTTCAATTGTATATAAAAGCAGGCGGAAGACTGAAACTTTATATTCAAGTATGTAAAGTAACAAAATTTTCTGAACTCCAGAGTATGAGTACTAGCTGAGCACCAATATACATGTATTGTTTTTTAGTCAAAACCCAAAATACAATCCTCAAAAGAGGCCCTGAGAATCCCGCGATGCAGCCGGCCTAAGCGAAGCCGTCAGAGTACTGCATGAAGGAGAACTCCTCCTGGTCCTCATCAAAGTCGGGCTCTGGCTCCTGAACCAAGGCGCCATCTACACCTGCGACAGAGTCTGGTGGGTGTTGCAAACACCGCCCCGTAACGTGGGAGTGAGTAGCTAACTCAGTGGAACAATAAAGCATAAGTTAACATGTTATCAAATCAATCAAGCAGTAATGATAATGCAGTACAAATCAAGCATTTCTAACTACTCTTGTTAAGTGCAAAAATGATATGACATGATGCTGTATGCCCTTGCCAAACCACCCTCAAGCGACATCATCTTACGTTCGCGAATGCTTACTCTCTCAGTGCGCCACATCTACAAAGCACATGCGGTGCGATGATGCCCATGATTACCAAGTTTTTATTAGTCCATTTCAACCAGCAGTATTGGGAAACTAAGGTACCTCCCTTGTATCATTCCCAACATGATCCATTCTAGGGTCGTCAATCCTAGTTATTCTCATACGATATTATAGTTTGAGAAGCTTAGTGAAGGCATCGCAAAGGGCTCGTCACCCGTCAGCGCAGATACAAATCTCACTGTATGCGGCTCAATTGCTGGCCATCAGCTCGAGTACAGGTCTCACCGTACTCGGCTCAATCACTAGCCGTCAGCTCGGGTACAGGTCTCACCGTACTCGGCTCAACTCACACTCTAGTTGCTGTGAAAGACTCGTCGCCAATCACAGACCCTTGGAGTGTACTCGATGATACTACGGAGGACTCGTCGCCTGTCAGCACGAGCACAGATCTCACCGTACTCGCTCTCGCCGAAGTATCGACAGCTCGAATACAGTGTCCCATACCACCATATTCGGCTCACAAGTTGGTTGCGCAATGGTCACTACAGGGAGGCACAAGGCCCCAGCGTAGGCCGACAGCTCGACCATGGTGTCCCATACCACCATGCCCGGCTCATGCGACTTAGCGGATCTAGGTACCATGGTTAAACGGGGATCGCCACTGGTAAGTTTGGTACCCTAGGTTCAAGCAGTAGCGACCAAACAGGGTGAACACATAAGTACATTTCGGTTTACTTGACGAGCCTGACTAGCTCGAGCGTACTACAAGTTGAGCGATATGGAGCGCAAAAGCACTCTGTGTGGCCAACCACTATCGCCAACCGAAGTACGACTCAGGTTCGCCAGACACGTCCTTTGTGGCGACATGAATCTCAGCCACAATCGCAAGTCTGGTCCGAATGTGTGGACAATGTACATAGTCCCAAACTCAAACAGTTTTCATTAATAGCATGTGAAGTAAAGCATGATAAACAAGCAATATAAGCATGTTAGTAGGCATGTTATAAAGCATGAAGTAAAACATGAAGTCAAGCACGTTGCAAAGCATGTTGTAAGGCATGTGGTAAAACACTATCCCCATAGGGATACAATTGTGTGCGCATTGCAAGTGAGTGGTTGCGGTGAACCACCGCATGGAGGGGATCCTACATGTCTCTAAGGGAGTCGGAAATCCCATATCAGCGCCTATCTAAGGCACTAGTACATACACATGTACACATACAAGCATTTGCACAAACACTTAGAATACACTATTCCAACATACATGACGTATGTTAGCCAAGTTCGTGTTAGGGCTGTCCCTTCGCCACAAGAGTATTTTTCCCGTGTATACCGTAATCATACAGCAAATAATCATTACAATTACATTTCCAAAATCCGTACGTATGCGGAATTTCTAGAACACGCAATTTCAACATATATGACATTTACACATGAACATGTATTTTTGCGATCCCTTTCGCCAAACTAGCATTTTATCCACACATAATATAATCAAACATTAAATAAACATGTCAAACATTTTCCCAACAAAAATACGTATACGGTATTTCTACATATATCTAGAGTATGTAAAATTCCATATTCTTTATCGCTAATCGAAACAGGAAACGGAAAGCACTTTGTACATGTGCATTTGCATGCAGATCATGAATCTATCATTATCTGACATTGAAAGCGTTGAAAACCGTAACTTATACACTTAAAGTCCTCACCTCAGCCCTTGGAATTCCAACAAATCAGCAAGGGTGTTGGAGCTTCCGTATACGAGAGTTTCCTAGCCTAAAGAGCGGAACCGATTAGCCTTTGCATAACCTACCACTATCCAACCTCAAATCAGACCTAGGGTTAGGGTTTCTTACCTTCAAATGGGATGGACACCGCCGGGAAAACCCCTGGAATAGGGCGGTGTAGGCCGTGGGAGGAGTGGAAGCAGCAGGAGGAAGATCGGCTTTGATTTCCAAGCTTTTCTCTCTCTTTTCTCTCTCTTTCTCTAAGGGTTTGCTCCCAAATTCGTATGGCTGTGAGAGGGGCTGTTCTAAGCCCCTTTTATAGCCAGGAACATGTCCAAAATAGACTCAGGTTCAAGGGTGGCTGCATATATAGGCAGTTCGCCACTTTCCAAGCTCAAAAGGTATGTTCTGGTGGCCCTCCTTGATCCAAACGTCAGACTTAAGCTCATCATCTACGGATCTACGTGGGATTACGTTTTCGACTCGATCGGATTCCCAGATCGCACGTGGCGGACCACTTTCAGTTTAACGGTCAGTGGGCCACGATCAGAAATTCTGAGTACATGTAAATGTTCCTGAAATTTTTCTTAATCTGAAGGTGTAATTTGGTCTGATTCTGATGGTCAGGTTGCTTAATACTGAAGCGCAACCGAAAGATGCCAGATCACTATTCCAGATATTTTTATTTGGATGGGAATAGTGATTTTCACACACCCTCGCTCCGGATCGAAATAAATGGCCGTGGGACATCAGAATCGCCTGATTTTTGAGATGATTGTCAAGCCCAGTGGGGCGGTCCTGGTTCCTTAGCTTCGTGTTAATCGGACTCCCGATGTGCGATCTAGACCTCATACGAAGTTTCGTTTCAGTCCCGAGAGCAGACGGGTAATGAGTTTGGCTCTAGACTTTAGGGTAACCTAGAGTCACTAATTCTGCAAGTTTTGGGTCTTGCAGATCGTATTTAAAGCGATCCCAACGGATTTCATGGCTAACCGAGTTTAGTACTTAGTCAACTTTGTTAAATTTCTAAGGGATTTAATCCTACGTGATTTCTGGTCGAGGTGGTACTCGACCCAATGTATGGAAATTTACAGGTCGTTACACAAGCGAACATGTTTTCCGCGATTCCTTTCGCCAAACTAGTATTTTATCCATATATTATATAATCATACATTAAATAAACATGTTAAACATTTTTCCGAAAAAAATGCGTATACGGTATTTCTACGTATACCTAGAGTATGTGAAATTCCATATTCTACAACGTTAATCGAAACAGGAAACAGAAAGCACTTTGTACATGTGCATTTACATGCAGATCATGAATCTATCATTATCTGACATTGAAAGCATTGAAAACCATAACTTATACACTTAAAGTCCTCACCTTTGCCCTTGGAATCACAACGAATCAGCAAGGGTCGTTGAGCTTCCGTATACGGGAGTTTTCTAGCCTAAAGAGCGGAATCAGTTAGCCTTAACACAACCTATAACCTATATGCTTCAAATCAGACCTAGGGTTAGGGTTTCTCACCTTCAAACGGAGTGGATACCGTCGGGAGAGCGCCTGGAATGAGGCGGTGTTGTCACGCCCCAAACCCGGAGATCGGATTCACAGGAATCCCGATCGCCGAATCCGGTGCCGACAGCCTCCGTAGTACCCCATTCTCGGCTCCTAGCGTCCATACGCCAAATTCCGATCCTGGGATCCTACAAGGAGGATTTTTTTTTTTCCAATGTACATTTAACTCAAAATAAGCATAACCACAAGATTACCCAATTCATAAAGGCAACATCATCATCACATATCCACTAATATAATCATTTGAGTACAATGCTGAAAGAGAAATACATAAATCGAAAATCAAGCTCCAGAAGACCGCTGCATGCTCCAAGCTCGACACTGCTGCAACCTAACATCACCTGCACGCATCTATCGTGCATAAGCTTATAGAAAGCTTAGAGGGTGGTGTAAGTGTGTGCACAAGGTAAGTGTCAAGTATTCAATACAATGTCATCATCATACAATACCGAAATTACAGGTAATTCATAAATCGTACATTATCGGAATAAGCAGAAATACTGACAAGATCATGAATTATCAGAGTGCGCAAAAATACTGACAAGATTATAAATCATACGATAACAGAATAAGCGGAAGTATAGACAAGTCCATAAGTCAAACAATATCAGAATACGCAATATGGAACAGCTGTGCAATAAAGAGTCATAAAGAGCCAAATATCAGATGCTGAAGATGCGATGCAATTATACAAATCCTGCTAAGTCTGTCTAGGCCATATAAGTACAAAACATAGCAACCCAAAATGTCATATACCTGCGGATGTAATGCAATATGCGATGCGAATGAAATGACCATGCTGGAGTGCGAAGTCGGGATGATAGTACGTAGTATCGCAGGCTACGGGGTCCACCACAAGGGACTTCTATCCAAACCAGTCCCATACCTAAATTTGGATAGTCAGACTCAACGTGGTAAACTCCTGATGTCAGGTTAGTCGCGCGCCCAACCGAAATCTTTGCCATAACGAAGGTACACAACAATTAGTTGCGCACCACCAGCCCGAGTGAATAGTGAATGAATGAATGAATGAGCATGCATATCCTACTCAATAAGTCCACATATCAGTACGGTTCCTCTCTGGGAAATCACCGGGTCTATTACACTCCAACCAGATTGCCGCCCCATCGCGCGCAACAAGGTGAGTGGAAGAGACCTCACTATCCGCCTGCCAATATCGGACCCGGCTCGTCGATAGCGGACCCATTCCTCGAGCTGGTCAGACTCAGCCTAGCATTGCCCCCTCCTCTCGGGCAGGTAAGGCCGTACCCCCTTCCAACCGACCACGACACAGTGGGAGACGCGGCCTAACGGTATATGGCCCTCATGCGCTCATGCATCCACTCGGTCTAGACGTTGGAGCAACCTCTGGAACCAAGAGGGTTTAGGGACTTTCACCCAGGGATATCTATAGCACCCATGTAGAACAGATTTCCGGTGTCCCGTCTGGCCATCCACGATATGCCTGTGGAGGCTACGGCCCTGATGTCGCTAGGGCACACAATGCAATATGCGTGAGCCATACAATCCAGTCATGCATCAATCATGCGCATATACCGTGCGCTCATGTGAGATAACCTCTGCCTATCAGGAAGTCTCATAATAATCTGCCTAATGACATATGCAATGGTCAACCACATCTCATAACAAACATGCAGATGATGCGTATGGGCATGTATCATGGTGCTATGCAGTCACATACTCATAATCGGTATCAATAACCGGTATCAACAATCGGCCTCGACAATGTGGACATTTAACCAACATTGCCCCCAAGGAATGGCTCACACAAAGCCAACATATAATGGGCTCACGGCCTCACACAAATGCCTAATATACCACACAATGGGCCTTACTTAAGGGCCATATATACACAACGGGTGGGCCCTGCTCATGGGCTTTAAATACAGGACATGTGGACCCTACACATGGGTCTCGAATACATCAAATGGGCCATGCATCATGGGCCTAATACATATCACAATGGGCCTTGCCCATAGGCCACGAATACATCTCAGTGGGCCCCAACTACAGGTCGCATATACATCATATAGGTCTCGACAATCGGTCTCGGTCTTAACAACCGAATTGACACTCGGAATCGGCCTCGATACGCAGTCTCGACAATTGGAATCAGCCTCGATACTGGCTCGACAATCGGAATCGGCCTATACAATCGGCCTCGACAAATCAGAATCGGCCTCGATAATCAGAATCGGAATCAGCCTCAATCGGCCTCGACAATCGGAGTCCGAATCGACATCGATAATCGGCCTCGACAATCGGAATTGACCTTGATACTCGGTCTTCGACAGATCAGAATTGGCCTCGATACTTAGCCTCATCAATCAAAATCAGCATATACAATCGGCCTCGACAAATCGAAATCATTGGAATTGGCCTTGATACTTAGTCTCATCAATCAAAATCAGCATATACAATCGGCCTCGACAAATCGAAATCATTGGGATTGGCCTTGATACTCGAAATCGATCGATAATCAGAATCGGCAAATCGGTCACGTCAATCGAAATCGGCAATCAGTCAAGATAATCAGAATTAGTAAATCGGTCACGATAATCGCACCGATCGATAGTCGGAATCGGCAAATCGGTCACGTTAATCTAAATCGGTAATCGGTCAAGGTAATAAAAATCAGCAAATCGGTCACGACAATCGCACCGATCGATAGTCGGAATCGGTAAATCGATCACGTCAATCGAAATCGGTAATCGGTCAAGGTAATCAAATCAGCAAATCGGTCATGACAATCGCACCAATTGATAGTCGGAATCGGCAAATTGGTCACGTTAATCAAAATCGATAATCGGTCAAGGCAATCAGAATCAGCAAATCGGTCACGACAATCGCACCGATTGATAGTCGGAATCGGCAAATTGGTCACGTTAATCAAAATCGATAATCGGTCAAGGCAATCAGAATCAGCAAATCGGTCACGACAATCGCACCGATCGATAGTCGGAATCGGTAAATCGGTCACGTTAATCGAAATCGACAATCGGTCAAGGCAATCAGAATCGATAATCGACCTAACCAAAAGCCTAGGGAAGGTCACATGAGGACTTTCAACCGTCATTGCCCATCAATATGGACATGTAACCAACATTGTTCCCAATGAGTGACCCATACAAGAGATTCATACACAACGTAACGGGCCATACATACATCGCATTGGGCCTCAAATATAACAAGTGGGCCGCCCAATGGGCCTCATATATATCGCATTGGGTTTCATACAAGGGCCTCAAGTGTATCACAATGGCCACACCCACGGGCCTCAAATACGTCACAATGAGCCCTAACCCATGAGCCTCAAACATACCATAACGGGCCTCATATACATCAAGTGAGCCACATCACATGGGCCGCACCGATGGGCCGCACGACATGGGCCTAATGCACTTCACCAAGGACCACGACATATGGGCCGGAATACATCTCATCGAGTCTTACCAAATGGGCTTCAAATACACAATAGGTGAGCCCTACATATGGGCCCAATATACATCATAGGTGACCCCGGAACTTGTTGTCGCCAATCACATAAACTGTGTAGCTGGTGTGAGACCCACCAGCCAAACTGTTCCTCATCAGGTGGGTCCCACATGGGACCCACCACAATATAATATTAAATTATACAATATAATATATAATATATCGTGTGGGGTCCACCATTCATCATTGCAGGACCCACAAACAAGCGGCAGGTGGAACTCCACCGTCCAACAGTCTGGACGATGGCAATACAACATATACATCAGGAGGGGTGGCCCACCAGATATTTGAATCCAACACATTGCTGGGGTGGATGCACCACACGTGTAGATGGGTGTGACGTCCAGACCCTGGACGGGTCTGGACGTAACATAAACATCACTGTGCAACCCACGTCCAGCAACTGGACGGTGGAGATAAAACACATATATAATGGTGGGGTGATACACAGGGCCTGGACGGTCCAGATTCGACCGTCATCAAGGTGGCCCCACTGATGAACGGCGTGAATAAGGCACATACAACAGGGTGTCATCCCACTGTCCCAATCAAATGGACGGTGGGGATGGAGAACACGCTCATTAAGGTGGGTCCACACGGGAGATAAAATAAATACATTACGGTGGTGTCCCACCGTCCAGATGGTCTGGAAGGCTGGGATAAAACACTTACATCAAGGTGGTTCCCACCAAATGGATGACGGTGTGGGTATACATACATACAACAGTGGGTCCCATGTGGGGCCCACCATACATTTATCTGCCATCCTGACCGTTGATAAGGTCATACAGACCCAGACGAAGAGGAAAACAAATTTTATAATGATCCAAAACTTCTGGGCCCTAAAAAAAAGGTTTCAAAGGTAGACATACAATCTCTGCCATTTGTTGGTGTGGACCAAATGAGTGTGGAGAATAGCTGATTTTTGGATATGGCCCATTAATAAAGAGGACCCATCAAATGCACGGTGTTGATGTTCCAACACACATCAAGGCGGGGCCATAGTGGGGGCACTGTCCCAGCGTCCAACCAAGCCGCGGACGCTGCTTGCTGGCAGCGTCCTCTGGACGCTGACAGCAACAGCGTCTGCTGTTTTTTTTTTTTGTTTTTTTTTGTTTTTTTTTGATTTCCTCTGCATTTTTTTTTCATAGATGGGGCCCACGTTTAGATGATCCACTCCATTAGTCGGATTCTGTGGTTTGTGACAGGTTCAAAGAGCCCAATATTCGATATATTTGACATATGGAAACATTACAGTGGACCACAAAGATTTATCACTATTAAAATTATTCTTTTGATAGTGCGGCCCACCAGAAATTTGGATTGGATTCATTTTTAGGCTCAACGCTTAAAATAGGCTGGGAAAATATATGTGGTGGTGTGGATATGAAACCATACATCTGATGGGTCCATGCGTGTGGCCCACTAGCATTACAGCAAGCTGGTACTCGTCCTTGTCCCTCCAGCAGCGCCTGCTGCTGGACGGTGAAGATATAACACATAAATCATGGGTGGGATCCACGTCCCATGCACGGACGGGGTAGATGAAACATACATCATGGTGGGTCCACGTGTACGTGGCCCACCCGAGTTGGATCAAGCAGGGATTTGTGTTTTACATGCGGCCAGACCTGGACGGTCTGGACAACAACTGCTTTAGCTAGTCACGGTCCACCTGGCCCTGTGGCCTCTCCTTTCTGGACGGACGGACGGTATGGATACATGCATCCATCCAGGTGGGGTCCACATTAGTGTGGCCCACCAGCCTCTTGAATCAAGGCTAATATTTATGTTTCTCCTTTGTCCAGTTCAGCCCAAAAATAAGGGCAGCAAGGTGCACCCATATGTGAACAGCGGATTGGCCCACTTAAATGGACAGGATGGATGAAATCTATACATCGTGGTGGGCCATCGATCAGGGAGAGAGAGAGAGCCGTGTAGCGGAGGAGCTCCGCCACCACAGGCCCCTCTTAGATACAAATCATATATCAAGATGGGTCCACCATAAGTGGGCCCTCAATCATCAAAATCACACAAATCAAACCTTGGAAGAGCACCCACCTTAAGATCTCTTCGTCTTTTTTCTCCATCAACGTGTTCTATAGCTCCAAAGAAGGTGATCCAACGGTTAAGATGAGGCTTTGATGGTGGAGATGGGAGCTAGGAAGGTGGGCCACACTTGCTCTCCATGGAAGCCATGGACGATTGCACCATGGGAGTTGCTTGAGAAAGAAAAAAATAAGAGAGAAATGAAGAGAGAAAGAGAGAGAATGAAAGAGAAGAAATGATGGGAGAGGAGTAATGAGGTGTGTAAGAGATGGGGATGGAAAGGTTGACTTTTGGGGTTTTTTGGGGATGGGGTGATGTGTACTTGACATGAGGTGATGGGAGTACTTTGATTGATTGATGGTTGAAGCGACATTTGATGTGATTGATGAGACATTCTCTTGGGATTTGCAACGCGCGGCGTTTGCTCGAACTGAACGCGGGCCCACATCTCCTGGCCTAGGTATCGCCTCGTCGCGTGAGACGCGGCGGCATCGGAACCGCGCGACGGCGCGGTCGCACGGGTACCAGTCTCGAGTCAAGTCGGCTCTTAAATACGGAACATGACTCAGGGTTGCACGCAACCTCGATAACAGAACGCGGGTTACCGGAATTCGACCGGGAGGACCGTGGAAGTCTACGGAACGGTACGGCCTACAATACGGGTCTTACAGGTGTTAGGCCGTGTGATGAATGAAAGCAGCAGGAGGAAGATCTCTCACAAATCCAAGCTATTCTCTCTCTTTTCTCTCTCTCTCTAGGTTTTTATCCCAAATTCGTATGCTGTGAGAGGGGCTGTTCTAAGCCCCTTTTATAGCCAAACATCCCCAAAATAGACTCAGGTTCAAGGGTTACTACTAATATAGGATATTCGTCACTTTTCTAGCTCAAAAGAGAGGTTCTGGTGGCCCTCCTTGAGCCAAACTCAGACTTAAGCTCACCACACATGAATCTATGTGGGATTAATTTTCGACTCGATCGGATTCCCAGATCGCACGTGGCGGACCACTTTCATTCAACGGTCAGTGGGCCACGATCCGAAATTCCAAGTACATGTAAATGTTCCTAAAATTTTTCTTAATCCGAGGGTGTAATTTGGTCTGATTCTTACGGTCAGGTTGCTTAATACTGACGCACAAGCGAATGGTGCCAGATCACTATTCCTGATATTTATTTTGGAATGGGAATAGTGTTTTTCACACTCCCTCGCTCCGGATCGAAACGAATGGCCGTGGGACATCGGCTGGATCTGATTTTTGAGATGATTGTCAAGCCCAGTGAGGCGGTCCTAGTTCCTTAGCTTCGTGTTAATCGGACTCCCGATGTGCGATCTTGACCTAATACGAAGTTTCGTTTCATTCCCGAGAGCAGCCGGGAAATGAGTTTGGTTCTAAACTTTAGGGTAACCTAAAGTTACTTGTTTTGCAAGTTTTAGGTCTTGCAGATCGTATTTAAAGCGATCCCAACGGATTTCATGGCTAATCGAGTTTAGTACTTAGTTAACTTTGTTAAATTTCTAAAGGATTTAATCCTAATTGATTTCTGGTCGAGGTGGTACTCGAGCCAACGTACAGAAATTTACGGGTCGTTACAATGACGCTCATGAAGTAAAGCCTGCTGATACTCTTGAAGGATGGATAGCTTTTGACACTCCTTTAAGGGGCACTCACAAATCTCCGATAGCGACTAATGATTCCTTGCAGTTCTTCCCTCCTCCTTTACGAATATTACAAGATAATTCTCTTTCACCGTAAAAAAGACAAAACAGAAGAACATCATTGCACACCTCAGAAAGATAAACATATTGCTATTGAAGACTCGTCCTCTTCGGAAAGACAAGTATATTTTGAGACATGTGACTTAGTAGAAAAAGTTTGGAGTATCGAACATTTTGATTAGACTTATTGTAACCACAGTCTATGTTGCATGCTTGTTTGTTCCAAACATGAATATTTCATGATTTTTATCATTATATCAAACAATCGTCATATTTGAGAACATTTCATATAGTCATGTATACTCTTCTGAAAGTATCACAATATTTTGAGACGGTCTATGTCATGATTTATTGCAAGCATATTTATTTACTCTCATATAAAATATTCTGTAAGCACTGTGAGATATTCTAATATTTAATGGAGCATAACAAATAAAAATATCAACATATTACGATCGTTAGTGTAGAGTTTCCTATGTGTTTTTGGTTTTGATAGGCGATATTAGGTTTCAATTCAGTTAGATGATCACACACAGTTTAAGCTCTTGAGTAATGGAGCCACGGCCAGTTTTTTAGACTCTTGAGTAGTGGAGTCGGGTCTTGTCACGTCCCAAACTCAAAAATCGGGCTCACAAAATTTTTGATCGGCGAATCCGGCGCCGACAGCCTCCGTAGTACCCCATTCTTGGCTCCCAACGCCCATTCGCCAGGTTCCGATCCTGGGATGCTACGAGGAGGATTTTCAACATCAGTTTGATTTGTAATAAGCATAACCAAAGGCATAACCCACAAACAATAACCAAAAACTCCATCACATTTCCACTATGATCAAAAACTTTATAAGTACAATGAGCATAAAGAGAAATACAATGATAATGGACAAAAAGCTCCAAGATGATCTGCTAAGTGCTCCTACCTTAGCGCTGCTGCGGTCCAACGTCACCTGCATGCAACGGTCGTGCATAAGCTTATAAAAAGCTTAGAGGGTGGTGAAAGTGTGTGCGCAAGGTAGTAATACAGTTATGCAATATCAGAGTAATGCGGAACATGCTAGTGAATCCATGAATATTGTCAGCCGTACCGAGGCTATGCGATACAAGGCATGAATGATGTCGGCCGTACCAAGGCCATGCGATGCAAAGCATGAAAGATGTCGGCCATACCAAGGCCATGCGATGCAAGGTGCAAGTCAAGCATACAAATCTTCATCTAAGTCCACATATCAATACAGCTTAACTCCGGAATATCACCGGGGTTTAGTACACTCTAAACCAGATTGTAGCCCCATCGTGTGTAATAAGGTAAGTGGAAGAGACCTCACTATCCGCCTGCCAATATCGGGCTCGGCTTGTCGATAGCGGACCCATTCCTCGAGCTGGTCAAACTCAGCCTAGCTTTGCCCCCTCCACTAGGGCGGGTAAGGCCGCACCCCCTTCCAACCGACCACCACACAGTGGAAAGCGTAGCCGTCTGGTTATCGGCATTCGACGCTCATACACCCACTCGGTCTAGACGTTGGAGCAACCTCTTGGTACCATAAGGGTTTAGGGACTTTCACCTAGGGATATCTATAGCACCCCATGTAGAATAAGATTTTTGGTATCCAATCCTGCCAACCACGATATGCCTGTGGCGGCTATAACCCTGATGTCACTAGGACGTACAGTACACATGTCACACGAAGCAAGATGCATGAATCACGCAATCCAGTCATACAACAATCTTGCGCGTATCGCGCACTCATGTAGGGCAACTCCGCCTATCAGGGAGCCCATAAACGATCTGCCCAAAGGCAGGTGCTATGATCAATCACTCATCTCATCACAAGTATGCAGATGATGCGTATGGACATGTATTATGATATCGTGTTGTCACATACTCATAATCGGTATTGATAATCGGTGTCGGCCTCGACAATCGACACCGATAATCAGTATCGGTAATCGACACCGATAATCTGGGTCGATAATCGGCGTTGATCATGATTATAAAGTCAGTCGTCTACAGTGAATGGGGCCCACTTATTTGGGTTAACCCATGAAGAGGATGGGCCTAACAAGGCCTAAGGAAAGGTCACAATGATGACATCTAACCATCATTGCCCATCAATGTGGATGTAAAACCATCATTGATCCTAAGGCATGACCGCCAAAAGAAAACATCAACACATATATCTTGGTGGAATCTCAATCAATGGGCCGATTTGAATGGGTCGAATCAATTGATCGAGTCAAATGGGCCGAATCGAATCAAGTGGGCCCATTTAGGGCACAAATGGGCCACATGTAATCAAATAGGCTGCACCGATGGGCCTCTCATGTGGGCCTTATATACAACAAATGGGTTGATCGAATGGATCGAATCCAACCCACTATTCATCTATTGCTAGAGATCATTATAGATCTGTATCACAAAGAAACAAATCATATCTAAAGGATCATGTGAACCATACCACACCTAATAGTGGTGATGATGATCTCCATGGTTAAAAAATTTAAAGGGTCCACCATAGCGTTTATTTTCCGTCCAATCAGTTCATAAGGTCACAAAGGCCTGGACCGGGAGGAAAACAAATATCATATTGACCCAAAACTCATATAACCCAAGGGTTTCGATGGTGGACGTTCTTCCCACTGTTTCCTGCAGTGTGGTCCACTTGATATTATATCTGCCTCATTTCTGGTCTCAAGCCTTAAATAAAGCTCGCCATTAGGTGGATGGTTTGGATGTAACACATAACCCTATAGTGGCTCCACTCGAGAGACAGATGAGCGTGGTGGATATAACACATGCACCATGGTGGGTCCCATAGATAGACGGTGTGGGTGAAACAGATGGGACCCACGGAATTAGCCACTTACGTTGAGAGGGAGAGAGAGAGAGAGAGAGAGAGAGAGAGAGAGAGAGAGAGAGAAAGAGTACAAGCAGCATAACTGCTCCCCCCCCCCTTTTTTTTCTTTTTCCTTTCTTGTCTGTAACAACACAGGGGTGGGTCCCACGTAGGGCCCACCACAGCAGTGTATATGGTATATAATATATATTATATAGTATAATATAATATTATATATGTTTTATATATATATATAGCATGTGACGTCCAGGCCGTCAGGGAGGGCCCCACACGTGGGGGTGGGTCCCACCGTCCAAGGACGTGGGCACCACACGTGCATGGTGGTGTGGCCCACTCCAAATGAATGAACGGTGTGGATGGGCCCATGGGCCCTGGTGAATAGGTAAAATAAATTTCAGAATGATTCAAAACTTCTGCACCCAAAGGGTTTTAATGGTGGACACTCAACCCCACTGTTTCCTATCGTGTGGGCCACCTGAGTTACGGATGAAGAAGACTTTCGGAGGGGGTCCACTTTAGGAAGTGGCCCACCCAATGAACGGTGTGGATAATCAACATACATCATGGTGGGGCCCACGGTTGGGCCCGCGGGCTATTGCCCGTCCGTCCGTCCGCCAGGGCGCATGCAGCGCCTGTTGCCTTCTGACAACACTATTGCATCTTTTTTTTCTTTCTTTTTATTTCTCGCAGTATTTCACATGTGGGGCCCAGGTCTTGAGAATCCACTCCGTCCAATGGATTCCAAGGCTCAAAACACACCCAACAAGCCCACTATTTAGGGCGTTTTGGTGTATAGAAACAGCAGGGTGGGTCCGAACATCCTTGAACAGTAAGAAAGCATAATTTTCTATGGTAGGGACCGCTTGATTATCAGATCAACTTCATTTTTCGGTTCAACGCCTAAAACAAGTTGGGAAAAAGGATGAACGGCATGGATTGAATCCGTACATCAGGGTGGGACCTGTACAAGTGGCTTACCCACAAGCCTAAAAATCAAATGCGTGCTGTGAGTACACCTCACTGTCGGCTTACACTCTAGTGAACATGTCCAGTGTCCAGAGACGCTAGATGGACTGTGTTCACGTACAAAGCAAGGTGGGTTCCACACAGACATAGCCCACTTGATCTTAATATTTGGGTTTCTTATCCTCTAGGCCCACTGGATGACCTTGATAAAATGGATGAATGACGTCGATTAAACGACATGATCAAGGTGGGCCACACCGTTTGGGATGGGTGGATAGGGCAGACGATCTTATACATTAGGGTGGGCCACACGCCATCATACACAAGAGAGAGAGAGAGAGAGAGAGACATCGGTGAGGATGGAGGGGCCCCGCCACTATGGGCCCCTCTTTGATACAAAGGCTACATCAAGGTGGGTCCCAATAAATATGGACCCTTAAATCAAACAAATAAATGAAAAACAAAATCCAAAATCACCCACTGCCTTCTTCTTACTCCCTTAGCTTCCTTTGCTCCTTAGCTTTGATCCGAACGGGTGAGATGGAGTTTGGATGGTTGAGATGGAAGATGAGAGGGTGGGAAAGTGGGCCACACTTGTTGCTTGTAAGGGCTTGGAGAGGCTTGGACGTGTGGGGTTTCTCTTGCTTGGAAAGTGTTTTGAAAAAGATAGAGAGAGGGTTGTAAAGGGAGAGAGAGATAGGTGATGGATGTGGTGGTGATGGATGTGTAAGAAACTTTTGACTTTTGTGGTAGGTTTGTAAGAGAAGTATGGGTACGAAAGAACCTTTTTGACTTTGGGGATTGCTTGGGGTAAGGTGAGAGGTGATGTGTACATAACATGTACTTGACATGTCACGCCCCAAACTTGGTAACCAGAATCACAAGGAACCCAATGGCCGATTATGGCCGTAACAGCCTCCATAGTACCTCATTCTCGGCTCCTGAGGTAGGTTCCGATCTTGGGATCCTACAAGGAGGATTTTTCATAACAATATAATCATTACCAATACGAGCATACCCAAGATCACAACAAGAACATCTGAGAATAACAAAGGCCACACATTGCAAAATCCACTATAAATTTAAACTTTTATAATCATCCATAAGGTCCAAAAGGACATACATGAGACAAAAAAGGAAAGGAGAGAAAGGTCGGCAACACTGGAGTCCTCAAATGCTCAGTTCTACTCCACGCTCTGCTGCTACGACGCCTGCCTAGAATCTCCTGCACGCATCAATCGTGCATAAGCTTATAAAAGCTCAGAGGGTGGTGTAGGTGTGTGATAATGGTGCATAGAAGAATAGTAGGAGGTGCAAGATGAGAAACATGCTCAATGAGGATATAACCAGCCTTGCTTGCCTAAGATCCCAGGATCGGAACCTACCTCAGGAGTCAAGAATGGGGTACTACGGAGGCTGTTGCGGTCAGAACCGGCCATCAGGTTCCTTGTGAGTCCGGTTACCGAGTCTAGGGCATGACATGACATGATGGGATTGATTGGTTGATTGATTGATGTGACATATCGTAGAGATTCTCTCGAAATTCGCACGCGCAGCGTTTTCCTGGCACCAAACGTTGGCCCACATCTCCTGACCAGGGTATCGGATCAGCTCGCGAGTCGCGGCATCGGAACAGTGGCGACGACACAGTCGCAAGGGTACAAGTCTCGGTTTGAGTCAACTCGGGTCGACGGCGTGTTATGCCGGGTCTCGCGCTAATGCCAGTTAAGGGTCGAAGGTTGCCGGAATTCGACCGGGAAGACCGCGGAAGTCTACGGAATGGTACAGTCTACGATACGGAGCTTACATGTCTCATGTGATAGTCTCTGTAACTCTCATGAGTTCACTGAACTTCTCATAGCCTGGTGAGTTCACAAACTACGATCCATCTGAGGGGCCCGTGAAGCTACCGGGGTCGTGAACTCGGTTAGATTTACGCAAAGGGTTCACCGCAGTAACTCTCTAAAGTTTACGGGGTGCATAAGGCGACCTTTGGGGTACCAAATCCAGGGCCGCCAGTCCATCAATGAGTAGGTTTATGCCATTCCTCATCAGATCAGGGTTAGGGTTTCTTACCTAAAAACGGGGCTGGAATCGCTGGGAAAGCGATTAGAACGGAGTGGTGTAGCTCGTGAAGCGGCAGGGAAGAGTGGCAGGGAGGTTCTCCCACTGCTCCCACACTTTCTCTCTCTTTCTCTCTTCTCTCTCTAGGTTTTCTCTCAAATTCGTATGGCTGCAATGAGAGAGGGTTTAAGGTCCTTATATAGCCTAAAAACTCACTGAAACAGACTCCAGGTCAAAGTATACTTAGGTTATACCCAAAGCGGGTCAGTTTCAGCTCAACGGAGGACTTCTGGCGGGCCTCCATGAGCCAAAGGTCGGACTTAAGCTCACCAACAATGGATCTAGGTTCTATCAAGTTTTCGTTCCAGTAGGGTTCTTAGATCACGCGTGGCGGACCAGTTTCAGTTCAACGGTCAGCGGATCTCTATCGGAGATTCCGAGTACATGTAAATGTGTATGAAATTTCTCCTGATCCGAGGGTGTAATTTGGTCTGATTCTGACTGTCTGGTTGCTTAAAACTGATCCGCAAGCGAGAGGTGCCAGATTACTATTCAAGATATTTTATTTTAAATTA
Source organism: Magnolia officinalis (assembly GCA_021015155.1). NCBI lineage: Eukaryota > Viridiplantae > Streptophyta > Magnoliopsida > Magnoliales > Magnoliaceae > Magnolia > Magnolia officinalis. The sequence goes on from JAJHSJ010000007.1 coordinate 38,699,789, forward strand.
ATTTCACATTTCTCACACTCTTCACTCCGAGCTCAAGCGAATAGCGCTGGGACACTATCTGGATTTGATTTTCGAGATGGTTGTCAAGCCCAGCAAGGCGGTCCTAGTTCCTTAACTTCGTGTTAATCGGACTTCCGACGTGCGGTCCAGATCCGATACGGAGTTTCGAGATGCTCCCGAGAGCAGCCGGGTAATGAGATTGATCCTAGATTTTAGGGTAACCTAGCGTCAATGATTCTACAAGTTTTGGGTCTTGCAGATCGTATTTAAAGTGATTGGTGCTAATTTCACTGGCACTCTAGTTTAACACTAGTTAAATCTCACCTAATTTCTAAAGGATTTAGTCCTGAGTGATTTCGGTCTGAGGTGGTACTTAGACCTTTGTAGCAATGTTTAGTTTAAGTATTGTTCTTCATCACCTAAACTTTAAGGTAGTGTCTAATGTGAAAGTACTTAGAAATTTAAAAAAAACAAGGTGGTGAAGGGTGGGATTTGTGAAGGAAATGGGTTAAGGAGCGATTTTAGACTGTGGGATTCAGTTCTGTCAAGTTAATAAGGTGTTAGGATCGACCCATCGCCTAAGGACGTCTAATCCCAGGTTGGCAAAAATCTGGGATATTACAATCTACCCCCCCCCTTAAAACAAAATTTCGTCCCCGAAATTGGCTAAGGGTAGTAAGGGAAGATTTAATTATTTCTTTTGCCGAAGTTTTATTGATTTCGAGTTTCTATGCGTGGTAGGGTGTATACAAGCCTGGTTTATTTTAGTCTACCCCCCTTAAAACTTATTTCTTTATCCATTTCTCATACTCTGATGGTTCACTACAATTTATTTCTTTACCTATTTGGAGTCTCGACGAAAAATCCCAATTATCTAAAGTAAGATAGCTGTTTTCATTGTTTGACCAACACGGAAAGACGTTTATGGTGGGCTTAATCCTGATACATCGATCATCTACCGGGCCAGGGTGGAAAGCTCATCGTAATCCTTCCGAATCCTGGTGGATCCTGGTCTTCTGCACGGCCAAGCAGTGAGTCCATTGGTAGTCACCCAGGATTGAGAATTGAGTCAAGCCGCTAATGTTTCGCAGTTGTATATTTCAATAACTTCGTAGTCCGATCACTCTAGAAACGTAGGGAGTGTCCATCATTGAAAGGCTCAAATGGTCTATGTCTAAGGTTGCCCTTTAAGTCTTAGTCTAAGAGAGTCCTTATTATTATCTATGTCCAAGGAAATGGTGAATCAAATCTTACTAGATCATCCTAAAACGGTTTCTTATAGTAGAACTTGCTAGGGCTTCTATAATGTTCGTATTCAACGAGCACCGTTTCAATCCTGGGCCAGTGGGGTAGGGTCCACCACGTTTTCGCTGCGCCACCTAAATCGAAGAGGTGTATTAGGTGACCTAACTAGATTGGGCTCATAATGTTCTACCCCCCTTAAAACTTTATTTTCACCCTCAAGGCTCAAGATTTATATCCTGCTCTGTATATCGGAACAAGGTGTAATTTAAGACCTATCCTTGACATGAAATGAGATGCGGTCTCCCACTACATCGGTCGTGGTACCTAGGATTATAGAAAGGGGCTATCACGGATGGGTTTTGTGGTAGATTCAAAGGGCGGATGTGAGTTTGTGGCAAGATGCCTAATCCTACCAAGGAGTTTTGTCACGGTCCAGACTGATCTTATTTAATCATGCCTAACTTAACAGGCAGGTTATCTTTCTTCATTCATATGGACAAAATGTATGCCGACATGGCATGTAATTTGGGACTTAATTCCTAACTATTTGTTGCCCATTTTGATAATTCCTTGGGCCTAAAAGACAAACTCGCTATCGGCTATATACTCCTAATACTTTTCAAAGACGAAGTTATAAACTTTTGGTTGCAAGTGGTTCGGCCAACACGGAAGAAATGTTGTGTAGTGGGTCTGAGTCGGATACATGGACCTCCTGCCTAGCTAGGACAGAAAATTGTCGTATCAGTTCTTAATCCTAGTTGATCCCGACCTTCTGCTTGATTAGGGCATAGAGTTCATTGGTCACTACCAGGATTGAGAATTCAATTCAAACTGTGAATACCTCGCTTATATGTAGTTTCTCTACTCCGTGGTCCCGATGGCACTAAGTCTTTGAGAAGGCGATTCTAAGAGGTGTATTGATTTGACCTATCATTAAATCCAAGGGATATATAAGTTTTCTCTAAGCGTGAATAGTTACTAATCAAACAAGCCTCCTAAGAGTCGTTAAATAAGCCTATGAGTACCGAGGGGATTCAACAAAGGAACGGGGTCTCGTTCTAACCTAATCAAGTCAACTAACTAAGTCTATCACTCAATTATCTTAGCATTTTTAGTCGTTTACATTTCTTAGTCTAATCAGTAGCCTAGGCTCAACTTATGAGCAGCGGTAATCCACTAGTTGTAATCTAAAGTCTATGCTTATACACTAGATGATTTCATACACTTTCTAATAAAAGAAATTGTTTTATCGCCTAGGGTCAAAGTTGTCTGATTGGAATTGGGTTGCCTGAACTTGAATTTAACTACGCACGAGCATTTCACACATGTTTATACTAGCTAAGAAGATCCTGGGGTTTACATTATTAATTTGTTGGATTTCCTATACGGTCAGGTCTGTCGAAAACTAGGAGTACCGCCCTAGGTCCAAAACTCTAAGGGTCATTAAATGGGATTGCACTGCTAATCCTACCTCGGGATTGGGAGTGGCTTGTTTGGTAGGAGGGTGGGAGGGGATTAAAAATAATGGTATAGGCTTTGAAAAATGAGCCTTGTGTCGGAAAGTGTGAGATGGGATTTCCAAATCCCAGGATAATGAATTTCTAAGTGTACTTGGAAAGGGAATTTCAGAATTTACTTTTAATTGCACACACTCCAAACGTGGTATTGAAAAATATGGGATACACCCAATCCAAGGACCATACCCTACTCATACAGTTATTGTTACGTTTACAATTCTATCCACCTAACTCACCTAATGCAGTTTGGCCGAACGGGCCCTAAAGGGAGAAAAGGGGCTGGAGGTTTGGTTCTCCACAGATTTGGTTCTCATCAGGGGTTGTAGAGGCCCAACTGACAAGGAGTAAAGAAAGGAAAATGAAGAATTGGATGGGTTAGAGGGCTTGCCCGATTTTGAGCTTCAAATGGGGGGTGTGGGAGTCCAAATGAGGGAAACGGAAAGGGTAGAAGGTAGGTGTGGCTGTAAACGATGGAAGGGAGTGGGTGATGACTGAAAATGGGAAATGAGACGATTAGAGTGACGATTTGAAGAGAAAACAGCAAGAATAGGAGGAAAAGAGAGATTGGAGGGGCGTTTGAGAGAGAGGGGGGCAAAACGACGTGAAATAGGGGTCCCCCCACAATTTCGTACGCACCACACGTACCTACGGGTCAGGCCGACGACGACCAGCACCGGCCCAATCCGAGTGGGCCAACCTGACCGCGGTCGACCGCGGTCCACCTTGCCCGCCATGCTACCGCCGCGGTTGGGTGGTGCTCTTCACCCCCCCAAGGTGCCAAATGCACTCTGGGTCCACTTGGTTCACCCCCGGATTGACGCGTGTGGCCCCCCGACTCCGTTTCAAGTCGTTTCGGGTCAAATCGGACATATCTTGCAATCCGGAATGAGTTATCTGACGTAAAATATATGAATTTGGGGTAGAACGAACAATGAAGCCAACCAACCTAGCTATGTAGGATTGCGCAACCCGGAATTGCGAAAAAACCTCCGATTGATGGTCATTTCCCTGTTTCAATTTTGTTTTACTAAAATAGTAGTTTTTGTTTGATTACTCTTCATCTGTTGGGCTTTAGGAGTTGCGCTTATCGTGTAAAGAGCTTAGAATAATTAGGAGAACAGTTTGGTGAAGTCAAATAGGACACTTATTATTTTTGGTTGAAAGCCTTGCACACTTAGTAGACATCACGACCTTATAGTAAGTCGCGAATTCTAGGGGTTTTAGTCGTAGTTTGTCTCTGATTTCCTTCCCATTACTTGGTATCCCTATTTAAAGGGTTGTGAACTCGTTTTCCTTTTGTCATTCATTAATCAATTTCGAATTTATTAGAATTTATTTATACTTTCTGCTTTTTTCCTCGTGGAGTTGAGAAGTCTCTGTGAGGAGTCCAGAGAAGCTCCGAGGATTCGGAGTAGTTATCCTCATCACATTTATCTCATATTCTATCTATTTTCAACGGTTGGAGTGAGGTGGATTGTAATCTAGACTCTTTAATAGACGGCCTAGGAATGTTATAAGGTTGACCCGTGTGACCATAGTTGAATACAGACTCAATTTCGGCGTTCGTTTTCAATGAACTAGCCGTTAGACGGAACTGGGATGCCTAAGACTGTTTCTACATTCCGTCGCTCCCTCCTAAGTCAAAGTGCGTCAGTGTGCGTCGTGTGACCATAACCAAGGTCTGGTTTAATCTAAATCATGCTCTGATACCAACTGTAACATCCCGAAAAATCGAGGGTCGAGTAGTAACTCAACTCTCGAGTTTCCAGAACATCACTAATGCAACATGGATAATGATGATTAAATGTTGTCTGCATTAATGTAGTGAACATGAGTGAGATTAAGCCAAAACAGCATATCATACTCCAAAGACAGTGAATTAGCAAGCGGAAGACTGTGATAGATATATAAAATATATAAAAACTGTGGTGAGTCTCTAGAGTTTGATAACATTACCAGGTTAATAAATTTCAAGTACATTTCTAAAATATACCAAATGTGTAAGTGTAATGTCTTCTATTCCAAGTACCATAGCCCTGTCAATACAATACCAGGTCTTCATAGACCTGTCAGAGAGTTACATGTAGGAGAGCTCCTCCTCAACATCATAGTAGTCCGGCTCTGCTTCATAAACATCGCCATCACTTGAAACTCAACAAATCTGGTTGGTGTGTACAACACCGTCTCGTAACGTGGGAGTGAGTAGCTAACTCAGTGGAACAATAAAGCATAGGTTAACATGTTATCGACTCAGTCAAGCAGTAATGATAAAGCAGTACAATCAAACACTCCTAACTACTCTTATTAATGCAAGTATGGATGCGGGTATGATGGATGCCCTCACCACACCCTCCCTCGTGCGACACCATCTTCCAGGCACATCAATGCATGATGAGCATGATTACCGAGTTTTTAATTAGTCCATTTCAAACAGCAGGATTGGGAAACTAAGGTACCTCTCTTGTATCATTCCCAAACATGATCCATTCCAGGGTCGTCAGTCCTACTTAATATCAGACGATGATGTATTTTCTAGGTCACTGCAAAGGCTGCCAAGGCTGTTACGCACAAAGGTTACACCACTCCCCCATTACCTCTTAAACGATTCATCACAATACAGAAACAGGCCTAGTTCATACTCTATATACCGCGGCAAACCCTAAGGCTCACTACGATTTCAGAGTATGCTCGAGGTCACTACAAAGGGCTGTCAGGGTTGTTACGCACAAAGGTTGCACTGCTCCCCCATCACCTTTTCAATGTAAGCCGATAGCACGAATATAGTGTCCCATACCACTATAATTGGCTCACGAGTCTGGTTACTCACTGGTCACTACGGGGAGGCACATGGCCCCAGCGTAGGCCGACAGCTCGACCACGGTGTCCCATACCACCATGCCCGGCTCATGAGGCTTAGCGGATCGAGGTACCATGGTTAAAAGGAATTTCACTGGTAACTTTGGTACCCTAGGTTCAAGCAGAGGCGTCCAAACATGGTGAACATACATAAGACAGATCGGGTTACTTGACGAGCTCGGCTAGCTCGAGCGCACATCAAGTTGAACGATATGAAGCGCATTAGCACTTGTGGGGCCCACCGTTGTGTATGTTAATTATCCACTCTGTTCATTCATTTTAACGGCTCATTTTTAGGGTTTAACCAAAAAATTACTCACATCTAAGATTTAAGTGGACCACACCACATATTAACGATGTAAATTTATTTTTCATTCTTTCTCATGGTGTGGTCCACTTAGACTTTTGATCTTTCTAATTATTGGGCTCATGCACTGAAATAATATTTCAAAATTGATGGACCGATTAGATAAAATAAATATATTGCAATGGGCCCCATGGAGCCCCTTAAACATAGTCAAGTCTCTAATAAGGTCCTACGGGGAGCTATGTTTTAGCTACAGATTAAGTATGTTTTAGCTACGGATTAAATCCGTAGCTAATTAGCTACGGATTAAAACTGTAGCTATAGACCTATATAGTCCATAGCCTTTGCTCATTTTTTTGGTAGTGGAGGGTGAGAAAGTTACGGGCTGCCGAGTTAAGCTGAGTTGACTCAGTTGGACCTTTTCCAAATGTTCCACATTCAGTTCCGCGGTCAAACTAGTCTTGAATCCATGCAAGCTCAAATTCATAAGGTGAGGGATGTCCCACATGGCTTCTTTCATTCATTTTAATCCAAATTGGTTTAAGCCAAATGAGTAGAATAATTTCTAATTTCACTCCCTTTTGCCTAGTTGACATTGATAATTACTAATGGAAGTTCCAAAGCATATTACTCTAATTTATGTTTATAGGATTTTAGTAATATACTTCTCTTGCTACATTTGAAATGGTTTAGCTATATGTACATTCCTATTAGTATAATATGAAGTAAAGGATCTTATTTCCACCCATCTTATAAGTTGTATTGTTACTTCTTACATGTGCTTGTTGAGGCACAAAAATATCTCATTGCAGTGGTCAGAGAATTCCATGTCCGGGGGTATTTCGGTAATTTCCATGTCCGGGGGTATTTTGGTAATTTCCATGTCCGGGGTATTTCGGTAATTTCCATGTCCGGGGCTATTTTGGTAATTTCCATGTCTGGGGCTATTTTGGTAATTTCCATGTCCGGGGCTATTTCGGTAATTTCCATGTCCAGGGGTATTTCGGTAAAAATTCACTCCGGGGGTATTTTGGTAAAAATCCATGCATGTCCAGGGGTAGTTTAGGTATTTTGGTATAAATCCATCTCCAGGGGTAGTTTAGGTATTTCAGTTAAAAAGATTAAAAAGGGTATTTTAGTAATAAAGCCGGTAAGGGGTCATTTTAGTGAAAAGAGGTTGTACACCACCATCTAAGAAGAGTTTGGTGGACACCATGATTTAAGAAAGGAAGAAGTCCATTTGTGAAGAGATAAGTGGTGGTGATCACCGCTCTATAAGAGTGATGGAGCATATAAATACTCCTTCCTGCTTTAGTTGGAGGGGTTGGATCATTTGGTAGACCAGGAAATGGAGAAGAAGGGAGGAAAGAGAGAGGGAATTTAGCAGTTACGCTGATCACAGAACAGAGTTTGCAGTTGCGCGGGTCGCGCAACGGATGAAGATTTTTATGCCAGCCGCGCAAGGAAGAGTCCGATGAAGATTTTTATGCCTGCAGCGCAAGGGAGAATGGAAGTTGCGAGGGCAGCGCAAGGGAAGGCTGCTGTTGCGCGGAGCCGCGCAAGGAAAGACGGTCCGAAGCTTCGCTCATGCAAGTATTTGAGCTGCTTCCATTGTGCTGCTGTGATTTCCATTGTGGCTGCATTTTGAGAGATCCACACCATACATTGTCTTCCTCATGGAATTTTGACCGTGAATGATGGATTATAGTCATCCGATGGTTTGGCCCACTGAAGTAATCAAGCTGCAGTGGCAGCTAAACGGTCCTCTTGCGATCGATGTAACGATCATTTGATCGGACGTCGACGCCAAAGCTCAACATCACTTCGAAGGGTTTTTCTCTCTCTACATGATGGACGACTCAGATCCACCTTTACCTGCATGATGGTGGCCCACAACAAGAAGACGGAACCTCCGTTCTTTAACAGAGTCGACGTACGTCGACTCCGTGATGTGTGGCGACCCACTTATTGAAGATGCATGGGAAATCCACTCCGTCCATTGATTTCAGAGCAAACAACCATCTGGACAGGAGTCCTTCTGAAGACAGATCAACACGGCCCACAAGGTTGCTCACTTCGCCGTTCATTTCACATTTAACGGTTAAGATTCTACAATAGCTTGCATGGTTTCAAAATTCCACCTTGGCAAGGGTTAAATATCCCTTCTGAGAACAATGGACGGTCCAGATCTATGATTTGAACGACGATCAGGCCACACTGAGAAAATTGCAGAGGGAGAGCAAAAGACGCTGTAGCGTTTTTGAGTTTGAGAAGAAGATGTCGGTCAGCGGGCCGACATTTGGAAATCCCGTGCATGGCTTGTGCACTTGGACTTCACGTACATGCGATGTACTGTGGGCTTCATCGTGACGTTCGTGGGAAATCTGATCCGTCCATCTTCATTGTCAGCTCATTTAACGCGTTGAGACCGAGTTTGAAGCATATCCAGATATCAGGCGGGCCCCAAATCATGATCTCAGGGGCTGATTTGTCAGTTTGGCTATTTCTACAAGGATCCAGAAGCTGAAAATTGACGTGTACGGTTAATTTGTGGTTCTAATGCTGCACATAAATTTTCGGGCTGAACGAACGGTGACAACCCCATGATCTTACATTCTGTGGGACTTTTTAGGCCCGTTTAGCATGATCGGCTTGATTTCCTCAGGGCCTGGGGACACTTCAATGGGCTGCTTCATATTTCAAGGAAAAATGACCGGAAGGATGCTCCATCTCATTGAAGACTAGCTGATCAAATCAGCAATTCCTCCGAAGTACCTAGGAGATGACCGAAATAGCGCCGTTATGCTGCCGAAATTTCCATCTCCTTGGAGATTAGCTGATTAAATCAGCAATTCCTCCTAAGTATCTAGGAGATGACCAAAATAACGTCGGAATGCTGCCGAAATTTCTATCAGGCCATCTTGTCTGATTTTGATTGATTGTGCTTTGTTTTCATAATCAAGGGAATCCGAGGATGTAAATGAACTCAGATAAATGTGATCAATGTTCTCTTATTCTTTCTTTGTTATCATTGAATAAATCCCCCAAATCAAACACATTTGTTTTCTTGGCGAAACAAAATGGCGACTCCGCTGGGGATTTATTTATTCAATGGTAATTTAGAAAATATTCAGAGAACATTTATCACTTAAAGACGCCAAAATGGCGACTCTCAGTGGGAACATCCTCCCATTCATCTCTAAAAATAAAGTACAGTTTTATTTAATCAAAATAACTAACATTCTGTTCTTAATAATAGATATACCGCAGCGATCTTTCTCCTGACTAATATAGTTGTCTACTTCACATCTAATATACTTCCACCAAAAAGTATAAGAGAAGATCAAAATCCGTTGTGATCAAAGATAGATAATGTCAGGTAAAGTCGATAGCAGTTTCTGCTTCATCAGTAGCGTAACAAGACAATGAAGAACGGATGATAGCGTGTTGGTGTACAAAAATATACGAAGCTGTCAGAATGAGAAGTTAGTCCAACTGAATCAGATGGTGCTCACCAACAAGTAGACGAATCAATTAATGAATTAATAAATTCATCGGTTAATAGAGAACCCAAGGGGCATCGTCACAACTTCCCAGAGTAGAAGAACAAGAGTCAAAGTGAAGCTGCTTCACTCTCATATGAATCGGCTATTTCAAGAGCCCTAAGCGAACATAAACAAATATTGCTGAAGAAAGAAAAGCAAAACAAAGGATTGCCTAAGTCGAAGAAGGATGATATACACTGCTTATGAGGAATCAATCGTTAGTTGCAGAGGCAATCAAACTGCCACAGGTATAGCTTGATAGAAGAATCACAGTGTTCTGATTCAGAAGATTCACGGCACAATTATTCAGGGGGCAAGATAAGCAGTCTCAGAATGTCAGCAAAGTCTCAGAATGCCAAAATCCCAGAATCCTAAATGAGGTAATTGTTGATTCTTCGCGATGATAATTGTTTATAATAATTGTCTATATCAATTTTTACAGGTCAAAGTTGGAGGCAAAAGCAAGCACTAATGCTAACAAGCATTGACGATTGCTATCAAGCATTAACGATTATCGTCGATAAGTAGAAGAGCAAAAGAATTGCAAAAAATAAGGTCATGTACTCTCCCTTATGCGAATGAATTAAAGCATAAATTTTCAATTGACTTTGAATTTCAGGAGAAAGGAAAGGAGATAGAATAGAAGAAGAAAAGAAAAGTGAGTGGCATGAAGAACAAGTTATAAAAGACAGTTGATAAAAGCAATATTGTGGAGGTGTACGACATGAAAGAAGAAATAAAAGTACACAAGCCTAATCAGTTCGAGACCGGGGGCAAAGCTAATCTTGAGCAAAAGCTTTCAAGCATATCAAGTCATTGCCATCGATGATTATCGCCAAGATTAGCGCTTTCAAGTATATCAAGTCATTTCCAAAGCAAAACAGGCTTTTAAGCATATCAAGTCATCGCCAAATATCAAGCGTTAATGATCGCTATCAAGCGTTGATGATTACTACCAAGCGTTGATGACTGTTGTTAAGCATTGACAATTATCGCCAACGCCGAAGAAAATTTTTGCCAAGGCATGGAAAAGCTGTGTCAGAAGTTCGGCATTTGACATTCATTTTCAGCGCCTTACTATCCCCGGCCGATGGACTATCATAGGTGTTCAATAAAATGATTGTCAAAATACTCAAGAAGACGGTGACAGGGAGTAAATGTGATTAGGATGAAAAGTTTCTATAAGCATTATGAGCATACAGAACTACTCATCGCACAGCAACGGGGGCAACACCGTATTATTAATCTATGGCATAGAGGCAGTCATCCCAATTGAAGTGCAAGCGGCTTCGCTCAGAACTGCGGTACATCAGTCCATAAAAGATGATGAAAATGCAGGAATAAGGCTGAAAGCGTTAGATCTGCTTGATGAGAAACGTCTAGCAGTTCAACAGCGATTGCAGTCATATCAGGCCAGGGTATCGGCTGCTTTTGATAAACAAGTTAAACACCGCTCTTTCAAAAAACAAGGGAATATGGTGCTGATGTTGAAAAGACCTATAGTGGTCACCCGCCGAACAAGGGGCAAGTTCGAGCCTAAATGGGACAGGCCGTATATAATAAAAGAAATATACTCCAATGGGGCGTACAAAGTCACAAATCAAGATGGGCAAGGTATTGGCATACCAATCAATGCTCGCTTCATCAAGAGATACTATCCCTAAAGAAGCTACTGATTTTGATCCAGAATATTATCAGCATAATGATTCTATATCAAAAGGGGGCAAGAAGGAATAAGATCATATCCATACGTCATCGTATTCTGAAACGAAAGTGATCATCGTCATCACCAAATAAGTCTGGCAGAGTTAATATTGTCTTGAAGATTCTCTTGAAGACATTAACAAGACTGATATATTATGAACAACACGGACAGATCTTCTTGAAGATATTATCAGACAAATCTTCTTGAAGATTTTATCAGACGGATCCTCTTGAAGATATTATCAGAAGCAGCGACATATCAATCTCAGTCAAAGAGGCAGTCTAGCCAAGCCAAATCCTAAAAGAGTCAAAATCCTAAAAGATTCAAATCCTAAAAGAGCCAAATCAAAAAGGATCAAGCTCTAAGAAAGGGCTAAAAGCTCTAAAAGGATCAAACTCTGAAAGGATGAAGATCTTAAAGGATCAAAACTCTAAAAGGATCAAGCTCTAAAAGGGCCGGCCAACTACGCATAAGACCTATCAAGATCGTCATTCGGGCAGCGGCGAGGAGTCAGTGGCCCTAAAAAGCCCGTGAAGACCATCGTGCGCACCCATGCGGGCAGCTGATGAAGTCAAGGATTCAGAGCCTAAAAGGCCATAAATCTGCGAAGACTAGTCACCGTAACTCCCATGCCGTCTATATAGCTTTCCGGTAGCGCCACGGGGAACGGATGAAAGTGCCCTCCTGTGAATGGGCTCGACCTTGCAGACGAAGAAAACAGGGGCTGCAGTGCGAGCTTTTAGGCCAACCATGAATAAGACCTTCCTGATCTAGGGTTTGATTTCAGTAGTAACTCGTGAGGAAGGGCTTAAACCTACTCATTGATGGACTGAGGACCCTAGATTTGGTGCCCAAAGGTAGCCTTGCGAGCCCTGTGAACTCTAGAGAGTTACCGTGGCCAACCCTGTGCGTAAAACCAATAGTTTACCGCCCAGTACACTACAAGAAACAGTACTTTTAGCGACGAAAATTTTCGTCGCTAAAAGCCAGATTTTCGCAGCTAAATACTTTTAGCGACGAAAATTTTCGTTGCCAAATTCGTCGCTACAAGACCGAAGTGCAAGGTATTTATCAGCGAAAAATTCAATTCGCCGCTAAATGCCAGCTTTTTAGCGACGAAAATTTTCGTCGCTAAAAAAAATTTCCTGGACCTTTAGCAGCGAAAGTTTTCGCTGCCAAAAAAATTCAGGACTTTTAACAGCGAAACTTTTCGCCGCCAAAAAAACTTGTAAGACTTTTAGCAGCGAATATTTTCGCCGCCAAAAAACTTCAAAGACTTTTTAGCAGCGAAAATTTTGGCCGCCAAATAATTTCCAAGACTTTTAGCAGCGAAAATTTTCGCCGCCAAATAATTTTCCAAAAATTTTTAGCACCGAAAATTTTGGCCGCCAAATAATTTCCAAGACTTTTAGCAGCAAAAATTTTCGCCGCCAAATAATTTTCCAAAAATTTTTAGCACCGAAAACTTTGGCCGCCAAAACAATTTCTAAGACTTTTAGTAGCCAAAAGTTTCGCCGCCAAAAAAACTTCTAAGACTTTTTAGCAGCGAATATTTTGGCCGCGAAAAAATTTCCAAGACTTTTTAGCCGCAAAAATTTTCGCCACCAAATAATTTTCCAAGAATATTCAGAACTGCAGGTCTTTTTTAGCAGCGAAAATTTTCACCGCTAAAACACTTGTAAGACTTTTTAGCAGCGAAAATATTGACTGCAAAAAAGTTTAATAGAAAAAACTTCCACTTTTAGCAACGAAAATTTTTGTCGCTAAAAGTCTCTTTTTTTATTTAAATATACAGCTCAAAATTCCGCACAAAATTCTTGATATACACCTGTTAACAATATATTTCATCATATTCATCCTGATATACACCTGTTATATAATATATTTCATCATATTCACATTCACATCCAGCTACCCAAACTAGTAAATCCATCCAAGCCTCGGTTACAAATTCAGGCTAAAAATGTTTAATTTTTTTAAATATTTATTTAAACTACTAATCCATTCATTCAATCCACTCATGAAACAATCAATCATAAAAGCCATAATACCAACAAAAGAGTTAACAACTCAATCAAACCATCAATCTCATTTGTTTACTATTTAAAGTTTTCAAAACAAACTCAATCAAACTATTATACAACATTAAGTTCCACAAATAATACAAAGTCACAACGCAAGATTTGGGTATGACTTTTGCTTGGCTGATGAACAACTACAGCTTGTTCGGTAGTCTGAAAGCATCTGCAAAGAAGAAGAACTCGCCATTTTAGCAATAATTTATAGTGGAGTCCATATCGACAGTTCAGATTGCTCCACTGGCATGTCCCTGGCTCCTAATTTTACTTTTAACAGCTCTAGAGGTTTCTTTCTCAGCATTTAAATGTCAAAAAAACATAGTTATCATATGAAGTCTAAAATAGACTTGTTTGACACATGTACAAGCATATGGATATCCAAGCAAAAACATATGAGAGCAAAAGAGAGAAACCTTCGGTGATCTTGAATTAAAAGGGTAGCAGAGAGCCGATGTAGGATAGACTTACTCCACGCACAATCTCCATCGTCTCTTCAATTTCTTTTCTATGAGCTAAAACGAGAGCCTCTTCTTCCTACACAAGTGAAGAACACAGTTCCAAACTCAAAAAAAGAAAAGAAAATCTATTGCATACAGAAGCAGGCGTTGTACATAATTCCTCAATATGTGCCATACAGAAAATTTCCCCTGGAAAATTGACCAAGATTTAAATGCAAAACAACAGGGGAGAAAAAACCAATGCAATAGGAATCTTTGTACAAAGGTATCTTAGAACAGATGTTTCAAAACTTATCGTCAGATCAAGCAACTTAAAGAATGCTAAAAATAAAACTCACGTCATACAAATACACCATGTCATTCATGGAGCGTGTGATACATTCCTCCAAGCAACTCAACTTACCTCTGATTCTGAAATCCATATTTCCTGAATCTAACGGAGCAAGACTAACAACAATTTTCTCGGGTGTAGACAAATGCAATTGCTTGGAGAGACCTTCTAGAAATCCTTCACTCATCACTTTACTTCTTAGTGCTTCACAGAAAACTGTGGCAAAATTTGACCTACCCAAAAAGTATCTAAAGATAGGTGATAGAAGATCTAGCTTTGACTGAAAGTCTTCGCTCTGAAATGTCACTTGATCTAAGCAGGCTTGGAGCAGTACAATGCTTCCCTCATTCCCATAATTAACAAACTACACAGCACAAGCAGATTGTTTTACAACTACAGGTCTAGGAAAGAAATGAGATAGGGAAAATATTCAGTGCCACTAACTTAATATAAGAATTGGTCTGGATCACTAGTAGCACTATAACTTATATTGCGAGCACTATAGCATCTCTCTTTTGTACCACTCTACATGTATGTTATTACTTATTACCCATGTAAACTAGCTAGCCATGCATCATTCATGTATGCATGGATAAATTTGTATCCAACAGTAGACCAGCAGGGCTATCCACTAAAACAGAGTTGCAAGTACCCTCATAGAAGTTAAATTGAAAGATACTTCTGCTCTACTGGTTTTAATAGCTGATTCTACATCTGATTGGATAATTATCAACTAGTGATATGTTGTAGGTATAGATTTCAAAAGATCCTAGCTTCATGTTCATCAATCAGCCCACATGTGAGTACATAACATAAATGGCAATGACATGTCAGAAGTTATATCAAGATTTTCTTTTTTGGAGTTCCAATATCAGCTTTTCTTGGTGGAAAACCAAGTGCTGCATTGGAAATATTCCACTTTTTCCTCATATTAGTTCCACAAGAAATTCCAAAGTGCTGAATTTGAACAATTACTCAACAAAATCTACCAAAATTGTTACAGGCTTAATGCAAGAAGTGTTGTAAGAACACAAAATTCGCACCAATCAGATGATTCTAACTATTAGATCAATTGCCCACAAAATGGATGGTTGGTATCATTTATTGAAAACATATCCCATCAACAATTTAATTCATCAATTCGTAGGGGAGTATAATGGATCACTTGCAGTTCTAAAGAATCAGTTTTATCAAACCTACCAAAAACGAACCAGATGGATTGCATCATCCAATTATTGTTGAATCTTCAACGGTAGCCAATGAAACATGTGCTGGTCATGACGGACAGTCCTAACTAATAGATCGGACCATCCATGAAATGTATGCATGCACTTTACCTTGGTCTCTTTGAGATTTTACCTACTCAGTTTCAGGCTTTTGACTTTCAAAAAGAGGAGAAAAACACACTAGAGTTACAACATAGAGAATAAGCAGTGACCTGAAAGAATTTTTTTTTCCAGCTCTTTGAAAGGTGGGTAATAGAAATAACTGCAACACAAGAATCTTATGCCACTGCACAATTCCGATCCCCCTCAAACATGCAACATACTATAATCCAACCATAATACACATTAGCACTACCCTTTGGTAGGTATTCGAAACCTCTACCTTACATAAGCCAGCTTATCAATCAAGAAGAATGCCTTGGAAATAAAAGAGAAAGGTGATTGTAAATAACAATGGCATGACTTAATGCAACTCATGTGATTTGAGAAAATTAAAACAGTCTCATCATTAACACAGGTAATATGAGAATAAGTTCAAAACGCACATGATGTACCGGGGAGCAAGATAGGTGCAAGGCTACAAAGGGATGTCCCGTCACAGAACAGACCGCAATATCCCAGGTTTGTTATTTCTTCCATTCCATGGTTGTGCCTCCATGGAATGGAAGAAAGGGATTTCACGCACATGGTGGTGCCTCCATCTGTAAAATAATTCATGTACCGGGGAGCAAGACAGGTGCAAGGCTACATGAATTATTTTACAGAGGGAGGCACCACCAAGAACATGCAATATCTCAGGTTTGTTATTTCTTTCATTCCATAATCATTGTGAGTTCTAAGAATCATGTGGAACAAGTAACATGGTCTGCTTTAATCTCATCTTTGATGTCTTTATTAATTCAATTGATGCACACTTTTTATTGCTAACTGATCCACCCATATGACACCCAAAAAGAAAAAAAAGAAATGTGACCCACTCTTGATTTTTGTGGTTCAACACATTGACCCTAAAAAAGTTCACAAGAGCTCAGTTAGCTAGCAACTGTGTTTCTTGAAGCTTACCATCAATGAATCAGGAAGGAATGTAGAGAAAGTTTCTTCTTCTTCTTCTTCTTCTTCTTTTCTTTTGCATTAAAGGAATTTCAGTTTAAGCCATGCTTGAATCTAAGGTTACTTCAAACATGAGGAATTTGAATTCACAAAAATATTGTTTAATTTTCTATATACCTTTTTAAACTCTAGAAATTCAGTTAATTTTACTTATTTTTAGCTGGTGAATCTCTGATTTCAATTTATCCAAAAACCCATTTTAGGATTCTTTTCTTTATGCTTGGCTGATCAACTGGATTCCATGTTTTAATCTAATCAAAATGCATGGCACACAATTGGAGTTGAAGAATGTAATATCAAAAGATTCTCTTCTCAAGAATGTAATATAAAACATGACAGAAAAAAAATCCTAGAATGTATATTTGTTGGAATTTCACTACATAAAATGGTAGGTTCTGGTAATATTCTCCCATTGAATTAGTTGTGAAATATTTCTTTTCACTATCTGTTTGAAGGTTACCAATCAGATAAAGCAGGGCGTGATTTTAGAAATCTACAAAATCTGCATTTAAAAAAGGAGGAGCCAAGCTAGCATTGCAAGGCCCAGCACATTTTCACATTTTTTTTTACTGAAATTTCTATCCAAGCTGTCCCTAAATCATGTGGTTGGAAAAACTTTTAGGAAACAAGTCATCCATGGGCGCCTTAGAATAGGAACAATTCATAAAGAACTCACATTCAACCAAAAAAAAAAAAAAAAAAGCAAAAAGCAAAAAAGCAAAAAAACAAAAAAAGAAAAGCCTATAAAATAGTGGCATGGCTCTGGATCATTTGGTTTTTATGATTTCGGACATATGGAGTATCCACAGTTAGGTATAATAGATGAATG
The DNA here is from genome assembly GCA_021015155.1 of Magnolia officinalis. NCBI lineage: Eukaryota > Viridiplantae > Streptophyta > Magnoliopsida > Magnoliales > Magnoliaceae > Magnolia > Magnolia officinalis. The sequence continues at coordinate 38,716,996 of JAJHSJ010000007.1, forward strand.
GTTTGGATCTCATACATATGTGCCTTACGTACCTGACATAACTAAGATATTAGCATCTAGCATTGGATACTTGATGATTCATACAACAATGAAGCACTTTGGCACCTGCAAAAACCAAAATGACAAGTGAAATTCTGTATATTACTGGTTTGCATTGGAACAAATAACCAACCAAATGGACTATAAAATGAAAATTAAAGAATGAAACACATTGAAAGAATAAATTTTCATTAGTCAGAGGTTAAAACTTACAATTTCCCAAACAATCTTAATTTGAGGCCCTGCCCCGTCTAAAGATGGACCCCCATGGTTTTTAGCGACGAACATTTTCGCCGCTAAAACTTTATTTAGTTTGGGTTTAAATGGATATGAATGTAAATGTGAATATGATGGAATATATTGTTAATCGATGTGTATCAGGAATTTTGTACGGATTTTGAGCCGGAATATTTTTCTTTTAAAAGAAACTTTTGGCGACGAAACTTTTCGTTGCTAAAGATATGTCAGTTTATTTTTAGTAGCGAAAAGTGTCTTGTATAGTATTTTTTAGCGACGAACATTTTCGCCGTTAAAACTTTATGTAGTTTGGATTTAGATGGATGTGAATGTGAATATGATGAAATATATTGTTAACAAATGTATATCAGGAATTTTGTATAAATGTATATCAGGAATTTTGTATGGATTTTGAGTCATAACATTTTTTTAAAAAGAAACTGTTGGCGACGAAAATTTTCGTCGCTAAAAGATATGCTAGTTTAGTTTTAGCAGCGAAACTTTTCGCTGCTAAAAACAGACATATTTGGAAATTCTTAGTGTTTTGAATACTGTTTTCTAGCGACGAAAATTTTCGCCGCTAAAAGTTTATGTAAGTGAATATGATGAAATGTTTATATCAGGATGAATATGATGAAATATATTGTTAACATGTGTATATCAGAAATTTTGTACGGATTTTGGATTGAAATTTTTTTTTTTAAAAAAGAAGCCTTCGGCAACGAAACTTTTTGTTGAATATGTTAGTTTATTTTTAGCAGCGAAAATGTTCGCTGCTAGAAGTCTCGTAAAGTACAAGACTTTTAGCAGCCAAAATTTTCGCCGCTAAAAGCCTGACTTTTAGCAGCGAAAATCTTCGCCGCTAAAAGTTTAAGAAAATCTACCCAGTTTAATTTTCGCCGCTAAAAGTCTCGTAGAGTATTTTTAGCTGCGAAAATTTTCGCAGCTAAAAGAAATCTACCGAGTTATAATGTGAAAGGTTTGGAGTATTTAGCGACGAAAATTTTCGTTGCTAAAAGTCTAATGCACTATGTTTAGCTACGAAAATTTTCGTCGCTAAAAGTTTCGTCGCTAAAAGTGATCTTTTAGCGACGAAACTTTATTTCGTCGCTAAAAGTGACTTTTGGCGACGAAAATTAGTTTCGTCGCTAAAAGTTTCGTCGCTAAAAACCTTATTTTTTGTAGTGGTAGCGTCAATGGGCCCCTCTGATGGACCGTGGTCGTGAGCTCAAGGTAGTGAAAAGTCCAAGAAAACTCTAGAGAGTTATAGAGACCATCACGTAAGACCAACAAGTGCTCCACTACTCTAAGAGCTTAAACTGTGTGTGTGCGCGCTCCACTACTCATGAGCCTAAACTGTTGTGGCTAGCCGAAATTGAAACTTAGCACCGCCAATCTAAATACTCATATATAGAATCCCGCACTAATAAAGCATAAAAGGTTTAAATACAGTCTAGTTCAGTCCAGTCCAGTTCAGTCCAATCTAGTTCAATCTAGACTAGTCAAGTCTGAGTCAAGTTCAGTCGGGTCAAGGTCAGTCTCGTCTAGTTAAAGTATGGTCAGTCAGTCTTGTCCAGTTAAAGTATGGTTAGTCAAAGTGAACTAGCACCACTGCTCAACAAGCATAAACTATGTGAGGCATTTAAAATACTGCAAATACATATTTCAATTTAGATACGCTCAAATATGCAATTGTCTGATGAAAATTTTAAATGTTGAGTAAAATATATATATGCAAAGATGCGTTTCTCTTGAATCAGGTTCAAATGGTAGCAATAGCAAATGCCTTCAAGATATTGACAGTTATCTATTCAAAAGTTCAAGTCTTCAAGGTCAATTAATACATTGACAAAAGTCGTAAGGGATTCAGATATATTCTTTGAATTCGTTAAAGGAGCAACAAAGATTATTCATCCTTCAAGAGTGTCAACAGCCTTCACTTCGGAAATATTATCTTCTGAAGAAATCTTTATGCGACAATGACCGAAAAAGGGGGCAGGATATATATCTTCAAAGTAATCTATGCCTTGGTCTTTCTGATAATCTCTTATGCACGGCGGAAGAATTCATATGTCGGGAATTATGAAGCATGATTCAGTATGAACGTTCAAAATGATATCTCCAAAAGTGCGATATAATAAGTAAAGAATGCAATGCGAAGCAAGATGACAGAGCGAATATCACGATCAACTTAAAAAAGAGAAGAAGCTTTCAATATATTAGGCTAAAAAAAGAGAAGAAGCTTTCAATATATTTCAAAATTATCAATGCTTCATAAAGCTAAAATGACAAAAAAAAGAATTATAATGTAATGAAATACTAATTCTGATTAATTTGGTAGGAAAGATTATCATTCAAAAAGCTTGGATTATGCAAATCATGAATAAAGGAAACAATCGAAAAGTTGTTGCGGCAGGAGCAACGAAGTTGATCAAAGAGACCGTTGCAGAATTAAAGGAAAAAGTCGCTGATGTTTATCGAAGAGACCGTTGCAGAATTAAAGGAAAGAATCACTGGAGTTGATCAAAGAGACCGTTGCAGCCGCAGCGATGTTGAAAGATAGCTCTCTATTCAAGTTGCTCAAAGACAAAGTCATCACAGCTGTTGCAGAGATGTGTTTTGATGAAAAGAGAACTTCATCTTTTCTAGTGAAGCATCCGCTCGACACTACTGGCTAGGGGCATTCCAGTCTTCTGTTCGAGTGCCATCATTCAAATCTTCTGTTCGAGCGCCATTATTCAAATCTTCTGTTCGAGCACAATCATTTAAATCTTTCGTTCGAACGTGATCATTCAAGTCTTCCGTTTGAACGTGATCAATCAAGTCTTTCGTTCGAACGTGATCAATTAAGTCTTCTGGTCGAGCAAAATCATCAAGTCTTCCGTTCGAGCACAATCAGCAAGTCTTCCGTTCGAGCACAATCATCAAGTCTTTTGTTCGAGCACAATCATTCAAGTCTTCCGTTCGAGCAGGGATCATTCAAATCTTCCGTTCGAGCGCGAGCATTCAAATCTTCTGGTCAATTATGAGCATTCCAGTCTTCTAGTCAAATATGAGCATTCAAATCTTTCGGTCGAGCGCGAGCATTCCAGTATTTTGATCGAACGCAATCATTTGATTTTCTGGTCAAAGATAATCATCTAGTCTTCCATACAAGCATGATCATCCAACCATTCTTCAGTTGCAGTTCATTCAAGATTCTTCAGGCAGAGGAAGATCGATCCGCCATTTGATTTCAGAAATCAATCAAATAAGGATTGAGGGGGCATCTGTTGAGGCACAAAAAATATCTCATTGCAGTGGTCAGAGAATTCCATGTCTGGGGGTATTTTGGTAATTTCCATGTCCAGGAGTATTTCGGTAATTTCCATGTCCGGGGGTATTTTGGTAATTTTCATGTCCAGGTGTATTTCGGTAATTTCCATGTCCAGGGGTATTTTGGTAAAAATCCACTCTGGGAGTATTTTGGTAAAAATCCATGTACAGGGGTAGTTTAGGTATTTTGGTAAAAATCCATGTCCAGGGGTAGTTTATGTATTTTGGTAAAAATCCATGTCCAAGGGTAGTTTATGTATTTTGGTAAAAATCCATGTCCAATGGGTAGTTTAGGTATTTTGGTAAAAATTTATCTCCAGGGGGTAGTTTAGGTATTTCAGTTAAAAGGATTAAAAAGGGTATTTTGGTAATAAAGCAGGTACAGGTGTCATTTTAGTGAAAAAAGGTTGTACACCACCATCTAAGAAGAGTTTGGTGGACACCATGATTTAAGAAAGGAAGAAGTCCATTTGTGAAGAGATAAGTGGTGGTGATCACCACTCTGTAAGAGTGATGGAGCCTATAAATACTCCTTCCAGCTTTAGTTGGAGGGGTTGAATCATTTGGTAGACCAGAAAATAGAGAAGAAGGGAAGAAAGAGAGAGAGGGAATTTAGCAGTTGCGCGGATCGCAAAACAGAGTTTGCAGTTGCGCGGGTCGAGCAACGGATGAAGATTTTTATGCCAGGCGCGCAAGGAAGAGTCCCCGTTGCGCGGGTCGTGCAACGGATGAAGATTTTTATGCTAGCAGTGCAAGGGAGAATGGAAGTTGCGCGGGCAGCGCAAGGGAAGGCTGCTGTTGCGCGGAGCCGCGCCCATCCGAAGCTTCGGTCATGCATGTATTTGAGCTGCTTCCATTGTGCTGCTTTGATTTCCATTGTGGCTACCTTTTGAGATATCCACACCATCCATTGTCTTCCTCATGGAATTTTGACCGTGAATGATGGATTATAGTCATCCGATGGTGTGGCCCACTGAGGTAATCAAGCTGTAGTGGCAGCTGAATGGTCCTCTTGCGATCAATGTAACGATCATTTGAGCGGACGTCGACGCCAAAGCTCAACATCACCTCGAAGGGTTTTTCTCTTTATACATGATGGACTACTCAGATCCACCTTTCCCTGCACGATGGTGGCCCACAACAAGAAGACGGAACCTCCGTTCTTTAAGAGTGTCGACGTACGTCGACTCTGTGATGTGTGGCGACCCACTTATTGAAGATGCATGGGAAATCCACACCGTTCATTGATTTCAGAGAAAAAAACCATTTGGAAAGGAGTCCTTCTGAAGAGAGATCAACACGGCCCACAAGGTTGCTCACTTCGCCGTTCATTTCACATTTAACGGTTAAGATTTTACAATAGCTTGCATGGTTTCAAAATTTCACCTTGGAAAGGGTTAAATATCCCTTTTGAGAACAATGGATGGTCCAGATCTATGATTTAAACGACGATCAGGCCACACTGAGAAAATTGCAGACGGAGAGCAAAAGACGCTTTAGCATTTTTGAGTTTGAGAAGAAGATGTCGGTCAGCGGGCGTTGACCGACCTTTGGAAATCCCGTGCACAGCTCATGCACTTGGACTTCACGTACATGCGATGTACTGTGGGCTTCATCGTGATGTTCGTGGGAAATCTAATCCGTCCATCTTCATTGTCAGCTTATTTAACGCGTTGAGACCGAGTTTGAAGCATATCCAGATATCAAGTGGGCCCCAAATCATGATCTCAAGGGCTGATTTGTCAGTTTGGCCATTTTTATAAGGATCCAGAAGCTGAAAATTGACATGTACGGTTAATTTGTGGTTCTAAGGTTGCACATAAAGTTTCGGGCTGAACGGACGGTGACAACCCCATGATCTTACATTCTGGGGAACTTTTTAGGCCCGTTTAGCATGATCAACTTGATTTCCTCAGGGCTTGGGGACACTTCAACGGGCTGCGTCATATTTCAAGGAAAAATGACCGGAAGGATGCTCCATCTCATTAAAGACTAGCTGATCAAATCAGCAATTCCTCCTAAGTACCCAGGTGATGATCGAAATAGCACCGTTATGCTGCCGAAATTCTATCTCCTTGGAGATTAGCTGATCAAATTAGCAATTCCTCCTAAGTATCTAGGAGATGACCAAAATAGCGTTAGAATGCTGCCGAAATTTCTATCAGGCCATCTTGTCTGATTTTGATTGATTGTGCTTTGTTTTTAGAATCAAGGGAATCCGATGATGTAAATGAACTCAGATAAATGTGATCAATGTTCTCTTATTCTTTCTTTGTTATCATTGAATAAATTCTCCAAATCAAACACATTTGTTTTCTTGTCGAAACAGTGCTAGACTTTATTTAGTTTAAATCTAATATGTATAGAATAATGTGGATAGTAATTGAACCCTTACATTCATATCTCAATTAGTAATGAAAAGAGTAATGAAATTTCATTTCATTCTATGTTACCTATTGTATAATGAATATTGTGAGTGACATGTTATTTTCTATAAGGAACATAGCCAGAACTTACCAACAATTGATTGTATTTGACATGTTACATTTATGGGCCCTCATTTGGACATAGAAAAATGTAAATGAATCCATGGTTGAAATCATGCTTGGAGGTTTAATATATTGTGATCTTTGACAACGTTTATGAAAGCAACCTTGTTAATCATATGGAGTATGCATGAGTATCATGACACATGACATCCATGCATGACACATGAGCTTTTCCGAGTACTCAATGTAAGTCACACTCTGTCTAATTTACTGTAAGTCCTGTTACTTCAGTTAAACTCCCAGAGCATGTGCATTTGTGCCACTTTGGGTGCTCTTTCTTCGCATAAGGCTTTTCCGGGATTGGACTCTCATCGGGCGTACGCCGTGTACTTTTCTAGGAGATATCCTTAGGTGCACTCGTCTGAATGGCCTATTCCAAGTAGTTAATATACCGTGGGTGGTCTGTATGGTCTTTTACAGGTAGTTTACTATCGCGGGCGACCCTTTATTTTGACAGTTGGATATTGTAACGACCCGTAAATTTTCGTACAATGGTTTGAGTACCACCTCGACCAGAAATCACTTAGGACTGAATCCTTTAGAAATTTAACAAAGTTAACTAAGTGCGAAACTAGATTAGCCATGAAATCCGTTGGAATCGCTTTAAATACGATCTGCAAGACCCAAAACTTGTAGAATCATTGACGCTAGGTTACCCTAAAGTCTAGGATCGAACTCATTACCCGACTGCTCTCGGGAACGAATTGAAACTCTGTATCAGGTCTAGACCGCACATCGGGAGTCCGAATAATACAAAGTTAAGGAATCAGGACCGCCTCGCTGGGCTTGACAACCATCTCGGAAATCAAGTCCAGACGGTGTCCCACGGCCGTTCGCTCGAGTCCGGAGCGAGGGAGTGTGAAAACTCCTGTTTTCTTTACAAAATAAATATCTTGAATAGTGATCTGGCACGTATCGCTTGCGTACATTTTATAAGCAACAAGACCGTCAGAATCTGACCCAAATACACCCTCGGATCAGGAAAAATTTCAGGAACATTTACATGTACTTGAAATTTCGGATCGAGGCCCATTGATCGTTGAACTGAAAATGGTCCGCCACGCGTGATCTAGGATTCTGACCGAGACGAAAACATAACCCCATGTAGATCCAAGGTTAGTGAGCTTAAGTCCGACGTTTGGCTCAAGGAGGGCCGCCAGAAACCCTCTTTTGAGCTGAATTAACGCCGATTTGCTTATAATATTAGTATACCTTGAACATAAGTCTATTCCGGAGAGTTTTTAGGCTATATAAGGACCTTAGGGCAGCCTCTCTCACAGCCATACGAATTTGGAATAAAACCCTAAGGAGAAGAGAGGAAAAGTGAGAGAAAGCTTGAGAGTTGTGGAGAGAAACTCCCTCCTACTGTTTCCAATCATCACACGGACTACACCACCCCTTCCTTGCCGCTTTCCGGCGATACCGACTCTGTTTTAAGGTAAGAAACCCTAACCCTAGATCTGTTTAAGAGTGTGAAGGTTATAGGTTATGAAATAGCTAATCGGTTTCCCTCTTTAGGCTACAAAATTGCCGGATACGGAAGCCTAACGAACCTAGCTGATTCGTTACAATCCTAAGGTGTAAGGTGAGGACTTTAGGTATATAGGTTACGGTTTTCAATGCTTTCAATGTCAGATTATGATAGATTCATGATCTGCATGTATTTGCACATGTATAAAGTGCTTTCCGTTTCCTGTTTCGATTAAAGATGCAGAATATGGAATTTTACATACTCTAGGTATACATAGAAATACCGTATACGTACAAATTTTGGAAGTGTGTTTGCCATGATTAATTGTTGTATGATTATATAGTATATGGATAAAATACTTATTTGGCAAAAGGAATTGCCGTAATACATGTTTGCTTATATACACTATGTATGTTGAAATTGTGTATTCTAGAAAATACCGCATATGTATAAATTTTGGAGATGTAATTGTCATGATTATTTGCTATGTGAATATGATATACACGGATAAAATACTAGTTTGGTGAAAGGACAGCCCTAATACATATTTTACTAACATACGTCATGTATGTTGAAATAGTGTACTCTAAGTGTTTGTGAAATTGCTTGTGAGAGTAAGTGCTTAGATGTTAGTGCCTTAGGTAGGTGCTGAGATGGGGTTCTCAACTACCTTAGAGACACGTATGATTCCCTCCATGTGGTTGTTTACTCTAACCACTCACTTATGAAATATATGTGTTTGTATCCCTATTTGTATAGTGCTCTATAACATGCTTTTTAACATGCTTTGTAACTTGTTTCATAACATGCTTTATAATATGCTTTATGACATGCTTGCTAGCGTGCTTGAATTACTTTGTTTATCATGCTTTACTCCACATTCTATGGTTGAGAATTGATTGAGTTTGGGACTATGTCCATAGTCCAAACATTCGGTACCAGACTTGAGATCGTGGTTGAGATTCATCTCGCCACATATGATGTGTTTGGCGAACCCGTGTCGTACTTCGGTTGGCGATAGTGGTTGGCCACATGAAGTGCTTCTGCGCTTTATATCGCTCAACCTGTTGTGCGCTCGAGCTAGCCGAGCACGTCAAGTAATCTGTATGTCTTATGTATGTTCACCATGTTTGGTCACTAATGCTTGAACCTAGGGTACCAAACTTACCAGTGAAAATCCCGTTAACCATGGTACCTCGATCCGCTAAGACTCATGAGCATGGCATGGTGGTATGAGACACCGTGGTCGAACTGTCGGCCTACGCTGGGGTCACGTGCCTCCCCGTAGTGACCAGTGAGCAACCAGACTCGTGAGCCGATTATAGTGGTATGGGACACTATATTCGTGCTGTCGGCCTACATTGATAAGGTGATGGGGGAGCGGTACAACCTTTGTGCGTAACAGCCCTGACAGCCCTTTGTAGTGACCTCGAGCATACTCTGAAATCGCAGTGCGCCTTAGGGTTTGCCGCGATATAAAGAGTATGAACTAGGTCTGTTTCTGTATTGTGATGAATCGTTTAAGAGGTGATGGAGGAGTGGTGTAACCTTTGTGCGTAACAGCCCTGACAGCCTTTGCAATGACCTAGAAAACACACCATCGTCTGATATTAACTAGGACTGACGACCCTAGAATGGGTCATGTTGGGAATGATACAAGGGAGGTACCTTAGTTTCCTAATTCTGCTGTCTGAAATGGACTAATTAAAAACTCGGTAATCATGCTCATCATGCATTGCATGTGCCTGGAAGATGTGGAGCACTGAGGGATGAAAGCATGCCGCGAACGTGAGATGGTGTCGCACGAGGAGGGTGTGTGTGAGGGCATCCATCATACCTACATCCATACTTGCATTAATAAGAGTAGCTAGGAGTGTTTGATTTTACTGCTTTATCATTACAGCTTGACTGTGTTGATAACATGTTAACCTATGCTTTATTGTTCCACTGAGTTAGCTACTTACTCCCACGTTACGGGACAGTGTTGCGCACACCAACCAGACTCTGTCTTAGGTTTAGACGAGCCGACGACTCAGGAGGCGGAGCCTGATTATGACGAGGACCAGGAGGAGTTCTATTATATACAGTACTATGGCGGCTTCGACTAGGCTGCCTGACTAACGGGATTTGCAGGGATCACTTCTTAGATTATTTTTGACATTTTGTTCACAAAACAAACATATGTATATGGTAACTCAGAAAGATTCATACTCTGGAGAACAAAAATGATTTTTGTTTCATTACATACATGTATATGTAGTTCAGTCTTCCGCTTGCCTTTATACAAATGATCTAGAGTATGAATTACTATTTTTGGTATAATCTCACTCATGTTTATTGTTCTAACACAGACAACATTTAATCAGCATTATTTATGTTGCATAAGTGATGCGTTGGGACTCGAGAGTTGAGTTATACTCGACCCCCGATTTTCAAGGCGTTACAGATGTACATCCCCAGATCTGTAACTTGAGCATACATTCATACACCCATACATTCATTTATAATTCCATGATTAGTCTCCTTGTAATTTGAATATGTTGATTTAAACTGTTTTGGAATAACATGGTATGCATGAATCCTTGCGAAAAATTCCCACTGAGTTTTCACTCACCCAATCATGCAGTTGCACCAAATAGACACATGTTTGATGATAGGTGGAGTCCCCTATGACGCGATCCCAGGGACGGCTGAGGTGGAGATTGACGATGAGAACCTTTATGGGAATGTAGTCAGGCTGTTGGAGCTTACTGATATTTTAAGATTTACATATTTTCATGTTTCAGACTTTGCGTTATATTTGAATTGTAATAAAAATTTCCCTGCTGTGGGATTTTACTTTTGTTTCCATTTACACGTATTAAGCTTCCTTTTTGTTACTCTTGATATCCTTAATTTATGCAATGTTGCCTTACTTCATGTTATGAAATTTGCTGTTATTTTGATGAATGTTAGTCCGCTTCATAACGCAATACTTGGGTTCTCAATGAGGAGCAACTATCCTGGGGTTTTGAGAACCATGGAGTTACAAGAACTGTACTGATATGTGGATTCAGATGAGGACTGACACGACTTATGATTGCACCTTGCATATGACATTAGGCTGTGTCTCCCGCTGTGTCGTGGTCGATTGGAAGGGGGTGTGGCCTTACCCGTCCGAGGGTAGGGGCAATGCTAGGGTGAGTTTGACCAACTCGTAAATGGGTCTGCTATCGACGTGCCAAATAGGTATTGACAAACTATTGGCCAGGCGGATAGTGAGGTCTCTTACACTCACTTAGACTACGCGCCTGGGGGAGGGGCAATGCCATTTGGAGCGTACTAGACCCCGGTGATTGTCTAGAGAGGAACCATACTGATATGTGGATTCAGATGAGGACTGGCATGACCCGTGATTGCACCTTGCATATGACATTGGCCACGTAGGCCTTGCATCGCATAACCTTGGTATGGCTGACAACATTGTATTAAACCTCGGTAATGATCCCAGAGATGTACGGTGCCGATATGTGGACTTACTGAGCAGGAGTTACGTACTCAGCATTTGACTCATTCATTCACTGTCCACTCGGGCTAGTGGTGCGCAACCAAATCATTATGTGTACCTTCGCAATGACCAAGATTTGGTTAGGGCATGCGACCAACCTGAGATCAGGAGTTTACCACATTGAGTCTAGCATCCAAATTTAGTTATGAGACTAATTTGGATAAATGTCCCTTATGATGAACCCCATAGCTTACGATACCACGTATTATCATCCCGACTACACACTCCAGCCTTGTCATTTCTTTTGAATTGCACACTGCATTACATCATCTGCATATGACATATTGTAATGCCCTGTCATTGTGGTCACATGTGGGTGGGCACACGTAGGTGGACACTGATGTGGGCGGGGCCTAGAGGGCCTGGGCGAGCTACCAATGGTTAACAGGCTACTGTATTGGCAAGCTACTGTGCACACTTTATGCAGGACTTTATCCTACATATTCGTGGATTCGTTAGGATTTGCATATTACATTGCATCCTCAGCATATGACATTTAGTTTATTATGTCCTTATACTTGAATGATTACACGTCAGCCTTGCCATTGCGTTTCCATCGTATGCCATATAGTAGAAAATGAAATTTGATTATCTTATTCATGATGATTGGCTATTTTAATGATTCATGATCACTTGTCGAGTGACATGCCTATTATTGATGTCATGTTTATGATAACCTGTATAGTTATACGACATACTTGATTGATAACCTACTCACCTATGATAACATGATTGGTTGATAATATGCATATGGTTGTTTTGGATGCCTTTACGGGAGAGCCCTGATATGACATGTTTTACTCCCAACACACAGTAGACTCACGAGTTGTGGTTTGCTCATACGTATGACTTATACTTTTCAGGATGCATGCAAGAGCTGTCGGAGTTTGCTATTGTTTCCTTCATTATTGTTAAGCTGGTGCACCATATCCTTTGTGACATATCGAATAGGTTTATCTCTTCGATATGCGTTGATACCATGTACACAAATGTCTAACTGCCTAAATAGATTAATCATTAAAAAAATCATACTGAAAAATCCTCCTTGTAGGATCCCATGATCGGAATTTGGCATATGGGTGTTGGGAGCTCAGAATGGGATACTACAGAGGCTGTCAGCGCCGGATTCGGTGATCGGGAATTTTGTGAGCCCGGTTTCCGAGTTTGGGACGTGAAACTTTGTTACCTTGATTCTATAATCCTTGACTTAAAGTAACCACAAACTCTCATCTTGAAGGCCTACTTGTGGTTGTAATGAGCGGGTTGAGCTGCATAAGCGAAATGCAAATGTGAGACCTGGATTAATACAGGAACCAAACTTTGAGGTAAGTTCTCTTAAAGCTGGCGATGTTGATGCATCTAAGGCAACAATACATGTTTACAATAGAAGAAAAAAATAATCTTCCATTTTTTATTTTATTTTTTAAAAAGGGTAGTTATACATATATAAATGGACAAATCCAAGTCTAACCATAAAATAGTTCTTAAATGAACAAATCCAAGGCTGGTCAAAGGTAGCCTTTTGTTGGGATATGGAGTTTGAAAAACTATTTAAATAAAATAAATTTAAATTAAAAAAAAAGAGAAAACTTATCGGTTTATAAAAGTCGAGGCGTGACATGAGTCACTCGGCTTGAAATCGAATTTGCTCCCCTTGGACAACGTCGTAAGTGAAACAAGTTCCTAGACCAATCGACCTCCAGGATACAACGACTATGACCCAGTCCCAGCGGTGCACTCACTGTACACGGGCTCGAACCACTTTGTAGTCTTAACTCAAACTAGAAAACACTTAAACCGTATTTTAAATATAAAACAAACTTTTTCTTACTTTTTAAAACAGATGAGAGAAAGTCTATTTATAGACTTTGTGAAGACACCCTTTCACAAAGGGTTGTGATTATTGGGTTTAAACTCAAGTGGTGCGACCCTTAGGCTTCAAAAGACATAACTTTTCAAAACAAAATTTGAAAGGATATAACCTTTCAGTGAAAAGACACATCCATAGGGCACATGCGCACCTATGGCCACAACCATAGTCCGTCCCAACGGATATTTTGAAACACTAAATTATTTAAAAATAATTTAAAATACAACAATCCCCCACATGTTTCAAAATTTTTGACATTTTGGGTTAAGATGGAAGAGTTGTGCAATGGTGCCGGTGTCACCATAGACTTGAACCGATATTAGAGTAAACGTGACAGGTCTACAGGAATCAGATGACACCTTAGTCTTGAACCTAATTCCTTTTGATGTAGATCGCAAGTACATGCCACTCACACAACTTTTCCCCTACAAGTGATTCTACGGTTCGGTGCGTTTTCGGCCATACACTATTACCTGGATTTCATGAGTGTTCTAAAGAATTCGCTTAGATTCTCATAGGAAGCGGCCTCCACCTCCACGCCCATATAGGTGAATTTCATCAAGTGTACGCAGCAATTGGGTACACCACCAAATATATGGCTATGGATTCATTAAGAGTTCAAAAACTCATCCTTCTTCATTGCTGCTCGCACTGTACACCATAGAAGGGGCTCATTTACATTAGTGCAATTGTCTACCTCGTGTCTTGTTATTTACCTATTAAACCTATCTAATAGGATCTCTACTCGTATAGGTTGGATTGCCAACACTGGTAGCTCATATATTAGGCTCAGCCCCATTCCCTTCGATGTTTCATTGACTAATCTTTTAGATAGTCACTTGGTCAGAGGATTTATGACCCATAGGCCTTTTACCTCCACCCATCTTTGCTCCGTCAGGCTTTCGCCTATTACGAAAAATTCACTATTGTTACCTCTCATACGAGTTTGGTCATGTCTTAGTCCCATTGTGGCTAATCATCCTTTCAGATCAGCTAGGGATAATCATATTGACAAGCTCTATTGTCTCACCAACTAGCCACTTAGAAACGAGTCTCTGCTTAGGCAGATTTCTCATTTTGCTCAGTCAAGTCTTCGGTAGTCAACCGCATCCTCTTTGAGTATTCATACCTCAAGCCAGTGCATACCAAACTCATTTTTAACCTCACGGAGAATTACGATTCCATCAAGCAACAAATACTGACTCTGAATACAACCAACTTTCTTAGTCTTGAATGTACTTTTATCATTCAAGCAACTTCACTAGCCCACCATTCAACACAAAGTGAATCGAACTTCTTGTATCTGTAATACAAAGAGGCTGGAGTAATCTGTCATGCATAGACATTTGACAACTAAACTAAAATAGAGTATAACCATCATGTAATCATATTGCAACATTATCATGTTATCACGTGTTCCCTAACACATGAAAGGTTGACCAATTTATCAATTAGTGATTAGAATTCAATACAATCAATGAATATTTGACAACTGAATATGGAGGAGAAATGTCCAAGTTCATTATCAAGTATCTTGATCAACGGATTGAACAATGGGCTCCATAGGTGCATAAGTTTGGCCATTAGATACATTTGTTGATGGTAAAACAACATAATCTCACATGAATACCAATCCCAAACGTCCAAATCTAGCCTCCAATGAGAATAGAATATAGCCTAAAAATCTCATTGATCCAACAATCATCTTCGAATTCAAACACTAATAATTTTCTTTCTACCATTCATTTGATGGCTACCAATTTATCATTAAAATATGCAATATGTTTAATTCCAGACACCTTGTCTCAAAGATCTAATGTCAACTAAAACATTTGTATATTGATCCAAACATTCAACATATAGTTTTCTTAGTGCAAATCTTTAATTTTATTATATGTCACCGATTTATCAAATACTTATTGACTAAACTTATACTCTATGAGTTAAGTAGTTTATTTAAATGCATTCAAGTGCACCCCTACAATTTCATATTTAGCCTCGATAGATATATCTATGGCCCACCTGATAAATCTATTAAGAAAAATCTTTCGTAAGAACCATCATATGAATTGACTAGATTTAACAGGTGTTCTTAGTTGGCACATGATCGGATGACAATAACATTTCCTCCACCTTTCTAAGCAGGTAATATTGTCTAGAATGTATTGTGAACGATGCCAAAAGTGAATATACTTGTCTCATAACTTAGGCATGCGCACTAGTCACCTATCAAACTTTATGTATAAGAGTAATAATATGAATCATTTATAGAAAAGTAGCGATAAGTGTTTTCAAACAGTTAAGTGATATGTATTGACGGTCCATCTACTATTGGACCCAATATTCTATATATCACTTTCTACATAATAAACTGTAAGTCAGAATTACATTGAATTAAGACACATATTAACTACCAGTCCACTTGAAAAACTCAAGTCATCATTCTTCATGTAAGTGAAACTCAGGGTGACAAGCATTCATATAATGTGAGTTATCAAGTACTTAATATTTAGAAAAGTAGCACACATGCAAGATCTATACTTTTCATCTATTGAGCACGCAAAAGGTAATATTTTAAAAATACACCAGTCCAATCATCCCACATGGGCCAATATAATATTTGTATGGATTTATAATTTTGGATCCTTGTAATGCATCTAAGTACATAACCCCCACAATTTAAAATCTTTATAAATGAGATCTTTTCTACATATGTACAATATCTGAGTGTCTATGTATCAAGAGTCATATATTGTTTAATGTTTTATATTATAATGGAAATAATATATTTCGTACATGTAACACATGAATACAAGACTTGAACATATCAATCATCAACCCACATATAATAGATCAAAGGTCACAAGATACATGCAATGATACAAAATGAATAATATACATTGTCATAGATACACAGTGATAAGTAAGCCCATGGTTTGATAGACTTGATCATTAATATGATCAAGTTCAATATAACATACTCATTTATTCTTTGTGTGCACTCATTATCATAAAGGTCATTCATACCAATGGTTAGTCCACGTTATAACTTAATTTTTAGGTCACTATAAATACAAATGACCCATTAATGAACTACTCATGTTACAAATATGTGTACACTGACGCCTTAGTGTGTAACCGTGCATTCTACTGCATTTCTAAAGATCAACATCAATATCGCTATTCATTCTATGCACATCAATCACACAAAAATCAACTCCTTAACATGCACTTAATCAAAATGACATGTTATATTTGTTCTAGCACTAACAGTATAGTATTCTCAAATTTTTATTTTTTTATTTTCATGATTCAGACCATTCACTCTTGTGCCACCCACCATCAGTGGCCATCAAATATCTTCCCAAAATCTCCTATCATAATATATATAGTAAACCATCCACTTGCAGTCTATAAGTTGGACATGTAAGATTGTTCAATGGAAGAATATTTTGGTGACACATTATACATGGTCCGACACATTAACTGAATAGTCTTGATCATCAAAATTGGGCCCGGATTAAATTATCCAAAGACATAACATATAGAATTATAGATTGCATGTGTATGAACCACAATGATCTGTTAAAGTATTAAAAGGTTGCCTAAGAGAGCAAACTCATAAGAGAATAAACCCACGAGTAATTAGGATAGATGATTCTAACCGTCCACTTCATTTCCACTGAACAAGTGATTAGAATATCAGTTCATTATTACTTTTATTTATTTATTTATTTATTTAATGAGATTGTCCAAGAAATCTCATTATTGGGACATTTAAGTCTTTCCATATTTGACAATTTTGTTCCCATGTGAGGTCCATCAGATCAGTGGACTAGATCAAGGGTCATCAGAATACCGTTTGCTATCATGCAACATGTCAAGTTCATATAAAACTGTTATAACCACCAGATGCTCCTTGTTAGAACCATTAAGGGTTGCACCAACTTGAAAATGATAGGAAGACACATAATTAACAACTATATTTCCCAATACTAAGAATTTTATTTTTGGCACGAACATGATGGATTTAGATCCTTCATCCGGTTGACCGTACAATGAATATTAACCCATCCGCATGTAAGAAACTAGCAGACTTATGACATAGTGACCACACCATCGACCTATCAGGCCCATTTTAGAAGATACTTTGGAAGATTGCATTTTTAAGTTTCTTTCACATTTTTTCTTTCCAAAGTTTTCTTTTTAACCATGTATGGTGGTCTATAATGAAGAATTCCTAATATGATGGGAATCCGAACACAAAATCTCATTTTGAAATGTATTTTGGGTTGATCTTTATTGTACAGGGATGTTGAAATCAGTGTATATCCTACTCAGTATGGTTCAAAGTTTGATTTATTTTCATGTGAAGGTTACGTTTGGCTCAAGCTATGAGAAAATAAATCGCAAATTTGGAAATCTAAAAAGAAATGATCCTTGAAATGATCCTTAATGTCATAACATGATTTTGAGAAAATCTACTAAATGCAGGCTTTCTTATGAGTGAATAGATCCTGACATTATCCAAGAGGTGGGCACTATAGATTTCTTGGATTTTACATGTGTGTGATAGAATAACATGCGTTTGGGACATAAAGAGTATATGTAGGTCATAGCTCTTGTACTTAAGATGGCCTTAGCCCGACCCATCTGACAACTTGAGAATTATACTTTGTGCTAATGGAGATTACAACGAACCTGACCAATTGTTCAGGAATCTAGGCATTTTATATGTTTGATCATAGTCTAATCATTCTCATGTATAGATATCAAGATCTAAAGTACTCTAACAATTTTCAGTCTGTGCGTACGTTCACTGTTGTACATGTGGTCCAAAGAACTTACATAACAAGTATCTACAAGATCTTAGCCATTAGGTGAGATATGATAACTCTAGAATATATGAGTCATGGCCCACAAATCGGGTTAGTATGCTTTTATTTTAGGCTATTCCAACCAAATAGATGCAACCATAATTTTTAAATAGTTTTTCAAACAAATTCGATTTCAAGATTGTTGGGATATGGAGTTTGAAAAACTATTTAAATAAAATAAATTTAAATTGAGAAAAAGAGAAAACTTATCGGTTTATAAAAGTCCAGGCGTGACATGAGTCACTCAGCTTGAAATCGAATTTGCTCCCCTTGGACAGCGTCCCAAGTGCAACAGGTTTCCAGAGCAATCGACCTCCAAGATACAACGACTATGACCTAGTCCCAGCGATGCACTCACTGTACACGAGTTCGAACCACTTTGTAGTCTTAACCCAAACTAGAAAACACTTAAACTGTATTTTTAATATAAAACAAACTTTTTCTTACTTTTTAAAACAGATGAGAGAGTCTATTTATAGACTTTGTGAAGACACCCTTTCACAAAGGGTTGTGACTATTGGGTTTAAACCCAAGTGGTGCGACCCTTAGGCTTCAAAAGACATAACTTTTCAAGACAAAATTGAAAGGATATAACCTTTCAGTAAAAAGACACATCCGTAGGGCACATGCGCACCTATGGCCACAACCATTGTCCGTCCCCAGCGGATATTTTGAAACACTAAATTATTTTAAAATAATTTAAAATACAACAGCCTTGTGATAGACAACACTCATGCAATGTGGACGGTGTGATAGACAACACTCATGCACACATTCACCGTCCACATTACATGCATTTTTTATCCATTCGCAATTTCCGAATGAAGCTATCACCTATGTAGGACATCAGTACCATAAACAATCTTGACTGTCCAAACCATTCATTCATTCATACAACTAAGAGCAAGTCATAGTGCAAGAAGCAAACCAAGCAGATGATTAGAATCATCACATCAAAAGTATTAATTTAGAATCACAAGTGTTGGCTGATTATGTTTGCTGATTTTCCATCCCAAAAGATATCGTATTGAAATACCTCACTGCAAAGTTGCCGGATGTAGCCAACAATCCACAATTCACTACAAGTCAGAAAGGAAAGATTCCCCTCTGTTGGATTGTTGAGTGTTTCTCAAACCCTTCAAAGAATTAACATCTGAGTGTCAACTTACCACTCAAAAAAAGATAACATCAACAAAGAAAAAAAATAAGAGGACACATTGCTAGCAAGCATCTACCATATGCCTAAATTCCTCTAATAAGGTTCTCTTACAAACCCATCGCATCAAAACTTTCATAAACCTTATCATATGATTTAAAGAAATCTTGTCCATCTGCTGTATGCCTACACCAAGCCAAACAAGATTATCAACATGACATACTCAACACGAAAATCTTCAGATTTTATATCTAAATAAACTACAAAGAAACAAGGCACTAGAATCAGAGGAGAAGAAGAGGAAAGATAAAATTCAAAAATGACTTACAACTCATTCATTTTGGCATCATATGATCACGCATCAAAGTAGGATCCTTCAGGTGCCACTCCCGCCATGACTGTACGGTACCAAAAAAATAAAAATGGCAACTCAAGCATATCAAAGATTGGACATATTAAAATAAAGGTATTCTTCTTCTTTTCTATTACAAGGACAGTTTCATGTTTACATCCACAGAAACACAAAGACAAGAGAAGCACAGTTCTCCCAGAGAATAGGAAATGACATGATGAAACAGAAAAGTAACTGAAAATTCAACCTAATGAATTTTGAACTGAAATAAAGATCTGGCTAAACAAATTAAACAAGATATCTCAGAAGTCCTACAGCCTGCAAAGAGACATTATAGTGCCTATAAACACAATTTTCTAAACAGGGATTGAAAGACAAACAATGAGATCCACGGATTTTTCTATTCCAATAAAAGAAACACTGAAAGTCCAATCATCATGACGATCTAAAAAAATAATAATAAACAAATGCCTTAAGATATAACCAAGGGGAAAAACATTCATATGCTTAAAGATTCACGGCAATATAATATACAAAACAATCAGCACCTGATCTAATTGAAAAGCTATTACGGTAACATGTTGATGTTGGATGTCCCATCTCCACTATTCACTGCAATGTAGCCCACATTTGCTTTGGATTGGCTTGATTATTGCATTTAGGTCCTAACAAGACCTGTTGCAATTGATGGACTGCGCAGCTGTCACTAAAACATCACGGTGGCCCAAAAAAAAAATTAATTAACTGACCCAACAACCTTGTACATTTTGATCTGGATATCAATCATGTTGGGTCTGAATATTAATTCCCTATACTTAGATGCATACTTGCATGTCATTGCCTACCTAGTTGATAAATAAACCTAAATTTCTAATTCTATAGATACAAACGTGTGTGTCATTACCTGCCCACGTTGATAAATACACACATTATTTTTATTCTATCCCACTAATAGATACATGCATGTATGTGAGAGGTTGGCCTGCTGGTGCAGAAGCAGTCCCACCACTATCGGCAACACCACCTCCACAGTAGAGCCATATCCAATAGGAGAATGGTTTTTCCATGGGCTTCTTGCAGCACCATGCGGGTCATCTACGTAACCAGCATTAGGGGCATTTGGTTTCCATAAGCAGGCCCGCCAATTGGTCGAACTGTTGATGAAAATGGTCATAACCGCTCTGTATGCTACGGCCTAGAAATTTTCTTCTTTTGAAATTCTAAAAGTACCATTTACACCCCCACAAACCATTTTAAAGAAAAATGTGTCCAAAATCTAAATTCCAAGTCTCATTTCTTTCATTTCTCTCCCAAAAACAATGGAGGATAACCAAATCATATATCATTCATATAAAGACAACAAAAGCAAACATAATAAGATAATTGACATTTCCACCCCTAAAATTGCATCTTACAACCCCACAAAATCCACAAAAAAAAAAAAAAAAAAAAAAACTTTTTTTTTTTCATTATATTAGTCTCGTATCCTTCCTTACCTTTGATTCTGAAACCATACCTTGATCTACTTCGACTCGATATTTGACAGTATCGGGCATTCTCTTATGAGCTGCTACCTACACATCGAGCTCGGCTTTAAGCACTCCATATATACCCTCTCCAATGCCTCCACCTGTGTTGAGGGTCAAATATTGCATATTATCCCTCATTTATATCTTGGTTTTATGAACATGGTACTGCTTAATGTCCTATTTTACTCATGTTTGCGTTGCAAGGTGATTTAAAAGCTTGGTTGGAAAAGGTGCTAAAAGCGTGGATTTGATGCTCAAAGATCACCAAGGAAAAGAATAAATCTTAGGAGACAAAGATTGAAGATTTTGAGCTCCCAAGATTCAAAAAATCAAGTGGAGAAGGAACGAAGTCGAAAGAACAAGTGCAGAAGTCACATTGACTGTATCATCGATCACCATTTGATAACATTGAACACGAGTCGATGACATCAAATTTATGAAAGAAAATCGAGTTGGTCGTTGGATAAATTGAAGACACTTTTCGATGACTTGAGGACCTATTCAATGACTCGAAGCTTCACTCGGTGGCATTGAAGCTAGTTCAATGATATCAAATTTTCTGTGGAATTTCAGCAAAACTCACTGGACACATTAGGTACCATGTTCGATTACTCGAAAGCTTCCTCGATAATATTGAAGACTTGCTCGATGACATCAAAGGCCTTTTCGATGACATCAAATTTATTGAAGAAATTGGATTAATTCTCTGGACTGTTTTGCACGCGTTATCGATTCCTCGAGCAACGTTCGATGACATCGAAGGCCTCTTCAATGACATCAAAAGTAGGTTCGATGACATAGAAGGTTAAAGAGTCCGGATGAAGTTACAATAGCATGAGAAAAACACGTATAAGAGACACCTTTGATGACATCGAAGCCAGTTCGATGTCATCGAGTTCGATGTCATCGAACGAATCGTGTGAAGTTACGCAGAGTTACCTAGAGTGTGTAAATTTGAGGCAGTTTCCAGATTTTTCCGAGGTGTGAAAGGAGGTTTTGCACAACTATAAATAGGAGTCCCCACGACATCAATCTAGGGTTTAGAGGAGCGAAGCGTAAGTGCGGAGAGCCGTCGCCAAGCATTTTTCTTCTTTCTTCCTAAGTTTTTCATGTTTTCTTCTAGTGTTTTAGATCCAATCATGTCTATGATTAGCTAAACTTCTTAGCTAGGGCAAAGAGATGAAACTTGTAGCGTGATGAAATGTTTTTTTTTTTATTGTTTTGATTCATGTTTATGTTAAACTCTCTTTGATTCTAGTTTGATATTTAAGGAATACTTTCAGTTTTTAATGGTTTATTGTGACTCAAATTATAGTAGATCTGTAATAACATTGAGTATCTCTTTTCATGCATTGAGATTGTGAAGTTAGTAAATCCTGTTGTTCACCATCGTCCCTTAGGCATGGTTGGATGATGGAATCCCTTCTAATCTCATGATTCTCCTATATTTGATTGTGGCATTGGTATACCCTGTTGTTTGCCATTGTCTAATCAGCATGGCTAAGTGATGAAATCACTTCCAATCCTTACAACTCTCATCCATTGAGAATTAGAGCAAGGAAAGTTCATATTTGGTTTTATTGAGATATCTTCCAACTGGATAAGATAGGACTCTAATTCCAGTTGTGTCCTTGAATCAATCATAGATCTCCCTGATTGCTATAAGTGGATCCTTGGAAACCCTTGTTCCCACCTTTAAATTTACAAGTTTTAGTTAAATAATCCACAATTACTCTCTCAACACTTTCAGATTAGATTCACATCTTTTTCTAGTTCTACTCTTAGTTGCTTTCAGAATACTTGTGAGATTAGTCCATGTGGATTCGACCTCGGTCTCACCGAGATTATTACTGCATTGCAATCTTACACTCGGGGTTGTGAACAAGTTTTTGGCGTCGTTGTCGGCAACAAACGGTTGCATTTTTCTGAGATTAACTAGTTTTGGAATTAGTTTAAGATTAGGGTTTTTCTACTTTCTATTTTTAGGTTAGGGATTTTTTTGAATTATTTTAGAAACTAACTTAGCTTTCTAATTATAGGATAAAAACTTTCCTAATTTGTTTTTAGAAACTTTCCTTTCTAGACACTTTCTTTTTTCATTTTTAAAAACTAGCTTACTTTCTATTTTAAAAAACTTTCCTAATTTGTTTTTAGAAACTAGGTTGCTTTCCTTATTTCCTTTTTAGAAACTAATTCACTTTCCTTTTTTCTTTTCCAGGATCCTAACATAGAACCTTCTAATTTGGTAACTTATTTCTAATCCTCTCTCTTTCTATTTATAGATTTCTATTTCATTTTTCTTTTTTAGGTTTAGGTTAGATTATGAAATTGAGGGCTGAGAGTGTTTCATGCCCAAGTGGGTCAGTGACAACACTTAACGTCTCTTGAGTAAATGAGGATTGGTTGAGGGGTTATCTATCCATCACAGGATTAGACACTACTCAAGATCCATAGAGTTAACTGAAGTTATGCCCACCAATCAACCGACCAATCAACGTCCAAATCCACCTCGACCTAGGGTTAAGGAAATCCAGGATAAGAATGAGGTGCATCAAGCACCCCCGCCTCGTACTTTATGAGATTATTTACAATTGGCGGGGGTGAGCACACCCTTATGCATGGTTTTTCCAGAAAATACAGGACATGGATATCAAGCCAGGGGTGATCCAAATCCTTCCAAAATTTCATGGACTTGAATCTGAAAATTCATATTTACATATGAAAGATTTTGATGAGATCGTAGCCACTTCATATTTTTTGAACATGTTTGAGGACACGGTCAGGCTGAAACTCTTTCCCTTTTCTTTGAAAGAGAAAGCAAAGACGTGGTTGCATTCACTACATCCGCGATCTATCAGTAGATGGAACGATATGACAAGGGAGTTCATAAAGAAAATTTTCCCACACCATAAAATGAACACCCTATGAAAATCAATCATGAACTTCGCCCAAAAAGAAGATAAAACATTCTTCCAATGTTGGGAGCGGTTCAAGGATCTTGTCAGTTCATGCCCATAACACGGTTTCGAAACATGGCGCATTACACACTATTTCTATGATGGACTGACATCCTCTATGTGCCAATTGGTCAAGACAATGTGTAATGGGGAATTCATGAACGAAAACATCAATGAGGTGTGGGATTATTTGGACAGACTTACTGAAAATGTGCAATCATGGGATGTCTCCTCAAAATCAAGCACCACCTCTAGGCCCGCTCAATCAAAGGAGAGGGGCGAAATATATCTTCTGAAAGAGGATGATATATCAATGCTAAAGTGGTTAATCTCCTAAGGAAATTTGAGGCCATGAAACTAATGAAGGATAAGGCTAAGGAAACTGTTTACAGTTTGTGTTTGCAACATTCACACGATTGAAAATTGCTCAACAATATCTACTTTTCAAAAGGTACTGAATGAGCAATCTAATGCCATGAATAATTACCAAAGGCCATTCAACAGACCAATATCCAATACATACAATCCTAGTTGGAGAAATCATCTAAACTTTAGTTGGAGGAATGGACAAACTGCTACTCCTCAAGGATTCCCTAATTAAATTCCAAATAAAGGGAAACCTCAGGAGGACCCATATCAAAAACATATTCGAGACTAAGAGATACTCAATCAGAATTCAGCATAATCATTCCAAGATATCAGATCAGCATTGGGAACACTTGCGTCATCAATTCAAAGGATAGAGTCACACTTAACAATTGGGGAGAAAGGGATTCTACCAGCCCAACCTTTCCCCAATCCTAAACCACAATACGAAATAAGTGATCCAAGCTCTTTAAATCAAATGGAGCAAGCTAAGTCCATCACCACCCTTAGGAGTGGAAAAACAATTACCAAGTCTATTCCGGTAAGGGTTAAAAAGTCTAAGGACCCGAAAATAGATGAAACTGATAGACCTAGCATTGCTTTACAAGAATTAGAACTAGAACTTCAAGGCAAGCTGATTACACAATTCCCCCAATGCTTGATTGCACTAAAACCT
The DNA here is from genome assembly GCA_021015155.1 of Magnolia officinalis. NCBI lineage: Eukaryota > Viridiplantae > Streptophyta > Magnoliopsida > Magnoliales > Magnoliaceae > Magnolia > Magnolia officinalis. The sequence continues at coordinate 38,741,937 of JAJHSJ010000007.1, forward strand.
CTTTCCAACTCTCAGGACATTCTAGAGGTGCTGAAACAAGTGAAGGTTAATATTCCTCTACTTAATGTCGTAAAACAAATACCTTCATATGTCAAATTTCTGAAAGACTTATGTACGACCAAAAGATGATAAAATATTCAAAAGAAAATCTTTTTAACAGAAAAAGTGAGTGTCATCCTTAACCAAGATGTGCCATAAAAGTACAAAGATCCCGGTAGCCCAACCATCGCTTGTATAAATGGGAATTACTGGATTGAGCATGCACTTCTTGATTTAGGAGCAGGCGTAAATCTGATCCCATACTCGGTTTACGAACAACTGGGTCTAAGTGAATTAAAACCCACCTGGACTACCTTACAACTTGCCGATCGCTCAGTTCGTGTATCGAGAGGGATAATTGAGGATGTGTTGGTCCAGGTTAACAAATTCTACTACCTAGTATATTTTATCATCCTGGATACTCAACCCATCATGGATATGAGCACTCAAATTCCTGTCATCCCTGATTGCTCATTCCTTGCTACATCAAATGCGATCATTAATTGTAGGAATGGAGTCATAAAATTTTCTTTTAGGAATATGACATTGGAGCTCACTATATTTTTCAATATGAGCAAACAGACGAAGGATGATGACGACAACCACGATTTAACTTGATTGATTATTTCGTGGAAGATAGAACACTTCTAACCTTATCCTCTGATTCTCTAGAGATGTTCTTGGCCCACTCCAATGATTTAGATGATGACATGATTAGGGAGACAGGTGCCATGCTTGATACTATGCCGGTACTCAAAGTTAACCGGTGGAGGCTACAATTTGAAGAATTGCCCAAAATTGATGTAGTGCCTCTACAGTCTAACCTTAAGGCACCAAAGCTTTACCTAAAACCTTTATCCTTTGATTTGAAATATGTCTATTTAGGTCAAGATGAGACATACCTGGTGGTGATTTCTTCTCACCTTGAGTAAGAACAGGAGAGTATGCTTATTTCTACTCTCATTGAGCACAAAGGAGCCCTTAGATGGTCGATTGGGGACCTCAAGGGAATTGACCCTTTGATTTGTACTCACCGCATTTATCTAGAGGATAATGTGAAGACCTCCTGGGAACCACAACGTAGATTAAATCCAAACATGAAGGAAGTGGTCAAAGCTGGGGTTCTTAAACTATTGGATGTGGGTATCATATGACCTATATTCGATAGCCAATGGGTGAGTCCAACTCAGGTGGTTCCTAAGAAGTCCGAAATCACCATTATATCCAATACTAACAATGAACTCATGCCAACTAGAGTTACTGCTGGTTGGAGAATGTACATTGACTACAGGAAGTTGAATAGAGTTATGAGGAAGGACCACTTTCCTTTGCCTTTCATTGATCAAATTTTGGATAGGCTAGATGGTCACTCATATTATTGCTTCCTTGACGGGTATTCAGGCTACAACCAGATAGAGATAGCCCATAAAGATCAGAAAAACACCACATTCACATGTCCCCTTGGCACCTTTGCTTACTGAAGGATGCCATTCAGACTGTGTAATGCCCCCACCACTTTTCAGTGATGCATGATGAATATTTTTTCTGACATGGTGGGTCAATATTTAAAGCTCTTCATGGATGACTTCTCTGTTTTAGGTCCATCATTCAACAATTGTTTAGAGAATCTTAAATGTGTGTTGAAGTGGCACTAAATTGAGAAAAAGTGTCATTTCATGATTTGTAAGGGAATTGTCCTTGGACATATCATCTCGTCGAAGGAAATTAAGGTAGATAAGGCTAAGATTGATCTTATCTCTAACTTACCTCAACCCAAGAACATACAAGACGTGCGATCCTTTTTAGGACACACTGAATTTTATAGACGATTCATAAAGGACTTTAGTCAGCTCTCTCATCCTTTATGCAATCTACTTCAAAAGGATGTACCATACGAGTGGACTAAACATTGCCAGGATGATTTTTCTAACTTCAAGGGCATGTTAACCACTGCACCTATCATGCAGCCACCCGACTGGAACCTTGCTTTTGAAATTATGTGTGATGCGTCCGATTATGCTCTTGGGGCATTTTAGGCTAGAGAAAAGAGAAGAAGCCCTATGTTATACACTACACAAATAGAACTTTAAATCCCGCCCAAGTGAACTATTCTACTGCAGAAAAGGAACTCTTACCATAGAATTCGCTCTGGATAAATTTAGGTCCTACTTGATCGGATATAAGATCATCATCTACGCAGATTTTGCGGCGCTCAAGTATCTTCTTTCTAAGAATGATGCTAAGCCCCACTTGATAAGATGGATGCTCCTACTTCAAGAATTTGATTTTGAAATAAAAGATAAAAAGGGAGTAGAGAACATAGTGGCTGACCATCTTTCCCGCCTTGAACCCTTTGATTCCCTTGAGACGACACATATAAATGACATGTTCCTTGACGAACAACTATATAAAGTCTCCCATTCACTTTGGTTTACAGATATTGCTAATTTCTTGCCACAGGTTTCACGTCAACACATTAGACTGCGCAAGATAAGAAAAAAGTATTTACCGAGGTACGCAAATTCTTCTGGGATGATCCATATTTGTTTAAATATTGCCTAGAATAAATCTTAAGGAGATGTGTGTTAGACAATGAACACCAAAGTGTCATCTCCTTCTGTCATTCTCAGGCCTGTGGTGGTCACTTTTCTGCCAAAAAGACCACAACCAAAATTCTGCACTGTGACTTTTATTGCCCCACTATGTTTAAGGACACTCATGAATTTTGCAAAGCTTGTGAGCGTTGTCAGCAATTGGGAGCATTGTCCCGTCGAAATATGATGCCCTTGAACCTCATTCTAATCATTGAAGCATTTGATTGTTGGGGCATCGATTTCATGTGACCATTCACCCAATCTTTTGGAAATTTGTACATTTTGCTAGCGGTAGACTATGTCATTAAATGGGTCGAAGTGATACCATGCTAGAACAATGATCATCAAAGGGTCATTAAATTTTTAAAAGAGAACATCCTTTCCTGGTTCGAAACGCCTCGAGCCATTATTAATGATGGAGGTTCACATTTTTGTAATAGGCCATTTGCGAACTTAATGAAGAAATATGACATTTTCCACAAAGTGAGCACTCCATACCACCCACAAACAAGTGGACAAGCTGAGATTTTCAATAGATAAATTAAACATATTTAGGAAAAAATATTTAACCCTGACTGTAAGGATTGATCAATATGATTGACCGATACTTTATGGCCCTATCGTACTGCATTCAAGACCCCTATTGGAATGTCTCCCTTTAGACTTGGCTATGAAAAAGCTTGCCACTTGCTTATGGAGTTGGAACATAGGGCCTACTGGGCTATTAAAATTTGAACTTCAATTTAGACAACGCTGACTTACTATGCAAACTTCAGTTGAATGAACTTGAGGAGATCCGGAATGATGCATTAGAGAACTCGAGAATTTATAAGGATAGGGTGGAGGTGTTTCATGACTAACAAATTCTTCAAAAATCATTCACACCAGGTCAAATAGTCCTTTTATACAATTCTCGCTTACATCTCTTTCCGGGTAAACTCCAATCTCGTTGGACCGACCCTTTCAGTATTTCTAATGTCTATCCTCATGGGGTCATCGAGATTCAGAATCCAAACAATGACAATATTTTAAAAGTAAATGGACCTCGATTAAAGCTATTTGTTGAGAAATTTGATTCAGAGGACATGTCCATACCTCTGATTGATCCTGTTTACTAGGATTGACCTCATAGTCTGACGGAGGTATAGTTAGATTTATTGCTTTCACATATGTTAGGTTTAGGATAGTTTGCTTTCCGTTATTTTAGGATAGTTTGCTTTCTGTTAGTTTAATCCTTGTGCTAACCTATCTTCACACTGAGATCATTGGAAAAGCCTCACAATTCCTTCTTTAGGTATTACCTTTCCATCACTTCCCTTTTCTTTCCATTACCTTTTTTGCATTATACACTTATTTCTTTTACATTGAGGACAATGTAGATTTTTAGGTTGGGGATAGGTGATTAGGTAAACTAATCAGTGTTTTCTTAAAATTGAGCAAATTTTTTGAAATTTTCAATGTTTTAAGTTGAAATCTATTTGGAAAGCGATGAATTGTGTACTTAAAAATGCTTTGAGTATGATAAGATAGAGATTGAATCTTGATTTGTTGGAGTTTGATCAACTAAGTAATCTATCACCTAAGTTCTTGCGCTCGATTGATTAAGAGGTAGTTTGAATATCATGATAATCTAAATCACAAGATACATTCAATTTGTCTTCTGTGAGACATGCTAGAGGTTCTGATTGTTAATATGTGAATCATTGATAAATGGTGAGAATCGAGTCTGGAGAATTTTATCCACCTTAAAAAATGAAAAGAACCATTTTAAAAATAGGAGATTGACAAAAAGGTCAGGTATTATGAAAAAAGTGAATAAAAAGAATGAAAAGATTGAAAAAGAATGCAAAAATAAAGAATGATTGTCGATATAAAATAAAAAAACTGGAAAAGGAAGGAGAAGGAGATAAGTTTGGAATCAGTACTTTTGAGTTTCAAACTGAACTTGAATTGATGAGCAGGGCTAATATGATGAATTGATAGTATTCATATGGGAAGTAAGTTAACTTTCACTGAGCATATTGAAAAACTTGATATGCAAATTATGCTTTGATTTAATGGACAAAGAACTTATTTGATCGGTTGCTTATGTGATTGGGTTCTAGGTTTTCAAAATTTCACTATCATATCTTATTTCTACCCATTCATACTCGTGTGCACAAAAGATTATTTTTTGAAAGAGGTTTTGGACATTGAGCATTGAGGTTTATTTCACGCATTCTTTGAGCAGGACTAGCACAATGCTGGTTGGGGATTGTGTTGAAGGTAAAAAATTACATATTATCCTCCATTTTTATCTTGGTTTTATGAACACGATACTACTTAATGCCTTATTTTACTCGTGTTTGTGTTGCAAGGTGAATTTAAGAGCTTAGATTGGAAAAGGTGGTAAAAGCATGGATTTGATGCTCAAAGATCACCAAGGCAAAGAATAGATCTTAGGAGATAAAGATTGAAGATTTTAAGGTCCCAAGATTCAAGAAAACCAAGTGGAGAAGGAACGAAGTCGAAAGAACAAGTGTAGAAGTCACATTGACTATGTCATCGATCACCATTTGATGACATTGAACACGGGTCGATGACATTGAATTTATGAAAGAAAATCGAGTTGGTCGCTGGACAAATTGAAGACACTTTTCGATGACTCGAAACTTTGCTCGATAGCATCGAAGCCAGTTCGATGACATCAAATTTTTTACAGAATTTTGCAAAACTCGCTGGACACATTGGGTATCATGTTCGATTACTCGAAAGCTTCCTCGATGATATCGAAGACCTGCTCGATGACATCGAATTTATTGAAGAAATTGGATTAACTCTCAGAATTGTTTTGGACGGGTTATCGATTCCTCGAACAACGTTCGATGACATCGAAGGCCTCTCTGGACTATTTTGGACGCGTTATCGATTCCTCAAACAACATTCGATGACATCGAAGGCCTCTTCGATGACATCGAATGTACGTTCGATGACATAGAAGGGTACAGAGTCCAAAAGAAGTTATAAAAGTCGAAAAAAGCACGTATAAAAGATACCTTCGATGACATCGAAGCCAGTTCAATGTCATCGAACGAATCGTGCGAAGTTATGTAGAGTTACGTGGAGTGCGTAAAGCAGTTTATGGATTTTTCCAAGGAGGTGCGAAATGAGGTGTTGCATAACTATAAATAGGAGTCCTCAGGGCATCCTTGGGGCATCAATCTAGGGTGTGGAGGAACGAAGCACAAGGGTGGAGAGCCATCACTAAGTGTTTATCTTCTTTCTTCCTTAGTTTTTCATGTTTTCTTTTAGGGTTTTAGATCTAATCATGTCTTTGATTGGCTAAACCTCTTAGCTGGGGTTAAGAGGTGAAGCTTGTAGCGTGATGGCATGTTTTCTATTACTTTGATTCATGTTTATGTTAAACACTCTTTGATTCTAGTTTGATATTTAAGGAATACTTTTAATTTTTAATGGTTTATTGTGACTCAAATTACAGTAGATTTGCAATAGCTTTGAGTATCTCTTTTCATGTATTGAGATTGTGAAGTTAGTAAATCCTGTTGTTCACCATCATTCCTTGGGCATGGTTGGATGATGGAATCCCATCTAATCTTCATGATTCTCCTATGTTTGATTGTGGTATTGGTATACCCTATTGCTTGCCATTGTCTAATGGGCATGGCTAGGTGATGGAATCACTTCCAATCCTCACAACTCTCATCCATTGAGAATTAGATTGTTTCGAACAAGAAACAAATGCATTCGGTTTGGGGAAATTATCTTATTCAAACATGACAAAGAGAGTATATGAAGAACAATCATCGTATTTTAATACTGAGTTCATTCACATCCTTTAGTATCCCTTGATTCTAAGATAAATCATTTGAAATACATAAATTGAAACTAACAAAGTTCAAATGTCAAATCTCGAATTTGGCAGCATTTCGGTCGCTTCGGTCATCTCCTTAGGAGGAATATTATGTTAATTTGATCATTCAACTTCTCCCTTTCTGAGCTTATCCCTTATGTAAAAGGAGAGCTTAGAGCAATGAAGGTCGTACTGGACAATTTCAACAGCATCTCGACCCCTTTTATAACTAGCCATATAGTGACCGGGTTGCGCGACCCGCGCAACAAATTATTGGTTGGGCGGTCCGCACAACCAATCTCTGACTTTCCTTCTCACCTTCAGTCTTCCTTCAGAGCTCTGCTCCTCTTCCAAAATTCTTCTTTCTCTCAAATGAGAGGGGAAGTGGGGTATTTATAGGTCTCCACACATGTGAACCCTCGATCTTCGTGCCATGAGACCCACCTCACATCAGATCTGACCATTCAAAATAAACTTTTTGATCTTGCTTGTGCGACCTGCACAATGGATAAAATCAGTTGTGTCCCGTACAATGGAGGGAATCAGTTGTGTGACCTGTGTAATGGAGGGAATCAATTGTGTGGTCTGTGCAACAAGTTTATTGGTTGTGCGACCCGCACAACAGTTGACTAAAATACTTGATCTTCTCTTTTCTTTCTCATTTCTTCACTTCATGTTTAATTTCTACTCTTCTAACCCTTTTTATCTCTCTTAATTATTTTATGCTTCAACAAATGCCCCCTTGATCCATTCTTTGTTCTTTTGAATAAAAGAATTAGGATTAATCTTCTCAAATTTTTGGCCTTCCTGAAGTCGTTGCGTGACTCGCGCAACGAGCAGCCGAGTACCGTACTCGGCCTCGTTCTCTATAAATAGTCAGTCCCAGCTCATTCTCCTACTTTCCACTCTTGCAGCAAAGCTCTTGCGAACTTCTTCCTTCCTGCGCAACCAAACTTGATTGCACGACCCGCGCAATGAACACTTCGTTCACGCGTGGTAAAACACATCACGCAAACCTGCGCAACGGTCTTCAGTTGCGCGACCCGCGCAACTGTCTTCAATTGCGCAATCCACGCAACCGACCCTTAGTCATATCCAGACTTTTTGCTCACTTTCCTGTACTAACTTTTTTCAAATCCATTCTTTTCAGAACTTAACTTCTCTCATCATGGTTCGCACAAAGAGAACTTTCATCGTCGTCGACCCTCTTACCACTCATCCCTCGCATCAAGAATTACCAAACCCGTCGCCTTCTTAAGCCAAGAATCTCCCTCACCCCCTGTTGTACCTTCGCGCAAGCATTTTAAGACAACTGCTACGCGCCCTGCCTATATTAAGGAGCCAGTACTCCCTACATTCAACTTCACCGAACGCATCAACACGCCGCCATCCCCCATCTATAGAGCTAATGCAACGGGCGATCTAGAAAGACCTCTCAAACATGGTCGCGAATACGACTGGGAACAATGGCTGAAATCCACAACACATCATCAGACCATTAACCGAAAACCTCCCGCTAGGGAGGATACTCCGCCCCCTTCCTGACCGAAGAAAACCTGTCGGAATAAGGCCCAAGAATTTGAAGACAAAATCACGGAGCACAATCGAAAGAAGCTGCATAATTCTTAGGAGTCAATTCGTGCAATTGAAGGTGTCATAAAATTTGACAATCCTTACAAGTGAGGCATCATAACGATTCTAGTAAGCCTTCATAGTCATCAGTCTATGCTAAACTGCGAGCCTAGCGATCACCTGGACCGAGAAAGGCTAGCATACATAGAGTCTTGGTCATTCAGAGAACCAAGATTACTGGAAGGCATTCTGCAGCCGACGAAACCGAGACAACAAATCGGTGATATTCATTCCACGATCTTCCTCACTCCGTCTTATGATCCACACAGCCTATACCCGACCTGCTTTTACGAGATGCTCCAGCAGCTTTTCAGCGAACACCGCTTCATTTTGAATCCCTAAGAGTTTAGAACAGGGGGCCTCTTAACTCCTCGTAAATATTATTCTGAATGGGCCACGACAGTCCTTGCAAAGCATGCAGAGAGGTTATCTAAGATAGATATCTACACCGCGTTCGAAGCAACATCATATCCTTTCCATAAGGAATCTTCTATTCTGAAGGCTTTCTTCGACTATTGGTGTCCTTCCACCAACTCCTTTCATCTGCCCGAAGGCGAAATGAGCATTACACTTTGGGAAATTCATAGGATCACCGGTCTGCAGATAACCGGAAAATTCTTTGATGAATTCGTCCCCACTAATGCCAAATTAGCCTTCGTCTCTTCGCCGGATTGTATCGCCTCTATTTCAGAAACAACCGCCAAACTCTTCAAGGAGATGTCCAAGTTTCCAAACATCCACAAGATTCACCCTATGCAATGGCTAGCCCATTTTAGCAGAGCTCTTCGATAATTTTCCTTCTTCTCAAATTAACACTTTTATTATGTCTTGATAATAATCTTGATTTCACCTGTTGTTTTTATTTTTATTTTTATTTTTCTTCCAGGTTTAATGGTAATCACTCGCGAGAGCTAGAGCGTCTTCGTAGGAGCATAAAAGAGTGCGGTTAGTATTCTGTTTATGGGGAGCTTGCAGCATTTATCGCTTACTAGCTGAGCATAGTGGTTTCTCCCAACTCTAAGTCAACAGACGCCATCCACCCCTCGCTATTTGTGGTAGCCAGTGCTATGGCCGAAGGAGTCAAATACTCTCTTGTTCCTCCTGCTCTATGTTCGATATATAGAGGTTTCGAAGAGGTTGTTTCTCATATTTTCCCTTTGTCGACTCTGCATCTACTTATATGCCATGGCATTACTTCCTCGGCTGGCTTGGCATCTATTTCCCTTGGACCTTCGAAGTGCCAGAGAAAGCTTACGTCCATCTTTCTAAGATTCCTCTCTGGTTTTTCCAAAAGAGAGCCATAGCGAAGAGGTCCTATGACTCGGTGAAAGATGCCATCTCCTCTGATGCCAAGATTAATTATTTTTATTTCTGTCTGCCACGCTACACGATGAACACAGACAAGTCGAACACAAAATCGCTCACCACAGGAGAAAGGGCATTCTTTCTATCAATTAGATCTTGTAGTCTTCCGTTGAGGGAGGGAACAAAATTCTGAAGAGAACCGTACTACCCCAGCCATTTTGCTCATCAATTCAGAATCGATTAGGCAGTTCCCGAAGACTGTGGACTTGTAACTCAAAGAATACGGAGTTATGGTACTAGCCCATTTAATTAGGCGATGGTCTGAAAGCAACTGTTAGGCCGAGCCAATTCTTCTTTCATCACCATGGGGTGCGACCGTATTCCTCGGGCTTCATATAACCACATGAGATGGTGGGTTCACCAGTCATATCTGGTAAGGAAAGGTCTGCCAGTAGCTAGGCCCATCTGGCTTCCACCACCCAGACTTAGGGGCCGCATAATTGAAGATGGAGTAGGCTTCATAGCGGAGACTAGTCATGCCACTTTTGTTGGTCATCATTGTGTCAAAATATCCGTTGATGAATCTATCCGTGGGAAGAAGCCTGACAATACCCTTGAAGGGTGGATAGCTCACGGTGTCATTCATGAATTTGAAAGGTTCCTCTCCACCGTTCAAGAAGAGAAGAAGTCACAGAAGCTGCTTCCCCTACGCCAGAGAATGTTGCCAACCTTCAAGACCAACCAACCTCTTCTACTCATCTTCAACATCAATCAACCTCTTCTCCTGCCCCCAGGACTGTTCATCCTAGTCCTTCTTCACCAATAATGAGATCTCGAACGCGTTCCCAAGCTTCTCCCTGGGAAGGGACCATTGCTTCTGCTTCTCCGGTTATAGCTAATGCAGATCCTTAACCGGAAAGCAACCAATCTCTTCTTCCAAAAGGGAAACAAGTTGTTATTGAAGAGTCTAGCGAAGGAGATTCAGACGGTGAAAGTTCAACTTCTTCATCTGAAAATACTATTTCTGATGAATATGAGGCGGGAGGAGAGAATCAAGACGATGACTATGAGGAGGGGGAAGTTGATATTAGCGATGAAGATGATATCATTACAGAAGATGTTCCTATCGATGAAGGACATATCATCCCGACCTCCAAAGCTATTCCTACAAAGACTTCACCCATTGCGGGGGAAGAAGAAGACGAACCCCTAGACTACGGGGAATATGGTTATTCACCATGTAAGAGAATCTTATTGTCTTTGTTCGCTTTTATTCTTTTCTCCTTTCCTGTCTTACGTATTTTATTTCAAGCGATCATGTTGTAAATACGGAGGAAGATAACACTTCTCCCATAAATTTACCTCTCGTCGTACTAGCGGCTTCACCAAGATTCTTGATGCCTCCACAAGCAGTGGCACGTGAAATTGCTTTTCCGGTGGAATCAACTGATCTACCAACTCCCACCATTGTTGATTCGAGTACCGAAGCTGGGGCTCCATCTTTTGCTGAGATGGTGGAACTTGATCCTTCTCTCGTTAGAGAAACGCAACCTCTCACTGTTCCGGTACCAATAGAAGGTATATCCTTTTTTCTTCATTCATACTTTCCATATTACCTGCACTTACAATTTTGCTATAACTTTACATTTCTTACTTCTTAATAGGGAACTTACCTCAAAGTGGCACAGTAAGTTCTGGTTCTATTGGTGCTTCATCAAATGTGTTATCCCTTGAGAAGATTTCCGCGTATAAATTGGCGTTGATTAGGAATTCCATATTAGCTATTGTCGAGATGTTTAAAGATCCTGATCAATGGTCAGATCTGACTATTGATTTAGATGTCCTAGACAGTGCTTCACGGATGGCTAAAGTCAATGTTTCTTCTATATGCGATGCTCTCCTAAGATTTTGTAATTCAATAACTGTTCTATCATCAGCCGAAACCGCGATTGTCCCGCACAAAATTTTGGTGTATAGGAAGCAGCTTGCATATGCTAATGAGAAATTTTCTCAGATTGCTCTGATTGTCTCTTGTCACGATCAAGAACAACTATCTTTGCAAGAGCAATTGAAGACTTTGGCTGATAACGTGACGGTTATTCAGAATCGTATTACTCTTTTGAAGCAAGAAATCGCTTAGTTGGAGAAGCAAAATCTAGAAGAAGATCTGAATATTGAAAGAGTACAAGAAAAGATACAATGCAACCTTCATTCTGTGGACTCTGAAAGATTTGAATTGACTAATAATGAGGAAATAATTGCCTCTTTGGAAGAAAAGATGGTTGGTATCCCGGATCCTACCAGAATTATTTCAATGCCAGACTGAAACATGCGGCTGCTCAAGTTAATCTTTAAGAAAATTTACAACAATATTTAGCAGCATTAGGCATTACAGAAGAACTATGAGATGTAAAACTTTGATATTTTCTCTTTTGTTAATATAAGTACTTTCATAATTGCAAGTTATACAAGTATCTCATGATATTTTTTGATAATGATGCTCTTGTCTTGTTTACATGATGTTTTGTTGTGTTATGTCTCTTCCTTTTTTTTTTTTTTTTTTAATAACCTCTTATGTCTTGGGATTTCCTATATGATTCCTATCTTAATTGGCGGTGCTAAATTTAAGTTTAGTCAGATAATCACACATAGTTTACCCTCTGGAGTAGTGGAGCCACACAGTTTTTTAGACTCTTGAGTAGTGGACTCGGGTCTCATGTGATGGCCTCTATAACTCTCAGGAGTTCACTGGACTTCTCACAGCTTGGTGAGTTCACGAACTGCGATCCATCAGAGGGGCCCAGTGAAGCTACCGGGCCCGGGCCCGTGAACTCGGTTGGTTTTACGCATGGGGTTGGCCGCAGTAACTCTCTAGAGTTCACGGGGCTTGCAAGGCAACCTTTGGGGTCCAAATCTAGGGCTGCCAGTCCATCAATGAGTAGGTTTAGGCCCTTCCTCATGAGTTAATACTGAAATCAAACTAGAGATCTGGGGTGGGGGGTCTTATGCATGGCCAAAGAGCTCAACTACAGCCCATGTTTTCTTTGGCCGCAAGGTCGGACCCATTCATGGAAGGGCATTTTCATCTGTTCCCCGTGACGCTATCGGAAAGCTAGACAGACGACATTGGTCTCACGCGTGGCTGACCGTTGAGGACTTTTTGGCCTCTAAGGGATTTTAGTCGCTGGCTCCGTCCACTGCCCACATGGGTATGCATATGATGGCCTTTATGGGCTTTTGGGTTTTTTAGGGCCACTGGCTTCTCACTGCTGCCTAAATGGCGAAAATGATAAGCTTATGCATAGCTAGCCATTTTTTTAGGGCTTGGCTAGGTTGCCTTAAAAGATAATAATAGGTGGCTATCATTGTTGCGAGAATGATATACATCTTTGACTAAGAATGATACGTCACCACTTCTGCTAATATCTTCAACGATATTCATATGTGTTGTTCGTAATATATCAGTTTGGTGATGTTACTAATTTCAACAAAATTTTGTAGAGCTCGCTTAATGATGATGACGATGATCGCCTTCCTTTTGTAACATAGTCTTAATGTGCTCGTAAATTTCTTCTTTATTCATTCATCTGACAGTACACAGTCGTGGTCTTGTTTATTCTTGACCCCTTTTGATACAAAATCATTATTCTGATAATATTTTGGATCAAAATCAGTAGTATCTTCAGGGACGATATCTTTGGATGAAGCGAGCATTGACCAGTATTCTAATACCTTGTCCATCTTGATCTACGACTCTGTATGCTCCATTGGAGTGTTCTTCTTTTATTATGTATGGTCCGTCCTATTTGGGCTCGAATTTGCCCAATGTTCTGTGGGTGATCACTATCAGTCTTTTCAACATCAGCACCATATCCCCTTTTTTGAAAAAAACGATACTTGACTCGTTTATCAAAGGCGGCCGATATCCTTGCCTGATACAATTGCAATCATTGTTGGGCTGCCAAGCATTTCTCATCGAGCAAATCTAGTTCATTCAGCCTTATTTTTTCATTTTCATCATCTATAATTGACTGATGTACTGTCACTTTGAGTGACGCAACTTGTATTTCAATCGGGATCACTACTTCTACACCATAAACCATCGAGTACGGTGTTGCTCTTATTGTTGTCTGGTAGGTAGTTCTATATGCCCACAATGCTTCTTGCAACCTCTCGTCCCAATCTCGCTTGTTTCCTGTCACTGTTTTCTTCAATATTTTAATTATTGTTTTATTAAACGCCTCTGCTAATCCATTGGTCGGTGGATAGTAAGGTGTTGAAAACGAATGACAATTGCTAAATTACCGACATAGCTTCTCCATGCCTCTGTTTTTGAAAGGAGTGCCATTATCCGTAACAATTTTCTTCAGAATACCATGGTGGTATATTATTGTGTGTCGGATGAAATTAACCACATATTTCTCCTTGACACTGTGCAGTGCAATTGCTTCTATCCACTTGGAGAAATAATTTATCACTGTTAAAATATATTATTTTCCTTTTGACAAAGGCAAATTTATGGGACCAATAACGTCAAGTCCCCAGGCAGAGAAGGGCCAAGAGGTGACTGACAGATGCAGGTCTTCTGGAGGAACGTGTATAATATCTCTGTGAATCTGACATTCGTGACACCACTTCTCATAATCTATCGCATCTTTGAACATGGTAGGCCAATGATACCCCATTCGATGTATCCGATGGAATAAATTTCAGCCAGCTTGATGTGCTCCACATTCTCTAGAGTGCACCTCTCCCAACATCTGGCCCACTTCTCATTCATTTAGGCAACATAGTAGCATCCTATTGTAAGATTTTCTATACAGTACTTCGCTACATATGATGAATCTGCTAGATCTTTGCTTGATTTGTTGTCTTTACGCTGAGTCTTCTGGCAAGATATCATATTTGAGATAATTTATGAAAGGCTGACGCCAATCATCTGCCGTTACCTCCAAGCATGATATAGGAAGTGTTTCAACATTTTCATCAATGACCTCTGATGATGGTAAAAATCTCCTTTCTTCTATAGTTAACTAAAGAGGGCTACGATTCGGGTAGGACAGAGTTGCTGCTAGGCTTGCTAAAGCATCTGCTTTTGCATTTTCAGACTGCAGTATATGCTTGATTTCAACATGACAGAACTACTCTAATAACTGTTGCACTTTTCAACGGTATGGCAAGAGATCTTGTTATCTTATATCGAATTCAGTTGTCAATTGATTTATAATCAATTTAGAATCCCTGAAGATATGCAGCATTTTTATCTTCATTTCCTGAGCAATTTCCATTCCGATGATGAGAGCTCTATATTCGGCTTCATTGTTTGTACATGCAGTTTCTAATGTGAAGGAATAAGGTAACAAATCACCCTAAGGTGTGATGAAAATAACTCCTGCCCCCACTCTTGACGCTCGAGAAGCACCATCGAAATACATTTTCTGTGGGCTTTGCAACTCAGCCAACATAACCTGTTCATCGGGAAAATCATCACTAATAGTCTCGCACTCTGCTACAGGGTATGTTGTAAGGAAATCCGCCACTGCTTGCCCCTTTACCGCTTTTGTCAGCTCATACGTAATTGTAACGACTCGAAAAATTCCCTACAAAGACCCGAGTACCACCTCAGGCAGAAATCACTCAGGACCAAATCCTTTAGAAATTAAACGAAAATTAACTAGTGCTAAACTAGTTTACTTGTGGAATTAGCACTAATCGCTTTAAATACGATCTGTAAGACCCAAAACTTATAGAATCATTGACGCTAGGTTACCCTAAAATCTAGGATCAAACTCTATACCCGGTTGTTCTCGGGAGCACATTGAAACTCCGTATCGGACCTGGACCGCACGTCGAAAGTCCGACAACCGCGAAACCATACCGTTATGACCGCTTAGTTGGACTTGACTACCACCTTGGAAATCAAGTCCTAATTGTGTCCAGAAACGTACAACTTGGACCTAGAGCGAGGTGTGTGAGAAATGTGAATATCTTTTGAAAAATAAATTCGGATTTAAGTAAACTGAGTCGTGTTGCTTGCGAACCAAAAATAAGGATTCAGACCGTCAGAATCTGACCCAAATACACCCTCGGATCAGGAGAAATTTCCCATACATGGCAGTGTGCCTGTGGCCCTGATCGAGTGCCAGTGACCGTTGAACTGAAATTGGTCCACCACGGTCGATCTGGAAATCCGATCGGACTAAAAATTTAACCTGACATACATCCACAGTCGGGGAGCTTAAGTCCGAGGAAAAGGAGGCTCCGAAAGTGCTCCATTGAGCCAAAACAGACAAGTATTGGTTATAACCTAAGTATACCTTGACCCTAGGGCCATTGAGTTTAGAAAAGAGCCTATATAAGGGCTTTAAACCCTCTCCCATCCCATACCTACGAATTTGAGAAACCCTAAGGAGAGAAGAAAGAAGAAAGAGAAGGAAAGAGAGAGAAAGTGAGTGAAAGAGAGGGAGTGGTTTTAGAGAATTGTTCCTGCTATTCTATGTGCTTGTCCATCACTACCAAATAGCTATTCCGGCGATTCTGACTTCGTTCTTAGGTAAGAAAACCTAACCCTAATCTGTTCTAGGGTTTCAATTATTGCAAGTAGTGAAATAGCTGACTTAACTCATGCTATAGGTTGTCATTCCATCGTTGACGAAGACTTAGTCTCTATCGAATTCGTTACGCTTCTACGGCGTAAGGTGCGGACTATAGACGTATAGGTTATGGTTTTCAAAGCTTTCAATGTCGGTTAATAATAGATTCCTTACGTGGATACTATTTTACATGCAAAATGCGATGTCTGTCTTGCGTTTCAGTTATATACGAACTATGTGGAGTTTAGCGTATTATTTGTATTTGTAGAAAGTACCGTATACGTATGAAATTTGAAAGTGTGTTTGCCATGATTAATTGCCATGTGAATATACTAGTTATGCATGTAACAACTCCTTTGCGAAAGGATTCGCCCTAATATATGTTTGGGCCAACTTACGTTATGTAGGCTAATAAGTGTAGTCTAGGTGTTTGTGAAAATGCTTGTATAAGTAAGTACTTAGGAGATAGTGCTTTAGGTGGGTGTTGAGATAGGATTCTCAACTACCTTAGGGATTTGTATGATTTCCTCCATGCAAGTTGTTTAGTTTCCTCACTTTACTTGTGAAAGGCATGTGTATGGATTCTTGTTTATGTTGCATCTAATAACATGCTCGATAATATGATTGGACTACTTGGTTACTCCTGTTTTGACTACTTCACCTGCTTATTGGTTAAGGTTGAATGTGTATGGGGCTATGCTATATTCCAGGCAATCGGTAACAGGCTTTAAGTTCGTGGCTGAGATTTATTCGCTACGTAGGACGTGTTTGATGAACCCGAGCCGTACTAGAGTGGTCGGTAGTGGTTAGGCCACATGGAGTGTTTACACACTTCATGTCGATCAACTTAAGGTGTGCTCATGATAGTCTAGCTCGTCAAGTAATTCGATTAACCCGATGTATGTTCACCATGTATGGATGCTCCTGCTTGAACCTAAGGTACCAAACTCACCAGTGGAAACCCCGTTAACCTTGGTACCTCGATCCGCTAAGACTCATGAGCCGGACATGGTGGTATGGGACACTGTGGTCGAGCTGTCAGCTACGTTAGGGCGACGAGCCTCCCCGTAGTGACCAGTGAGCAATACCGCCTCGTGAGCCGAATATGGTGGTATGAGACACTGTATTTGAGCTGTCGACCTACACTGATCAGGTGACGAGCCCTTTGTAGTGACCTTGAGCATACTTTGAGCTGCGATGAGGCGATGAGCCTTTCCGTAGCATCTAGAGTATAAACTAGGCCTGCACTGATCAAATGACGAGCCCTTTGTAGTGACCTAGAACCGTAACATCATATGAGATTTACTGGGAGTGACGACCCTAAAATGGATCATTGTTTGGGAAATGATATAAGGGAGGTACCTTAGTTTCCCAATCCTGCTGGATGAAAGGGACTAATAAGAACTTGGTAATCATGCTCATAACATCGCACTGCATGTGCCCCGGGTTGAAGAGCACAGAGGGAAGAAAGCATGCCGCAACCGTAAGATGGTGTCACATGAGGGAGTGTAGGCGAGGGCATGCATCATGAATACATTTCATCCTTGCATTAATAAGAGTATCTAGGAATGTCTGATATGTCTGCTTTATCATTACTGTTTAACTGAGTTGATAACATGTTAACCTTTACTCTATGATTCCACTGAGTTGATCACTCACTCCCACATTCTGGGACGGTGTTCTGAACACCCACCAGACTCTGTCTTAGTTGCAGATGACGATGCGACCCAGGAGGCGGAGCCTGATTACTATGGCGATCAGGATGTGTTCTCGTATATGCAGTTCTCCGGCGGTTTTGCTTAGGCCGTCCTGTTCGGCGGGGCTACAGGGCTTATCATTGTAGTTGAAATATTTTTGAATTCCTTTCCTATGATTCAGGCCGGTGGGTTCTTCGTAATCAAAACCCATGTTTCTCATAATTTTCTTACTTGTCGGGTTATATTTTTTAAGATCTTGCGGTGTCAGCTTACCGCAGTATACATTATTCTCGGCCTCTTCCCCTATCTTTGCTTCCGGTGGGACATAAAATTCTATTGGCTTCGGGTATTTTATGCTAGCCTTGACCTGAAATCTTCCCGGAACAGCTGAAAATGGCTTATTTCTTTCAACATATGGCAATGACACTGTATAGTTAGACTGTAAAATTTTTAACTGTTCAGGTGATAACAAAGTTAGTGGCGGTTGCCCTGGTTGTCTCAAATGTTTGAGCACAAAATAAAATTTCTTCTTTGTTTCTACAGCTCTGGATGATTCTGCCTTTTCTGTTTCTTCTTTCATCACCTTTACCTGAATGTCTTTTAGGACTTTGTTTTCATCATTCTTTCTTTCTTCTTTAGCGAAACCCTTATAATAATTGGCGTCTGCAAAGAAGGACTCAACTTCTGTATAGGGCATCAGCCATTACTTTATACTGTATCCCACCTTTATAGTATTTGAAGCATTGATGCAGAGTAGAGGGTACAATGTTGTACTAATGTATCCATGGCCTTCCTAGGGAAGATTGTATGTCGTCATTGCGTTTATAATGTGGCACACGACATCAATAATTAGCTCTCCTATCTCCAACGTCACTGTAATTTTACCGAGTGCCCATTGCCCATCTTGATTGAAGCCTTATATCATCATTCCACTAGGGCATAGATCGGAGCGACGATAACCTAGTTTACTCAACATCGAGAGTGGTAAGAGGTTCACCGTAGACCCATTATCTATCATAATCCGTTTAACCTTCTTTCCACCGATACGACCTTTTATCATTAGCGGCCTGTTATGCCCTACATCGCAGATCAGATCATCATCGAATAAGGAAACTACTAGCAGGCAGCCTTCTTGCTCTTTGTACTCTTCGTGTTCCATCTTTGCCAGCAAGGTTTCTTTAACATCATGATTGGACAATGCTTGAACCAAGCTCTGCTGAAATTCCTCTAACAACTTAAGCGCGTCATAGACCCTTAATCGAGCCGGTATGCCCTTCCAATGACTTACCACATTGTAGGTCACTTTTGTGGTCTCATCCCTCTCTTCTTTCTTATCATCATCGTTTTGTCTTTCAACAACTTCTCTTCTTATAACTCCTATTTTCTGCTTCGTAGGGCTTGTTATCTTCTTTCCTGATCGTAGCGTAATCATCGCTACCTTTTTTATCGTCTTACAATCCTCTTTCTCTTTCATTTCTCGAGCCTTTTCCCGAATTGTGAGCATATTTACTGTCACCATTGTATCCCTTTCTTTTCTTTTCCAATCACTATTTCACCTCTGTCTATCATTCGTTGTATTATACATTTCAACGTATAACAATTCTCCGTCGGATGTCTCATCGGCAATGTAGCAGCAAAAATCTCTCTCTTGTTCTTGTCACATCTTCAGGGTGTTTAGGTTCTAGTAATTCTATCGTACTGGCTTTTAGCAATTGGTTCATCATAGGAACAACATCTTCCCTATCGAACACAAACCCTTCATGAGAATTGAGCATTTTGGGCCTTTTTCCACTATATCTGTTTCTTGGCTGATTCAATTCTTCTTTCCGTCCCGGCCTTTGATCTCTCCAGTCTCTTGTATCTTTGCTTCTCTTTTCACGATCGGCGGTATTTGCGGTCATCCTGCTGGGTGCTCTCCTAGCTGTCTCATAATGAAACGATGGCATCTTCTGAGTCATCAACTCTAAAGCATGAGCCTTAGTGGCTAGGTCACGGAAAGTTCTGATATCGGTGCTGGTAAGTCCAAACTTGATTCCCATCTCCATGGTGTTCAGACACATCTTGACTTGTTCCTTTTCTTCCAGCAGCTGCCTACAGGAGGCTCTCAATGTCTTCCATCTATCTATAAACCTTTCTACCAGTTCCTCCTCTCTCTGCCGCACGGAAGCCAATTCTGTAATACTAACATCACGCTTCGAAGAGAAGAAGTTTGACATGAAGGTGTCCTGCATTTGTTCCCAAGTACGTATCAACCCCGGGGTCAGGATGGAATACCATCAGAATGCTTTGTTTGTTAAAGATGATCCAAACAATCGCAAACAATACTATGGTATTGTAAAAAAATTCCCCATGCTGGTAATAAAGTACATTAAGTGCTCCTCCGGTGACCCTTCTCCATTAAATTTCTAAAAATCTGGATGTTTGAAGTTGGTTGGGAATGGGATGTCTTCAACCTCTCTTGGATACGGTGTTCAGTATCTGAAACGGCTAGTATTCTCACGCTCCCTCTCTATTCTGGCTGCTTCTTCGACGACTTGCCTCACCTCGTCTTGTGTCATAGTTCTCGCTGCTAGGACAGACCCCAGTGATCCTGCCCCTGGTGGTTGAAAGCCTTCAAGTTGGTTTTCTTACCCATTCATGGTACCCATCATCGGGGGAGCCGCTATCTAGGCTACATTGTGTGCAAGATTCGCTAAGGCTTCTCTGAGATTTCTGCATTATTCCATTAGCACTCTCTGTGTTTCCACCATTTCATTCATACGATCCTCTGTAGTTGGCATATTTTCCTGGTTTGTTCCGACCATATGTATTATGACTTCTCCGCTCTTCGATGAGGCCGTAGTTGGAGTGGGGTGAGAATATGTCGATGTAATAGGGCTTATGAAGAGAGGGGAAGATGGAGTTTCATTTGACTTCTCTACGTTTCTGTTGCCATTGATTGATTGGGGCGATGCAGATATTGGCAAACTTACTAGTAACGCCTTACCCTTTTCCTCTCTTGTCCATTTGGCTGTTGGGGCAATCCGAGCTGGGAAGTCGCGCGACGTTAGCTGCGGAACTATTCGCCGGGGATATATCGCAGGAGGGGCGAGTTCAGGATTCCTCCTAGTAACATTATGTGTTATTGGCCAGCTAACTCTGGACGAAGGCAGATTCATTCTGTGGTTTCTTATGTTCTGTGCTCTCACCCTGTGAGACATTACAACAGTCCAATCCTTGTCACTTTCTAGTGCTTGAGGCGAAGCAAATACAACTCTAGCTATTGCTCGGGTCAGGTTGCTTTCATTTGTAGGAAGTCGAGCCATGTGTTCCAGGGGTTGGTTTGACGCATATTCTATCACGAATCCGGTCGCAGTGAAACAGAAGCTCCCTTTCTTTGCAAAAATTGCCATTGGTTGTGATTTGTAGTTGGATTCCTTCAGATATAAAATATAATTATAGTTAGTACTTGAAGAATTAAATAATCTATCTTAGAGATGAAGGGGAGGATGTTGCCACTGAGAGTTGTCATTTTGGCGTCGAAAGACGCCAAACTACAACGAAGGTTCTACAATACTCTCAATGTTAGTATCAAGTAATAATAATTCCCCAGTAGAGTCGTCATTTTGTTTCAAACAAGAAACAAATGCATTCGGTTTGGGGAAATTATCTTATTCGAACATGACAAAGAGAGTATATGAAGAACAATTATCGTATTATTAATACTGAGTTCATTTACATCCTTTAGTATCCCTTGATTCTAAGATAGATCATTTGAAATACATAAATTGAAATTTACAAAGTTCAAATGTTGAATCTCGAATTCGGCAGCATTTCGACAGTCGCTTTGTTCATCTCCTTAGGAGCTCCCCTTCTGAGCTTGTCCCTTATGTAAAAGGAGAGCTTGGAGCGATGAAGGTCATATTGGACAATTTCAGTAGCATCTTGACCCCTTTTATAACTGGCCATATAGTGACCCGTGCAACAAGTTATTGGTTGTGCGGCTTCTTCAACCAATCTCTGACTTCCCTTCTCACCTTCCGTCTTCCTTCAGAGCTCTGCTCCTCTTCCAAAATTATTCTCTCTCAAATGAGAGGGGAAGTGGGGGTATTTATAGGACCCTCGATCTTCATGCCATGGGACCGACCTTACATCAAATCTAATCGTTCAAATTAAACTCTTTGATCTTGGTTGCGCGACCTGCGCAATGGTTGAATTCAGTTGCGTGTCCCGCGTAATGGAGGAATTTGTTGGATGACCCGCACAATAGAGGGAATCAGTTGTGCGGTCCGCACAACAAGTTTATTGGTTGTGTGACCCGCGCAACAGCTGACTAAAATACTTGATCTTCTCTTTTCTTTCTCATTTCCTCACTTCATGTTTAATTTCTACTCTTCTAACCCTTTCTATCTCTCTTCATTATTTTATGCTCCAACATAAATCAAGAGAAGTTTAGATTTGGTTTTATTGAGATATCTTCCAAGTGGATAAGATTGGACTCCGATTCTAGTTGTGTCCCTGAATCAAGCATAAATCTCCCTAATTTCTATAAGTGGATCCTTAGAAATCCTAATTCCCACCTTTAAATTTAGAAGTTTTAGGTAAATAATTCACAATTACTCTCACTACACTTTCAGATTAGATTCACATCTTTTTCTAGTTCTACTTCTAGTTGCTTTCAAAATACTCATTAGATTAGTACCAATGGATTCGACCTCGGTTTCACTGAGTGTAACAGCCCGAATTTTTCCCAACCTGGAATTAGATGTCCTTAGGCGATGGGACAATCCTAACTCCCGTTTAACTTCTCAAACACTTAATTAAAGCCTCAAATCCATTTTCAAATCATTTTCTTCACAAATCCCACCCTTCACCACCTTGTTCTTTCAATATTTCTAAGTACCTTCATCCTAGACACTAACTTAAACTAGCTAAGTGGTATAACTTGGATCACTTTATATACAAACTACAAAGGTCTAAGTACCACCTCAGACCGATATCACTCAGGACTAAATCCTTTAGAAATTAGGCGAGATTTAGCTAGTATTAAACTAGAGTACCTGTGAAATTAGCACCAATCACTTTAAATACGATCTGCAAGACCCAAAACTTGTAGAATCATTGACGCTAGGTTACCCTAAAATCTAGGATCAATCTCATTACCCGGCTGCTCTCGGGAGTATCTCGAAACTCCGTATCAGATCTGGACCGCACGTCGGAAGTCCGATGAACACGAAGTTAAGGAATTAGGACCACCTTGCTGGGCTTGACAACCATCTCGGAAATCAAATCCAGATAGTGTCCCAGCGCTATTCGCTTGAGTTCGGAGTGAAGAGTGTGAGAAATGTGAAATTAATTCAAAATAAAATATCTTGAATAGTAGTCTGGCACCACTCGCTTGCGGATCAGTATTAAGCAACCAAACCGTCAGAATCAGACCAAATTACACCCTCGGATCAGGAGAAATTTCATACACATTTACATGTACTCGGAATCTCCGATCGAGATCCGCTGACCGTTGAACTGAAACTAGTCCGCCACGGGTGATCTGGAAATTCCACTGAAATGAAAACTTAATAGAACATAGATCCAGCGTTAGTGAGCTTAAGTCCGACCTTTGGCTCAAGGAGGCCCGCCAGAAGTCCTTCGTTGAGCTGAAACTGACCTGTTTTGGTTATAACCTAAGTATACTTTGACCTGGAGTATATTTCGATGAGTTTTTAGACTATATAAGGACCTTAAACCCTCTCTCATTGCAGCCATACGAATTTGAGAGAAACCCTAGAGAGAGAAGAGAGAAAAGAGAGAGAAAGTGTGGGAGTTGTGAGAGATCCTTCCTGCCATTCTTCCCTGCCGCTCCACGAGCTCCACCGCTCCGTTCTCATCGCTTTCCCGGCGATTCCAGCCCCGTTTTTAGGTAAGAAACCCTAACCCTAATCTGATTTGGGGCTTGGGTGGTTGTAGGTTATGAAATAGCTAACCTATTTCGTTCTATAGGTTGCCAAACTGCTGAATACGGAAGCTTAGCAAACCTATTGACTCCGTTACGATTCTACGACAAAAGGTGCGGACTTTAGGTGTATAGGTTATGGTTTTCAACGCTTTCAATGTCAGATAATGATAGATTCATGATCTGCATGCAATTGCACATGTACAAAGTGCTTTTTGTTTTCTGCTTCGATTAAATATATAGATTATGGAATTTTACATATTCTAGGTATTCGTAGAAAATATCGTATACGTATAAATTTTAGAAATGTGTTTGACATGATTATTTGTTGTATGAATATACGATATATAGATAAAATACTTATTTGGCGAAAGGATTCGCCCAAATACATGTTTTACTAATATACACTATGTATGTAGAAATACTATATTGTAGAAAGTACCGTATACATATATATTTTAGAGATGTGGTTGCCATGATTATTTGTTGTATAAATATATTATATATGCGTAAAATACTTGCTTGGTGAAAGGATAGCCCTAATACATGTTTTGCTAACATACACCATGTATGTTGTAATAGTGTATTCTAAGTGTTTGTGAAAATGACCGAATGAGTATAGAATTCTCATTCGTGCTCGCCATGACTAATTGTCATGGATATATGATTGTTGTATTGGCGATCCCCCTTTGACGAAAGGATTTTCCCTAAATCACGCCACGCCCAATATTCACTACTTATATTAAAATGTGTGGCCCAAGTGTTTGTGGAAATAACTGAATGAATATGGAACTTGGATTCCTGCTTGCCATGACTATCCATCGTGGGTGTACGCGTGTTATGATTGGGGCAACTCTCTAGTGAAAGGATTTGGCCTAATGCCTATGTGATCAACATATGTCATGTATGTTGATGTATGTAGTTTTAAAGTGTTTGTTGAAATGTTTGAATGAGTAGTAGTTAGCAATTGTAATGTATAAGGGTGTTGAGATATAATTCTCAACCTCTTTTAACTATGTGTATGATTTCCTTGGATAGTTGTGTGATTAGAAATTGAACATGTACAAACTCATGCTTGTGTTGTGCTTCATAACATGCTCAACTACTTTTATGATTTTATCTATGTGATGCATATGTTTAAATTCATATTTATGTTGTATGATCCGTCATGGGTGATGGGGGAGTGGAGCAACGAATGCGTACAACAGCCTTGACAGCCCTAAACGGATAATACCAGACCTTGATTGTATGAGTTGAATCTTGATCCACTACTGCTTTATCTATCTGCAATTGATTGTGTTTGGGGCTACGATTATAGTTCAGACAATCGGTACCAGAGTTGAATTCGTGGCTGTGATTCATTTTTCACGTGAGATGTGTTCGACGAACTCGAGTCGTACTTCGGTTGGCGATAGTGGTTGGCCACACAAAGTGCTCATGCGCTTCATATCATTCAACTTGATGTGCGCTCGAGCTAGCCGAGCTCGTCAAGTAACCTGATTTGTCGTATGTATGTTCACCATGTTTGGACGCCTCTGCTTGAACCTAGGGTACCAAACTTACCAGTGGAATCCCTTTTAACCATGGTACCTCGATCCGCTAAGACCCATGAGCTGGGCATGGTGGTATGGGACACCGTGGTCGAGCTGTGGCCTACGCTGGGGCCACGTGCCTCCCCGTAGTGACCAGTGAGCAACCAGACTCGTGAGCCGATTATGGTGGTATGGGACACTATATTCGTGCTGTTGGCCTACATTGATTAGATGATGGGGGAGTGGTGCAACGATTACGAGCAATAGCCCTGGTAGCCCTTTGTATTGACCTCGAGCATACTCTGAAATTGCGGTGAGCCTTAGAGCTTTGCCGCGGTATATAGAGTATGAACTAGGCCTGTTTCTGTATAGTGATGAATTGTTAAAGAGGTGATGAGGGAGTGGTGTAACCTTTGTGCGTAACAGCCCTGGCAGCCTTTGCAGTGACCTAGAAAACACACCATCGTCTGAGATTAACTAGGACTGACGACTTTAGAATGGATCATGTTCGGGAATGATACAAGGGAGGTACCTTAGTTTCCCAATCCTGCTGTTTGAAATGGACTAATAATAACTCGATAATCATGCTCATCATGCATTGCATGTGCCTGGAAGATGTGGAGCACTGAGGGATGAAAGCATGCCGCGAACGTGAGATGGTGTCGCACGAGGGAGGGTGTGGTGAGGACA
This sequence comes from Magnolia officinalis, assembly GCA_021015155.1. NCBI lineage: Eukaryota > Viridiplantae > Streptophyta > Magnoliopsida > Magnoliales > Magnoliaceae > Magnolia > Magnolia officinalis. The sequence continues at coordinate 38,767,798 of JAJHSJ010000007.1, forward strand.
TACATCATGACTGCATTCATACTTGCATTATTAAGAGTAGTTTGGAGTGTTTGATTTTACTGCTTTATCATTTCTGCTTGACTGAATTGATAACATGTTAACCTATGCTTTAATGTTCCACTGAGTTGATCACTCACTCCCACGTTACGGGACGGTGTTCCGAACACCCACTAGACTTTGTCTGATTGCAGATGGCGACGCTACTCCTGAGGCGGAGCCGGACTTTTGTGACGACAACGATGCTTTCTCGTATATGTGGTTTTCGGGCAGCTTCATGTGAGCAATGCCTTGATCGATGGGGTTACAGGGATGTTGACTAGATGACACTACACATTTGGTATAATTTGAACTGTACTTGTAATTCATTAACCTGGTAACATTATCACACTCTGGAGACTCACCACTATTTTTATATATTTTATATATCTATCACAGTCTTCCGCTTGCAAATTAACTATCTCTGGAGTATGATATGTTGTTTTGGCTTAATCTCACTCATGTTCACTACATTAATGCAAACAACATTTAATCATCATTATCTATGTTGCATAAGTGATGTTCTGGAACTCGGGTGTTGAGTTTATGCTCGACCCCCGATTTTTCGGGATGTTACACTGAGATTATTACTAGGGTTGTGAACAACTTGCTCGAGTGTATAACTCACATGCTTACATCCAATTGCTTAGCAGCTATTGTTGTTGTTGCTGCTGCCGACGAATCTTTGTGCTTCACAAGCTCTCCATTTCTTTGAATATTCCAAGCAAATTCCCAAAAGAAGAAAGCGTATAGAAAATAAAAAAACCACCTCCAATTTCAGTTCAAAACCCCGTGAAAACTAGCAAAACAGAAGTCCCAGAAAACCCAAAAGAAGGGCATGGAAAATACTTGAAAAGACACTATTCGAAGAAGAGGACCTACCTATCTGAACCAGAAAACTCAAAACTCATAAAGAAACAGACCCAAAGGAGAAAATACCTAGGCAAACCCGCCTCCCAAATCCCCAATGAAAACCAAACTGACAAGTCAATCAATCGATCGATCCATCGATCCATCGATCGATTGATTGAGAGAGAGAGAGAGAGAGAGAGAGAGAGAGAGGAGGAAGAATAGAGAGAGGGAATAAGAAGAAGACACTGAAGAATAGGGAGGGAGAGAGAAGGAAACCCTAAAATAAAAATTAAAATGGGAGAGATGGAGGGACGCGGATTAGATTAGGAAAATGGATTGCGTACTGAGTTACGCAGTATGCTCTTATCGTACTAAGTAAACTCAGTTGGACCCACCTTGAATGTATGTGGTCTATCTACACCGTCCATTCGCTTTTCCATCTAATTTAAGGGGTTGAGCCCAAAATTTAAGTATATCCACAGATCAAGTGGATGATACCACAATTTTTAATTATCAACGTTCATTCAACACTGTTTCTTGTAATGTGGTCCACTTGAGATTTGAATATAACTCATTTTTAGTCTCATACCATAAAATGATCTTAAAAAATAGATGGACGACATGGATGAAGCACATACATCATGGTGGGGCCCACATAGCAACGACTAGCAGCCATTGGCCGGTGGCAGGGGGAGTAGCTATTCTGTTTTCACTAGTGAGGGAAACAGATTGGCCAGTTTACCACGGACACGAAAGTTCCTGCACAAGGATGTTAGGTGGGGCCCACCGTCATGTTTTTGCAAAATCTACCCATTCATCCAATTCGAGAGATCATTTTAGGATATTAGACAAAAAATGAGGTGGATCCGAAACTAAAGTGGGTCACACAAGAGGAAGCAATGGATATTTATTGAGAACCGTTGAAACAATGTTGTGGCCATAAAAGCTTTGTTTCAGGCTAACTTATTTCTATTTTCACTTCATCCATTGGTGAAGGCCTTATAAATGGTTTGGATGGCATATAAACATCAAGATGGATCTCAGGAAGGTTTCAACGATAGGTATTTCTTTCGCAAATTTTCCCTCTTGTATGACCCACTTGAGTTTTTTATCCATCTCATTTTTTGTTGCACATCCTAAAATGAACTCGAAAAATGGATGGACGAAATGGATTTCTCACATACATTTTAGTAAGCCCCACCCAACATCCTGGCGTCCTACAAGAGGATATTGCAGGAAATCCGCGTCCGTCGAGTAGAGGGACGCGATTTGGCTCAAAGTGGCTAGTGGCCAATGCTCCATGGGCCCCACTATGACGTATGCGTTTTATCTACGTCATTCATCCATTTTTTAGGATCATTTTGAGGCTTGATCCAAAAAATGAACCAGATATAAATCTCAGGTGGACCACACTAAAGGAAAACAGTAATGATTGAATGTTCACCATTAAAAACCTCAGTTTTTCTCAACGGATTGTTGTGATTCGCCGACGGCTAAAAGCCATCAGGGAAACAACTACACAATCATCGGCTTTGCTCATTTTTTTGATAGTGACAATTACTCTCTCCATCAATTCATGTTTAGATTTAGATCTTCTTCTGGTTCTAATCCTAATTACTTTCAGAAATGTACGAGTTTGTTCCCTATGGATTCGACCTCGGTCTTACCAAGATTATTACTACTGTTCACTACCCCATGTATAGGGTTGCAATGTAGTAATAATTTCAGTAAGACCGAGGTCGAATCCACATTGATTGAACCTTATCCGTATTCTAAAAGTAACCAGAACTAGAACTAGAATAAGATGTAATCTAAATCAGGAGAATTTAAGAGAATAATGGTGAAATATTAAACTAAAGCTTGTAAAATTCAAAGGTGGGAAAATAGGGTTTCCAAGGATCCACTTGTAGAGCTCATGGAGATCTATGCTTGATTCATAAACACAACTGGATTCAGAGTCCTATCTTCATCCAATTGGAAGATAATTCATTAAAATCCAAATCTGAACTTCCTTTCTTATAGTTTTCAGTAGAAGATAGGTATGAGAATTAGAATTGATTCCATCATAACACCATGCCCATGAGACAAAGTAAACAACAAAATTTAACCAATCCACATCCAATCTGAGAGAGTTATGAATGTAGGGAATGATTCCATCATCCAATCATGTCCATGAGACGATGGTGAACAACAAGGTTTCCTAACTTCTTAATCATAATAATGAAAAGAATATGCTCAAAGCTATCGCAGATCCATTATAATTTAAGTCACAACAAACCATTAAAAACTAAAAGCATTCCTTATAATCAAACTAGAAAAAAAATCAGTTCAACTTAAACATGAATTAATGGCATAAAGAAAAGTCTCCCATCACACTACAAGCTTCTCCTCTTAGCCCTAGATAAGATATTTAGCCAATCACTAACATGATTGATCTAAAATCTTCTTAAGAAAAGCATAAACAAAATCAACTAAGCAAAAGAAGGAATAAAGAAATTCTTTGTAGCCGGCCCACGTTCTCTCTCTCTCTCTCTCTCTCTCTCTCTGTCTCTCTCTCTCTCTCTCTCTCTCTCTCTCTCTCTCTCTCTCTCTTGCTATTCACGGCTGATCTAATGAATTCAAGACAATTTTCAGGCCTCTTTATCATTAATTTCTTGATTATCCTGGATCTTTGGCATGTGAATTCTTCAATCTCGATCCCCTAAGATCCGTCCCTTGCCTTGGTGATTTTTAAGCATTAAATCCATACTTTTAATACCCTTTTTCAGTCCAAGCTCCTAAATTCACCTTGCAACATAAATATGATTAAAATACTGCGTTAAACATTATCATGTACTTAAAATCAAGTAATAACTGGGGTCTAATACGTAATATTTGACCCTCAACACAATCCCCAACCAACATTTTGCTAGTCCTGAGCACAGTATGTGAAAAATATTTTAAGAATTACGAGACAATTCCTATAAACTCAAATGATTTTTGAAAAGCAATCTAGTCAATAGAATTCTAAGATTCATGAATGTTGGGCATTACTTTCTCTTAGGTTCAAGCGCAGGGTAAACTTCATAGTCAAGTTCAAAGTAATAATCCATTGATTAGAAAAATTCTAAACATCGAGTTCTATGGGTGTATAATGTAACCCTGACTTATCACAATTAAAGGTCCAATTCTCAACTTTCATGATATCATTGGTAACCAACAAGAGCATTCCGAAGAACCAAACCTAAACCGAAACTTGCTTTACAGCTCAGCCTTTTTATTCTTCTAGCTTTTGATTATTTTTTTTCCATTGATGGCTTCACGCTGTGTCAACCTTTTTAAAGATCTTTAACAGGAAGCCATTTTCGAACACAACTGTTTTTTAGTTGGGTATTCTCTCTTCATTTTTTGTTCAATGAACATGATGGACAAATTCCCCAGGTTGGTTCCTTCCATGCTTAGTGATAACCAGGTTAATAATTCAATATCGAACTGAAACCTTAATGTGTTAGCTAGATGTGACATGTGAAATCATGACTCAATCAATGTTTAAAATTTCTAATCATGGATTAACAATTCGAATATAACTGTGAAATTTAACAGATAGCTGAATCCAAGAGTCATAAATTACCAATATTATGTATCTTATACTTTTACGTATCTTATACTTCTAAATCAAAGATGGCTGTCATCACTTCGAATTCATAAAAATTTCACAATTTTCACAATTTGTGCTCAAGACCAAGAAAAACTGATTAGGTAACCTAATCTCCCATCCCCAACCTAAAAGCTACATTGTCCTCAATGTAAAAGATATGAGCATGTAATGCACATGAGACAACGAAATTGAAGGAGAAGTGATGGAAAGATAGTACCTGATGAAGGAGTTGTATGGCTTTTTCCAAAGAGATCTCAACATGAAGGTGGTTCAGCATAAGAGCTAAACCATCAAAAATAAACTATCCTAATGACGTAAAGCTGACTATCCTAGAATGATAAAAACAAAACTACCCTAGTCCTATGAAAGTAGTAAACCTACTTATACCTCCATTAGACTAGGAGATCAATCCTGGTAAATAGGATCATTTAGAGGCATGGACATATCCTCTGAATCAAATTTCTCAACAAATGGCTTTAATCAACGTCCATTTACTTTAAACTCATTGTTATTGTCTAGATTCAGAATCTCGATAGCCCCCTTAAGATAAACATTGATAGCGGTGAAAGGGCCGGTCCAACGAGATCGGAGCTTACCCAGAAAGAGATGTAACTAAGAATTATACAAAATGACTTTCCGACATGGCGTGAATGATTTTCGCAGAATGTGTTGGTCATGAAATGCCTTCATCCTTTCCTCGTAAATTCTCGAGTTCTCGTACGCATCGTTTTGGATTTCTTCAAGTTTAACGAGCCATCGTTGTCCTGATTGAAGTTCAGATTTTTTATCGCCCAGTAGGCTCTATGTTCCAAGTCCACAGGCAAGTGGCAAGTCTTCCCATAGACAAGTCTAAAGGGAGACATTCCAATAGGGGTTTTAAATGCAATACAGTAAGCTTATAAAGCATTAGTAAATCGGATTGACCAATCCTTTAGATCAGGGTTAACCGTTTTCTCCAAACTGTGTTTAATTTCCCTATTGGATATCTCAGCTTGTCCACTTGTTTGTGGGTGGTATGGAGTACTCATCTTATGAGAAATACCATGTTTCTTCATTAAATTCTCGAATGGTTTATTACAAAAATGTGAGCCCCCATCACTAATGATGGCTCGAGGCGTTCCGAACCGAGAAAGGATGTTTTTTTGTTAAGAATTTAATGACCGTTCGATGGTCATTGTTCTGGCATGGAATCGCTTCAACCCATTTAGTGACATAGTCTACAGTGAGCAATATGTATAAATTTCCAAAGGATTGGGGGAATGGTCCATGAAATCGATGCCCCAACAATTAAATGCTTATATGATAAGGATGGGGTTCGAAGGCATCATATTTCGATGGGACAATGTTCCCAATTTCTGACAACGCTCATAAGCCTTGCAAAACTCATGAGTGTCCCTGAACATAGTGGGCTAGTAAAAGTCACACTAAAAAATCTTGGTCGTGGTCTTTTTAGCAGAAAAGCGACGACCACAGGCCTGTGAGTGACAGAAGGAGATGACACTCTGATGCTCATCATTTGGCATACATCTCCTTAAGATTTAGTTTGGGAAATATTTAAACAAATACGGATCATCCCAGAAGAATTTGCGTACCTCGGTGAAAAATTTCTTCTTATCTTGCGCAGTCCAATGTGTCGGAGTGAAACCTGTGGTAAGATAATTAACAATATCAGTGAACCAAGGTGAATGAGAGATTTTGAACAATTGTTCATCAGGAACATGTCATTAATATGTGTTGTCTCAAGGGAGTCAGAGGAATTAAGGTGGGAAAGATGATTAGCCACTACGTTCTCTACTCCCTTTTTATTCTTTATTTATAAATCAAATTCTTGGAGTAGGAGAATCCATCTTATCAGGCGGGGCTTAGCATCGTTCTTAGAGAGAATATACTTGAGTGACGCATGATCTGTGTAAACGATGATCTTGGATCCAATCAAGTAGGACCTAAATTTATCCAAAGTGAATACTACGGCCAAGAGTTCATTTTCCGTAGTCGAGTAGTTCACTTGGGCAGGATTTAGAGTTCTACTTCCGTAATGGATAACGTAGGGCTTCTTTTCTTTTCTCTTGCCTAAAATCGCCCCAAGAGTATAATCAGACGCGTCGCACATAAGTTCAAAAGGAAGGCTCCAGTTGGGTGGCTACATGATAGGTGTAGTGGTCAACTTGCCCTTAAGCTTCGTGAAAGCTTCCTCGCATTGCTCAGTCCACTCGTATGGTGCATCCTTTTCAAGTAGATTACATAAAGGATGAGAGAGAAGATTGAAGTCCTTTATGAATCTTTTATAAAACTCGATGTGTCCTAAAAAGGATCACACGTCTTATATGTTCTTGGGTGGAGGTAGGTTAGAGATAAGATCAATTTTTGCCTTATCTACCTTGATTCCTTTGGATGAGATGATATGTCTAAGGACAATTCTCTTACGAACCATGAAATGACATTTCTCCCAATTGAGTACTAAATTCTTTTATTCACATCTTTTCAGCACATATTTAAGACTGTCTAAGTACTCGTTGAAAGATGGACTGAATATAGAGAAATCGTCCACGAAGACCTCTAGATATTGCCCCACCATATCAGAAAAAATACTCATCATGCATTGCTGAAAAGTGGCAGGGGCATTACATAGTCCGAATGGCATCCTTCGGTAAGCAAAGGTGCCGTAAAGACATGTAAATGTAGTCTTTTCCTGATCTTCAGGGGTTATCTCTATCTGAGTGTATCTCGAATACCCGTAAAGGAAACAGTAATAGGAATGACCAGCTAGGCTTTTCAAAATTTGATCGATGAAGGGCAAAGGAAAGTGGTCCTTCCTCATGATGGTATTCAACTTCCTGTAGTCAATGCATATTCTTCAACCAGTAGTAACTCTAGTTGGCACGAGTTCATTATTGGCATTGGCTACAATGGTGATTATGGACTTCTAAGGAACCACCTGAGTTGGACTCACCCATTGACTATCGGATATAGAATATATGATACCCACATCCAATAGTTTAAGGACCTTGGCCTTAACCACTTCCTTCATATTTGGATTTAGTCTACGTTGTGATTGCTGAGAAGCCTTCGCATTATCCTCAAGATAAATGCGATGAGTAGAAATCGAAGGGTCAATCCCCTTGAGATCTGCAATTGTCCATACAAGGGCTCTCTTATGCTCAATGAAAGTAGATATGAGCATACTCTCCTCTTCTTACTTAAGGTGGGAGGAAATCACCGCTGGGTATGTCTCATCTTGACCTAAATAAACATGTTTTAAATTAGAGGGCAAAGGTTTTAGGTCAAACTTCGGTGTCTTGAGGTTAGATAACAGAGGCACTTCTTCGGTTTGGGGCAATTCTTCAAATTGTGGCCTCCACTGGTTAACTTCAGGTACCAACGCAGTATCAAGCATGGCAACCATATCCTTAATCATGTCATCAACAAAATCATGGGAGTGGGCCAGACACGTCTCTAGAGGGTCAGAGGATAAGGTCAGAGGCATTTTATCTTCCACGAAAGAGTCAATTATGTAAATGTCGTGAAAATCGTCATCATCCTCTAACCGTCTGCCTGTACTGAAAAAGATGTTCAACTCCAATATCATATTCCCAAAGGACATGCTCATGACACCATTCCTGCAATTGATGATTGTGTTTAAAGTGGCAAGGAATGGGTGACCAAGAATGACAGGAATCTGAGTGCTCATGTTACTGATGGGTTAGGTATCCAGGACGATAAAATCTACAGGGTAGTAGAATCTGTCAACCTGGACCAACACATCCTCAATTATCCCTCTCGGTACATGAACAGAGCAATCAACAAGTTGTAGTGTGGTTAAGGTGGGTTTTAATTCACCCAAACCTAACTATTTGTAGAACGAGTAAGGAATCAGATTTATGCTTGCTCCTAAGTCAAGAAGTGCGTGCTCAATTTGGTAGTTCCCGATTACAGAAGGTATGGTTGGGCTACCTGGATCTTTGCATTTCTGTGGCAAATCTTGTTTTAGGATAGTACTCACTTTCTCAGTTAAGAAGATTTTCTTTTGAATATTTTGCCGTCTTTTAGTCGTACACAAGTCTTTCAGGAATTTGCCATATGAAGATATTTGTTTTACGACATCAACTAGAGGAATATTGACCTTCACTTATTTCAACACTTTTAAAATATCCTGAGAGTTAGAGAGAGGTTTTGGTGAAACCAACCATTGGGGAAATGGAGTAAATGGCTTACCTTGAGGTTCCAGTTCTAATTCTTGTGGATCATGGCTAGATCCATCATCTTTGTCCTCTTTCGGTTCCTTAGGCTTTTCAGCCCTAACTGGAATGGTTTTGTCAATGGTCTTCCCACTCCTAAGAGTGGTGATAGATTTAGCTCGCTCCATTTGATTTGAAGAGTTTGGATCAGTTATCTCATATTGCGGTTTAGGATTGGGGAGAGGTTGAGCAGGAAGCATTCCCTTTTCTATAACTGTCATATGTGAATCCATCTTTTGTATAAATTTTGTAAGTTCTCGTATTGCTTGAGTAAGCTCTTGTGAGGAATTTTGAACTGGTTCTTCTTGAGGTTTCCCTTGATTTGGATTTTGATTGAAGAGACCTTGAGGGGTAGCAGTTTGTCCATTCCTCCAACTGAAGTTTGGATGATTTCTCCAACCAGGATTTGTATGTATTGGAGGTAGGTCCATTGAAAGGTCTTTGGTAATTGGTCACGGCATTGGATTGGTCATTCAACACCTCTTGAAAGGCAGTTATTGTTAGACAATTTTCAGTTGTGTGAACGTTGCAAGCATAAATACCACAAATAATTTCCTTATCTTTATCCTTCTTTCATTCTATGGCCTTGAGTCTACTGGTGAGATAAGCCATTTTAGCATTGATATCATCGTCCTCCTTCAGGAGATACATTCCACCCCTCTCTTTGGATTGAGTCAGCCTGGACATGGTTCTTGGTTTTGGGTATGTGTCCCATGATTGTGCATTTTCAGGGAATCTATCCAAGTAGTCCCACACCTCATTGACAATTTTATTCATGAATTCCCCATTTCATAATGTCTCTACCAATTGGCGCATGAAAGATGTCAGACCATCATAAAAGAAGTGTGTAATGCGGTACGTTTCAAATCCATGTTGTGGGCATGAACTGACAAGATCCTTGAACCGCTCCCAACATTTGAAGAATGTTTCATCCTCCTTTTGGGCGAAGTTCATGATTGACTTTCTAAGGGTGTTCATTTTATGATGTGGAAAAAATTTCTTTATGAACTCCCTAATCATGTCATTTTATGTGCCAATAGATCGAGGATGTAGTGAATACAACCATGTCTTAGCTTTCTCTTTCAAAGAAAAGGGAAAGAGTTTCAGCATGACCGTGTCATCAGACACGTTAGGAAAGTATAAAGTGGCTATGATCTCATCAAACTCTTTCATGTGTAAGTATGGATTTTCTTACTCAAGCCACGAAATTTAGGAAGGAGTTGGATCACCCTTGGCTTGATATCCATGTGTCCCATATTCTCTGGAAAAACCATGCATGAGGGTGTGTTTACCCTCGCCGGTTGTAAATAATCTCGTAAAGTACAAGGCGGGGGTGCTTGATGCACCTCATTCTCATCCTAGATTTCCTCAACCCTAGGTTCAGGTAGTCCTTTAGGTTGATTGGCCAGTTGATTTGTAGCCATAACCTCAATTAACTCTGGGGATCTCGAGTAGTGTCTAGTCCTGCGATGGATAATTAACCCATCAACCAATCTTCCTTCAGTCAAGAGACGTCGAGTGTTGTTACGGACCCACTTGAGCATGAAACACTCGCAGCCCTCAATCTTAGATTCTAGCCTAAACCTAAAAAAGAAGAAAAGAAATAGAAATCTAGAAAGAAAGAGAAAAGAGTTGGAAAGAGGTTACCAAATCAGAAGTTCCTAAGTTAAAAACCTGCAAAACAAAACAAAACAAGTTAGTTTCTAAAAATAGAAAGTAAACTAGTTTTTGAAAAAGGAAAGTGTCTAAAAATAGAAAGTTTTTATAAAAAAAATATTTAGAAAAGTTCTAAACCTAAAAATAGAAAGAAAGTTAGTTTCTAAAATTAAAAAAAAAATCTTAAAAATAGAAAGTTTTTAAAAATAGAAAATAAAACCTAATCTAAAAATAGAAGATAGAAAAATTAGAAAATTAAAAAAAGGTTACCAATTGAGAAAGCCTATATCAAGGTCATACAAAATAGGAAAGTTAGGTTACTTTCTAGAAATCAAATAGAAAAACCTAAACCTAGAATTAAAAACTAGAAAAACCCTACTCTTAACCTAATTTTAAAACTAGTTAATCTTAGAAAAACATAATCGTCAATCCCCGGCAACGGCGCCAAAAACTTGTTCGCTACCCCAAGTATAGTGTTGCGATGTAGTAATAATGTCGGTAAGACTGAGGTCGAATCCACAGGGACTGAACCTTGTACATATTCTGAAAGTAACCAGAAATAGAACTAGAATAAGATGTAATTTAAATAAAGGAAATTTAAGAGAATAATGGTGAAATATAAAACTAAAGCTTGTAAAATTCAAAGTTGGGAAACTAGGGTTTTCAAGGATCCACTTATAGAGGTCAGGGAGATCTATGCTTGATTCAAAAACACAACTGGATTCAGAGTCCCATCTTCATCCAATTGGAAGATAATTCGTTAAAATCTAAATTCGAACTTTGATATAGTTTTAAATAAAGATAGGTATGAGAATTAGAATTGATTCCATCATAACACCATGCCCATGAGACAAAGTAAACAACCGAATTTAACTAATCCACATCCAATCTGAGAGAGTTATGAACGTAGGGAAAGATTCCATCATCCAACCATGTCCATGAGATGATGGTGAACAACAGGGTTTCCTAACTTCATAATCGTAGTAATGAAAAGAATATACTCAAAGTTATCGCAGATCCATTGTAACTTAAGTCACAATAAACCATTAAAAACTAAAAGCATTCATTATAATCAAACTAGAATCAAAATCGGTTTAACTTAAACATGAATCAAATGCATAAAGAAAAGACTCCCATCACACTACAAGCTCCTTTTCTTAGCCCTATCTAAGAGGTTTGGCCAATCACTAACATGATTGATCTAAAATATCCTTAAGAAAAACATAAAAAAACATCAACTAAGAAAAAAAGAAAGAAAGAAACTCTTTGTAGTCGGCCCATGTTCTCTCTCTCTCTCTCTCTCTCTCTCTCTCTCTCTCTCTCTCCTCTTGCTACTCACGGCTGATCTAACGCATTCAGGATGATTGTCAGGCCTCTTTATCTTAATTTCTTGATTTTCTCGGATCTTTGGCGTATGAATTCTTCAATCTCGGTCCCCTAAGATCTGTCCCTTGCCTTGGTGATTTCTGAGCATTAAATCATGCTTTTAATATCCTTTTTCAGTCCAAGCTCCTAAATTCACCTTGTAACGCAAACATGATTAAAATAGTGGGTTAAACATTATCATGTACGTAAAATCAAGTAATAATCAAGGTCTAATATGCAATATTCGACCCTCAACAACTACATCGTGACCTTACACTTGGGGTTGTGAACATTATATAAAGGACGAGAGAGGTGACTAAAGTCCTTTATGAATCATCTGTAGAATCTGGTGTCCTAGGAAAGATCGCATGTCGCATATATTTTTGGGAGGTGGTAGGTTAGAGATAAGATCGATTTTGGCCTTGTCCACCTCAATTCCCTTGGAAGAAATTATATGTATAAGAACAATTGCCTTGGGAACCATGAAATGACATTTCTCACAATTCAAAACCAAAATCTTCTCCTCACATCGCCTCAACAAACATTTAAGATTTTTTCAAGCACTCGTTAAATGATGGACAAAAATAAAGAAGTCATCCGTGAAGACCTCTAAATATTCCCCTACCATGTCAGAAAAAATACTCAACATGCATTGCTAAAATGTGGCAGGGGCATTACACAATCCAAATGGCATTTTTCAATAAGTAATGGTGTCATAGGGACATGTGAACGTTGTCTTTTATTGATCTTCAAGGGATATCTCTACCTGAATATAGCCTGAATACCCATAAAAGAAGTGGTAATAAGAATGACTAGCTAACCTTTCTAAGATTTGGTTAATGAAGGGCAAGGTGAAGTGGTCCTTCCTTGTGACGGTATTCAATTTTCTGTAGTCAGTGCACATTCTCCAACTAGTAGTAACTCCAGTTAGCACGAGTTCATTGTTAGCATTGACTACTATGGTGATTCTGAATTTCTTAGGAACCACTTGAGTTGGACTTGTAAGTGCACTGATTTGCACATATGTTTGTCAATCACGTGACTAGTTGTGTCAAGTAGTCGAATGAGTCCTTTGCAAATGAAGAATGACTACGTAACTGGAGCATGAGCTCAAGCTATAAAGTCACAATCCAAAGAAGCTTCTACGATCAAGATCTTGCCTATAGATGACTCTAACCCAAATAGGAAAATCCACCTAGGTCATCTATTTAGCCCAATTCAAAGTTCATACTTTCTATCATTTTAGTCTTGTCTTTAGGAAGTTCTAAGTTGTTGAATGATTTAATGGACAAAGAGTTAAAACAGGAAAATCTGTCCACATTTGTTAGGAAAGGTTCCACCGAAGATTCCTTCGGTATTACCTAAAGTGCCCAAAACAGTCCAGTAGCTTTCGAAGAATATTCGATACAACCGATTACTACCGACGAACAACTTTCGGTAACATCGAAAGAAACAAAAATCATACAGCAAACTTCAGAATCTAATTCGGTACCACCGAGCGATAATTCGGTACCACCGATTATGTTTCGGTACTATCGAAGGTTCACTCAGTAGCACTGATAACTAGCTGTCATAAATCCATTGGGCCATTTTCTTTATAAATATAGGACCTAAAACTTTGTGGAAAGTATGGATTTAGGCATTTCAGAGACCCTAGGTTGTCCCAAGCTCAAATCACTCATCTTAGACTCTATCCACATGAGATTCATGTTCTCTTCATTGTGATTCTTCACTCATAGCATTCAGAGCTCCTATTAATGAAGAACATGATCTCAAGCCTCCTCTAGAGTATAGAGACAGAACCTATAGGTAAAACCTTAGTCTCCATGATACTCTAAAGCATCCATCAGTTGAATCTCTTAGGAAATCCATTCATAACCTTTGTTAGAGATTCAACCAACTCCCATTACCTTGGTTACCTTTATAGGAACATCATATGCAAGGTTCTTGATCGTGAAGCTGAAATAATAGGTAAACCGCAACATAGTGATCGGGGGAGCATCGGGGAGCTGATTCAAGTACGAAAGAGTGAAGATGAAGCAACCCAAGATAAGCTACAAAAGAGGACTTATTCCAACAAATAAGTGTCATTATTAAGAGTCCAAAAGTTTAGTCTCTATCCTTGTGTAGGATTGAGGCTAAGAGTTTGGTATCAACAAACTCGTGTAGGTGCCTTGTGTGGGACCTTGGCCAGTGGGCCAAAATGTAAGGGCCATGTGTGGGACCTTGGCTGGTGGAACTAAATGTAGGTGCCTTGTGTGGGACCTTGGCCGGTGGGCCTAAATATAGGTGCGTTGTGTGAGACCCTAGCCGGTGGGCCTAAACATAGGTGCCTTGTGTGGGACCTTGGCCGGTGGGCCTAAATGTAGGTGCCTTGTGTGGGATCTTAGTCGTGGGGCCTAAACGTAGGTTCTTAGTGTAAGACCTTTGCTCGTGTGAAGAGCATAAATGTTGAGTCCTTTGTGTAGGGCTGTAAAGGTGGATGGTGAATTTGATTTAAAACCATTCATAGTGAAATCTGACACACTCTAGGAGAGAGTGCAGTTGCCGGGAGTGGAGTAGGCAAGTAGCCGAACCACTATACATTCTTGTGTTTGGAATTGTCATTTGCGCATCTAGTTAATCATGATTATTTATGTTTGAATGCTTGATTGTTTATGCATAATAAAATGACTGCTTAAGATTGATAGGTAGCATATTCCCCACACAAGCTCACAATACTATAGGCTAGTTGCATTATTTGTATATCTTGAGTAGCCTTTGTAATTGGATCCTCTATTCGCTTGGAAGCTTTTAGAGTTATATTGCCTTACTTGATTTAAACTGAATGATTGTTTAAGTAGATAATTAGGAGTTTCTAAATAGGTAAAATATTTGAAAAGTCCTATTCACCCCCTCTAGGACATTGTCTCATACTCATTCTTCATTATCAGTAGTATAAATCACAATTTCAATTGGTATCAAAACGAGGTTCCTCTGAAAAAGGTCTAACAACCTAGTGGAAGATCTTGACTGAAGAAAGAATTATGGGCAAAGGAGAGGGACCATCTGTCTCATGACCACCCATCTTTAATGGTACAAACATTGCATACTAGATGGCCGGAATGATATATTTTCTCCAGGCCTTAGATGATGATGTATGGGAGATTGTTGAAAATGGATATATTGCACCAACAGAACAAATTGTTCTCGAGGATGGCACAACAATCACCAAACCAAAATAAAAGGCCAAATGGACCCAGTATGACAAAGTGATGAAGATGTGTGAAGCCAAAGCCATAAATGCAATTTGCTGCAGAGTTTCACAAGAAGTATTTCATTAGATAAGTATGTGTGCACACTCTAAGGCAGTATGTGAGTTATTAGAAAGTACCCATGAAGGAACTAATACAGTGAAAATGTCAAGGCTTCAACTCCTAAAATCTCAGTTTGAACATATAAAGATGGAAGAAGATGAGACGTTCATGGAGTTTTTCACAAGATTAAATGGTATATGCAACTCCATTGGAGGACTTGGAAAAAGAATTCCGGTACCCAAAATATGTAGGAAAATTCTGAGATCCCTACCAGAACATTTTAACTCCAAGATCACTACTATAGAAGAGTGTAGGAATATAAAAGAAATGAAAGTAGAAGAATTGGTAGGTTCTCTGCAAATCTTTGAACTACATTTCAAACATTATACAAAAACCAAAACAATGCACTCAAAATTGCCCAAAACATGAACGTAATTGAGGAAGAAGAAAATGAAGATGAAGACGTTGATAAGAAAGTATCCCTATTGGCTCAATGGTTCAAAAAATTCTTAAACAAGAAACTTGGGAGACCATACAACAACAAAGGAGCCCAACCGGACCACAAACACAAAATAGGCAAATCTTTTAGGAAGTCCAATGAACTCCAATGCTATAATTGCCAAAAGTATGGACATATATCCACTGAATGTCCAACCAAGAAATCAAAATGAAAAGCCATGGAAGTAGCATGGGATGACACAAATGATTCCAATTCTGAAAACCATTAGTCCGAAAGTGATGATGACAAAAAATCATTAAAAATACTTACGACATCTACAACTATAGTCATTCCCAAACTGAAGAAGTATGAGAGCCAAATGTATGGTTTATTGGTTCACATCATATCATCCCCTCAAGAATGTTGAAAAGCGACCCCAGAGGTCCACTTGAGCTAAATTGTATATTTGAGGATTATGCCTCTTATATAAGCATTACAGTCAAACCAAAAGATTAAGCCTGACTAGTCTAATTGTTAAATTTGAGGATTCCTTGCCTCTAAATATTTTGGTAATTTCATGTTAAAATCATATCAAGAACACAAGTGCATATTAGGAAAATCTGTTACAACAACTTCTAAGTTCCAAGGATACTTCGGTAACACCGAACTTACCTTTGGTACTACTGAAATCGAGCCACGTCAAGCTACCTAATTCCCTCGCTGGTCAGTTCTGTTTAGACTGTCATTCTCTCGCTTCTTCCTTAGTTCAGCTGAAGGGTTGTTCAACCAAAATCAGTAAAATCTAAGGTATTTCCTAGTGTTTTCTCTTTACATCTCAAAAACTAGGATCATTAGCCTTAGGTTTGTCTTCTCTTGATAGGTCTTTATCATTTCACTTCATTTCCCTAAATGGAGTCATCACTGCTTAGAGAAAATAGATCCGTGAAGAAGCATGACAGAGAAGACTCAACCAGTACTAGGCAAAAACTCTACGTTCCAAAGCGCGGACGATCTTCTAACCAATCATCTAGGCCCTCATCCTCTTTAGATCCTGACTCTACCAGTCCCCTTGCTGCTAGATTTTTGAAGAGAAGGATTGCATGTGAAAGAAAAATGTTTCGAACAAGAAACAAATGCATTCGATTTGGGGAAATTATCTTATTTGAGTATAACAAAGAAAGTGTATGAAGAACAATCGTTGTTTTATTAATACTGAGTTCATTTACATCCTCTAATATCCCTTGATTCTAAGATAGATCATTTAAAATATAGGAATTAACAAAGTTCAAATGTCACATTTGAATATCAAATTCGGCAGCATTTCGACTTGTGCTTTGATCATCTCTCTCAGAGGAATGTTGTACGGGTCTGATCATCTGATCTTCCCTTTTTGAGATTATCCCTTATACAAAAGGAGAATTTGAAGTGATGAAGATCAAGCTTGACGATTTCGGCAGCATTTCGGCCCCTTTTCATCATTGGTTGTATAACAGCTTGGTTGCACGACCCGCGCAACCAACTTCTCTCCCTCCTCCTACCTTCAACTTCCTCTAGAGCTCTGACCTTCTTCCAAAATTCTTCCGACCCCCAAATGAGAGTGGGAGTGAGGTATTTATAGGCCTCCATAGATGTAAACCCTCGAACTTTATGCCATGGGCCCCACCTTGTATCAAATCCAACCGCCCATAACAGAATGCTTCTGATCTTTGTTGCACAACCCGCGTAACACATGAAGTTGTTTGCACGACCCTCGCAACCAACTATTTATTGCTCTCCTCATCAAGTTGTTTACGCAACCCGCGCAACCACTTACTACGATACTCAATTTTCTTCTTTCTTTCTCATTTCTTCGTTTCTCCTTAAATCTTCTATCCCTTCAATCTTCTTTCATTTTTTTAATGCTCCAACAGATGCCCCCTTGATTTGTTCTTTGTTCATTTGAATCAAAGAATTAGGATTAATCTTCTAAAATTTCTGGATTTCCTGAAGTGGTTGCACGACCTGCGTAACGGGCGCGTGAGTACCATAATCAGCCCCGTCCTCTATAAATAGCGGAACTCAGCTCATTTCATCATTTCCTCCCTCTGCAGCGAAGCTCTGTCTCGCTTAATCCTCCCCTCGCAACTAAATCTTGTTGCGCGACCCGCATAATGGACTTCCCATTCGGGGAAGGCACAAACCCATTTTGCGAGTCCGCGCTACTGCTTTCAGTTGCGCGACCCATGCAATCGACCCCTTAACCAATTTTCCTAGACTTCAAATTTCTTGAACTTAGCAATCCTCAACCTGTTTCTTTAGAACTTGAACCTTCTCATTATGGCCCACACAAAAAGGACCTTCCACCCCGTCGATCCTCTTGCTGTACATCTTTCACACTAAGAATTACCGAACCCATCTCCTCCTTAAGCCACAAAATCTCCATCATCCCCAGCCCAGCCTTCGCCCAAGCACTTTAAAACAACTAGTAAGCGCCCTGCATTCTTTAAAGAGTTGGTGCTTCCCACCTTTGATTTTGCTGACCGCATCAACACACTCCCATCTCCCATTCATAGAGCCATTTCCATGGGTGACCTCGAAAGACCTCCCAAGAACGGTCGCAAATTTGACTGGTAGGAATGGTTGAAATCAATGACCCATCTTCAAACCATCAGCCAAAAACCCCCTGCTAGGGAAGATACTCCTCCCCCTTCCAAATCGAAGAAGACCCGCCGGAACAAAGCTCAAGAGTTCCAGGAGAAGATTAAGGAACACAACAGAAGAAGCTGCGAAAATCCTGGGAATCAGTCTGAGCAATTGAGGGTATCATGAAATTTGTTAACCCTTATAAATAAGGTACAACGGTGATTCTGGTGAACTTTCATCGCCACCATTCCATCTTGAATTGTGAGCCCCGGGATCAAATGCACGGAGAAAAGCTAGCTTACACAGAGTCCTAGTCGTTCAGAGAACTAGGAATTCTGGAAGGCATTCTGCTGCCAAAGAAGCCGAGGCAATAGCTAGGTGATATCCATCCTATGATCTTCCTCACTCCATCTCACGATCCCCACAACTTGATCCAACCCATTTCTACTAGACGCTTCAACAGCGTTTCAGCGAATGCCGACTCATCTGGAGTCCCGAGGAATTCAGAACAAGGGGTCTCTTGGCCCCCCATAATTATTATTCCGAGTGGACCACAATGATTCTGACGAAGCATTCAAAGATCTTGACCAAGATAGACCTTTATATTACGATTGAGGCATTGCTGCAACCTTTATACAAGGAACCTTCTATCCTGAAGGGATTTCTTAACTACTGGTGTCCCTCAACCAATTATTTCCATCTCCCTAGGGGTGAAATGAGCTTCATGCTTTGGGACATTCACAGGATTTGCTGGTCTCCTAATAACCAGAAAAATTTATGATGAAGTCATTCCAACTAACGATGAATTAGCATGTGTTTCTTCACCTGGCCGCCTTACCTCCATTTCAGAAATGACTAGCAAACTTTTCAGGGAGATGTCCAAGTTTTCGAAGATCCACAAGATCTCTCCCATGCAATCGTTCGTACACTTCAGCAGGACCCTCTGGTAACTTCTATTCTTTTCAAATTAACAATTTTCATCTCATCTTGATTTATATAAATTTCGCATCACCCGTCTTTCCTTCTTCTTTCAGTTCAATGGCAATCATTCGCAAGAGCTGGAAGGCCTCCGTAAAAACATAAAAGAGCGCCCCGAGTATTCTCTCGATAGGGAGCTTGTGGCATTCCTCGCCTATTGGCTAAGCATGGTAGTCTTGCCTAGCTCGAAGTGGGTAGATGTCGTCCGTCCCTCAGTTTTTGTAGTTGCTGGTGCTATAGCCGAAGGATTCAAGTATTCCCTTGCCCCTCTGAAAAGGCCAAGCTATATGTCCTAGAGGGGGGGGGGGTGAATAGGACTATGCCAAATTTAAAATAAAATTAGCGGAAATAAATTAAACCAATAGCCTTACAATCTGAATCAATTCACAAAGCTAAATTTAAATCACTTTGATAAATAGGTATTGAGAGATTGATACAAATTCAGTTCTAAGGACAACCTTACACCATAATAAACAAGGGCTTATGGTAGGACAACCTTATTTCTAGAACCTCTTTTGGATCAAGGACTCAATTTTAATATAAGTAAATGAAATAGCAAGGAATTGAAATTAAATGCAGAAGTAAGATCTAAATTATTACAACCATCCCCACACTTGCTTGAAATGTAAATAGTTACAACATTCACATCCACTTGTACATTCCACACAATCGAATGATAAAAGATATGAAAATTAAGAAAGCATTCAATCCACAAGACAAAGAGTTATAGTGGTTCGCCTGTGTGTACACCCAACTATTTTCCAACAGCCACACAAAAAGCTACTCCACTCCTAATATCCTCACACAGGGGATATTAGCGTTCACTATCAAATAGGTTTTCACGGGTTCACCAAAAACCTTTACAATTGTGTCTTTTTCACTTGGGCTTACACAATTCAAAAACCCCTCTTTTCTGAGTTTTCTGGTTTTCCTCAGACAACCAATACAATGAGATTTTTCTGGTTCAACCTCAAACAAAACTAGTACAATGAGATTTTTCTGGCTTAACCTCAAACAAAACCAAAAGAAATGAAATTTTACAGAATTGTAAAATACCTGGATTTCTCCTTTTCGTAGCAGCCCGGTAGAACCAATCGGAGTAGATGATTGAATGTCAAAGATCAATTTCCAATACTCACATTCATAAGGTTCTAAATTCTAATAGATTTTAGATTTAACTCGTTGGGCGTAGCTATATTTGATTTTGATTCCAAGAAGAAGGAATAAGATAATTCCTCTTTTCAAATAAGATTGGAATATAGAAACAAAATCAAATTAAATAAGCTAGCAAAAAGGAATATTAAATAAGCACAATGTAGCTTAAAATAAGCACAGACTTATCTCAGAGTGATCACTTAAAAATTCTTGAATTGAATCGGGTTGAAGTGTGAAAACTCTGAATTTCGTGTTCAATTTATAGAAGCAGAAATCGCTCCTACGACTGGTCTTAGAAACCTACGACTGGTCGTAGCTCTAACAAATTTTTGAAAAATTAAGCGCAATCTTTGAAAGTCGTTCCACGATTGGTCGTGAGTATCCTACGACTGGTCGTGGGTCACCTACGACTGGTCGTAGATCCCTACGACTGGTCGTAAGACCAGAGATTACGTTGCTGGACTTTGAGTCGTAGCTCCACGACTGGTCGTGGACGAGTCGAAGCCACACCTACGACTGGTTGAAGGACCTTAAGGACTGGTCGTGGGCGTACCAAAAATTCTGAAAAATCTTCAACTACTTAGGACTGGTCGTGGAATTTTTTGGACTAGTCGAACCAATGCTAGGACTGGTCGAACAAGAGCTAGGACTGGTCTTAGAATAGACCAAACTTATGTAAAATAAATATTTGATTAATGTATCCAAAGTGACCTACTTAAAGGGTCAACCTAAGGTCATTCAAACCTGAACCATGTCGTATGGACATTGAACTTCAACCATTCAACGAATGTAGATATTTTGAACCATAACAGGCTTGAGATCTTGAACCAGATCATGCTTGAGATCTTGAACCATATCATGCTTGAGATCTTGAACTTGTTGTAGCTTTAAACTTGAGATCTTCATCAACATAAAACTACTTCATGCGTTTGTTTCTTCAGACTTGAACTTCAACATTGTAGCTTCTTGAGACTTCAACATGTAGCTTCTTGAGACTTCAACATGTAGCTTCTTGAAGAGTTTATGCAGTGTCTTGAATTCAAATAAATCATCATACAAGTACAGGACACAGATAGATGTTTTGACACATCAAAATTTGACAACCAAAGGAGCCTGAGACCATAACACTTACAATCTCCCCCTTTGTCAAATTTGTGACAAAACACCCAAATAATAATACTTCCAATTGAAACTAAAGTACTCACAACAAGTTCAACAATAGAGAAGCATACACACCACAAGTTCATCATTAGAGAAGCATGCACAGATATATATGATAAGTAATAACTAGCATCATTCTCTCATAACTACCCCTGAGAAGCTTAACTCCCCCTGAGTAATAGGTAATAGGAGCACATCTCCCAAAACTTCTCCCCCTTTTTGTCACAAAATGACAAAGGAAGAAGGGCAGCAATGATAATGAATATAGCAGTTAGAATATAGATTCAAGAGAGCTTTAGTGCATAATTCAAAAAGTCAGTGAGCATGTAAAGTTCAGACTTTAAATAAAATATTACAGACCCATCAAAAAATTCAGTCAGAACCAGAGGATGGAGCAGGATTAGAAGGATCAATTTTGTGTAAACCCTTAGCAATCCGCCTCATATATTTGCGTAGATAAGAGAATTGCGTGTCTTGGGTAACACGAATTTGAGCCACCTGCTCTTGAAGGGAATTCAATCTCTCATCAAAATCAGAGGGCAGAAAATCAGGATCATCAGCCGAGTCTGACTCAAGTTCTTCAAATAAATCATCCATATTCACGTCTTCAGTAGGATCACCAGCTTGACCTGCATCTCCTGCTTCAGCACCACTGTTACCAGCATCCACTTGGCCATCAGCCAATTCTAAATTCATCTTGTTAATATTGGAATTATTAAAAGGGAGATGATGGATGGGTTTTTCTCTAGTAGGCATAGCCACGAGCATATGATTTGCCAGCATAGTCAACAAATAGCCAAAGGATATATCACTATGTCCAGGATGGTGACGAGACAGAATAATGGAATGACAAATTAAAGAAGGTAAACATATTTTTGCACCAGAGATGACAGAATGCAAAACATGAACCATAAAAGCAGTAAGTTCGGTTTTATTACCAGCACGTGGATAAAGATTAGAGATGAAAATCTTATGAAGTACCCTGTGTCTGGGTAACAAACCTTGAGGGAAGTGCATGACCTTTATGAGTCCAGTGAACATCCAAATTACATAAATCTCTAGTAAGCATTCTTCGTTCAGATTCTGAGAGACTGTCATGTAAAATATTAATTGGAATGCTCTCATCATTGACAGGTATTTCCATAATGTCAGCAATCAAATGTCGATCCACTAAAAACAATCCTTCTTGAGTATCAACTTTAAAAGTTAAATCTCAAGAGAAAAATCACAGATACATGCAAACATGGATTGGGCAATGGACTGGTATGCAGCTCCACCCCAATGCAAGATGTTATCCCATCCCACAGATTCCAACAGATGAGGGATACCAAATGAAGCAATGTGATTAACATTCACAGGACGCTCAACAATAACATTGCGCATACATAAATCCCGAACATTAGAAGGATCATTTTTGGGAGACCGAAGATGCCGTTGTGCAATAAAAGTTGACCTAGATGAAGAGGGACCTCTAGTAGTTTTCTTTTTACGTCTAGCATCCATTTTCAAATGAGGATTTCAAGGAAACAACAAAATGCAAGATAGAAGAAATGGGTTTTAGATAGAACAGATTTTTCAAGATAAAACCCCAATCTTGCAATGAACGACCAAATAGATTCTACAAGAATGTGATTTGAAACACTAATATCAAGAATCTACAATAAAAATGCAAAGGAACCACTAACCTTGAAGTACTAAGATGGTGGGTTCGACCGGTCGTAGCTAGAGCCGTTGGAGGGTAAAAAGAAATGAGGAAGAAGAGTCAAAATCCCCAAAATAAAGTGAAATCCCGAGTTTCACGACCGGTCGTGTAAGTGTTCGACCGGTCGTAGCACGACCGGTCGTGTACACTCACGACTGGTCGAGTACGACTCAAAAATTTACAATTTTTTCAAATAATTTTCAAATTTAAGCAAATAAATCATCAACTTATGTACATTATGATACACCAAATCATGCAAATTCAATTTAAATTGCACATACCGAGATCAAACTTTAATTTATTAAACCTGCTTTTGTCGAGCGGTTTAGTGAAAATGTCCGCAAGTTGAGTCTCGGTTGGAATGTAATCCAAATATATTACCTTTTCTTCCACTAATTCACGAATGTAATGAAATCTAATGTCAATATGCTTAGTACGTGAATGCTGAACTGGATTTTTAGAGATATTTATTGCACTGGAATTATCGCAAAATAAAATCATAGAATCCTGAGTAATTCCATAATCGCTTAACATTCGTTTCATCCAAACAAGTTGAGTACATGCATTTCCAGCAGCAATGTATTCAGCCTCAGCTGTTGATAGCGATATAGAACTTTGCTTCTTACTAAACCAAGAAACAAGACAATTTCCAATGTAGAAACAACCACCACTGGTTGATTTCCTATCATCAATGTTTCCAGCCCAGTCAGCATCTGCGTACCCGGCTAATTGAACATTAGTCTCATGTGGATACCAGAGACCCAGTTTAATAGAACTTGCGACATATCGCATAATCCGCTTAACAGCAGTTAAGTGAGATTCTTTAGGATTTGATTGATAACGAGCACAAATACCAACACTCAAAGCGATATCTGGTCTACTAGCAGTCAGATAAAGTAAACTACCATTCAAACTACGATACAATTTAGGATCCACATCATTACCTGTAGAGTCTTTTGAGAGTCTCAAAGTTGTACTCATAGGAGTATCAAATTTTTTACCTTTCTCAAATCCAAATTTCTTGATTAAATTCAGAGCATATTTGGTTTGAGAGATGAAAATTCCATCTGGTTGTTGTTTAACTTGCAACCCTAGGAAATAGTTTAATTCTCCTACCATGCTCATTTCGAATTTAGACTTCATCAAATCTGTAAACTCAACAGTCATGTTAGTACAGGTTGATCCATAAATAATATCGTCAACATATATTTGAACCATTAGAATATCATCGTTATGTTTCTTAACAAAGAGCGTCTTATCAACACATCCCATCTGAAAATTATGACTCAGTAAAAACTTAGTCAGTTTTTCGTACCATGCTCTAGGAGCTTGTTTCAGACCATAGAGAGCTTCTTAAGACGATACACATGATCAGTAAATTTAGGATCTTCAAACCCTGTAGGTTGTTCAACATATACCTCTTCATGTAAATCACCATTCAGAAAGGCACTCTTTACATCCATTTGATAAATTTTAATCTTTCTAAAACATGCAATGGAGATAAAAAGTCTGATTGATTCAAGACGAGCTACAGGGGCAAATGTCTCATTATAGTCAATACCTTCAATTTGTGTATACCCCTGTACAACTAGTCTTGCTTTATTTCGAATATATATTCCAAGTTCATCAGACTTGTTTTTGAAAATCCATTTTGTTCCAATAATATGTTTATCTTTAGGTCTAGGAACAAGGTACCAGACATCATTTCTGACAAACTGATTAAGTTCTTCTTGCATTGCAAGAATCCAGTTTTCATTCGAAAGTGCTTCTTTTACGTTAACCGGTTCAATCTGGGATGTAAAGCACACGTAGTTACATATGTCCTCTAATTGTCTACGAGTGCGCACACCAGTGAGAGGGTTTCCAAGTATTTGAGAAGTTGGATGATCTTTAACAGTCCTTAATTCAGAATTAGGTTCACTTGATGAAGTTTCTTGTTTTTCAAGTATAAGCACTTCATCATTATTTGAACTAGGGACAGGTGTATTCAAAAGATCGTCAATCATAACATTTATTGACTCTTGAATCACACCGGTCCTGTTGTTCAGAACACGATATGCACGACTGTTTAAAGAATATCCTAAAAAGATCCCTTCATCACTTTTAGTGTCAAATTTTCCCAAATTTTCACGGTCACGCAAAATATAGCACTTGCTGCCAAAAACTCGAAAGTATTTGACAGAAGGCTTTTTCTCAAACCACATTTCATAAGCCGTTTTATTATTAGTTTTACAGATATAAACACGGTTAATAATGTAGCAGGCTGTATTCACTGCTTCAGCCCATAGATTCCTAGGGAGCTTCATGCTATTTAACATAACATTTCCCATTTCTTGAAGCACTCTATTCTTCCTCTCGACAATTCCATTTTGTTGAGGAGTTTTAGGTGCAGAGAATTCATGCGATATTCCCTGATCGCTACAGAATTTCTCAAAACCGCTATTTTCAAATTCGGATCCATGATCACTACGGATCTTGTTGACTTGAGAACTTTTTTCAGTTTGAATCCGTTTTATAATTTTTTTCACTTCATCAAGGGTTTCTGATTTGTTTCTCAAGAATGAAACCCAAGTGAATCTTGTATAATTATCTACAATAACTAAGATGTATTTTTTGCCACCTCGACTTTCCGTTCTTGTTGGTCCTATAAGATCCATGTGGAGAAGCTCGAGTGGTCTTGTGGTGGTATTGGAGTTCACCTTTTTGTGAGAGCTCCTAGTTTATTTACCATACTGGCATTCACCACAAATCTTGTCTACTTTTTGTATCTTAGGTAGACCTCTAATTAGTTCTCCTTTGCTCAATCTGTATAAATTTCGATAGTGTACATGTCCGAGGCGTTTATGCCATAATTCTGTCTCATCGGTATGGACCATGTAACACGTTTGTTTAGATGAGCTACTATCGCTTACTATATAGCAGTTTTCAGAAGTTCTGCGACCAGTTAATATTACAGAACCTTTTCATTTATAATTTCACAACCTTGATTAGAAAATTTAACATTATGGTTGTTATCGCATATTTGAGATATGCTCAACAGGTTGTGTTTTAAACCCTCAACATATAAAACATTTTTAAATAAGGGAAGGTTATAGAGTTGGACCGTACCTTTGCCAATTATCTTGCAGTTGCTACCATCACCAAATGTGACTGACCCATCAGCCATATCTTTAAGATCGGTGAATAGTGCTTTGTCGCCTGTCATATGTCTGGAGCATCCACTGTCTAGGTACCATTTCGAATGGCTTGTAGCTTTGAAAGCAGTGTGAGCAACCAAACAGGCAACCTTAGGAACCCATTTCAGTACTGTTTTAGGTTTAGGAGAATAATTGGTCTTCTTTTGTTTATAGTTGTAAGAGTGACCTAATGAGTTAGATTTTAATAGCTCCTTAAGTAAATCAACAATTTTTTCAGCTAGTGGGTTTCGAATCTGATTTTTGAAATTTACATAGCTGCTTTTGGGTTTATGAAAAGTTTTTGTATTTTTAGAAAAAACATGACTAGTACCTTTTCCTTTTGAGTTAGAAGACTCTCCTTTCACAAAATTGGAACTAGTATTCTTCTGTTTAGGAGATGTGTTTTTATCATAGCCCAACCCGGATCGATCGCCACATTTTCTTGATCCGGATAATAATTTTTCTAATTTTGGATCACCTTGGGCATATCTCCATGTGTCCTTCAAACTCAGAAGAGAAGATACTTCATTTTTAAGTTTCTCATTTTCAGATTTTAAATTTTCAATTAGGGAGGTTTTGAATTCTAGATCACACTTTGATTTTTCAAAACAATCTGAAATTTGAGATTTTTCTAAAACAAGGGTTTCAAAACATTCTTTAAGTTTAAAAAACATTTCTTTTTGAAGTTTAAGTTTGACAGCAATTTTACAACTTTCCTTATATAAGGCATTGTAAGCATCTTGGAGATCTTCATCATATTCATGATCACTATCCAAATTTTCTTCACTTGTTGAATCATTGTGATCGGAAAAGGTAAACTTGGCTAGAGTCATAAGGGCCTTAAGTTCACTGCCTGACTCGGTTTCTGAATTTTCTGATTCAGAAGAGGCTTCAGAATCAGACGATTCATCCCAAGTAGCCAACATACCCTTCCTTTTGGGTCTGTCCTTTTTAGGACATTTGTTTGCTAAATGCCCATATTCTTGACAGTTGTAGCATTGACTATCTTTCAATGATTTTCAAGTTTTAGACTTAGGTTTGGAGCGTTTCTTTTCATTTCCCTTTTGAAAATCGACTCTTTTCTTACTTTTGAAAATCTTATAAAACTTTTTCGCCAAAAGGGCCATATCATCTTCAGACTTTTCTGAATCTGAATTTTCTTGAGTAATACTTTTAGATGACTTTAAAGCAATAGATTTACCTTTAGGAGCTTTAAAACTTAATTCATAGGTTTGTAAAGAACCAACTAATTCTTCTACCTTCATATTATCCGTATCACGAAGTTCCTGGATTGCGGTTACCTTAGAATTGAACCGTTCAGGAAGAGAGCGTAGTATTTTTGCACACACTTTACTTTCTGGGATCTTATCACCAAGACCCCACATTGAGTTTACAATGTCATTCAATCTAGTGTAAAAGTCCATAAACATTTCATTTTCCTCCATATGAATTTCTTCAAATTTAGTTGTGAGGAGTTGGACCTTAGATTTCTTGACAATTGATGTACCTTCGTGTGTCATTTCTAAAATATCTCAGGCTTGCTTTGCAGTATCACAGGATATGATTCTTTTGAACTCATCCAGTGATAATGCGCAAGTGATTGCATTTAGTGCTTTAGCATTAGCACTACTCTCATTTTTCTGAAGTGTGGTCCATTGGTAATATGGTGTAATTTTCATAGATTTTGAACCATCAACACCAGTTACTTCCATGATCGGAGGATTCCATTCAGTCACTGTGGCTTGCCACACACTTTCGTCCATTGATTTGAGGAAGATCCTCATTCTGTCTTTCCAATAGGAATAGTTGGAGCCATCAAAGGGAGGAGGTCTAGTAACTGAACGGCTATCAAAATTTGACATCTTTTTATATAGCTTAGATCGTTAGCTCAGGAAATAAATCCAAATAAAAAGCAACAAAATGAGCTATTAGGCTTTGATACCACTTGAAAAGGCCAAGCTATATGTCCTAGAGGGGGGGGGGGGGGTGAATAGGACTATGCCAAATTTAAAATAAAATTAGCGAAAATAAATTAAACCAATAGCCTTACAATCTGAATCAATTCACAAAGCTAAATTTAAATCACTTTGATAAATAGGTATTGAGAGATTGATACAAATTCAGTTCTAAGGACAACCTTACACCATAATAAACAAGGGCTTATGGTAGGACAACCTTATTTCTAGAACCTCTTTTGGATCAAGGACTCAATTTTAATATAAGTAAATGAAATAGCAAGGAATTGAAATTAAATGCAGAAGTAAGATCTAAATTATTACAACAATCCCCACACTTGCTTGAAATGTAAATAGTTACAACATTCACATCCACTTGTACATTCCACACAATCGAATGATAAAAGATATGAAAATTAAGCAAGCATTCAATCCACAAGACAAAGAGTTATAGTGGTTCCCCTGTGTGTACACCAACTGTTTTCCAACAGCCACACAAAAAGCTACTCCACTCCTAATATCCTCACACAGGGGATATTAGCGTTCACTATCAAATAGGTTTTCACAGGTTCACCAAAAACCTTTACAATTGTGTCTTTTTCACTTGGGCTTATACAATTCAAAAACCCCTCTTTTATGAGTTTTCTGGTTTTCCTCAGACAACCAATACAATGATATTTTTCTGGTTCAACCTCAAACAAAACCAGTACAATGAGATTTTTCTGGCTTAACCTCAAACAAAACCAAAAGAAATGAAATTTTACAGAATTGTAAAATACCTGGATTTCTCCTTTTCGTAGCAGCCCGGTAGAACCAATCGGAGTAGATGATTGAATGTCAAAGTTCAATTTCTAATACTCACATTCATAAGGTTCTAAATTCTAATAGATTTTAGATTTAACTCGTTGGGCGTAGCTATATTTGATTTTGATTCCAAGAAGAAGGAATAAGATAATTCCTCTTTTCAAATAAGATTGGAATATAGAAACAAAATCAAATTAAATAAGCTAGCAAAAAGGAATATTAAATAAGCACAATGTAAGTTAAAATAAACACAGACTTATCTCAGAGTGATCACTTGAAAATTCTTGAATTGAATCGGGTTGAAGTGTGAAAACTCTGAATTTCGTGTTCAATTTATAGAAGCAGAAATCACTCCTACAACTGGTCTTAGAAACCTACGACTGGTCGTAGCTCTAACAGATTTTTGAAAAATTAAGCGCGATCTTTGAAAGTCCTTCCACGACTGGTCGTGAGTATCCTACGACTGGTCGTGGGTCACCTACGACTGGTCGTAGATCCCTACGACTGGTCGTAAGACCAGAGATTACATTGCTGGACTTTGAGTCGTAGCTCCACGACTGGTCGTGGACGAGTCGAAGCCACACCTACGACCGGTTGAAGGACCTCCAAGACTGGTCGTGGGCATACCAAAAATTCTGAAAAATCTTTAACTACTTAGGACTGGTCGTGGAATTTCTTGGACTAGTCGAACCAATGCTAGGACTGGTCGAACAAGAGCTAGGACTGGTCTTAGAATAGACCAAACTTATGTAAAATAAATATTTGATTAATGTATCCAAAGTGACCTACTTAAAGGGTTAACCTAATGGTCATTCAAACCTGAACCATGTCGTATGGACATTGAACTTCAACCATTCAACGAATGTAGATATTTTGAACCATAACAGGCTTGAGATCTTGAACCAGATCATGCTTGAGATCTTGAACCATATCATGCTTGAGATCTTGAACTTGTTGTAGCTTTAAACTTGAGATCTTCATCAACATAAAACTACTTCATGCGTTTGTTTCTTCAGACTTGAACTTCAACATTGTAGCTTCTTGAGACTTTAACATGTAGCTTCTTGAGACTTCAACATGTAGCTTCTTGAAGAGTTTATGCAGTGTCTTGAATTCAAATAAATCATCATACAAGTACAGGACACAGATAGATGTTTTGACACATCAAAATTTGACAACCAAAGGAGCATGAGACCATAACACTTACACCCTCCAATTTTGTATTCGATTTATAAATCTTTTAGAGAAATCACTTCACATGTGAAAAGTCCTTCCGTTGACTCTACCTCCACCTACGCTCCATGACACTACTTCATTGGTTGGCTTGGTGTATATTTCCCCTAGACCTTTGAAGTTTCGGAGAAAGCTTACATTCACTCTTCCTATATTCCACTCTGGTTCTTTTAAAAGAGAGCTTTGGTGAAGAGATCTTATGATTAGGTGAAAGATGTAATCTCTTCCGATGACAAGATCAATTATTTCCATTTTTGCCTAGATCATTATACAGTAGACACATAAAATAAACACGGGGGCACTTACCTTGGGGGAAAGAGCCTTTTTCTTATCGAACCGATCGTGTAGTGTCCCATTGAGGGAAGGAATATAATTTTGGAGAGAACCATATTACCCAAGTCATTTTGCTAGTCAATTCGTCTTTGACCAAGCGGTTCTGGAGGATTGCGGATTAGTGACCAGATGGATGCGGAGTTACGAAACTGGTCCATATAATTGGGCGATGATATGGAAACAATTGTTGGGCTGATGATTCAACTCTTCCTTCATCATTCCATGCTGCGATCATACCCCTCGGGCCTCATACAGTCACATGAGATGGTGGGTTCACCAATCATATTTGGTAAGGAAAGGTTTGTCGGTGTTTAAGCTTATTTGGCTTTCGCCACCGAGGCTGAGGGGTTGTACAATAGAAGAAGGGGTAGGTTTTATACCAGAGACAAGTCGTGCCCCCTTTTTTGGTCATCTTTGCGTTAAGATATCCGTAGATGAACCCATTCATGAATGAAAACCTAATAATACCCTGGAAGGATGGGTAGCCTATGGAGTCATTCGAGAATTTGAAAAAGTTCCCCGAGACTGCTCTGAGAGGATAGTTGAGGAGATAACGGGAGTTGTTTCTCCAATTCAAGAAGATGTTGTCAATCCTCCAGATCAGCCAACTTCTTCAACCAATCCTCAAGATCAGCCAACTTCTTCTCCTGCCCCCAGGACCGTCCATCCCAGTCCCTCATCGCCGATGACAAGGTCTAGGACGCACTCCCAAGCCTCTCCCCCTTCACCTCAAGAAGGGACTGTTGCTTCTGCTTCCCCGGCTCTAGTCAGTACAACTCTTCAGCCAGGGAGCAGTCGGTCTCCTCTCTCTAAAGGGAAGCAGGTTGTAATTGAAGAAGTTAGCGAAGGAGTTCAGAGGGTGAAGGTTCTACCTTCTCGTCTGAAAATACTGCTTCTGGTGAATATGAGACTGAAGGGGGGAATGAAGATGATGACTATGAGGAAGGAGAAGTCGACATTGATGGTGAAGAAGACATTGCTGCGGAGGGTGTTTTTGCCAACGTAGATCATCTCCCTTTAACTTCTGAAGTTGTTCCTGATATTACTGTCCCTGCAACGACTACACTGATGGTGGAGGAAGGAGAAGATGAACCCCTGGACTATGGGGAATATGGATATTCGCCGGGTAAAAAAATCTTATTATTCTTTATTTTCTTTTCTTTCTTTCTTTCATCATCTTTTTTTTTTCTTATATGTTATTATGTATTTTATTTTAGGTGCTCATATTGCCAGTACTAGGACGGAGGGTACTTCCCTTGTGGATTTTCCTCATACTGTACCAATAGCTTCTCCGAGGGTCTCTTTAGCTTCTTTGGTGCCCCCAAGGATAGTGGTTCGCAGAATTGTTTTTTCAGTGGAGCCAACTGATCTGCCAACTCCTACTACCATAGATTCAAGCACCGAAGCTAGAGCTCCTTCTTTTATTGAGATGGTAGGATCTGGTCTTCCTCTTACCGGAGAAATGCAATCTCTCGTTGTTCCAGTGCTAGCAAAAGGTATATTTCTTTCTTTGTTTACGTTTCTCTTATCATTTATACTTACAGTTCCTCTATAACTTTGCCTTTTCATTTTTTAACAGGGAACTTACCTCAGAGCGGCACAGCTAGTTCCGATTCGGTTACCACCTCGTCGGATATGTTATCTTTTGAGAAGATTCCCAAATACAAGTTAACATTGATTAGAAACTCCATGTCGGCAGTCGTCGAAATGTTTAAAGACCCTAATCAATGGTCGGATCTAGCAGTTTCCATAGATGTTCTAGATAGTGCTGCAAGAATGGCCAAAGTCAATGTTTCTTCTATGCGCGATGCTCTCACGAAATTTCATAATTCAATAGTTGCCCTGAAATCAGCTGAAACTACGGTTGTTCCACCAGAAATATTAGAGTATGGGAGACAGTTAGCATCTTCCAGAGAGAAATTTTCCCAGATTACTCCCATCATCTCTCGTCATAACCAAGAATAGTTATCCTTGCGAGAGGAATTGAAGACTTTTGCTAATAATAAGACGACTATCTAAAACCGCATTGCTCTTTTGAAGCAAGAGATCGTCCAGTTGGAGAAGCAATATTTGGAGGAAGATTTGAATATCAAGAGAGTATAGGAGAAGATACAATCCAGCCTTCATTCTATGGACGCCGAGCGGTCTGAACTGGCCAAGAACGAAGAGCTAATTACTTCATTGGAGAAAAAGTTAGCTGCCATTTCAGATCCTACCAGAATCATTTCAAATGCCAAATTGGAACATGTAGCTGCTCAAGTTCATCTTCAGGAAAACTTGTAACAATACTTAGCAGCATTAGGCATGGTTGGAGAGTTATGAGAGATGAAATTTTGTCGTATTTTCTTTTGTTATTACAAGTACTCTTTGAATTGCAAGCTATACAAGTATTTCGTGATGTTCTTGAAAATGATTGTCTCTTTTGCATTTTCTTTTTATACTTATGCATATTTGTTTATGCGATATTATGATTGATGAATTATACTTTTATTTAAGCATCTCTTATGACTATTAGTTAGGGATTTCCTACATGATTCTCATCCTAGTTGGCAGCACTAAGTTTTAGTTTAGTCAGATAATCACACACAGTTTATGCTCTTGAGTAGTGGAGCCACGCAGTTTTTTAGATTCTTAAGTAGTGGAGTTGGGTCTCACGTTATGGTCTATGTAACTGTAAGTATTATGGTTTCCTATTCCTTTGGTTGTCAAATTTTGTGGTGCCGAAAACACAATCTACGTCTTGTGTAGCATGTTGATTTATATGTTCAAGACACTGCATCAATGCTACAAGTTAAGAACTGTGATCCACTTCAAAAAATGCAAGGTCAAGTTCTTTGTCCACTTCTGTAAGCTTCAATGTTCAGAATATTTCAAGAGCTACAGCAGAAGACAAGTGCTTGCTCAAGACTCAAGTACAGCTCGAGATAATGTTCAACTCAAGATGAAGTACAACTCAAGAACAACAAATCCAAGCTTTTGAAGATCTCAAGTTCAAGCTACATCTTATAGAGATCTCAAGTTTCATAATCTTCAAGAACGACAAATCCAAGCTTTTGAAGATCTCAAGTTCAAGTTACATCTTGTAGAGATCTCAAGTTTCATAATCTTCGAAGGTCAACCATCATCAGAAGAAATGAAGTTTCAATGTCCTTACTTCACATTTAAGGTATGAATGACCTTAGATTGACCTTAGGGTAGGTTATTTTGTATACATAATTCAAATTGAATCTTTGTATAAGTGTTTGGTCTGTTCTAAGACTAGTCCTGGACTCTATTAGACTAGTCTTAGAACTGGTTCAACCAGTCCAAGAAATTCCAAGACCAGTCCTAAGTTGTTGTAAATTTTCAGAATTTTTTGGTTGAGCTTCGATCAGTCCTGGAGTCTGCTCGACCGGTCGTAGGAAAGTGCCGACTCATTCACGACCAGTCCTACAACTACGACTCAAACTCCAGCAACCATTCCTAGTTCCTCACGACTAGTCGTGGGTTGGTCACGACCAGTCGTGGAGGCCTCACGACTAGTCGTGGACACCCTACGACCATTTGTGGAATGGTTTTTGTAACATCCCGGATTTTTGCCAATCTGGGATTAGACATCCTTAGGCGATGGGTTGATCCTAACACCTTATTAACTTGTCAGAACTGAATCCCACAGTCTAAAATCGCTCCTTAACCCATTTCCTTCACAAATCCCACCCTTCACCACCTTGTTTTTTAAAATTTTCTAAGTACTTTCACCCTAGACACTATCTTAAACTAGCTAAGTAGTATAACTTGGATCACTTTATATACAAACTACAAAGGACTAAGTACCACCTCAGACAGAAATCTTACAGGACTAAGTCCTTTAGAAATTAGGCGAGATTTAGCTAGTGTTAAACTAGAGTGCCTGTGAAATTAGCACCAATCACTTTAAATACGATCTGCAAGACCCAAAACTTGTAGAATCATTAACGCTAGGTTACCCTAAAATATAGGATCAATCTCATTACCCGGTTGCTCACAGGAGCATCTCGAAACTCCGTATCGGTTCTGGACCGCACGTCAGAAGTCCGATTAACACGAAGTTAAGGAATTAGGACCGCCTCGCTGGGCTTGACAACCATCTCGGAAATCAAATCCAGATAGTGTCCCAACGCTATTCGCTTGAGCTCGGAGTGAAGAGTGTGAGAAATGTGAAATTAATTCAAAATAAAATATCTTGAATAGTAATCTGGCACCTCTCGCTTGCGGATCAGTTTTAAGCAACCAGACCGTCAGAATCAGACCAAATTACACCCTCGGATCAGGAGAAATTTCATACGCATTTACATGTACTCGGAATCTCCGATCGAGATCCGCTGACAGTTGAACTGAAACTGGTCCGCTACGCGTGATCTGAGAACCCTACTGAAAAAAAAACTTAATAGAACCTAGATCCATTGTCGGTGAGCTTAAGTCCAACCTTTGGCTCAAGGAAGCCTCTCAGAAGTCCTCCGTTGAGCTGAAACTGACCCGCTTTGGTTATAACCTAAGTATACTTTGACCTAGAGTCTGTTTCGGTGAGTTTTTAGGCTATATAAGGACCTTAAACCTTGTCTCATTGCAGCCATACGAATTTGAGAGAAAACCTAGAGAGAGAAGAGAGAAAAGAGAGAGAAAGTGTGGGAGCAGTGGGAGAACCTCCTTGCCACTCTTCCCTGCCGCTTTACGAGCTACACCGCTCCGTTCTAATCGCTTTCCCGGCGATTCCAGCTTTGTTTCAAGGTTAAAAACCCTAACCCTAATCTGATTTGGGGCTTGAGTGGTTGTAGGTTATGAAATAGCTAACCTATTTGATTTTATAGGTTGCCAAACTACCGAATACGGAAGCTTAACAAACCTATCGACTTCGTTACGATTCTACGACAAAAGGTGAGGACTTTAGGTGTATAGGTTATGGTTTTCAACGCTTTCAATGTCCGATAATGATAGATTCATGATCTGCATGCAATTGCACATGTACAAAGTGCTATCTGTTTTCCGTTTCGATTAAAGATGAAAAATATGGAATTCTACATACTCTAGGTATTTCAAGAAACTACCGTATACGTACAAATTTTGGAAATGTGTATGACATGATTATTTGTCGTATAAATATATTATATGTGGATAAATTACCTGTTTGGCGAAAGGATTCGCCCTAATACATGATTTGCTTATATACAATATGTATGTTGAAATTGTGTATTCTAGAAAATACCGTATACGTATAAATTTTGGAGATGTATTTATCATGATTATTTGCTATATGAATATATTATACATGGATAAAATACTCGCTTGGCTAAAGGATAGCCCTAATACATGTTTTGCTAACATACTGATCAGGGTCGAATATTGCATATCAGACCCCAGTAATTACTTGATTTTACATACATGATAATATTTAATGCCAGATTTTACTCGTGTTTTTGTTACAGGAGGAAATTAAGAGCGTGTATAGCAAAATGATGTTAAAAGCATATATTTGACGCTCTAAAATTACCAGAGCACGAGATGTACTCCAGAAAACCAATGGTGAAGATATACACGCCTGGGATCTGAGGAAAGCACGATAAGAGGCCTGAAATTGGTGCAAAATGCAAGATCACATATTTCCCGCCATCCGATCAACTCGAAACTTCATACATGGGATTAGGGACATTAATTAACCGTACATTTCAATTTCAGCCCTCGGATCACTATGGAAGTGCCCCAACTGACAAATCAGCCCATAAACCGTTGATTCTCGGCCCACCTGATATCTGAAAATGCTTCAACTTCGGATTCAACGCATTAATATGGGAGACAAAGAAGATGGACGGTGAGGATTTCCAAGAAACATCATAGTAGACCCCACACCGTGGTGGGTGTATACAGTGTACATGTGTACCATCGCCACACCAAATCGGTCAGCGCTGCTGACCGCTTTCTAAATCGAAGGCGCGACCGAATTTAAAAAAAAAACGGAAACGTCCGTCTTCGGCAACAGCGTTCGCACGGCGCAGATTTCAGGCGAGTTGTGGGCCCCACCTATTGTCCAAACGGACAATCCAATCCGTCCATTCCCTTTCCAAGGTCGATGTTACCAAGGTGTAGGTGGCCGAATTACCAAAAAGAGCGATTATGGAAATCTAACCGTTCAAACATCGGTTGGACGGTGGAACAGAAAACCATGTGGGCCTCGTCAACAGAAGGTGGAAACTGCATATTCCCGACCGAAATTTTCCCCTCCATCCAATGGACGGAGTGGATTTCCTAACAAAACATTACAGTGGACCCCACCACTTCCACAGCGAAACCGCGTTCGCGTAATGCGTCAGCGAGCGAACGGCCGCTGGCCGTTTTTACGGACGTCAGTGGGCCCCACCCGTCACCTGTCTGGACGATCCGATCCGTCCATCTTGTAGAGGGCCATGAGAACTACAAAACCATGCTGAGATTCCACTCCCATGCGTACACACGTGTGCGGTACAGAAGCCAAAAGTGGACTGCCCCGGGACGTTAAAAACTGAGTTTGTTTGTGATTTCTTCTGTGGGCCGTGCTAATGGACCTTCAAAACCACCCATTTCTGACTGAAATTTCGTCCTGAATCTAATGGACGGGGTGGATTTTCCAGAAAACACCTCTGTAGGGCTCACCGATCACGACAGCGAAAGGGTGCGAAAGGTTTCGCACAATTTGGAAATCCGGTTTTCTAGGCGATTGTGGGCCACCATCTTTGATCATATGGCAGATCTGAACCGTCCATCATGTAGAGGACCCAAGAAAGTCCTAAGGGACGGTGTTTGTTGGAATTTGAACTAGGAAAGTATGGTATTTCGAGGCCCCAAACTTAGCTGCGAAAAAGCTTTCGCTGCGCGTGCGACAGCTTCCCAAATCCGATTTTCACCACTCCAGCCACTCCATCAGCTATAAAAGAAGAGTCTTGGACATGAGAAAGGCATTCAGATCCAGAGAATTCGAGATCCAGAGCCAGGGAGAGAAGAAAGAGAAGAAAGAGAAGGAGAAAGAGAGAGAGATCGATTGGTTTGGTGTTTTGATTTTATGAATTTATTGAATATTTTTTCATGGATTTTATGGGTCACTAATCTCTCAGCTAGGGCTGAGATGAAGCCCCTAATTTGATCAGCTCTTGTATTGGTTGATTTACTTTGAATATTAATTAATTTGTTTTTTTTCTCTAAGTGGGCTTTATGGGTTTAAATTCCATACTTCTCCATCTATGAACTTGATCAAAGTATATAGATGGATGTTGTTTGGATGCTTATTACAGGTGCTTGGGTCTGATCAAGAACAAGTTTCCTATAGAGGAAGAAACAGGGTGCTTTAATGAATGTACATTCCATATGCCCGACCAAGGATATGGGATATGTTGTTCATGGCATTGCTTAAAGGAATTAGACAGTCTGTATGCCCGATTAAGGACACAGATTGTACTTTCTCTATTTAAGTGGTATCAATCTAGATCAAGGTGAATCAACAGACAAGACAAGGGTTAGGATAGTTAGGGGTGGATTCGAAGGTCCTAGTGCTCTCTCTCTTATTGAATTTTCTTCCTTATTTTCAATAGTTATTTTCCATAGATTTGTGTTAGCAATTTGATCCTTTATTTGTTGAATTAGTTAAGGAGAATCGTGAATTTGAATTGTGACGACCAGTCCCTGTGGATTCGACCTCGGTCTTACCGAGTTTATTACTACATCACAACCCTATACTTGGGGAGTGAACAAGTTTTTGGCGCCGTTGCCGGGGACTGTTTCGATCCAAATTGGATTTAAGATTCTCTCTTATCATAATTCATAGTCTTAGGATTTTACTAATTTTAGATTAGAGTTTTTGTTTAGAAACTAACCTGTTTCCTATTTTGTAGGGTCCTGAAATAAACTTCTAATTTGGTAATCCCTTTCTAAATTCTTTATTTTTTTCTAATTTTTATTTTTAGAATTAGGATTTTACTTTTTAGGAATTTTCTAATTCTAGAATTTCTTTTTTTTTTAATTTTTTTTATTTTCTATTTTTAGATTTAGATTCTTCTTTTAACTAACTTTCTATTTTTAGAAATTTCTTTTTAGAAACTACTTAGCTTTTTATTTTTAGTAACTTTCTAATTCTAGGATTTCTTTCCTTTTTAGAAACTAACTCTTCTTTTTGTTCTTTAGGAAGTTTCTAATTTTAGATTTTCTGTTTTAGAAACTAACTTGTTTGTTTTCTTTTGCAGGATTCTAACATAGATCTCCAATTGGTAACATCTTTCTAAATTCTCCAGTCCTCTCTACTTTCTATTTTGAGATTTAGGTTTTCAATTTTTAGGAATTTTCTACTTTCTAACTTTGGATTTGGTAACTTTCTATTTTTAGTTTTAGAAACTTTCTTTTTTAGAAATTAACCGTTGCTTAGGATTTTTCTATCATTATTTTAGGAAACTTAATTTGTTTTTGTTTTTATTTACAGGAATTGGGGAAGGAAGCTACTAAGTGAAGGAGGAGCTTCTAAAATCTTCTGACATCAATCATCTCCTTTCCTGGGTTCTTTCTTCCCATTCTTGTTGACATAGTTTTAACTTGTTTTAGAATCTCATAGTTCTAGTTCTAGTTTTATTTCTCTTAGGTTGCTTTTTAGTTTAGTTTCCTTTCTTACATTGCAATAACATAGTTTATGCTAGGACGTAGATCTCTGAATATAGAACTAGCACCTTTTGATCCTGAAATAGAAAGAACTTTTCGTAAAAGATTTAGAAACATCCTATTTGAAATGGCAGAAGAGAATGGAACTAAAGCTCTTAGAGATTATTCAGCTCCTGTCCAATTCAATGCGCCTTCATGCATAGTGTTGCCCACCACCACGGCAGCACACTTTGAGCTTAAGACTGGGGTCATACAGTTGTTGCCTTCTTTTTATGGGTTAGACAAGGAGGACCCATATCATCATGTGAAAGAATTCCTAGACATTTGCTCTAC
The DNA here is from genome assembly GCA_021015155.1 of Magnolia officinalis. Lineage (NCBI taxonomy): Eukaryota > Viridiplantae > Streptophyta > Magnoliopsida > Magnoliales > Magnoliaceae > Magnolia > Magnolia officinalis. The sequence continues at coordinate 38,807,394 of JAJHSJ010000007.1, forward strand.
CTTTAGGTTTCAAAACTTTTCAGACGATTCGATCCGTTTGCGCCTTTTTCCTTTTTCTTTGAAGGATAAGGCGAAAGCATGGTTGAATTCTCTAGGAGTTGGGTCTATCACTACATGGGACCAATTGTCTAGGAAGTTCTTAAACAAGTTCTTCCCTGTTCACAAAACAAATGCTCTCCGTAGAGAAATCACTAATTTCACACAAAAAGAGGGGAGCACTTTCATGAATGTTGGGAAAGATGGAAGGACTTACTTCTTAAATGTCCACACCATGGCTTTGAAAAGTGGCAACAGGTTCAATACTTCTATGACGGTCTGACACCCCAAAACCGTCGCATGGTTGATGCCACCAGTGGAGGGTCATTCATGACCAAAAGTGATGTTGAAGCATGGAACTTCTTTGAAACCCTGTGTGAAAATTCCCAGCAATGGGACTATTCAAATAGAGATGACAGAAGTTCCCAACCACAAAAGAGAGGTGGTATATATGAGATAGGAGTCACGCCAGACCTCCATGCCAAGATTGATGGCCTAACCAAGAAGGTTGATGCTCTGATGTTGCATAATGGACCTCCACAAACTCAAGCCGAGGCTTGTGGCATATGCTCTAGTCCTGCCCATCCTATGCAGTCTTGTCCATCTGGTGCAGCATCCCCAGAACTTCTCTCTGAACAAGTACATGCTATGAATACTTTTCAAAAACCTGGGAATGATCCTTACTCGAACACATACAACCCAGGGTGGGCTAGACATCCAAATTTTTCTTGGGCAAAAGGACCACAACAAGGAGGACCATCTGAAAATCCTCCTATGCAACCTCAGCAGTTTCCACAATATCAACAAATGCCTGCACAATTAAGGAAACCATCTCTTGAGGATACACTCCATCTTTTTATGCAGAGTTCTCTCCAATTCCAAAAAGACACCCAACAAACCTTACTAGCCAACCAGCAAAGCTTACATGCAAATGCGCAATCCATTGCCAAGCTGGAAGTACAAATGGGTCAACTAGCTGCCACATTGAGTGAGAGAGAGAAGGGTAAGTTCCCTAGCCAACCTGTGGCTAATCCAAAGGGACAGTATGAGATTGGCTCTAATTCCAACCAAGGGCAATATCATGAGCAAGCCAAATCGATCATTACCCTTAGGTCAGGCAAAACAGATTGACAACAAAATAGAGATACCTAGGGATGAATCAAATCAAGGTGAAGCAGAGAGACACACCAATGCATCCAAAGTCCAAAAACTCTCTGACTCTCCAAGAGCCGCTGACGTGCCCAAAGCACCCTTTCCTCAACGTCTGGCACCAATGAAGAAAAGAAACAACTTTGATGAAATCTTGGATGTGTTTAAAAAAGTGCAAGTCAACATCCCGTTGCTTGACGCTATCAAGCAAGTCCCTCCTTACGCTAAGTTTCTTAAAGATTTATGCACTCAAAAGCGTAAGCAGAATGTTCATAAGAAAGTCTTCCTTGCAGAGCAGCTTAGCTCCATGATTCAACATAACACTCCTCCTAAATTTAGGGATCCAGGAGCTCCCACCATTTCTTGCGGCATAGGATTGATTTAGGGGCGAGCGTCAATTTGTTACCATATTCGGTTTATGAGCAGCTAGGACTTGGCGAGTTGAAACCGACTAAAATAACATTACAACTAGCTGATAGATCTGTCAAGGTGCCCCGTGGTGTTATTGAAGATGTGCTAATCCAGGTTGACAAATTTTATTTCCCGTGGATTTCATAGTTATAGATACTCAGCCTGTTCAGAATCCTCATAGTCAGATCCCAGTCATTTTGGGTCGTCCATTTTTGGCCACATCTAATGCTATTATAAATTGCCGAAATGGAGTTATGAAGTTGTCCTTTGGTAACATGAATATTAAACTTAATGTTTTTAATGCAGGACAACAATCCGCAGATTTGGATGACATATTTGAAGTGGACATGATCGAGAGCCTTGTGCAGGACTCCTTCCGTACATCTTTTGAAGATCCTCTTGAGACCTGCTTAGCACAATCGGGCATGGATTTTGACATCGATAGTCCCATCCACGAAGTCAATGCACTGCTCGACTCTACTCCTATATTGGAGACTGAAAAATGGAGAGCGAAAGTGGAACCTCTTCATCCCTCTGAGACTCTTCCTGACAGCACAGTTTCTAACTCTGAGAAGGCAAAAGAGAACAGGTTGCTTAATGTTCTTCGAACATATAAGGCAGCAATTGAACGGAAGATAGCAGAAATACAAGGAGTGTGCCCCACTGTATGTAAGGATCATGCTGTGGAAATGTCACGTAAAATGCAATGGAAGCATGATCCTAACATGAAAGAAGTTGTTCGAGCAGAAGTCCTTAACTTATTTGACGACAGTGTCAGTTACCTCATTGCAGATAGCACAGCTCATGGGAACTCACATCACTTGTCTGGGATTGGTTAACCACAGTGTTGAGGTAAGTTCTTTGGCGGACCCTGGTCTTAAAGAGTAATAAATTCATGGTCCGTTCTTGTCTGGCTGAAGACGTTAAACTTAGCGCTCCTGGGAGGCAACCCAGCATTTCTTTGATTTCTTTGTTAGTTAGTTCAATGTTTGTGGGTAACATTACTGCAAACCCTCACGAGACTACAACTCGTCCACTAGGGGTAACCTAGGGGTTTAAAGGCTTGTTGCATGCGCTAAATGCAATCGAGAGCACCTGCGAAAGTGGTATAGGTAGGATCTTCTTTTATTTTTCTTTTATTTTTACTTCTGTTGATCTCTCTCTTGTGCTAACTTGCTTTTATGATGAAATTTTTTGAGAAAGCTTCTTGATTCTCCATCAAGGTACTATCTTTCCATCACTCATCTTTTATTCTCGCTGTCCCATGTGCATTGCATGCTTATTTCTTTTACATTGAGGACAATGTAGATTTTAGGTTGGGGGTGGGAGATTAGGGTACCTAATCAGTATTTTCTTGGTCTTGAGCAAAATTTGTGAAATTTTTAAAATTTTTTCTGGAATTTCTATTGAATTCAAAGTGATTTTGAAGGATAGTTGTGATTTTAACATTATAAGATATGTGATGTTGGTAACTTATGACTCTTGGATTCGGCCATCTACTTGATTTCACAGTCAATTTTGAAATGATAATCCATGATTAGAAATTGTAAACATTGATTGAGCCATGATTTCACATATCACATCTCGCTTACACATTAAGTTTTCAGTTCGATAACTGAATGATTAACTTGGTAAAAAGAAGAATTAAAAGGCTAAGTCACATAATCGTCATCATAGGTTTGCTCCCTATAGATGAAGATTCGATTCCTCATAATTGACAAAAAAAAAAAAAAAAAAAAAAAAAGTTAGGCGACAAGTTTTCGCCATAGGTTTGCTCCCTATAGGTGAGAATTTGATTCCCGTCATTTGTGTTACTGCTCATAAAAAAAAATAAATCAAAGGTTGATAAAATGAAAAGTTAATCTGTGAGATAAGTGTTGGTTTCAAGCTTGGCAACTTACCAAAGATATCATGAAATTGATAATTGGATCTCTTAATGATTGTACGTCGAGAATATACTATACACTCGTGGAACTCAATGTTTAGGAATGTTCAAATTAATGGATTAATATTTTAAATTTGATTATGAAATCTGCTGAGAGCTTGATTCCAAGAGAAAAATTCCACACACCAATCATGAATCTTAGAATTTTCACATCTCAAGCTATCTGTTCACAAGTCACTTGAGTTTACAGGAATTATCTTTTATTTCTGAAATTATTTTTCGCATGTTTTGCTCGGGACTAGCAAAATGCTGGTTGGGGGTTGTGATCAGGGTCGAATATTGCATATCAGACCCCAGTAATTACTTGATTTTACATACATGATAATATTTAATGCCAGATTTTACTCGTGTTTTTGTTACAGGAGGAAATTAGAGAGCGTGTATAGCAAAATGATGTTAAAAGCATAGATTTGACGCTCCAAAATTACCAGAGCACGAGATGTACTCCAGAAAACCAATGGTGAAGAATATACACGCCTGGGATCTGAGGAAAGCACGATAAAGAGGCCTGAAATTGGTGCAAATGCAAGATCACATATTTCCCCCATCCGATCAACTCGAAACTTCATACATGGGATTAGGGACATTAATTAACCGTACATTTCAAATTTCAGCCCTCGGATCACTATGGAAGTGCCCCAACTGACAAATCAGCCCATAAACCGTTGATTCTCGGCCCACCTGATATCTGAAAATGCTTCAACTTCAGATTCAACGCATTAATTGGGAGACAAGAAGATGGACGGTGAGGATTTCCAAGAAACATCATAGTAGACCCCACACCGTGGTGGGTGATACAGTGTACATGTGTACCATCGCCACACCAAATCGGTCAGCGCTGCTGACCGCTTTCTAAATCGAAGGCGCGACCGAATTTAAAAAAAAAAACGGAAACGTCCGTCTTCGGCAACAGCGTTCGCACGGCGCAGATTTCGGCGAGTTGTGGGCCCCACCTATTGTCCAAACGGACAATCCAATCCGTCCATTCCCTTTCCAAGGTCGATGTTACCAAGGTGTAGGTGGCCGAATTACCAAAAAGAGCGATTATGGAAATCTAACCGTTCAAACATCGGTTGGACGGTGGAACAGAAAACCATGTGGGCCTCGTCAACAGAGGTGGAAACTGCATATTCCCGACCGAAATTTTCCCCTCCATCCAATGGACGGAGTGGATTTCCTAACAAAAATCACAGTGGACCCCACCACTTCCACAGCGAAACCGCGTTCGCGTAATGCGTCAGCGAGCGAACGGCCGCTGGCCGTTTTTACGGACGTCAGTGGGCCCCACCCGTCACCTGTCTGGACGATCCGATCCGTCCATCTTGTAGAGGGCCATGAGAACTACAAAACATGCTGAGATTCCACTCCCATGCGTACACACGTGTGCGGTACAGAGCCAAAAGTGGACTGCCCCGGGACGTTAAAAACTGAGTTTGTTTGTGATTTCTTCTGTGGGCCGTGCTAATGGACCTTCAAAACCACCCATTCCTGACTGAAATTTCGTCCTGAATCTAATGGACGGGGTGGATTTTCCAGAAAACACCTCTGTGGGGCTCACCGATCACGACAGCGAAAGGGTGCGAAAGGTTTCGCACAATTTGAAAATCCGGTTTTCCAGGCGATTGTGGGCCACCATCTTTGATCATATGGCAGATCTGAACCGTCCATCATGTAGAGGACCCAAGAAAGTCCTAAGGGACGGTGTTTGTTGGAATTTGAACGAGGAAAATATGGTATTTCGAGGCCCCAAACTTAGCTGCGAAAAAGCTTTCGCTGCGCGTGCGACAGCTTCCCAAATCCGATTTTCACCACTCCAGCCACTCCATCAGCTATAAAAGAAGAGTCTTGGACATGAGAAAGGCATTCAGATCCAGAGAATTCGAGATCCAGAGCCAGGGAGAGAAGAAAGAGAAGAAAGAGAAGGAGAAAGAGAGAGAGATCGATTGGTTTGGTGTTTTGATTTTATGAATTTTATTGAATATTTTTTCATGGATTTTATGGTCACTAATCTCTCAGCTAGGGCTGAGATGAAGCCCCTAATTTGATCAGCTCTTGTATTGGTTGATTTACTTTGAATATTAATTAATTTGTTTTTTTCTCTAAGTGGGCTTTATGGGTTTAAATTCCATACTTCTCCATCTATGAACTTGATCAAAGTATATAGATGGATGTTGTTTGGATGCTTATTACAGGTGCTTGGGTCTGATCAAGAACAAGTTTCCTATAGAGGAAGAAACAGGGTGCTTTAATGAATGTACATTCCATATGCCCCGACCAAGGATATGGATATGTTGTTCATGGCATTGCTTAAAGGAATTAGACAGTCTGTATGCCCGATTAAGGACACAGATTGTACTTTCTCTATTTAAGTGGTATCAATCTAGATCAAGGTGAATCAACAGACAAGACAAGGGTTAGGATAGTTAGGGGTGGATTCGAAGGTCCTAGTGCTCTCTCTCTTATTGAATTTTCTTCCTTATTTTCAATAGTTAGTTTCCATAGATTTGTGTTAGCAATTTGATCCTTTATTTGTTGAATTAGTTAAGGAGAGTCGTGAATTTGAATTGTGACGACCAGTCCCTGTGGATTCGACCTCGGTCTTACCGAGTTTATTACTACATCACAACCCTATACTTGGGGAGTGAACACATACATCATGTATGTTGTAATAGTGTATTTTAAGTGTTTGTGAAAATGACCGAATGAGTATAGAATTCTCATTCGTGCTTGCCATGACTAATTGTCATGGATTCATGATTGTTGTATTGGCGATACCCCTTTGACGAAAGGATTTTCCCTAAATCACGCCACAACCAATACACACTATATATGCTAAAATGTGTGGCCCAAGTATTTGTGGAAATGACTGAATGAATATGGAACATGGATTCCTGCTTTTCATGACTATCCGTCGTGGGTGTATGCGTGTTATGGTTGGGGTAACTCCCTAGTGAAAGGATTTGGCCTAATGCCTATGTGATTAACATATGTCATGTATGTTGATGTACGTCTTTTAAAGTGTTTGTTGAAATGTTTGAATGAGTAGTAGTTAGCAAATTGTAATGTATAAGGGTGTTGAGATATGATTCTCAACTTCTCTTAACTATGTGTAAGTTTTCCTTGGATAGTTGTGTGATTAGGAATTGAATATGTACAAACTCATGCTTGTGTTGCGCTTCATAACATGCTCAACCGCTTTTATGATTTTATCTATGTAATGCATATGTTAAATTCATGTTTACGTTGTATGATCCGTCATGGGTGATGGGGGAGTGGAGCAACGAATGCGTGCAACAGCCCTGGCAGCCCTAAATGGATAATATCAGACTTTGATTGTATGATTTGAACCTTGATCCATTACTGCTTTACTATTTGAAATTGATTGTGTTTGGGGCTATGATTATAGTCCAGACAATCGATACCAGAATTGAATTCGTGGATATGATTTATTTGCCACGTGTGATGTGTTCGATGAACTCGAGTCGTACTTCGGTTGGCGATAGTGGTTGGCCACGCGAAGTACTTATGCACTTCATGTCGTTCAACTTGTTGTACGCTCGAGCTAGCCGAGCTCGTCAGGCAACCCGATTTGTCTTATGTATGTTCACCATGTTTGGAGGCCTCTGCTTGAACCTAGGGTACCAAACTTACTAGTGGAATCCCTTTTAACCATGGTAGCTCGATCCGCTAAGACTCATGAGCCGGACATGGTGGTATGGGACACCGTGGTCGAGTTGTCGGCCTACGCTGGGGCCACGTGCCTCCCCGTAGTGACCAGTGAGCAACTAGACTCGTGAGCCGATTATGGTGGTATGGGACACTATATTCATGCTGTCGGCCTACATTGATAAGGTGATGGGAGAGCGGTGTAACCTTGGTGCGTAACAGCCCTGACAGCCCTTTGTAGTGACCTTGAGCATACTCTGAAATCGCAGTGAGCCTTAGGATTTGTCGCGGTATATAGATTATGAACTAGGCCTGTTTCTGTATTGTGATGAATCGTTTAAGAAGTAATGGGGGAGTGGTATAACCTTTGTGCGTAACAGCCCTGGCAGCCTTTGCAGTGACCTATAAAACACACCGTCGTCTGATATTAACTAGGACTGACGACCCTAGAATGGATCATGTTTGGGAATGATACAAGGGAGGTACCTTAGTTTCCCAATCCTGCTGTTTGAAATGGACTAATTAAAAACTCGGTAATCATGTTCATCATGCATTGCATGTGCCTGGAAGATGTGGAGCACTGAGGGATGAAAGTATGCCGCGAACGTGAGATGGTGTCGCACGAGGGAGGGTGTGGTGAGGGCATCCATCATACCCGCATCCATACTTGCCTTAATAAGAGTAGTTAGAAGTGTTTGATTTTACTGCTTTATCATTACTGCTTGACTGTATTGATAACATGTTAACCTATGCGTTATTGTTCCACTAAGTTAGCTACTCACTCCCACGTTACGGGATGGTGTTTCGAACACCCACCAGACATTGTCTAATTTCAGATGGCGACGCTACTTCTGAGGCGGAGCCGGACCTCTGCAATGATTACGATGCCTGCTTATATTGGTTGTCTTCTGACGGCTTCTAGTGAGCCGTGTCTTGATCGGCGGGGCTTTTTGGGATATTGACTAGAGGACCTTATACATTTGGTATATTTTAGGATTGTACTTGTAATTATTTAACCTGGTAATGTTATCAGACTCTGGAGACTCGTCTTAGTTTATATATTTTATCTATCTATCATAGTCTTTCGCTTGCAAATTTAACTGTCTCTGGAGTATGATATGCTGTTTGGCTTAATCTCACTCATGTTCACTACTCTAATACAGTCAACATTCAGTCATCATTATCTATGTTGCATAAGTGATGCGTTGGAACTCAGGAGTCGAGTTTATGCTCGACCCTCGATTTTCAGGACGTTACAAGTTGGTATCAAAGCATGATTTGGATTAAACCGGACCTGAGTTATGGTCACACGACGCACTCTGACGCACTCTAACTTAGGAGGGAGTGACGGAACGTAGAAACAGTTATAGGTATCCCGATTTCGCCAATTGGAGAAGTTCACTGAAAACGAACGCCGAAATCGAGTCTGTATTCAACCATGGTCGCACTGGTCGACCTTAAAACATTCCCATGCCGTCTATAGATGGTTCTAGTTTACAATCCACCTCATCCAAACCATTGAAAATCGGTAGAATACGGAATAAGCGTGATGATGATAATTACTCCGAATCCCCGGAGCTTCACTGGACTCCTCACAGAGACTTCTCAAGTCTACGAGAAAGGAAAGAAGAAAATAGAAATAAATTCTAATAAATTCAAAATTGATTAATGAATGACAAAAGAAAAAAAAATGAGTTCACAACCCTTTGAATAAGGATACCAAGTAATGGGAAAGAAATCAGAAACAAACTACAACTAAAACTCCTAGGTTGTGATGTCTACTAGTGTGAAAGGTTCTCAGCTAAAAACAGTAAGTGTCCTATTTGGCTTCACCAAACTATCCTCCTAATTATTCTAGGCTCTTTTCACAATGAGCGTAACTCCTAAAGCTCGACAGATGAAGAGTAGTCAAACAAAAAAAAACTACTATTTTAGTAAAACGAAATTGAAACAGGGAAATGACCGTCAATCGGAGGGTTTTTCTATAATTTCGGGCTGCACAACCTGGCGTAGCAGGATTGGTTGGCTTCATTAGCTTGTTCTACCCCAATTTCATATATTTTACGTTAGATAACTCATTCCGGATTGCAAGATACGTCCGATTTGACCCGAAATGACTCGAAACAGAGTCGGGGGGCCACACGCGTCAATCCGGGGGGAATCAAGTGGACCCAGGGTGCATTTGGCACCTTGGGGGGTTGGAGAACATCACCCAACCACGGTGGCAGCGCACCGGGCAAAGCGGACCGTGGTGGAACCGCGGTCGACCGCGGTCAGGTTGGCCCACTCGGGCTGAGCTGGTACTGGTCATGGTCGACCTGACCCCTAGGTATTTGTGATACGTGCTAAATTGTGGGGGGACCCCTATTTCACGTCGTTTTGCCCCTCTCTCTCAAACGCCCCTCCAATCTCTCTTTTCCTCCTATTCTTGTTGTTTTCTCTTCAAATCGCAATTCCAATCGTCTTATTTCCTATTTTCGGTCATCACCCACTCCCTTCCATCGTTTACAGCCACACCTACCTTCTACCCTTTCCGTTTCCCTCATTTGGACTCCCACACCCCCCATTTGAAGCTCAAAATCGGGCAAGCCCTCTAACCCATCCAATTCTTCATTTTCCTTTCTTTACTCCTTGTCAGTTGGGCCTCTACAACCCCTGATGAGAACCAAATCTGTGGAGAACCAAACCTCCAGCCCCTTTTCTCCCTTTAGGGCCCGTTCGGCCAAACTACATTAGGTGAGTTAGGTGGATAGAATTGTAAACGTAACAATAACTATATGAGTAGGGTATGGTCCTTGGATTGGGTGTATCCCATGTTTTCCAATACCACGTTTGGAGTGTGTGCAATTAAAAGTAAATTCCGAAATTCCCTTTCCAAGTACACTTAGAAATTCATTATCCTGGGATTTGGAAATCCCATCTCACACTTTCCGACACAAGGCTCATTTTCCAAAGCCTATACCATTAATTTTAATCCCCTCCCACCCTCTTACCAAACAAGCCACTCCCAATTCCGAGGTAGGATTAGTAGTGCAATCCCATTTAATGACCCTTAGAGTTTTGGACCTAGGGCGGTACTCCTAGTTTTCGACAGACCTGATCGTATAGGAAATCCAACAAATTAATAATGTAAACTCCAGGATCTTCTTAGCTAGTATGAACATATGTGAAATGCTCGTGCGTAGTTAAATTCGAGTTCAGGCAACCCAATTCCAATCAGACGACTTTGACCTTAGGCGATAAAACAATTTCTTTTATTAGAAAGGGTATAAAATCATCTGGTGTATAAGCATAGACTTTAGATTACAACTAGTGGATTACCGCTGCTCATAAGTTGAGCCTAGGCTGCTGATTAGACTAAGAAATGTAAACGACTAAAAATGCTAAGATAATTGAGTGATAGACTTAGTTAGTTGACTTGATTAGGTTGGAACGAGACCCCGTTCCTTTGTTGAATCCCCTCGGTACTCATAGGCTTATTTAACGACTCTTAGGAGGCTTGTTTGATTAGTAACTATTCACGCTTAGAGAAAACTTATATATCCCTTGGATTTAATGATAGGTCAAATCAATACACCCCTTAGAATCGCCTTCTCAAAGACTTAGTACCATTGGGACCACGGAGCAGAGAAACTACATATAAGCGAGGTATTCGCGGTTTGAATTGAATTCCCAATCCTAGTAGTGACTAATGAACTCTATGCTCTGATCAAGCAGAAGGTTGGGATCAACTAGGATTAAGAACTGATACGACAATTTTCTGTCCTAGCTAGGCAGGAGGTCCATGTATCCGACTCAGACCTACTACACAACATTTCTTCCGTGTTGGCCGAACCACTTGCAACCAAAAGTTTATAACTTCATCTTTGAAAAGTATTAGGAGTATATAGCCGATAACGACTTTGTCTTTTAGGCCCAAGGAATTACCCAAATGGGCAACAAATAGCTAGGAATTAGGTCCCAAATTACATGCCATGTCGGCATACATTTTGTCCATATGAATGAAGAAAGATAACCTGCCTGTTAAGCTAGGCATGATTAAATAGGATCAGTCTATGATCACTCCCCAAGTATAGGGTTGTGATGTAGTAATAAACTCGGTAAGATCGAGGTCGAATCCCACGAGGACTGGTCATCACAATTCAAATTCACAATTCTTCTTAACTAATTCAACAAATAATGGAGCAATTTACTAACACAAATCTATGAAAAACAATTGAGAACAGGGAAGAAAATTCAATCAGAGAGTGAGCACTAGGACTTTCGAATCCACCCCTAATTATCCTAACCTTTGTTTTGTCTGTTAATTCACCTTAATTTAGATTGATCTAACTTATCTAGAGAAAGCACAATCTGTGTCCTTAATCGGGCATACAGATTGTCTAATTCCTTCAAGCAATGCCATGAATAACATATCCCATGTCCTTTGTCGGGCACATGGAATATACCGTTCATTAAAGCACCCTGTCTCTTCCTCTATAGGAACCTGTTCATAATCAGACACAAGTACCTAGCATAAGCATCCAGACCACATCCATGCATAGACTCTGATCAAAGTTCATAGATGGAGAAGTATAGAATTTAAAACAATCAAGCACACTAGGGAAAGAGACAAATCAATCTAATTAAAGTAAAATCAACATAGAACAATGGATGTTCAAATTAGGGGTTTCATCTCAGCCCTAGCTGAGAGATTAGTTACCCATAAAATCCATTAAACAGATGGATAAATAAAATTCATAAAAGAACATCAAACCAATTTCTCTATCTCTCTTTCTTCTCTTTTCTTCTTTCTTATTTCTTCTTTTCCTTCCAACTGAGCTCTGGATCTGCTCCCCAATTTCTGAATGACTTCCCCACGTCCATCACTCCTCTTTTATAGCTGCTGGAAGGCTGGAGTCAGTGGCAGAGTTGTAGCAGGACATGGAGTGCAAATTTTCGCAGCCATGATTGGTGGGCCCCACAGAAGTATTTTCTGTAAAATCCACCCCGTCCATTAGATTCAGAACGAAATTTCAGTAAGAATGGGTGGTTTTGAATGTCCATTGACGCAGCCCAGAGAAGAAAACACAGAAAGATCATATTTGAACGTTGCAGGGCAGCCCTTTTGTGGCCTCTGTATCACACACATGTGCACGCATGGTTGCAAAGTTTCAACATGGGTTTGTAGTATTCGCGGCCGTCTACAAGATGAACGGTTTGGATCGTCCGAAAAAACCACGTGTGGGGCCCACTGCTGTTCGCAAAACGGACCAGCGGCTTCCGTTTGCTGCTGCGCTAACGCGGATCTTTTTCCGCTGTGACAATGGTGGGGCCCATTTCATAGTTATTTTGGGAAATCTAATCCGTCCATTGGATGGAGGAGGAAAATTCGGTCAGGAATATATAGTTTTCACCTTCTGTTGACGAGGTCCACATGATATTATACTCTGCCGTCCGTCCAACATTTAAACGGTTAGGATCCTCGTCTCTTTGTTTCTTCGAATATTTCCGCCTAGGCCTTGGTAATATGGGCCTTGGAAAGACAATGGACGGTCCGGATTGGACCCTAAAATCCAGATTGTGGCCCACAACAGAGGACCGCAGGTCCCTGTTTTGTAACAGCGAACGGCTCTTGCCGTTTTTTGTGAAGAAGAGTCAGTCAAAACTGGGTTTGACCGGCTCTTTGTTACCTTGCACAGCTAGTGCACTTGTGCACTATGCACGCCCAACTCAGGTGGGAACCACCTTGATAGTTCTGGGAAATCCGTTCCATCCATTTAGTTTGTCTTCACATTTAAGGGATTGAGACCAAAGTTGAGGCATATCCAGATTGTAGGTGGGCCTCAAATTGGAGATTACTGGGCTGATCTATCCGTTGGGCCACTTTCCGAGATCTTCAATGGCTGAAATTCAATATGTACGGTTAATTTATGGCCCTCATCACATGTATGAAGTTTTGAACTGATCGGATGGCGGAAACCATGTGATCTTTCATTCTGGACCCTTTTCGGGCTCCTTTGGCTTGCTTTCCTCAGATCCCAGGCGTGTAAAATCTTCATTATTGGTTCTCTGGAGTCCATCCCGTGCTCTGGTGACTTTGGATCATGAAATCCATGCTTTTAACATCATTTTTCAATACACGCTCTTGATTTCATCCTGTAATAAAAACACCATTAAAATATGATGTTAGGCATTATCATGTAAGTAAAATAGGTAATGATCGGGGTCTGATATGCAATATTTGACCCTTATCAGTCTAGACCGTGACAAAACTCATTGGTAGGATTAGGCATCTTGCTACAAACTCACATCCGCCCTTGGAATCTACCACAACACCCATCTGTGATAGCCCCTTTCTATAATCCTAGGTACCAAGACCGATGTAGTGGGAGACCGCATCTCATTTCATGTCAAGGATAGTTCTTAAATTACACCTTGTTCCGATATACGGAGCAGGACATAAATCTTGAGCCTTGAGGGTGAAAATAAATTTTTAAGGGGGGTAAAAAATTATAAGCCCAATCTAGTTAAGTCAGTTTATATACCTCTTTGATCTGGGTAGCGCAGCGAAAGCGTGGTGGACCCTACCCCACTGGCCCAGGATCGAAACTGTGCTCGTTAAATACGAACATTATAGAAGCCCTAGTAAGTTCTACTAAGAAAAACTGTTTTAGGATGATCTAGTAAGATTTGATTCATCATTTCCTTGGACATAGATAACAACAAGGACTCTCTTAGACTAAGACTTAAAGGGCAACCTTAGACATAGACCATTTGAGCCTTTCAATGATGGACACTCCCTACGCTTCTAGAGTGATCGGACTACGGAGTTACTGAAATATACAACTGCGAAACATTCGCGGCTTGACCCAATTCTCAATCCTGGGTGACTACCAATGGACTCACTGCTTGGCCGAGCAAAAGACCAGGATCCACCAGGATTCGGAAGGGATACGATGAGCTTTCTACCCTGGCCCGGTAGATGATCGATTTATCGGGATTAAGCCCACCATAAACGTCTCTCTGTGTTGGTCAAATAATGAAAACAACTATCTTACTCTAGATAATTGGGATTTGTCGTCGAGACTTCAAATAGGTAAAAAAAAAAAATTGTAGCGAACCATCAGGGTATGAGAAATGGATAAAGAAATAAGTTTTAAAGGGGGTAGACTAAAATAAACCAGGCTTGTATATACCCTACCACGCGTAGAAACTCGAAATCAATAAAACTTCGGCAAAAGAAATAATTAAATCTTCTCTTATTACCCTTAGCCAATTTTGGGGACGAAATTTTGTTGTAAGGGGGGTAGATTGTAACATCCCGGATTTTTTGCCAACCTGGGATTAGACGTCCTTAGGCTATGGGTCAATCCTAACACCTTATTAACTTGTCAGAACTGAATCCCACAGTCTAAAATCGCTCCTTAACCCATTTCCTTCACAAATCCCACCCTTCACCACCTTGTTTTTTAAAATTTTCTAAGTACTTTCACCCTAGACACTATCTTAAACTAGCTAAGTAGTATAACTTGGATCAATTTATATACAAACTACAAAGGACTAAGTACCACCTCAGACAGAAATCTTACAGGACTAAATCCTTTAGAAATTAGGCGAGATTTAGCTAGTGTTAAACTAGAATGCCTGTGAAATTAGCACCAATCACTTTAAATATGATCTGCAAGACCCAAAACTTGTAGAATTATTGACGTTAGGTTACCCTAAAATCTAGGATCAATCTCATTACCCGGTTGCTCACGGGAGCATCTCGAAACTCCGTATCGGATCTGGATAGCACATCGGAAGTCCGATTAACACGAAGTTAAGGAACTAGGACCGCCTCGCTGGGCTTGATAACCATCTCGGAAATCAAATCCAGATAGTGTCCCAGCGCTATTCGCTTGAGCTCGGAGTGAAGAGTGTGAGAAATGTGAAATTAATTCAACATAAAATATCTTGAATAGTAATCTGGCACCTCTCGCATGCGGATCAGTTTTAAGCAACCAGACCGTCAAAATCAGACCAAATTACACCCTTGGATCAGGAGAAATTTCATACGCATTTACATGTACTCGGAATCTCCGATCGAGACCCGCTGACCGTTGAACTGAAACTAATCCGCCATGCGTGATCTGAGAACCCTACTGGAACAAAAACTTAATAGAACCTAGATCCGCTGTCGGTGAGCTTAAGTCCGACCTTTGGCTCAAGGAGGCCTGCCAGAAGTCCTCCGTTGAGCTGAAATTGACCCTCTTTTGTTATAACCTAAGTATACTTTGACTTGGAGTCTATTTCGGTGAGTTTTTAGGATATGTAAGGACCTTAAACCCTCTCTCATTGCAGCCATACGAATTTGAGAGAAAACGTAGAGAGAGAAGAGAGAAAAGAGAGAAAGTGTGGGAGCAGTGGGAGAACCTCCCTGCCACTCTTCCCTGCTGCTTTACGAGCTACACCGCTCCGTTCTAATCACTTTTCCGGCGATTCCAGCTCCGTTTCTAGGTAAGAAACCCTAACCCTAATCTGATTTGGGGCTTGAGTGGTTATAGGTTATGAAATAGCTAACCTATTTCGTTCTATAGGTTGCCAAACTGCCGAATACGGAAGCTTAGCAAACCTATCGACTTCGTTACGATTCTATGACAAAAGGTGAGGACTTTAGGTGTATAGGTTACGGTTTTTAACACTTTCAATGTCAGATAATGATAGATTCATGATCTGCATGCAATTGCACATGTACAAAGTGCTATCTGTTTTCCGTTTCGATTAAAGATGAAAAATATGGAATTCTACATACTCTAGGTATTTGAAGAAAGTACCGTATACGTACAAATTTTGGAAATGTGTATGACATGATTATTTGTCATATAATATATTATATGTCGATAAATTACCTGTTTGGCGAAAGGATTCGCCCTAATACATGATTTGCTTATATACAGTATGTATGTTGAAATTGTGTATTCTAGAAAATACCGTATACGTATAAATTTTAGAGATGTATTTATCATGATTATTTGCTGTATGAATATATTATACATGGATAAAATACTCGCTTGGCTAAAGGATAGCCCTAATACATGTTTTGCTAACATACACCATGTATGTTGTAATAGTGTATTCTAAATGTTTGTGAAAATGACTGAATGAGTATAGAATTCTCATTCGTGCTCGCCATAACTAATTGTCATGGATTCATGATTGTTGTATTGGCGATACCCCTTTGACGAAAGGATTTGCCCTAAATCACGCCACGACCAATACACACTATATATGCTAAAATGTGTGGCCCTAGTGTTTGTCGAAATGACTGAATGAATATGGAACTTGGATTCCTGCTTGCCATGACTATCCGTCGTGGGTGTATGCGTGTTATGGTTGGGGTAACTCCCTAGTGAAAGGATTTGGCCTAATGCCTATGTGATCAACATATGTCATGTATGTTGATGTACATCTTTTAAAGTGTTTGTTGAAATGTCTGAATGAGTAGTAATTAGCAAATTGTAATTATAAGGGTGTTGAGATATGATTCTCAACTTCTCTTAACTATGTGTAAGTTTTCCTTAGATGGTTGTGTGATTAGGAATTGAATATGTACAAACTCATGCTTGTGTTGCGCTTCATAACATGCTCAACTGCTTTTATGATTTTATCTATGTAATGCATATGTTAAATTCATGTTTACGTTGTATGATCCTTCATGGGTGATGGGGGAGTGGAGCAACGAATGCGTGCAACAGCCCTGACAGCCCTAAACAGATAATATCAGACTTTGATTATATGATTTGAACCTTGATCCATTACTGCTTTACTATTTGAAATTGATTGTGTTTGGGGCTATGATTATAGTCCAGATAATCGGTACCAGAATTGAATTCGTGGTTGTGATTTATTTGCCACGTGTGATGTGTTCCACGAACTCGAGTCGTACTTCGGTTGGCAATAGTGGTTGGCCACACGAAGTGCTTATGCACTTCATGTCGTTCAACTTGTTGTACGCTCGAGCTAGCCAAGCTCATCAGGCAACCCGATCTGTCTTATGTATGTTCACCATGTTTAGACGCCTCTGCTTGAACCTAGGGTACCAAACTTACCAGTGGAATCCCTTTTAACCATGGCACCTCGATCCGCTAAGACTCATGAGCCAGGCATGGTGGTATAGGACACCGTGGTCGAGCTGTCAGCCTACGCTGGGGCCACGTGCCTCCCCGTAGTGACCAGTGAGCAACTAGACTCGTGAGCCGATTATGGTGGTATGGGACACTATATTTGTGTTGTCGGCCTACATTGATAAGGTGATGGGGGAGCGGTGCAACCTTTGTTCGTAACAGCCCTGACAGCCCTTTGTAGTGACCTCGAGCATACTCTGAAATCGCAGTGAGCCTTAAGGTTTACCGCGGTATATAGAGTGTGAACTAGGCCTGTTTCTGTATTGTGATGAATCGTTTAAGAGGTGATGGGGGAGTGGTGTAACCTTTGTACATAACAGCCCTGACAGCCTTTGCAGTGACCTAGAAAACAACTAGTCTGAATACCTAGATTAATACCCTAGAATGGAATCATGTTACGGGAATGATACAAGGGAGGTACCTTAGTTTCTCAATCCTGCTATTTGAAATGGACTAATTAAAAACTCGGTAATCATGTTTATCATGCATTGCATGTGCCTGGAAGATGTAGAGCACTGAGGGATGAAAGCATGCCACGAACGTGAGATGGTGTCGCACGAGGGAGGGTGTGGTGAGGGCATCCATCATACCCGCATCCATACTTGCAATAATAAGAGTAGTTAGGAGTGTTTGATTTTACTGCTTTATCATTACTGCTTGACTGTATTGATAACATGTTAACCTATGCATTATTGTTCCACTGAGTTAGCTACTCACTCCCACGTTACGGGATGGTGTTTCGAACACCCACCAGACATTGTCTGATTTCAGATGGCGACACTACTTCTGAGGCGGAGCCGGACCTCTGCAATGACTACGATGCCTACTTGTATTGGTTGTCTTCTGACGGCTTTCAGTGAGTCGTGTCCTGATCGGCGGGGCTTTCTGGGATATTGACTAGTGGACCTTATACATTTGGTATATTTTAGGATTGTACTTGTAATTATTTAACCTGGTAATGTTATCACACTTTGGTGACTCATCTTAGTTTATATATTTTATTTATCTATCACAGTCTTCCGCTTGTAAATTTAACTGTCTCTGGAGTATGATATGTTGTTTGGCTTAATCTCACTCATGTTCACTACTCTAATACAGTCAACATTCAATCATCATTATCTATGTTGCATAAGTGATGTGTTGGAACTCGGGAGTCGTGTTTATGTTCGACCCCCGATTTTCAGGGCGTTACAAGTTGGTATCAAAGCATGATTTAGATTAAACCGGACCTGGGTTATGGTCACACGACGCACTCTGACGCACTCTGACTTAGTAGGGAGCGACGGAACGTAGAAACAGTTATAGGTATCCCGATTTCGCCAATTGGCGAAGTTCACTGAAAACGAACGCCGAAATCGAGTCTGTATTCAACCATGGTCACACGGGTCGACCTTAAAATATTCTCATGCTGTCTATAGATGGTTCTAGTTTACAATCCACCTCATCCCAACCATTGAAAATCGTTAGAATACGGAATAAGCGTGATGATGATAACTACTCCGAATCCCCGGAGCTTCACTGGACTCCTCACAGAGACTTCTCGAGTCTACGAGAAAGGAAAGCAGAAAATAGAAATAAATTCTAATAAATTCAAAATTGATTAATGAATGACAAAAGAAAAAAAAATGAGTTCACAACCCTTTGAATAGGGATACCAAGTAATGGGAAAGAAATCAGAAACAAACTACAACTAAAACTCCTAGGTTGTGATGTCTACTAGTGTGAAAGGTTCTCAGCCAAAAAAAGTAAGTGTCCTATTTGGCTTCACCAAACCGTCTTCCTAATTATTCCAGACTCTTTTCACAATGAGCATAACTCCTAAAGCTCGACAGATGAAGAGTAATCAAACAAAAAAAAACTACTATTTTAGTAAAACGAAATTGAAACAGGGAAATGACCGTCAATCGGAGGGTTTTTCCGCAATTCCGGGCTACGCAACCCGGCGTAGCAAGCTTGGTTGGCTTCATTAGCTCGTTCTACCCCAAATTCATATATTTTACGTCAGATAACTCATTCCGGATTGCAAGATACGTCCGATTTGACCCGGAACAACTCGAAACGGAGTCGGGGGGCCACACGCGTCAATCCGGGGGGAATCAAGTGGACCCAGGGTGCATTTGGCACCTTGGAGGGTTGGAGAACATCACCCAACCTCGGTGGCAGCGCACCGGGCAAATCGGACCGCGGTGGAACCGCTGTCAGGTTGTCCCACTCGGGTTGGGCTGGTGCTGGTCGTGGTCGGCCTGACCCCTAGGTACGTGTGGTGCGTGCGAAATTGTGGGGGGACCCCTATTTCACGTTGTTTTGCCCCTCTCTCTCAAACGCCCCTTCAATCTCTCTTTTCCTCCTATTCTTGCTGTTTTCTCTTCAAATCGCCACTCCAATCGTCTCATTTCCCATTTTCGGTCATCACCCACTCCCTTCCATCGTTTACTGCCACACCTACCGTCTACCCTTTCCGTTTCCCTCATTTGGACTCCCACACCCCCCATTTGAAGCTCAAAATCGGGCAAGACCTCTAACCCATCCAATTCTTCATTTTCCTTTCTTTACTCATTGTCAGTTGGGCCTCTACAACCCCTGATAAGAACCAAATCTGTGGAGAACCAAACCTCCAGCCCCTTTTCTCCCTTTAAGGCCCGTTCGGCCAAACTGCATTAGGTGAGTTAGGTGGATAGAATTATAAACGTAACAATAACTGTATGAGTAGGGTATGGTCCTTGGATTGGGTGTATCCCATGTTGAAGATACGTGTAACAAATGGCATGTTGAATAAACGTAACAATAACTGTTGAAGATACGCGTGATTAGCCGTTGAGGACTTTTGGCCCTTTTTGGAGCCACTACTACCTAAATGGCAAAAATGATAGGTCTTATGCGTAGCTGTAACGCCCTGAAAATCGGGGGGTCGAGCATAAACTCCACTCCTGAGTTCCAGAACATCACTTATGCAACAAAATGAATGATGTTTGAATGTTGACTGTATTCGTGCATTGAACATGAGTGAGATTAAGCCAAAGCAGCATATCATACTCCAGAGACAGTTAAATTTGCAAGCGGAAGACTGTGATAGATAGATAAAATATATAAACTATGAAGAGTCTCCAGAGTGTGATAACATTACCAAGTTAAATAATTTCAAATACATTTCTAAAATATACCAAATGTGAGGAAGTGTAATGTCTCCTATCCCAAGTACCGTAGCCCCGTCAATACAATACCAGGTCTTCATAGACCTGTCAGAGATTACGTGTAGGAGAACTCCTCCTCAACATCATAGTAGTAGTTCGGCTCTGCTTCATAAGCATCGCCAACACCTGAAACTCAACAAATCTGGTTGGTGTTGCAAACACCGTCCCGTAACGTGGGAGTGAGTGATCAACTCAGCGAAACAATAAAGCATAGGTTAACATGTTATCAATTCAATCAAGCAGTAATGATAAAGCAGTACAAATCAAACAATTCTAACTACTCTTATTAAGTGCGATAATGAAATGACATGATGCTGTATGCCCTTGCCAAACCACCCTCATGCGACATCATCTTACGTTCGTGAATGCTTAACTCCCTCAGTGCGCCACATCTACTAAGCACATGCGGTGCGATGATGATCATGATTACCGAGTTATTATTAGTCCATTTCAAACAGCAGTATTGGGAAACTAAGGTACCTCCCTTATATCATTCCCAAACACGATCCATTCTAGGGTTGTCAATCCTAGTTAATCTCATACGATATTATGGTTTGAGAGGCATAGCGAAGGCATCGCAAAGGGCTCGTCACCCGTCAGCGCGGATACAGATCTCACCGTATGCCGCTCAATTGCTGGCCGTCAGCACGAGTACAGGTCTCACCGTACTCGGCTTAATCACTAGCCGTCAGCTCGAGTACAGGTCTCACCGTACTTGGCTCAACTCATACTCTAGTTGCTGTGAAAGACTCGTCGCCAATCACAGACCCTTAGAGTATACTCGAAGATACTACGGAGAACTCGTCACCCGTCAGCACGAGCACAGGTCTCACCGTACTCGGCTCTCGCCGTAAGTATCGACAGCTCGAATACAGTGTCTCATACCACCGTATTCGGCTCACGAGTTTGGTTGCGCAATGGTCACTATGGGGAGGCACATGCCCCAGCGTAGGCCGACAGCTCGACCACGGTGTCCCATACCACCATGTCCGGCTCATGCTTCTTAGCGGATCGAGGTACCATGGTTAAAAGGGGTTTCACTGGTAAGTTTGGTACCCTAGGTTCAAGTAGTAGCGTCCACCAGGGTGAACATGCATAAGGCAGATTGGGTTACTTGACAAGCTCGACTAGCACGATCGCCCGTTGAGCTGCACGACATGAAGTGCATAAACAACTTCGTGTGGCCTAGCCACTGCCGACAGGTAACGCACGACTCGAGTTCGTCGAACACATCCCACGTGGCAAATGAATCTCAGCCACGAATTCAATCCCGTTACTGATTGCCTGGACTATAATCATAGCCCAAACACAACCAATTGCAGATAGATAAAACAGTAATGGATCAAGATTCAACTCATACAATCAAGTCTGACATTATCCGTTTAGGGCTGCTAGGGCTGTTGCACGCACTCGTTGCTCCGCTCCCCCATCACCCATGACGGATCATACAACGTAAATATAAATTTAAACATATGCATTACATAGTTAAAATCATGAGGCAGTTGAGCATGTTATGAATCACAACACAAGCATGAGTTTGTACATGTTCAATTCCTAATCACACAACTATCAAAGGAGATCATACACATAGTTAAAAGAGTTGAGAATCATATCTCAACACCCTTATACATTACAATTTGCTAACTACTACTCATTCAGACATTTCAAGAAACACTTGAACTACATACATCATATACATGACATATGTTGATCACATAGGTATTAGGCCAAATCCTTCTACTAGGGAGCTACCCCAATTATAACACGCGTGCACCCACGACGGATAGTCATGGCAAGCATGGGTCCAAGTTTTATATTCATTTAGTCATTTCCACAAACACTTGGACTACACACTTTAAGATATGTAGTGTATTGACCGTGGCGTGATTTAGGGCAAACCCTTTCATCAAGGGGTTGACTAGTACGTTTCAATCATGTTCTTACATTCAATACACATGACAACATAAATCATAAATCCATATTTACTTAGTCATTTCAACAAACACTTAGAATACACTATTCCAACATACATAGTGTATGTTAGCAAAAATGTATTAGGGCGAACTCTTTCGCCAAACTAGTAATTTACGCATGTATAATATATTTATACAACAAATAATCATGGCAAACACATCTCTATATACATACGTATACGGTACTTTCTACAATACAGTATTTCTACATACATAGTGTATATTAGTAGAACATGTATTTGGATGAATCCTTTCGCCAAATTAGTATTTTATCCATATATCATATATTCATAGAACAATTAAACATGTCAAACACATTTCCAAAAAATATACGTATACCGTACTTTCTACAAATACCTAGAGTATGTAGAATTTCATATTTTGCATCTTTAATCGAAACAAGAAACGGAAAGCACTTTGTACATGTGCAATTTCATGCAGATCATGAATCTATCATTATCTAACATTGAAAGCGTTGAAAACCATAACCTATACACCTAAAGTCCGCACCTTTTGTCGTAGAATCGCAATGGAATCGATAGGTTTGCTAAGCTTCCGTATTCGGTAGTTTGGCAACCTATAGAACGAAATATGTTAGCTATTTCACAACCTACAACAGTCTAAACCCCAAAACAGATTAGGGTTAGGGTTTCTTACCTAGAAACGACGCCGAAAACGCCGGGAAAAGCGTCAAGAAAGGGATGGTGCAGCCCGTGTGGTGGCAGGGAACGATAGTAGGGAGATTCTCCCACTTCTCTTTCACTTTCTCTTTCTTTTCCCTCTCTCAAATTCCAATTTCGTATGGCTGCCATGAGAGAGGGTTTAAGGTCCTTATATAGTCTCAAAACTCATCGAAATAGACTCCTGTTCAAGGGTTACTGCTAATATAGGTATTTCGTCACTTTTCCAGCTCAAAAGAGAGGTTCTGGTGGCCCTCCTTGAGCCAAACGTTAGACTTAAGCTCACCACACATGGATCTATGTGGGATTACATTTTCGACTCGATCGGATTCCCAGATCGCACGTGGCAGACCACTTTCAGTTCAACGGTCAGTGGGCCACGATCCGAAATTTCAAGTACATGTAAATGTTTCTGAAATTTTTCCTGATCCGAGGGTGTAATTTGATCTGATTCTGACGGTCTGGTTGCTTAATACTGATCCGCAAGCGAATGGTGCTAGATCACTATTCCAGATATTTATTTTGTAAAGGAAAGAGTGATTTTCACACCCCCTCGCTCCGGACTCAAGCGAATGGCCGTGGAACATCGGCTGGACTTGATTTTCGAGGTGGTTGTCAAGCCCAGTGGGGAGGTCCTAGTTCCTTAACTTTGTTTGAATCGGACTTCCGATGTGCGGTCTAAACCTAATACGAAGTTTCATTTCATTCCCGAGAGCAGCCGGGAAATGAGTTTGGTTCTAAACTTTAGGGTAACCTAGAGTCACTGATTTTGCAAGTTTTGGGTCTTACAGATCGTATTTAAAGCGGAGTAAGCGGATTTCGTAGCTAATCTGGTATAATACTAGGTCATCCTCGCCTAATTCTAAAGGATTTCATCCTAAGTGATTTCTGGTCGAGGTGGTACTTAGTCCTTTGCAATAATGTTTAGATTAAGTATTGTTCTTCATTACCTAAACTTTAAGATAGTGTCTAATGTGAAAGTACTTAGAAAATTCAGGGAACAAGGTGGTGAAAGGTGAGATTTGTGAAGGAAAATGGTTTAAGACGGGATTTGAGGCTTTGAATTGAGCGTTTGAAAAGTTAATCATGTGTTAAGATTGACCCAATGCCTAAGGATGTCTAATCCCAGGTTGGCAAAAATCCGGGTTGTTACAGTAGCTGGCCGTTTTTAGGGCTTAGCGGCTTGGCTGGGCTACCTTGTAAGATAATGGTAGGTAGTCATCGTTGTGGCGAGAATGATAAATATCTGTGATTGAGATTAATACATCACCACTTCTGCTAATATCTTCAACGATATTCACATGTGTTGTTTATAATATATTAGCTTGGTGATGATACCAATTTCAATAAAATTCTACAAAGCTCGCTTGATGATGATAGTGATGGTCATTTTCTTCTCTTTTTTTTTTTTTAAACAATCGTTGATAAGTAATCTTGGTGTGCTCGCAAATTTCTTCTTTATTCATTCATCTGACACGTACATGGCCATGGCCTTTGCTTATTATTGTCCCCTTTTGATGTATGAGTATTTTTCTGATAATATGCTGGATCAAAATCGGATGTTTCTACAGGGACGATATCTTTTGATGAAGTGAGCATTGACCGATATACTTATAGCTCATCCTTCTTGATCTACAACTCTGTACGCCCCATTGGAATATACTTCTTTTATTATGTATGACCCATCCCATTTGGGTTCGAATTTGCCCCCTGTCCTGTAGGTGACTACTATCGATCTTTTCAACATTAACACCATAACCCATTTTTTAAAAGAGCAATACTTGACTCGTTGATCAAAGTCGGACGTATCCTTGCCTGATATGGTTGCAATCGTTGTTGAGCTGCTAGGTGTTTTTCATCGAGCAGGTCCAGTTCTTTCAGCCTTATTTTTGCATTTTCATCATCTGTAATTGACCGATGCATCATCTGTAATTGATCGATGTAGTACCACTCTGAGTGACGTAATGTTTGTTTTGATCGGGATCACCACCTCCACGTCGTAAACTAATGAAAATGGTGTTGATCTTGTTACTATCCGGTGGGTATCCCACAATGCTTCTTGTAACCTTTTGTCGCAATCACGCTTGTTTCCTATTACTGTCTTCTTCAGTATTTTCACTAATGTCTTATTGAATACCTCTGCTAATCCATTAGCCGGTGGATAGTAAGGTGTTGAGAACGAGTAGTGAATACTGAATTTTTGACACAACTTTTCCATTCCTCTGTTTTTGAAAAGAGTGTCGTTATTAGTGACAATTTTCTTCGGAATACTATTATTGTGTGTCGAATGAAATTGACCACATCTTTCTCCTTGACGCTACATAATGCAATTACTTTTATCCACTTAAAGAAGTAATTTATCGCTGTTAGAATATACTATTTTCCTTTGGACGAAGGTGGATTTATGGGACCAATAACATCAAGTCCCCAAGCAGAAAAGGCCCAAGAGGTGACTGACTGGTGTTGGACTTCTGGAGGAATGTGTATAACATCTCCGTGAATTTGACATTTGTGACACCGCTTTGCATAATCTATCACATCTTTGAACATTGTAGGCCAATAGTACCTCATTTGATGTATGCGATGAAATAAGTTTCAGCCAGCTTGATGTGCCCCACATTCTCTAGACTACGGTTCTCATAACATCTGACCTACTTCTTATTCATTTAGACAACGTAGCAATATCCCATTGTAGGATTTTCTGTATAGCACTTCGCTACATATGATGAATCTGCCTAATCTTTGCCTGATTTGTTGTCTCTGTTCTAGGTCTTCTGGCAAGATATCGTATTTGAGGTAATCTATGAAAGGCTGACGCCAATCATTTGTCGTTACCTCCAAACACGATATAGGAAGTGTCTCAACAAGTTCATCAATGACCTCTGAAGAGGGAAAAAATCTTCTTTCTTCTATAGCCACCTGGAGAGGACTTCGATTTGGACAGGACAGAGCTGCTGCCAGGCTGGCCAAAGCATCTGCTTTTGCGTTTTCAACCAGCGGTACATGCTTGATTTTGATAGGGCAGAACTACTCCAATAATTGTTGTGCTTTCCGACAATATGGCAAGAGCTCTTGCTTTCTTATTTCAAATTTAGTCGTCGATTTATTTATGATCAATTTATAATCCCTGAAGATTTGTAGCGTTTTTATCTTCATTTCTTGAGCAATTTATATTCTGATGATGAGGGATTTATACTCAGCTTCGTTGTTTGTGCACGCAGCACCCAACGTCAATGAGTAATGTAACAAGTCACCTTGAGGAGTAATGAATATCACCCCGACACCTGCCCTTGATGCTCGAGAAGCACCGTCAAAATACATCTGCCATGGACTTTGCCACTCGGTCAACATAACCTGTTCATCGGGAAAATCATCACTAATGGTCTCGCTCTCTGCTATGGGATGCGCTGCCACGAAATCCGCCATTGCTTACCCTTTACCGCTTTTGTCGGCTCATACGTGATCGTATATTCTGAAAGTAACAGCATCCATTTGGCCAATCTTCTTGAAAGCATTAGTCTTGTCATTAAAAACTTTATCGATTTGCTCTTAAGATTAAAGTTATGTCACGAGAGAGACAATAATGCCTCGACTTCTACACCGCAAATATCAGCGCCAAACATTCCTTTTTAATCGGGGAATAATTGCATTATGCACCCATCAAAGTTTTGCTTAGATAATAAAGAGCAGTCTCTTTCCCAGATTCATTCACCTATGCCAACAAGGCTCCTAACGAATTCTCGGCTGCAGATACATATAAAATGAGCGGCTTCCCTTTTATAGGGGCTATCAATACTGACGGTTGTTTCAACAATTCCTTTATCGAATCGAACGCATTCTGACAAGCTTTATCCCATACAAACTCTGTTCCTTTCTTCATTAAATGAGAAAATGACTGACATCTCCCTGCCAAATTAGAAATGAAACGTCGAATATACGTTAGCTTTCCTTGCAAACTTTTCAATTCATTTAATGTCTTTGGAGGTGGCACATCTTGAATGGCTTTAACCTTTCCTGGATCGACTTCGATCCCTTATGCCTGATAACAAAACTGAGGAATTTTCCTAACGACACCCTGAAAGCACATTTAGCTGGATTCATCTTTAGTTGCTTCTTTTTTAGTCAATGGAAGACTGATGCTAGATGTTCGCGGTGTTCTTGATGATTACTTGACACGACCACCAAATCGTCTACCTAACATTTAACATGCTTGTGCATCATGTCTTGAAAGATATTTTGCATTGCCCTCTGATACGTCGCCCCAACATTCTTGAGACCAAATGGCATGACTTTATAACAGTAAATTCCAAGTGAAGTCCTAAACGCTGTTGCTTCTTTGTCTTCAGGGGCCATCCTTATTTGATTGTAACTAGCGTAACCGTCCATGAAGGACATGACAACATATTGAGTCATACTATCAATCATTAATTTGGTCATTGGGAGAGGAAAATCAACTTTTGGGCAAGCTTCATTTAGATCTCTGAAATCAACACACACCCTGATTTGTCCGTTTTTCTTCTTTACTGGGACAATATTCGATATCCACTTGGGATATTTGTCCTCCCTGATAAACCTGACTTTTATCAGCTTGTTCACTTCTCCTTCTATCAGAGGTATTAAATCCGGGTGAAATCGCCTTTGCGCTTGTTTAACTAGCCTTTTCTCCTCAGAAATATTTAACCGGTGCATTGCTACTGATGGTTCTAGACCTAGCATCTTTGCGTATGTCCAAGCAAAGATGTCTTTATTTTCTTTAAGAAGTTCAATATATTTCTCAGCCTCTTACTGAGGAGGATCGGTGCTGATGAATGTATTCCTTGGTTCTTCTTCTATACCCAAATTTATTTCCCATAAACTATCTATCGTTGGATGTCCGTCGTCTTCCATTTGCTTGGGAACCATTTCAGGATGCTCAACTATTTTAGGATCTATCTCTGATAATTGTTCAACTGTGACCATGTTAACTGATGATTCTGCCCCCAATCCTTGAAAATTTCCTCGCCTTTTCTTACCAACCCCAATAGGAATCTAAATCCCTTTCCCATGATTTAGGCTGGTGGGTTCTTCGTAATCAAAACCCATGCTTTTCATGATCTTCTTACTTGCCGAACTATATTTCTTAAGATCTTGTGGTGTCAGCTTCCCGTGATATACATTATTTCCGGCCTCTTCCTCTTTCTTTGCTTCTGCGGGAGCGTAAAACTCGATTGGTTCTGGATATTTTACGCTAGTCCATACTCAAAATCTTTCCAGAACAGCCGAGAATGGCTTATTCCTTTTAGCATATGGTAACGACACTGTATAATTGGATTGTAAGATTTTTGAATGTTCGGGGGACAATAATGTTAGCAGTGGCTGCCCCGGCTGTCTAAGATGTTTCGACACAAAATAGAACCTCTTCTTTGTTTCCGCAATTTTAGACGATTCTGCCTTTTCTGCTTCCTCTTTCATCACCTTCGTTTGAATATTCCTACGGGATTTGCTTTCATCATTCTTTCTCTTCTTCTTTAGAGAATCCTTTGTAATAATTGGCGTCTGCAAAGAAGGCTTCAGCTTCTATATAAGGTCTTACGTCGGCCACTACTTTATACTGTATCCCATCTTTACAGTACTTGAAACATTGATGCAGTGTAGAGGGCACGATACCGTACTGATGTATCCATGGCCTACCCGAGAAGATTATATGTCATCACGACATTTATGATGTGACAAATGACATTAGTAGTTAACTCTCCTATTTTTAATGTTACTGTAATTTTACCGAGTGCACGTTGCCCATCTTGATTGAAGCCCTATATCATCATTCCACTGGGGCGCAGATCAGAACGACGATAACCTAGTTTATTTAACATCATCAGTGGTAGCAGATTTACTATGGATCCATTGTCAAGCATAATCTATTTAACTTTCTTACCACGGATGTGACCTTCTATCATCAGTGGCCTATTGTGCCCTATATCACAAACTAAATCGTCATCAGAGAAGGAGACGATTGGCATGCAGTCTTCTTGTTCTTTGCATTCTTCGCTTTCCTTCTCCACAAGAAATGTTTCTCTGACATCATGATTGGATAGTGCTTGAACCAAACTTTGCCAAAATTCCTCTGACAACTTAAGCGCATCATAAACGCTCAACCGAGTCAGTATGCCTTTCAAGTGACTTACCACATTGTAAGTTACCTTCGTTATCTTACTCTTCTCTTCTCTCTTATCACCATCATACTGACCTTCGACGATTTCTTTTCTTGTAACCCTTGTTTTATGCTTTGCGGGGTTTATTGTGCTTTTTCCTGACTATAGCATAATCACTGCTACCTTTCTTGCTGTCTTACAATCTTCTTTCCCTGTTCTTTCTTGAGCCTTTTCTCGGATTGTCAGCTTATGCACTGCTACCTTCACATTTCTTTCCTTTTTCTTTTCCTATCACTATTTCGCCTCTATCTATCATCCTTTGTATTGTGCATTTCAACGTATAACAATTTTTCGTCGGATGTCCCAGCAGGCGATGATAGCAGCAGAATTCTTTTTCTCTTGCTCTCGTCGCGTCTTCAGGGCGCTTAGGTGCATGTAATTCTATCGTACTAGCTTTCAGCAGTTGGTTCATCATAGGGATAACATCTTCCCTATCGAACGTAAACCCTTCATGAGAATTGAGCGATCTAGGCCTTTTTCCACTGAATCTGCTTCTAGGCCGGTTTAGCTCTTCCTTCCGTTCTGACCTTTTCCTCTCTAATATCTCGTCTCTTGACTTCTCTTCTCATGATCTACAGTATTTGTGATCATCCTGTCGGGTCCCCTCCTAGCTGTCTCATATTGAAACACTAGCATCTTCCAAGTCATTAACTCTAAGGCATGGGCTTTAGTGGCCAAGTCACGGAAAGTCTTAATATCGGTACTAGTGAGCCCAAACGTGATTCCCGTTTTCATGGAAATAAGGCACATTTTGACTTATTCTTTCTCTTCTGGTAGCTGCCTACACGAGGCTCCTAATGTCTTCCATCTGTCTATAAATTTCTCCACTGGTTCCCCTTCTCTGCGCCGTACAGAAGCCAATTCCGTGATGCTAACATCGCGCTCTGAAGAGAAGAAGTTCGACATGAAAGCGTCCTGCATTTGGTCCCAAGTGCGTATCGATCCTGGAGCTAAACTAGAATACCATCGGAATGCTTTACTTATCAGAGATGATCCAAACAATCGCAGGCAATATTGCAGTATCGTAGAGAAATTCCCCATGTTAGTAATAAAATGCATTAAGTGTTCCTTTGTTGACCCCTCCCTATTAAGCTTCTAAAAATCTGGGTGCTTGAAATTAACTGGGAACGAGACATCTTCTACCTCTCGTGGGTATAGCGTTCGATATCTGAGCGAACTAACATTCTCACGCTCCCTTTCTATTCTGACAGCCTCCTCGATGACTTGCTGCACTTCCTCTTGTGTTACGGTTCTTACTGCTGGGACAGATCCAAGTGATCCTACCCCCGGTGGTTGAAAGCTTTCGGGTTGGTGTTCTTGCCCATTCATGGTGCCCATCATCTGGGCTACATTATGCGCGAGAGTCGCTAAGGCTTATCTAAGATTTCTACATTCTTCCATCAGTGTTCTTTGTGCTTGTGTCATCTCATTCATATGGTCTTCCGTGGTTGGCATAGTTTCTTGATCTGTTCCGGCCATATGTATTGCGGCTTCTCCACTTCCTGATGAAGCTGTACTCGGAGTGGGATGAGAATATGTTAACGCGATAGGGCTTACGAGGAGAGGAGTATCATCTGGTTCCCTTGTACTTCCAATGCTATTGATCGATCGAGGTGATACAGAAATTGGTGAACCTACAAGTAGTGACTTACCTTTCTGTTCTTTTGTCCATCTGACTCTTGGGGCAACCATAGATGGGAAATCATGTGATGTTAACTGTGGAGTTGTTCGCTTGGGATATATCGCAGGAGGGGCGAGTTCAGGGTTCTTCTTAGCAATGTTACGTGTTATCGGTCCCCTAACCCTTGGCGAAGGTAAGCTCATTCTGGGGCTTCTCGCATTTCGAGCTCTCATCCTTTGAGACATTAAAACAGTACAGTTCTGATCACCTTTCGGTGTTTGAGGCGAAGTAGACACAACTCCAACGTTGTTCGGGTTAGGTCATTTTTACTTGCTAGAGACTGAGTCTTGCACCTCGGAGACTGGTCCGGTGCGTATTTCACTACGAATTCGGTTGTAGTGAAATAGAAGTTCACCTTTCTCATAGAGATTGCCATTTGTTATAGTTTACAGTTTGATCTTTTCACCTTTAATACGAAACATAGGATTAAATCATAATTAGTATTCAAAGGATAATGTAATCTATCGAAGAGATGAAGGGAAGGATGTTCCCACTGAGCGTCACCATTTTGGCATCGAAAGACGCCAAACTGCAATGAAAGTTCTATAACACTCTTAATGTTAATATCAAATAAGATATTCCCCAGTAGAGTCGCCATTTT
The DNA here is from genome assembly GCA_021015155.1 of Magnolia officinalis. Taxonomy (NCBI): domain Eukaryota; kingdom Viridiplantae; phylum Streptophyta; class Magnoliopsida; order Magnoliales; family Magnoliaceae; genus Magnolia; species Magnolia officinalis. The sequence goes on from JAJHSJ010000007.1 coordinate 38,839,066, forward strand.
GTTTCGAACAAGAAACAAATGCATTTGATTTGGGGAAATTATCTTATTTGAGCATAACAAAGAAAGTGTATGAAGAACAATTATTGTTTTATTAATACTGAGTTCATTTACATCCTCTAATATCCCTTGATTTTAAGATAAATCATTTAAAATATAAGAATTGACAAAGTTCGATTGTCGAATCTGAATATCAAATTCAACAACATTTCGACTGGTGCTTTGATCGTCTCTCTAGGAGGAATGTTATGCGGGTCTGGTCATCTGATCTTCCCTTTTCGAGCTTATCCCTTATACAAAAGGAGAACTTGAAGTGATGAAGATCAAACTTGATGATTTCGGCAGCATTTCGACCCCTTTTCATCATTGGCTATATAACAGCCTGGTTGCATGACCCGCGCAACCAACTATTGGTTGCGCGGTTCGCGCAACCAACTTCTCTCCCTCCTCCTACATTCAACTTCCTTTAGAGCTCTAACCTTCTTCCAAAATTCTTCCGACTCCCAAATGAGAGGGGAGTGGGGTATTTATAGGCCTCCACACGTGCCAACCCTTGATCTTTTTGCCATGGGTCCCACCTTGTATCAAATCTAACCACCCATAATAGACTGCTTTTGATCTTGGTTGTGCAACCCGTGCAACACATGAAGTTGTTTGCGCGACCCGCGCAATCAACTATTTATTGCGCGGTCCGCGTAACCACTTAATATGATACTCAATTTTCTTCTTTCTTTCTCATTTCTTCATTTCTCTTCAAATCTTCTATCCCTTCAATCTTCTTTCATCTTTCTTTTTTTGTGATCCAACAAAAAGTAGATGTGAACTATCTTGAAAATTTTAAAGTGCAGGAAATTCTTTCATGACAAGGATGGCTATAAGTTCTGTCGTTTAAAGGGCCAGTTAACAAAACCTTAGTTTGATCATTCATCTCATTGCACATTATCTAAGGGTTTCGAAGCTGACTGTGATGGTCAAATAGTTAATATCACCCCATATTGCATTTCAACTCTTATAGGAATACCATTGAGCTCTAAACAACCCTCTGAATTAAACTTACCCACCGAAGCAAAAAGTGCTACTTGGACCAAATTTTTGTGCAATGGGAACAATGTACCTTGGCATCATAGGAACGCCCTACGGGCCATAAATATGTCTCATGATTATCGTATACTTCATTTGATTTGTATTTCCAACATTTATCCTCGATACAAAAATCATACTGAGCTTACACCATTCATGGTGGAGACCCTATATGACATTGGTAAAGGGGAACCATTATGCCTGCCTACTTTAATATACGATCAAATAGTTTCAGAATTTGAGTCGAATTTCACAATAATACCTTTTGAACATTTGTTGTGCAAGTTGGCCCATCAATGTGGGTTCAGGGTGCCTAAAGGTGAATCTATATCAACCTCAGAAATCAATGTGCACAGTATCAGGAAAATGAATCTCTCTTCTGTGGATGAAACTGATAATCCAATATCGGCAGAAGAAGAATTTCTAGACAAGTACGACGAAATGGTTAAGGAAGGCCTAGATACTCATCCACCAATCTCTGCTTTTACTCCTCAGAATAATACTCTCATGCAAATTTTAGAGGAGTAATCAAGACTTGGTAAGATGGTGAAGTCAATGGAAGAAAAGCTCCACTCACTCCAACAATTGGTAGAACAGATTGCGACACATGCCCACAAGAAGATACTATTGATGGATTTTCCTAGATTAACTGTGTGTTAAGATCAATATATATATATATATATATATATATATATATATATATATATATATATATATATTTATACTATGGATTTTTGGATACTGTAGTTTACAGTTGAAAACCTATTCTTCTTGGTATATTGATGCATTAATCATTTATTTTCCTGATAACTGATTTTCCAAGGAAATTGGAGGACTTCACCCTCTTGTTATATGGATAAATTTGAAGTTTGAATCGTAGAAATAAATTAATCTGAAGTTTCATATGCATAACTTAACTCTTGGAAAATATTTCATCTACTTTTCTTGTTATATCTAACAATCCGGAACTTCATATGCATTTTATTGATATTTGGTAATCCTTACATTAACTTCTCTAAAATATGATTACAGCTCAACAATGATAAAAGACAAAGGCAAGGCTCTTGCAAACGGAGAACACTCCGCTAGACAAACTAAAAATTGTTGTTCTCCCTATTCTAATCCTATCGACATGGCTATGTCAAACAAAACTTTCTTTAATAGGTTGATCATATCCCTTCACATTGAACCATATGAGATTGACCTCTACTTGGGATCAATTGGGTGCGATAACCTATTGTACTTTGGAGGAGAGGTTCAACATGACCTCATTCATCAATTCTTAAACTCCTGCCATGACACTAATGATGACCCTCCATCCATCAACATCAACTTTATGAACAAAACCAAGGAGATCAGTCCTTTGGTGCTGAGTCAACTATTATACCTCAGAGTAACAAAAATTCCCCCAATTGATTGTCCTCAAAATCATCTTGGAGTTTGGGGTGAACTAACTTGAACATTGTGTAATGGAGCCACAATCCCTCAGAACAAACAAAACTTCCTTCAATCATCACATTTGGACTCAACCACGTAAGTACTACACAACATTCTAAGTACAAATGCATACCCATGTGAAGTGTCTGGAGAAATGATCTCTCCATTTGTTCTGAATATCTTGTATGACATCTTTCAAGGGATTGAAGTATGCCTACCTACTCTTATCTTGAAACAATTGATAGTAGAAGTCAAAGGCATTCATTGTACTAGCTTTCCCTTTCCAAGTGTTATTTGTAAACTCTCAAAATTCCTTGGTTTGCCACCTACCCACGATACGGTATATCTTGCGTGTGCTTTACCAAGGAAACTTTAATTCAACTAAATGTATTTGCAACTACATTTAAGGAGAATCAGGAATGTAGGAGTGGCGAAGAAGCTCAAGACACTCCCATGGCCACTGGCTGGGACTCTTGTCGCACCCCAGTGCTTGCACCAACTTCACTATCAGTCAAGATTAGGCGCCTCTTTTGCCAGAACGATCAAATTGGTCAACTTCTTGAAGGGTAGTCAAATATAGAAGCTCACCTCCGGCAGTGCGAAAATCATCTCTCTAGGATTGAACTGTGTCTTAATGCTCTTCAACATATTGGGGAGCCCATTACAGAGTTGCTTCTGACTCGTCGCCCTTATATCCCTCCGTATGAGGGTGGATCTTCTAGATGATCTTTTTCTATTGTTTTTGCTGGATCACAATACTTGTTATTTTTAGATAATTATGCCCTTAAGGGTTTGCTATTTTTCCTTTTTGGATTATGGATTATTCTACCCAAGCTTGGGGTAGTAATTTTAATGAATTTCTGATGATATCCATTATGCGCATGTTTGAGTCTCCGTCATGGTTATATATTTTTTCTGACATGGGTTTATCACATAATGTTTATATATTTCCTGCTATTCCATTTTAACTTTATTTGATTTGCATGTTCTATAACACCCCGAATTTCGAGGGTCGAGCAAGGCTCAACTCCCGAGATCCAATGCATCACTTATGCAACATAGATAATGATGTTTAAATGTTGTCCATATTAGTGCATTAAACATGAGTGGGATTACACTAAAATAACATATCATACTTCAGAGGTAATTCGATTAAACAAGCGGAAGACTGTAACATGCATATTTGAAGAAGTAAGCGATATACAACCTCTAGAGTATAAGTATGTAACTGGGCTAAAATGTTTACATGTATTGTTTCCAAAATTTACAAAATAGCAAAACATAAAGTGTCCAACTATCCCATAACCCTGTAATCCCGGCGACGCAGCTCTAGGTCTACACAGACCCGCTTGAGAGCTGCACATAGGAGAACTCCTCCTCATCTATTAAATTTAGCTCCATTGCGTAAGCCTCATCGTCATCTGTAATTAAACCAAAGTCTGGATAGTGTTTTAAGACACCGTCCCAGAGTGGGAGTGAATGATCAACTCAATGGTACTATAAGGCAAAGGTTAACATGTTATCAATTAAATCAAGCAGTAATGATAAAGTGATACAACAAAAACTCCTAACTATTATTAATGCAGGGATGATATGCAGTAATGATGCATGTCCTCGTCTGCACTCCCTTAGTGACTTCATCAATCATTCGCGCATGACAAACTCCCTAAACGTGCGCTTCCTCGCCAAAACACATGCAATGCGGTGCATAGTCATGTTAGCTAAGTTCTTAATTAAGCTTATTCATATAGTAGATTTGGGAAGCTAAGGTACCTCTCTTTATATCATTTACCCAAGCGGGGATCCATCTAGGGTCGTCAATCCTAGTTAATCACATACGTTAGGCAAGTTGTGGGGCATCACCCCTAATGAAAACAGTGGATAGGCAAGTTCAAGTGTTTAAACTCGAGGTCACTACAGGAGGCTCGTCACCTGAACATAGGCCGACAACTCGAATACAATGTCCCATACCACCATATTCGGCTCACGAGTTTAGGTTACTCATTAGTCACTACGAGGAGGCTCGTCACCCCATCATAGGCCGACATCTTGACCACGGTGTCCCATACCACCATGTCCGACTCATAAGTCTTAGCGGATCTTAGTACCATGGTTGAAACGGGCTTTACATTGGTAAGTACTACTGTAGATTCAAGCAGTAGTGTCCATACATGGTAAACACATAATAAGCCAATCGGGTTATTTGACAAGTTCAATTGGTACGAGCGCACACTGGATTAATCGACATAGAGCGCATAAGCATTCCACGTGGCCTAACCATTGTTGACAATCACCGTACGACTCAGATTCATCGAACGTATCCAATGTAGCGAGACTAATTCAGCCACCTAAATGGGAATTGTCACCGATTGCCTAGACCACGTCGTAGTTCCAATCTTACTGAGATGGAATAAATAGATACATGTGATAAGCACATAAACATTTAACAAACATTCTAAATACAATTCTCATTTGAGCATTTCAACGAACACATTGAACATGTTACTAAATGTTCACATTTCATCCATAAATTGCATAATCGAAAGTAAGACTACCTTAAGAAAACTATACATATGGATAAGGTAATCGAGAATTCTATCTCAATACCCTTATTAAATACAATTTATCAAACAATTTCTCATTTAGACATTTTATCAAACACTTATACTACACATTACTACATACATAAACTAAATTAGTTACAACATATATTATGGCAAATCCTTTCACAAAGGAGTTGACATACATACAACAAACATGAATTGTAGATCAATAGTCATGGCAAGCACAAATCATAATTGCAAGTTCATTCGAACATTTCAACAAACACATGGAATGCATATTTGTTCAACATAGTTCATACATGTGTAATATATGGAAAATGTCGCAACTAAGATCATATGGTAGTAATCAAGTCAGACATAAATTATTGCTGACATTGAAATCCTTGAAAACCATAACCTAAACATTTATAGTCCGCACCTTTCACTAGTATACTCGTTACGAACTCTGTCCGTATCCTACATTCCAAAATACAGCACAACGGGTACATAAATAAGGAAATCCATTAGCTAGGTTGACAAACAACTATTCTATACTTTAACTATGGCATTAGGGTTTGGATTTCTTACCCAAATCGTCATTGAAATGAGTTGTGTAGCATAAGAGAGAGGTGTATCGGCGCATGGTGTTGTGGGAAAAATCCCAGCAAAGATCTCCCAGAAATCCTTCTTCCTTCCTTCCTCTTTTCTCGCCTTTCTCTCTCTCTCTCTCTCTCTCTCTCTCTCTTAGGGTTTTTAGGAAATTCGTATGAGGGAGAGAAGGGGTGGTTTAAGGGCCTTATATAGGCTCAAAAGTGATGTAAATGGCCCCAGGGCCATGGTATACTTGGGTTATAGCCAAAGGGTGCCTGTTTCTGACGAATGGGGCACACCTGGAGGTCCATTGATCAGATATGTCATGGAGCAAGTTCTCTGACCATGGATCTAGGCCGGGATGCGATTTCAGCACGTTTGGATAGGCCGATCAACCGTGATGGAACTGTATCAGACCAACGGTCGTCGTCACTCGATCAGGGCCGCAAGTATACGGATATGTACAGGGAAATTTCCCTAATCCATGGGTGAAGTTTGGTCAGAATCTGACAGTCTAAAGTATTCAATTTCACTTGCAAGCGAATGGTCCAATTCACTTAAGTTCTAGTCTATTTTTAAAAGATATTCGTGTTTCTCACACACTTCGATCAAGGCTCAAGTTGTGCGTTTTTTGATACTATTTGGGCTCGATTCCCGCAATGGTTGTCAAGCCCAATAAGACGGTCATAAGCCTACAGTTTCGCAGTCATTGGACTTTCGACGTGCGGTCCAGGTCTGATATGGAGTTTTAATGTGCTCCCGAGAGCAACTGGGCTTTCGATTTTCTCCTAGGTTTTTAAGTAATGTCGAGTTAGTGATTTTAATGGTTTTGGGTCTTGTCATTCGTATAAATAGTGGTTAGAGCTAATTCCATAGATTATTTAGTTTAGTACTTAATTAATTTTCATCTAATTTCCATAGAATATGGTCTTTGGTGATTTCTACTTGAAGTGGTACTCAGGTCTTTGTATGAATTTTTCTGAGATGTTACATGTTCCCTCTCTTTACATTGAATTTCATCATATATTGGCTTACTTCTTGGTAAATTCTTTGCCAATAACTAATAAAAAGGGGGAGAAGAAACCTATTCATCCACTAAAACACTCCGTTATTTTCTGTAGAATACAGGCTAATCATAGAAGAAACTACGGGGGGGGGGGGCAACATATCTATGTTACATATCTAGTCTTATGTTTGAGTTATAATTTGGTACATGATATGTAATCGTTTACTGTTTTGGTAGGTCATTGGTATGGACCATGACAGTGTCCTAGGATAGGTTGTGTTTGTCAAGTAATTGAGAAATGGGGAGATTGTTAGTGCACTGATTTGCACATATGTTTGTCGATCAAGCGACTAGTTGCGTCAAGTAGTCGAATGAGTCCTTTGCAAATGAAGATCGACGACGCAACTGCAGCAGAAGCTCGAGCTACAAAGTCAGAATCCAAGGAAGCTTTTACGATCAGGATCTTGCCTATAAATGTAACATCCCGGATTTTTTCAACCTGGGATTAGAGGTCCTTAGGCGATGGGTCGATCCTAACACCTTATTAACTTGTCAGAACTAAATCCCGCAGTCTAAAATCGCTCCTTAACCATTTTCTTCACAAATTCCACCCTTCACCACCTCTTTCTTTAAAATTTTCAAAGTACTTTCACCTTAGACACTATCTTAAACTAGCTAAGTAGTATACCTTGGATCACTTTATATACAAACTACAAAGGCCCAGGTACCACCTCAGACAGAAATCTTACAGGACTAAACCCTTTAGAAATTAAGTGAGATTTAGTTGGTGTTAAACTAGAGTGCCTGTGAAATTAGCACCAATCACTTTAAATACGATCTGCAAGACCCAAAACTTGTAGAATCATTGACGCTAGGTTACCCTAAAATTTAGGATCAATCTCATTACCCGGCTGCTCTCGGGAGCATCTTGAAACTCCGTATCAGATCTGGACCGCACGTCGGAAGTCCGATTAACACGAAGTTAAGGAACTAGGACCGCCTCGCTGGGCTTGACAACCATCTCAGAAATCAAATCCAGATAGTGTCCCAGCGCTATTCGCTTGAGCTCGGAGTGAAGAGTGTGAGAAATGTGAAATAATTTCAAAATAAAATATCTTGAATAGTAATCTGGCACCTCTCGCTTGCGGATCAATATTAAGCAACCAGACCGTCAGAATCAGACCAAATTACACCCTCGGATCAGGAGAAATTTCATACACATTTACATGTACTCGGAATCTCCGATCGAGATCCGTTGACCGTTGAACTGAAACTGGTCCGCCACGAGTGATCTGGAATCCCGACCAAAATGAAAACTTAAGAGAACGTAGATCCAGCGTTAGTGAGCTTAAGTCCAACCTTTGGCTCAAGGAGGGCCGCCAGAAACCCTCTTTTGAGCTGAAACAATGCCGATTTGGTTATAATGTAAGTATACCTTGAACATAATTCTATTTCGGTGAATTTTTAGGCTATATAAGGACCTTAAACCCTCTCTCATGGCAGCCATACAAATTTGAGATTGAGAGAGAGAAAAGAGAGAAAAGAGAGAGAAAGTGTGGGAGCTGTGGGAGAATCTCCCTGTCACTCTTCTTTGCCGCTGTTCAGGCTCCACCGCCTGATTCTCATCGCTTTCCCGACATTTCTGGCGTCATTTCTAGGTACGAAACCCTAACCCTAATCTATTTTGGGGTTTAGACTGTTGTAGGTTGTGAAATAGCTAACCTATTTCGTTCTATAGGTTGCCAAACTGCCGAATACGGAAGCTTAGCAAACCTATCAACTTCGTTACGATTCTACGACAAAAGGTGCGGACTTTAGGTGTATAGGTTATGGTTTTCAACGCTTTCAATGTCAGATAATGATAAATTCATGATCTGCATGCAATTGCACATGTACAAAGTGCTGTCTGTTTTCCGTTTCGATTAAAGATGAAAAATATGGAATTCTACATATTCTAGGTATTTGTAGAAAGTACGGTATACGTATATTTTTTGGAAATGTGTTTGACATGTTTATTTGTTGTATGGATATACAATATACGGATAAAATACTTATTTGGCAAAAGGATTCGCCTAAATACATGTTTTACTTATATACACTATGTATGTTGAAATTGCGTATTCTAGAAATACTGTATACGTATAAATTTTGGAGATGTATTTATCATGATTATTTGTTGTAGTAATATATTTTACATGGATAAAATACTTGCTTGGCTAAAGGATAACCCTAATACGTGTTTTGCTAACATACACCACGTATGTTGTAATAGTGTATTCTAAGTGTTTGTGAAAATGACTGAATGAGTATAGAATTCTCATTCGTGATTGTTGTATTGGCGATACCCCTTTGACGAAAGGATTTGTCCTAAATCACGCCACGCCCAATATACACTATATATGCTAAAATGTGTGGCCCAAGTGTTTGTGGAAATGACTGAATGAATATGGAACTTGGATTCCTACTTGCCATGACTATCCGCCGTAGGTGTACGCGTGTTATAATTGGGGCAATCCCTAGTGAAAGGATTTGGCCTAATGCCTATGTGATCGACATATGTCATGTATGTTGATGTATGTTTGTTTAAGTGTTTCTTGAAATGTCTGAACGAGTAGTAGTTAGCAAATTGTAATGTATAAGGGTGTTGAGATATGATTCTCAACCTCTTTTAACTATGCGTATGATCTCCTTGGATAGTTGTGTGATTAGGAATTGAACATGTACAAACTCATGCTTGTGTTGTGCTTCATAACATGCTCAACTGCTTTATGATTTGTAACGCCCTGAAAATCGGGGTTCGAGCATAAACTCAACTCCCGAGTTCCAGAACATCACTTATGCAACAAAATGAATGATGATTGAATGTTGACTGTATTCGTGCATTGAACATGAGTGAGATTAAGCCAAAACAACATATCATACTCCAGAGACAGTTAAATTTGCAAGCGGAAGACTGTGATAGATAGATAAAATATATAACCTATGATGAGTCTCCAAAGTGTGATAAATTACCCGGTTAAATAAATACAAGTGCAGTTCTAAAATATACCAAATGTGAGGAAGTGTAATGCCTCCTATCCCATGTACCATAGCCCCGTCAATACAATATCAGGTCTTCATTGACCTGCCAGAGAGATACAGATAGGAGAATTCCTCCTATCATCATAGAAGTAGTCCGGCTCTGCTTCACAAGTATCGCCACCACCTGAAACTCAACAAATCTGGTTGGTGTGTACAACACCGTCCCGTAACGTGGGAATGAGTGATCAACTCAGTGGAACAGTAAAGCATGGGTTAACATGTTATCAATTCAATCAAGCAGTAATGATAAAGCAGTACAAATCAAACATTTCTAACTACTCTTGTTAAGTGCGAAAATGAAATGACATGATGTTGTATGCCCTTGCCAAACCACCCTCAAGCGACATCATCTTACGTTCGCGAATGCTTACTCCCTCAGTGCGCCACAACTACAAAGCACATGCGGTGCGATGATGCTCATGATTACCAAGTTTTTATTAGTCCATTTCAAACAGCAGTATTGGGAAACTAAGGTACCTCCCTTGTATCATTCCCAAACATGATCCATTCTAGGGTCGTCAATCCTAGTTAATCTCATACGACATTATGGTTTGAGAGGCTTAGCGAAGGCATCACAAAGGGCTCGTCACCCGTCAGCACGGATACAGATCTCACCGTATGCGGCTCAATTGCTGACCGTCAGCTCGAGTACAGGTCTCACCGTACTCGGCTCAATCACTAGCCGTCAGCTCGAGTACAGGTCTCACCGTACTCGGCTCACTCATACTCTAGTTGCTGTGAAAGACTCATCGCCAATCACAGACCCTTGGTGTATACTCGAAGATACTACGGAGGACTCGTCGCACGTCAGCACGAGCACAGGTCTCACCGTACTCGGCTCTCGCTGTAAGTATCGACAGCTCGAATACAGTGTCCCATACCACCGTATTCGGCTCACGAGTTTGGTTGCGCAATGGTCACTATGGGGAGGCACATGGCCTCAGCGTAGGCCGACAGCTCGACCACGGTGTCCCATACCACCATGCCTGGCTCATGCGTCTTAGCAGATCGAGGTACCATGGTTAAAAGGGGTTTCACTGGTAAGTTTGGTACCCTAGGTTCAAGCAGTAGCGTCCAAACAGGGTGAACATGCATAAGGCAGATCGGGTTACTTGACGAGCTCGACTAGCACGATTGCGCGTTGAGCTGCACGATATGAAGTGCATAAACAACTTCGTGTGGCCTAGCCACTGCCGACAGGCAACGCACGACTCGAGTTCGTCGAACACATCCCACGTGGTAAATGAATCTCAGCCACGAGTTCAATCCCGTTACCGATTGCCTGGGCCATAATCATAGCCCCAAACACAATCAATTGCAGATAGGTAAAGCAGTAATGAATCAAGATTCAACTCATACAATCAAGGTCTGGTATTATCCGTTTAGGGCTGCCAGGGCTGTTGCACGCACTCGTTGCTCCGCCCCCCCATCACCCATGACGGATCATACAACGTAAATATAAATTTAAACATATGCATTACATAGTTAAAATCATAAAGCAGTTGAGCATGTTATGAATCACAACATAAGCATGAGTTTGTACATGTTCAATTCCTAATCACACAACTATCAAAGGAGATCATACACATAGTTAAAAGAGGTTGAGAATCATATCTCAACACCCTTATACTTTACAATTTGCTAACTACTACTCATTCAGACATGTCAAGAAACACTTAAACAAACATACATCAACATACACGACATATGTCGATCACATAGGCATTAGGCCAAATCCCTTCACTAGGGAGTTGCCCCAATCATAACACGCGTACACCCACGACGGATAGTCATGGCAAGCAGGAATCCAAGTTCCATATTGATTCAGTCATTTCCACAGACACTTGGGCCACACATTTTAGCATATATAGTGTATATTGGCCGTGGCGTGACTTAGGGCAAATCCTTTCGTCAAAGGGGGTATCGCCAATACATCAATCATGAATCCATGACAATTAGTCATGGCGAGCACGAATGAGAATTCTATACTCATTCAGCCATTTTACAAACACTTAGAATACACTATTACAACATACATGGTGTATGTTAGTAAAACATGTATTAGGGTTATCCTTTAGCCAAACGAGTATTTTATCCATGTATACCATAATCATACAACAAATAATCATGACAATTACCTATCCAAAACTTACACATATACGGTATTTCTAGAATACACAATTTCAACATACGTAGCATTTACAAGTGAACATGTATTACGGCGATTCCTTTCGCCAAACTAGTATTTTATCCATATATAGTATAATCATACATTAAATAAACATGTCAAACATTTCTCCAAAAAAAATACATATACGGTATTGCTACGTATACCTAGAGTATGTGAAATTCCATATTCTACAACGTTAATCGAAACAGGAAACGGAAAGCACTTTGTACATGTGCAATTGCATGCAGATCATGAATCTATCATTATCTGACATTGAAAGCGTTGAAAACCCTAACCTATACACCTAAAGTCCGCACCTTTTGTCGTAGAATCGTAACGGAGTTGATAGGTTTGCTAAGCTTCCATATTCGGCAGTTTGGCAACCTAGAGAACGAAATAGGTTAGCTATTTCACAACCTACAATAGTCTAAACCCCAAAACAGATTAGGGTTAGGGTTTCTTACCTAGAAACGACGCCGAAAACGCCGGAAAAGCGTTAAGAAAGGGATGGTGCAGCCCGTGTGGTGGCAGGGAACGATGGCAGGGAGATTCTCCCACTTCTCCCTTCCTCTCTCTTTTCCCTCTCTCAAAACCCAAATTCGTATGGCTGCCATGAGAGAGGGTTTAAGGTCCTTATATAGTCTCAAAACTCACCAAAATAGACTCCTGTTCAAAGGTTACTGCTAATATACGTATTTCGTCACTTTTCCAGCTCAAAAGAGAGGTTCTGGTGGCCCTCCTTGAGCCAAACGTCAGACTTAAACTCTTCATACATGGATCTACGTGGGATTACATTTTCGACTCGATCGGATTCCCAGATCATACGTGGCGGACCACTTTCAGTTCAACGGTCAGTGGGCCACGATCCGAAATTCCAAGTACATGTAAACGTTCCTGAAATTTTTCCTGATCCGAGGGTGTAATTTGGTCTGATTCTAACGGTCTGGTTGCTTAATACTGATGCGCAAGCGAATGGTGCCAGATCACTATTCCTGATATTTATTTTGGAATGGGAATAGTGTTTTTCACACACCCTCGCTCCGGATCCAAACGAATGGCCGTGGGACATCGGCTGGACCTGATTTTTGAGATGATTGTCAAGCCCAGTGAGGCGGTCCTAGTTCCTTAACTTCGTGTTAATCGGACTTCCGAGGTGCGGTCTAGACCTAATACGAAGTTTCAAGACATTCCCGAGAGTAGCCGGGAAAAGAGTTTGGTTCTAAACTTTAGGGTATCCTAGCGTCAATGATGCTGTAAGTTTTGGGTCTTGCAGATCGTATTTAAAGCGATCCCAATGGATTTCATGGCTAATCGAGTTTTGCACTTAGTTAACTTTGTTAAATTTCTAAAGGATTTAATCCTAATTGTTTTCTGGTTGAGATGATACTTAGGCCTTTGTAGTTTGTATATAAAGTGATCCAAGTTTTACTACTTAGCTAGTTTAAGTTAGTGTCTAGAGCGAAAGTGCTTTGAAAAATTGAAAGCACAAGGTAGTGAAGGGTGTGATTTGTGAAGGAAATGGGTTCCGAAGCGATTTTAGACTGTGGGGTTCAGTTCTGACGAAATAATAAGGTGTTAGGAGCAACCCATTGCCTAAGGACATCTAATCCCAGGTTGACAAAAATCCGGGATGTTACATGATTTTAACTATGTAATGCATATGTTTAAATTTATATTTACATTGTATGATCCGTCATGGGTGATGGGGGAGTGGAGCAACGAGTGCGTGCAACAGCCCTGGCAGCCCTAAACGGATAATACCAGACCTTGATTGTATGAGTTGAATCTTGATCCACTACTGCTTTATCTATCTGCACTTGATTGTGTTTGGGGCGATGATTATAGTCCAGACAATCGGTACCAGAATTGCATTCGTGGCTGTGATTCATTTGCCACGTGAGATGTGTTTGACGAACCCGAGTCGTTCTTCGGTTGACGATAGTGGTTGGCCACGCGAAGTGTTTATGCACTTTATGTCGTTCAACTTGTTGTGCGCTCGAGCTAGCCGAGCTCGTCAAGTAACCCGATCTGTCTTATGTATGTTCACCATGTTTGGACGGACTACTACTGCTTGAACCTAGGGTACCAAACTTACCAGTGAAATCCCTTTTAACCATGGTACCACGTCGATCCGCTAAGACTCATAGCCGGGCATGGTGGTATGGGACACCGTGGTCGAGCTGTCGGCCTATGCTGGGGCCACGTGCCTCCCCATAGTGACCATTGAGCAACCCAAACTCGTGAGCCGAATACGGTGGTATGGGACACTGTATTTGAGCTGTCGATACTTACGGCGAGAGCCGAGTACGGTGAGACCTGTACTCATGCTGACGGGCGACGAGTCCTCTGTAGTATCTTCGAGTATACTCCAAGGTCTGTGATTGGCGACGAGCCCGTCTCAATAACTAGAGTATGAGTTGAGCCGAGTACGGTGAGACCTGTATTCGAGCTGACGGCCAGCGATTGAGCCGAGTACGGTGAGACCTGTACTCTAGCTGACGGTCAGCAATTGAGCCGCATACGGTGAGATCTATATCCGTGCTGACGGGTGACGAGCCCTTTGCGATGCCTTCGCGATGCCTCTCGAACCATAATACCGTATGAGATTAACTAGGATTGACGACCCTAAAATGGATCATGTTTGGGAATGATACAAGGGAGGTACCTTAGTTTCCCAATACTGTTGTTTTAAATGGACTAATAACAACTTGGTAATCATGCTCATCATCGCACCGCATGTGCCTAGTAGATGTGGAGCACTGAGGGAGGTATGCATTCGCGAACGTAAGATGATGTCGCATGAGGGTGGTTTGGCAAGGGCATACATCATCATGTCATTTCATACTTGCATTTAATAAGAGTAGTTAAACTTGTTTGATTGTACTGCTTTATCATTACTGCTTGACTGAGTTGATAACACGTTAACCTATGCTTTACTGTTCCACTGAGTTGATCACTCACTCCCACGTTACGGGATGGGGTTGTACACACCAACCAGATTTGTTGAGTTTCAGGTGATGGCGATGCTTGTAAAGCAGAACCGGACTACTTCTATGATGATAGGAGGAGTTCTCCTATCTGCATCTCTCTGGCAGGTTAATGAAGACCTGATATTGTATTGACGGGGCTATGGTACTTGGGATAGGAGACATTACACTTCCTCACATTTGGTATATTTTAGAACTGTACTTGTAATTATTTAACCTGGTAATGATATCACACTCTGGAGACTCATCATAATTTATATATTTTATCTATCTATCATAGTCTTCCACTTACAATTTAACTGTCTCTAGAGTATGATATGCTGTTTGGGCTTAATCTCACTCATGTTCAATGCACGAATACAGTCAACATTCAATCATCATTCATTTTGTTGCATAAGTGATGTTCTAGTACTCGGGAGTTGAGTTTATGATCGGCCCTCGATTTTCAGGGCGTTACAAGATGGTATCAGAGCATGATTTGGATTAAACCGGACCTGGGTTATGGTCACACGACGCACTCTGACTTAGGAGGGAGCGACGGAATGTAGAAATAGTCTTAGGCATCCCTGTTCCGTCCAACGGCTAGTTCACTAAAAACGAACGCCGAAATCAAGTCTGTATTTAACCATGGTCGCACGGGTCGACCTTAAAACATTCCTAGGTCGTCTATTAAAGAGTCTAGATTACCCCAACTGTTGAAAATAGATAGAATACGGGATAAATGTGATGAGGATTACTACTACGAATCCTCGGAGCTTCTCTGGACTCCTCACAGAGACTTCTCAAATCCACGAGGAAAGAAAGCAGGAAATAGAAATAAATTCTAATAAATTCAAAATTGATTAATGAATGACTAAAAATGAGTTCACTACCCTTTAAATAGGGATACCAAGTAATGAGAATGAAATCAGAAACAAACTACAACTAAAACTCCTGGAATTTGCGACTTACTATAAGGTCGTGATGTCTACTAGTGCGCAAGGTTTTCGGCCAAAAATAATAAGTGTCCTAATTGGCTTCACCAAACCGTTCTCTTAATTATTCTAAGTCCTTTGCATGATGGGCGTAACTTCTAAAGCTCGACCGATGAAGGGTAATTAAACTAAAACTACTATTTTTAGCAAAACGAAATTGAAACGGGGAAATGACCGTCAATCGGAGGGTTTTCTCGCAATTCCGGGCTGCGCAACCCAGCATAGCTGGGTTGGTTGGCTGGCTTCATTAGCTTGTTCTACCCCAAATTCATATATTTCACGTCAGATAACTCATTCCGGATTACAAGTTACGTCCGATTATCCCGAAACTACCCGAAATGGAGCGAATCAAGATCGGGGGGCCAAACGGAGCACTTCCGGAGGGATCCAAGGTGGGACCTAGTGATTTTTGGGGCCCAGGGGACTGGAGGATCACAACCGTGGGGTCCCATTTCAAAAATTTCAAAATTTTTTGGCGAGGCCTCGCCGATTTTTTTAATGGGTCGGGCCCGCGGCTCAGGCCGATTGGGTTTGGGGGCTGTGGGACCCCCCTGATGTATGTCCCATCCATCGAAACCCTCCCGAAACCCTACTTCCTTCATAAACCACCCCTCCAAGCCGTTTTTCCCTCTTGCATTGCTGCCCTCTCTCGCAAATCCCCTTTCCAATCGTCCTCCCTGTTGATTTCGACCACAACCTACCCATTCCCATCGTCCACAGCAGTCCTCTCCTCCATTTCCTCTCTGTTTCTCTCATTTGGACGCCTACACGCCCCCTTGAAGCTCTAAAATCGTGCAAGCTCCCTAAGCCATCCTACTTTTCCATTTTCCTTCTCCATTCGCTGTCTTTGGGGCCTTTACAACATCTGTTGAGGCTCACATCTGTGGAGAACCAAACCTCCAGCCCTTTCTCTCTCTCTCTCCATCACTTTCCATTCACTTTTCCATGGCTCTATCCGAGCTTAGTTCGGCCACCTTCGCGGATGTTTATGCTTTTATGATTGATGGGTGTAGTAGTTGGTATGATGTTCTAGATGTGTGAGGACGTTTAGGGCCCGTTCAGCCAACCGCATTAAGTAAGATTAGGTGAATGGAATTATAAAAGTAATAATACATGTGTGTGTAAGGTATGGCCTCTAGATTGGTTGTATCCCATGTTTTCCGACACCATGTTTAGGATGTACGCAATTAAATGTAAATGAATTTTCCTTTCCAAGTACACTTAGAAATTCCGATTCCTAGGATTTGGAAATCCCATCTCACACTTTCCGACACAAGGCTCATTTTCCAAAGCCTATACCATTAATTTTTAATCCCCTCCCACCCTCCTACCAAACATGTCATTACCAATCCTGAAGTAGGATTATCAATACAGTCCCATTTAATACAACGTAAGACCACTGGCCAAATAGACCCTTGGAGTTTTGGACTTAAAGCGGTGCTCCTAGATTTCGACAGACATGACCGTGTAGGAAATCCAACAAATATATAATGTTAACCTTAGGACCCTCTTAGTTGGTATGAGCATATGTGAAATGCTCGAGCGTCAAGTATAGACAACTCAATTCCAATTAGGCAACTTTGACCCTAAGTGATAAAATCCTTTCTTGTATTAGAAATGAACTGAAATCATCTAGTGTATAAACTTAGTCTTTGGATTATAACTATTGGTTGGTTATACTAAGGAATGTAGATAAATTAGTTAGTTGACTTGATTAGGTTGGAGCGAGACCCCGTTCCTTCATTAAATCCTCTTAGTACACATAGGCTTCTTTAACAACTCTTAGGAGGCTTGTTTGATTAATAACTAGTCACGCTCATGGGAAACTTCTATATCCCTTGGATTTAATGATAGGTCAAATCAATACGACCCTTAGAATTGCCTCCTCAAGGACTTAGTACTATCGGGGACACGGAGTAGAGAAACTATCTATAAGCGAGGTATTCGCGGTTTGAATCGACTTCTCAATCCTGGTTGTGACTAATGAACTATATGCTCTGATCAAGCAGAAGGTCGGGATCAACTAGGATTAAGGACTGATATGACGATTTTCTGTCCTAGCTAGGCAGGAGGTCCATGTATCCGACTCAGACCCACTACACAACATTTCTTCCGTGTTGGCCGAACCAGTATTAGGAGTATATAGCCGATAGAGACTTTGTCTTTTAGGCCCAAGGAATTACCCAAATGGGCAACAAATAGTTAGGAATTAGGTCTCAAGTCGCATGCCATGTCGGCATACATATTGTGTTTATGAACGTAGAAAGATAGCATGCCTATTAAGCTAGACATGATTAAATAGGATAAGTCTGGGCCGCGATTAAACCCCTTGGTAGAATTACGCATCTTGCCTCAAACTCACACCTGTCCCTGCAATTAACCACAATACCCATCATCTTTAGCTCCCTTCTGTAACCATAGGTACCAATGCCATAGTACACATCGTCGATGAAAGTCAAACCAATGTATTTCCCACAAAAATTTTAAGGGGGGTAGAACATGATGAGCCCACTCTAGTTAGGTCACCTAATACACCTTTTTGATCTGGGTGGCGCAGCGGAAGCGTGGTGGACCCTACCCCACTGGCCCAGGATTGAAATGGTGCTCGTTGAATACGAACATTATAGAAGCCCTAGCAAGTTTTACTATAAGGAACCGTTTTAGGATGATCTAGTAAGATTTGATTCACCATTTCCTTTGACATAGATAATAACGATGACTCTCTTAGACTAAGACCTAAAAGGGCAACCTTAGAAATAGACAATTTGAACCTTCCTGTGGTGGACACTCCCTACGTTTCTAGAGTGATCGGACTACGGAGTTACTGAAATATACAATTGCGAAACATTCGCGGCTTGACCCAATTCTCAATCCTGGGTGACTACCAACGGACTCCCTGCTTGACCGAGCAGAAGACCAGGAAGATGATCGATGTATCGGGATCGAGCCCACTATTATCGTCTCTCCCTGTTGGTCAAACAATGAAAACAACTATCTTACTCTAAATTGTGGGAATTATCGTCAAGACTCCAAATAGGTAAAGAAATAAATTGTAGCAAACCATCAGGGTATGAGAAATGGATAAAGAATTAAGTTTTAAGGGGGGGTAGACTAAAATGAACCAGTTGGTATATACCCTACCACGCGTAGAAACTTGGAATCAATAAGTCTTAGGTAAATGAAATAATAGAAATCTTCCCTTATTACCCTTAGCCAATTTCGGGGACGAAATTTTGTTTTAAGGGGGGTAGATTGTAACATCCTGGATTTTTGTCAACCTGGGATTATACGTCCTTAGGCGATGGGTCGATTCTAACACCTTATTAACTTGTCAGAACTAAATCCCGCAGTCTAAAATCGCTCCTTAACCACTTCTTCACAAATTCCACCCTTCACTACCTCTTTCTTTAAAATTTTCAAAGAACTTTCACCCTAGACACTATCTTAAACTAGCTAAGTAGTATACCTTGGATCACTTTATATACAAACTACAAAGGCCCAGGTACCACCTCAGGCAGAAATCTTACAGGACTAAACCCTTTAGAAATTAAGTGAGATTTAGCTAGTGTTAAACTAGAGTGCCTGTGAAATTAGCACCAATCACTTTAAATACGATCTGCAAGACCCAAAACTTGTAGAATCATTGACGCTAGGTTACCCTAAAATCGTGGATCAATCTCATTACCCGGCTGCTCTCGGGAGCATCTCGAAACTCTGTATCAGATCTGGACCGCACGTCGGAAGTCCGATTAACACGAAGTTAAGGAACTAGGACCGCCTCGCTGGGCTTGACAACCATCTCGGAAATCAAATCCAGATAGTGTCCTAGCGCTATTCGCTTGAGCTCGGAGTGAAGAGTGTGAGAAATGTGAAATAATTTCAAAATAAAATATCTTGAATAGTAATCTGGCACCTCTCGCTTGCGGATCAGTATTAAGCAACCAGACCGTCAGAATCAGACCAAATTACACCCTCGGATCAGGAGAAATTTCATACACATTTACATGTACTCGGAATCTCCGATCGAGATCCGCTGACCGTTGAACTGAAACTGGTCCGCCACAAGTGATCTGGAATTCCGATCGAAACGAAAACTTAATAGAACGTAGATCCAGCGTTAGTGAGCTTAAGTCCGACCTTTGGCTCAAGGAGGGCCGCCAGAAACCCTCTTTTGAGCTGAAACAATGCCGATTTGGTTATAATGTAAGTATACCTTGAACATAAGTCTATTTCGGTGAATTTTTAGGCTATATAAGGACCTTAAACCCTCTCTCATGGCAGCCATACGAATTTGAGATTGAGAGAGAGAAAAGAGAGAGAAAAGAGAGAGAAAGTGTGGGAGCAGTGGGAGAATCTCCCTGCCACTCTTCTTTGCCGCTGTTCAGGCTCCACCGCCTGATTCTCATCGCTTTCCCGACGTTTCCGGCGTCACTTCTAGGTACGAAACCCAAACCCTAATCTGTTTTGGGGTTTAGACTGTTGTAGGTTGTGAAATAGCTAACCTATTTCGTTCTATAGGTTGCCAAACTGCCGAATACGGAAGCTTAGCAAACCTATCGACTTCGTTACGATTCTACGACAAAAGGTGCAGACATTAGGTGTATAGGTTATGGTTTTCAACGCTTTCAATGTCAGATAATGATAGATTCATGATCTGCATGCAATTGCGCATGTACAAAGTGTTGTCTGTTTTCCGTTTCGATTAAAGATGAAAAATATGGAATTCTACATATTCTAGGTATTTGTAGAAAGTACGGTATACGTATATTTTTTGGAAATGTGTTTGACATGTTTATTTGTTGTATGGATATACAATATACTGATAAAATACTTATTTGGCAAAAGGATTCGCCTAAATACATGTTTTACTTATATACACTATGTATGTTGAAATTGCGTATTCTAGAAAATACTATATACGTATAAATTTTGGAGATGTATTTATCATGATTATTTGTTGTAGTAATATATTATACATGGATAAAATACTCGCTTGGCTAAAGGATAACCCTAATACATGTTTTGCTAACATACACCACGTATGTTGTAATAGTGTATTCTAAGTGTTTGTGAAAATGACTGAATGAGTATAGAATTCTCATTCGTGATTGTTGTATTGGCGATACCCCTTTGACGAAAGGATTTGCCCTAAATCACGCCACGGCCAATATACACTATATATGCTAAAATGTGTGGCCCAAGTGTTTGTGGAAATGACTGAATGAGTATAGAATTCTCATTCGTGATTGTTGTATTGGCGATACCCCTTTGACGAAAGGATTTGCCCTAAATCACGCCACGACCAATATACACTATATATGCTAAAATGTGTGGCCCAAGTGTTTGTGGAAATGACTGAATGAATATGGAACTTGGATTCCTACTTGCCATGACTATCCGTCGTGGGTGTACGCGTGTTATGATTGGGGCAACTCCCTAGTGAAAGGATTTGGCCTAATGCCTATGTGATCGACATATGTCATGTTTGTTGATGTATGTTTGTTTAAGTGTTTCTTGAAATGTCTGAACGAGTAGTAGTTAGCAAATTGTAATGTATAAGGGTGTTGAGATATGATTCTCAACCTCTTTTAACTATGCATATGATCTCCTTGGATAGTTGTGTGATTAGGAATTGAACATGTACAAACTCATGCTTGTGTTGTGCTTCATAACATGCTCAACTGCTTTATGATTTTAACTATGTAATGCATATGTTTAAATTTATATTTACGTTGTATGATCCGTCATGGGTGATGGGGGAGTGGAGCAACGAGTGCGTGCAACAGCCCTGGCAGCCCTAAACGGATAATACCAGACCTTGATTGTATGAGTTGAATCTTGATCCACTACTGCTTTATCTATCTGCAC
Organism: Magnolia officinalis; assembly: GCA_021015155.1. Taxonomy (NCBI): domain Eukaryota; kingdom Viridiplantae; phylum Streptophyta; class Magnoliopsida; order Magnoliales; family Magnoliaceae; genus Magnolia; species Magnolia officinalis. Next base: position 38,860,800 of record JAJHSJ010000007.1, read on the forward strand.
TTGATTGTGTTTGGGGCTATGATTATAGTCCAGACAATTGGTACCAGAATTGCATTCGTGACTGTGATTCATTTGCCACGTGAGATGTGTTAGACGAACCCGAGTCGTACTTTGGTTGACGATAGTGGTTGGCCACGCGAAGTGTTATGCACTTATGTCGTTCAACTTGTTGTGCGCTCGAGCTAGCCGAGCTCGTCAAGTAACCCGATCTGTCTTATGTATGTTCACCATGTTTGGACGCTACTGCTTGAACCTAGGGTACCAAACTTACCAGTGAAGTCCCTTTTAACCATGGTACCTCGATCCGCTAAGACTCATGAGCCGGGCATGGTGGTATGGGACACCGTGGTCGAGCTGTCGGCCTATGCTGGGCCACGTGCCTCCCCATAGTAACCATTGAGCAACCCAAACTCGTGAGCCGAATACGGTGGTATGGGACACTGTATTTGAGTTGTAGATACTTACGGCGAGAGCCGAGTACGGTGAGACCTGTACTCGTGCTGACGGGCGACGAGTCTTCTGTAGTATCTTCGAGTATACTCCAAGGTCTGTGAATGGCGACGAGCCCGTCACAGCAACTAGAGTATGAGTTGAGCCGAGTACGGTGAGACCTGTATTCGAGCTGACGGCCAGCGATTGAGCCGAGTACGGTGAGACCTGTACTCGAGCTGACGGTCAGCAATTGAGCCGCATACGGTGAGATCTGTATCCGTGCTGACGGGTGATGAGCCCTTTGCGATGCCTTCGCGATGCCTCTCGAATCATAATACCGTATGAGATTAACTAGGATTGACGACCCTAGAATGGATCATGTTTGGGAATGATACAAGGGAGGTACCTTAGTTTCCCAATACTGCTGTTTTAAATGGACTAATAATAACTCGGTAATCATGCTCATCATCGCACCGCATGTGCCTAGTAGATATGGAGCACTGAGGGAGGTATGCATTCACGAACGTAAGATGATGTCGCATGAGGGTGGTTTGGCAAGGGCATACATCATCATGTCATTTCATACTTGCATTTAATAAGAGTAGTTAAACTTGTTTGATTGTACTGCTTTATCATTACTGCTTGATTGAGTTGATAACACGTTAACCTATGCTTTACTGTTCCACTGAGTTGATCACTCACTCCCACGTTACGGGATGGTGTTGTACACACCAACCAGATTTGTTGAGTTTCAGGTGATGGCGGTGCTTGTGAAGAAGAGCCGAACTGCTTCTATGATGATAGGAGGAGTTCTCCTATCTGCATCTCTCTGGCAGGTCAATGAAGACCTGATATTGTATTGACGGGGCTATGGTACTTGGGATAGGAGACATTACACTTCCTCACATTTGGTATATTTTAGAACCGTACTTGTAATTATTTAACCTGGTAATGATATCACACTCTGGAGACTCATCATAGTTTATATATTTTATCTATCTATTATAGTCTTCCACTTACAATTTAACTGTCTCTGGAGTATGATATGTTGTTTGGGCTTAATCTCACTCATGTTCAATGCACGAATACAGTCAACATTCAATCATCATTCATTTTGTTGCATAAGTGATGTTCTAGAACTCAGGAGTTGAGTTTATGTTCGGCCCCCGATTTTCAGGGCGTTACAATAAATGACTATAACCCAAATAGGAAAATCCACCTAGGTCATCTATTTAAGCCAATTACAAGTTTATACTTTCTATCATTTTAGTCTTGCCTTTAGGAAGTTCCAAGTTGTTGAATGATTTAATGGACAGAGTTAAAAAAAGAAAATCTCTCCACATTCGGTAGGAAAAATTGCCACCGAATGGCACCTTCGGTAGCACCGAAGATGCCTTCGGTATTACCGAAAGAGCCGAAAACTATCCAACAACTTTCAAAGAATATTCGGTACCACCAACTGTAAATTCGATACCACCAACTCCTACCGATGAACAACTTTCGGTACCACTGAAAGCAAAAAAATCATACAACAAACTTTAGGATCTAATTCGGTACCACCGAGTGATAATTCGGTACCACCGACTATGTTTTGGTACTACTGAAGGTTCACTCGGTAACACCGATAACTAGCCGTTATAGATCCATTGGGCTCTTTTCTCTATAAATATAGGACCCAAAACTTTGTGGAAAGTGTGGATTTAGGCATTTCAGAGTCCTTAGGATGTCCCAAGCTCAAAGCACTCATCCTATACTCTATCCACATGAGATTCATGTTCACTTCATTGTGATTCTTCACTCATGAGAATTCAAAGTTCCTATTAATGAAGAACATGATCTGAAGCCTCCTCTTGAGTATAAAGACCGAACCTATAGGTAAAACCTTAGTCTCCATAATACTTTAGAGCATCCGTCAGTTGAATCTCTTAGAAAATCCATTCATAACCTTTGTTAGAGACTAAACTAACTCCCATTACCTTGGTTACCTTTATAGGAACATCATATACAAGGCTCTTGATCGTGAAACTAAAACAACAGCTAAACCACAACATAGCGATTGGGAAAGCATCGGAGAGCTAATTCAAGCACGAAAGAGAAGATCAAGCAACCCAAGACAAGTTATATGAGAGGAATTATTCCAACAAGTGTCATTATTAAGAGTCCAATAGTTTAGTCTCTATCCTCGTGTAGGAAGAGTTTGCTATCAACAAACTCGTGTAGGTGCCTTGTGTGGGACCTTGGCTGGTGGGCCCAAACGTAGGTACCTTGTGTGGGACATAGGTGTCTTGTGTGAGACCTTAGCCGGTAGGCCTAAATGTAGGTGCCTGGTATGGGTCCTTGGCTGTGGGGCATAAACGTAGGTTCTTAGTGTAGAACCTTTACTCGTGTGAAGAGCATAAGTGTTGAGTCCTTTGTATAGGGCTGTAAAGGTTGATGGTGAGCTTGATTTAAAACAATTCATAGTGAAATTTGACACACTCTAGGAGAGAGTGCGCTTGTCAAGAGTGGAGTAGGCAAGTAGCCGAATCACTATACATGCTTGTGTTTGGAATTGTCATTTGCGCATCTAGTTAATCATGATTATTTAAGTTTGAATGCTTGATTGTTTATTCATGATTAAATGAATGTTTAAGATTGATAGGTAGCACATTTGACACGGAAGCTCACAATACTATAGGGTAGTTGCTTTATTTATATATCTTTTGTAGCCTTTGTAATTAGATCCTATATTGGCTTGGAAGCTTTTAGGGTTATATTGCCTTACTTGATTTAAATTGAATGATTGTTTAAGTTGGCAATTAGGAGTTTCTAAATAGGAAAAATATTTGAAAATTCCTATTCACCCCCCTTTAGGACCTTGTCTCATACTCATTCTTCAGTATCGGCAGTATAAACCGCAATTTCAGGACTCACCTATTGACTGTCGAATATAGGGTTTATAATACCCACATCTAACAATTTAAGCATCTCTCCTTTAACCACTTCTTTCATATTTGGATTGATAAGACATTGTAGTTGTCGAGAGGTTTTCGCATTATCTTCAAGATTAATGCAGTGAGTATAATTCAAAGGATCAATTCCCTTGAGATCCGTAAATGACCATCCAAGGGCTCCTTTATGTTCAATGAGAGTAGCAATAAGCATGCTCTCCTACTCTTGCTCGAGGTGGGAAGAAATCACCACCGGGTATGTCTCATCTTGACCTAAGTAGAGATATTTAAAATCAGTGGGCAAAGGTTTTAGGTCAAGCTTTAGTGGTTTGAGGCTAGACGGTAGAAGCATTATGTCAGTTTGGGGCAATTTCTCAAATTGTGGCCTCCATCGGTTAAATTCAAGTACTAGTCTAGTATCAAGCATGACATCCATCTCCCTAATTATTTCATCATCCACATTAGGGGAGTGTGCTAAGCACGTGTTTAGAGGATCAGAGGATAAAGTCATCAGAGCTCTATCTTCCACGAAAGAATCTATCATATTAATGTCATGGGCCTCGTCATCATGCTCTGCTTGTCTGCTCATATTGAAGAAGATTTTGAGCTCCAACGTCATATTTCCAAAAGACGAATTCATGACCCCGTTCCTACAATTAATAATAGTGGTGGATGTAGCAAGGAACAGGTGACCAAGTATAAAAGGGAATTGAGTACTCATGTCTGCGATGGGCTGAGTATCCAGGATGATAAAATCTACCGTATAGTAGAATTTATCAACTTGGACCTATACATCCTCAATCATCCCTCTTGGTACATGAACTAAGCGATCAGTAAGTTGTAATGTGGTCCGAGTTGGTTTTAATTCACATAGACCCATTTATTCATAGACCGAGTAAATGATTAGATTTACGCTCTCCCCCAAGTCAAGAATTGTGTTCTCAATTTGGTGATTCCCAATTATACAAGTGATAGTTCGGCTACTCTTCACAACCCCAAGTGTAGTGTCGTGATATAGTAATAACTCAGTAAGACCGAGGTCGAATCCACAGAGACTAAACTTATACGTATTATGAAAATAACTAGAACTAGAACTAGAAAAAAAAAAATCTAAATCGAAATCTGAATAATTGAGAGTAATGGAGTCCTATCCTATCCAATTGGAAGATAAAGCAATTTAAATCAAATCTGAACATTTCACTAACCTAATTCTTAATGGAGGAGAATTGTGATGATTGGAAGGGATTCCATCACCCTACCATGCCTAAGAGATGATGGTGAACAACAAAATTTACCAATCTCACTATCTCAAAACAGGAAAAGTAGATATCCAAAGCTATCCTAGCATCTATTGTAATATGATTCACAATAAATCATAGAAAATTAAAAATATTCCATTAATATCAAACATGTCAAGAAGTCAAATAAGACAATATAAATTTTAAAATCTATATTCCTCAGTTTAAAAATGATGAATTGAGTTACGGTAATTATATTTCTTGTTAATGGAGAAGGATCGACCCAGCTAACAAAGAACACTCAACACATTTTCAGGAAGAAAACAACATGTTTATGAAAGAAGAATAAGCATTGGCAACAGCGAGTTGGAACAACACTATTGTTATGCTGCTACACTAGTAGAAACATAATGAAAAAACAATATTAGAGAAACAAGTTCTAAAATCAAATATCAAAAGACACATATTGACATCAGCATTTCAATGCATTCAGATACCCATGTGCATTTTCATAATAAAATTGAAATTCAGAAACCAAAAGACAAAATATCAAAAGAACACAAGAAACACATTCCACTCAAATAACTTCCAATTATTCAATTTAAAGAAGTATTATGAAGACAGTGTCAAAATTTTCAATTCGAACTCTAAAAGTAGAAGATTAAAATAAAAACAAAGTGAAAGTGTTAGAACATATTTGGAAAAATAAATAGCATGCACATTATTTATTTTTGAAAATAGAATTTTACACAAGGGAAAATACCCCACTTCCATGCTTCCTCTTTCCACACCGAGGCATTGTGTTTCCCAATATTAGCTTGCTCTATCAATCCTTCCAACTAAGAAAGTATCGTGTGCTTCATTCCAATCTATCTTATTGTGGTCTTGGGAGGTAGGATGAGGTGCAGACATCTTATATTTAACAAAATAAAAAAAGGTTACATTTTTCATAATAACATTCATCATAGATAGCATTTTCCAGCAAGCATTGGAGGAAGCATGAAAATTCACTACATGGATACTTCCTTGATCGAGTTAGCATCAATGGAACCATGGAAGAATAAGACATTAGTTCATAAATAACATAAGATGACAAAATTCAAAGAAAAATGTGGTTAAAGTAATGATTGTTTTCTTTTTTACCAAAAGAAATAAAAGAAAAAAAAAAAGAAAGAAAAAAGGAGCAATTGATTCATGCAAGGTTTAGAAAAGAATAGGCCACACCTTCCCACAATCAAATCTCGCCTTCAAGATAACTTTCAGCTAAACACCTATAGGTAGAGAAACTCAAATGGTGAGTTTATCTCTTAAAATAGAAAAAAAATAGTACAATGGCCATTTGGGCTAGGGTCCATTCCACCCACGGGAAAATACGATAACTTCCAAACACAACATAAATTACTTCAAACAATAGAACCATCACATCATATATTTAGCTAACTTGTATAAAAATAAAGAAAACATAAGCCAAATCCAAGATTATTAAAAGCACTATTTGGTCAGGCCTGGATTACTATACATGAAAAAGTAAACAATCAATTATCAAGTATTTGCTATAACCAGATCGAATGGTATAAAAATAATCTATGCAAAGCAGTTTATATCATTTCAAACCAACTAAAGCTATGCAGAGCAACAAATGTCTTTATCATATAATGTTAAATAAAGAAACAAAAATCTAAAAAAATCAAAATGAATCCACGACATCTGTTTAAAAGGTGAGATGGGAGATTTTGGTAGTTAGGAATATGTAAGTTTGCGGCTCTGTTAGTTGAAACTGCCACCTGTCACACAACGACTCATCCTTAAACATACATATTTCAAAAGGACCTATTGATTTGTTTCCTAGTGAAAACAAGTCCACTTGGTTTTGGCGAGTTTTAAAGCCTTGGTTGGTGTAACACATATGTAATTTTCACTGTTTATTTAGATGTCTCAGAAGCCAACACCAATTAGTCGGGATAAGGCTTAGATGATGGTGATTTAGATGTATCATAAGTGGCAAACAAACTGAAGAACTGAGAAGCATAAAGCAATTAGAAATCAAACATAGAAACCAAAAGATGAAAATTTAAATGAATTACCTGGTATGCAAAAGTGTGACTGTTGGCAATTCGTCTAGAATTCAATTATTCCATTATTAAACTGATACAATCTTCCATTTGATCTCTATAAGGATCCCTTGCATCCTCAACATAACTTACTGGCACCCCATGTGCACTGAAGAATATCTGCTACTGACTACCAGTTTTCCTGTAGTCTACCCCTTGATGAAAATGACACTGTGCCTCTTGATATAAGATGGTTAAGTGAGTTCTATTGCAGAAGTGGACAGAAAGGTGTTGGTCAATCATAATGTACAATGAAAGATAGCAAATGTACAATATAAGTATCAAAGATTCATGGAGGCCAAGTTAAAAAAGAAGCTAGCAAATGTATAAATTAAAGAGATTCATGGAGCCCATTGAAATCACAAGTTTCAAAGAACTATCTTTAAAACAAGAAGCTAGCTGATAGTCATGATAAGCATTGGGCACATGAAGTGAGAAAAGTCATAAGCATTGGGCACACTGTTAGAAAAGTGATACCCTTGATGGATCTAGGGGTGTCCAGTAACTCTAAAGGCATAGCAATACCTACGCCATAAAGAAGTAACCTCAAATTTAACTTCATTGATGTCATCACTAGGGCACCAACGTGAAAGGCTAAAATATGCAAGCTTTAAACATCCCTCATTATTGATGGGAATGTTATGTGTTGCACAAATACATGTAGAATAGATACCATTGAAGCTGTAAAAAGTAAAATCCTGACCAAGAAAAAGATCCAACCAAGGATTTCATGACAAACCTTTGATGTCACGATGAAGCACTTGATTAGAATGGCAATAATAGAGCCCATCCAATAGTTGTTTCATATAGCATTGACAAGGAAAATTATTAAACACCTAATTTCCGAGTGTTAGTTTAATGAAGGAAATGGACTTTTTTTAGGCCATTAAAATAATGAAAACACCCTTGAATCCCATCACAATCTCATAGGTTAAATTGGGTGCCATGTTGAGAAACACACCTGGTTTTCCTTGATCGTAAGATCCACCCATTGAACAGGTACTGCCTAATTTTAACCATAGAAACCAAAAATCATGATAATCCACCATTAGTTTTATGTAAGGCGCACCATTGTGTTTATATGCCACCCAAACCACCCAATTTACATTAGATTGTAATCAACTTAAATAAGTTCCTAGACTAAACTACTCGGGACATTGAATTTAAACAATGAAAAAGCCATCTGGAGAAAACAAAAAAACCAAAACAAAAAAAAACAAAAAACAAAAAACAAAAACAAAAACTATGGCTTATTTAAAAAGAACGAACATCAGAGATGATAGTAAATGAGCATATCTAAGTGAGCAACAAAAGACAAACAAACACAGAAAATGCTATCATTAGAAGTCACCTGAGATGAACTAAAATCATATGCTCTCAATGTTTCGTATTAGAAATATTATATTAATTCTTTACAAAAAGAAGGAAAATATGAAGCCATTTCTAATCCACAACACATGGCCAAAGCTCAAAATGCAAGAACTTGAGGTGGAGATAGTTCTCACCTTGGATAATATGGAGTTGGAATCAGCAAAGTTTCTCTTAGGTCTACTAAAATAAATATAAATGAAACATGAGTTTTGAGTGTTTTTACATTATCTTCTTAGATAAGAGAAATATAAGATGATTATATGAACTAAAGAGAAGCTTTACGTGCTTTTATAAAAATAAATTCAAAGTGTGGAACATATTAAAAAAACACCCGTCTGAAAGTTTTGAGTTGATGGTAATGTTTTTATTTTTTTATTATTATTATTTTTTTTAAGTCATGCTGCCAATCTTGTACTGCTTAGTCAATGGAACACGTGCATCTCTGAGATCTAAATAAGAACCGTCACACCCCAAACTCGGAAACAGGGCTCATAAAATTCTCGATTGCTGAATCCGGTGCCGACGGCCTCCGTAGTACCCCATTCTCGGCTCCTGGCACCCATATACTTGGTTCCGATCCTTGGATCCTACAAGGAGGATTTTCAACGTGATTTGATTCGCAATAAGTATAACCATAAGCATAACCCACAAACAACAACTCACAACTCCATCACATTTCCACTATGATAAAAAACTTTTAAGTACAATGCATAAAAGGAAATACAATAATAATATCGGAAGCTCGAGAAGCCCACTGCACGCTCCAATCTCAATGCTACTGCGGCGTCCTAGCGTCACCTGCACACAACGATCATGCATAAGCTTATAGAAAGCTTAGAGGGTGGTGAAAGTGTGTGCACGAGGTAGCAATACAAGAATACAATATCAAAGTAATACGAAAACATACTACTAAGTCCATGAATGCTATCATCCGTACCAAGGCCGTGCGATGCAAGATGCATGAATGCTAACAGTCATATCAAGGCTATGCGATGCAAGGCCTATGTGGCCAAATGTCATATGCAAGATACAACGCAATGACACCAGTCCTCAGTTGGAATCCACATATCAATACAGTTCATCTCTTTGAAATATCACCGGGGTCTAGTACTGTAACATCCCGAAAAATCGAGGGTCGAGTAGTAACTCAACTCTCGATTTTTCAGAACATCACTTATGCAGCATAGATAATGATGATTAAATGTTGTCTGCATTAATGTAGTGAACATGAGTGAGATTAAGCCAAAACAACATATCATACTCTAGAGACAGTTAAATTGCAAGCGGAAGACTGTGATAGGTGTATAAAATATATAAAAACTGTGGTGAGTCTCCAGAGCGTGATAACATTACCAGATTAAATAATTACAAGTATAGTTCCAAAATATACCAAATGTGTAAGTGTAATGGCTTCTATCCCAAGTACCATAGCCCCGTCAATACAATACCAGGTCTTCATAAACCTGACAAAGAACTACATGTAGGAGAACTCCTCCTCCACATCACAATAGTCCGACTCTGCTTCATAAGCATCGCCATCACTTGAAACTCAACAAATCTGGTTGGTGTGTACAACACCGTCCCGTAACGTGGGAGTGAGTAGCTAACTCAGTGGAACAATAAAGCATAGGTTAACATGTTATCGACTCAGTCAAGTAGTAATGATAACGCAGTACAATCAAACACTCCTAACTACTCTTATTAATGCAAGTATGGATGCATTCATGATGTATGCCCTCACCGACATACTCCCTCATGCGACACCCTCTTCATTCGTGGCATGCTTTCATCCCTCAGTGCTCCACATCTTCCAGGCACATGCAATGCATGATGAGCATGATTATTGAGTTTTTATTAGTCCATTTCAAACAGCAGGATTGGGAAACTAAGGTACCTCCCTTGTATCATTTCCAAACATGATCCATTCTAGGGTCGTCAGTCCTAGACAATCTCATACAATGGTGTGTTTCTAAGTTGCTGCAAGGGCTGCCAGGGCTGTTACACGGAATCGTTGCACCACTCCCCCATCACCTTATCAATACAGGCCTAGTTTATACTCTATTACTATGGGAAGGCTCATCGTCTTATCGCAGATTCAGAGTATGCTCGAGGTCACTATAAAGGGTTGTCAGGGCTGTTACACGGAATTGTTGCACCACTCCCCCATCACCTTATCAATGTAGGCCGACAGCACGAATATAGTGTCCTATACCACCATAATCGACTCACGAGTTTGGTTGCTCACTGGTAACTACGAGGAGGTATGTGGCCCCAGCGTAGGCCGACAGCTCGACCACGGTGTCCCATACCACCATGCCCGGCTCATGAGTCTTAGCGGATAGAGGTACCATGATAAAAAGGGATTCTACTAGTAAGTTTGGTACCCTAGGTTCAAGCAGTGGTGACCAAACATGGTGAACATATATAAGACATAACAGTTTACTTGACGTGCTCGGCTAGCTCGAGCGTACAACAAGTTGAACGATATGAAGCGCAGAAGCACTTCGTGTGGCCAACCACTATCGCCAACTGAAGTACGACTTGGGTTCATCAAACACATCCTTCGTGGCGACATGAATCTCAGCCACGATCTCAAGTCTGGTACCGAATGTCTGGACAATAGACATAGTCCCAAACCCAATCAATCTTTACTCATAGCATATGGTGTAAAGCATAATAAACAAAGCATCTCAAGCATGTTAACAAGCATGTCATAAAGAATGTTATAAAACATGTTATAAAGCACATTATAGAGCACTATACAAATAGGGATACAATCGCATATATTTCATAAGTGAGTGGTTAGAGTAAACAACCACATGGAGGAAATCATACATGTCTATAAGGTAGTTGGGAACCCCATCTCAACACCTACCTAAGGCACTAACATCTAAGCAGTTACTCTCACAAGCATTTTCACAAACACTTAGAGTACACTATTTCAACATACATGATGTATGTTAGTAAAACATGTATTAGGGCTATCCTTTCACCAAGTGAGTATTTTATCCATGTATAATATATTCATACAACAATTAATCATGACAAATACATCTCCAAAATTTATACGTATACGGTATTTTCTAGAATACACAATTTCAACATACATAGTGTATATAAGCAAACATGTATTACGGCGATTCCTTTCGCCAAATAAGTATTTCATCCATATACCATATATTCATACAACAAATAATCATAGCAAACACATTTCCAAAATTTGTACGTATACGGTATTTCTACGTATACCTAGAGTATGTAAAATTCCATATTCTACATCTTTAATCGAAACAGAAAACAGAAAGCACTTTGTACATGTGCAATTACATACAGATCATGAATCTATCATTATCTGACATTGAAAGCGTTGAAAACTATAACCTATACACCTAAAGTCCGCACCTTTTGTCGTAGAATCGTAACGGAGTCGATGGATTTGCTAAGTTTTCGTATACAGTAGTTTGGTAACCTATAGAATAAAATAGGTTAGCTATTTCATAACCTACAACTATCAAAACTCAAAATCGGATTAGGGTTAGGGTTTCTTTCTTAGAAACGGAGCTGGAATCACCGGGAAAGCGATAAGAAAGGGGTGATGCAGCCCGTGTGGTGACTGGAAACAGTAGCAGGGAGATTCTCCCACAACTCTCTAGCTTTCTCTCTTTCCTCTCTCTTTTCTCTCTCTCAATCTTAAATTCGTATGACTGTGAGAGAGAGGATTCAAAGGCCCTTATTTAGCCTAAAAAGTCTCCAAATTAGACTTCAAGTCAAGGTATACTTAGGTTATAACCAAAGCGGTCTCGTTTCAGCTCAACGGAGGACTTCTGGCGGGCCTCCTTGAGCCAAAGGTCAGACTTAAGCTCACCGACACCGGATCTAGGTGGTGTTAAGTTTTCGTTTCGGTCGGGATTCCAGATCACGCGTGGCGGACCAGTTTCAGTTCAACGGTCAGCGGATCTCGATCGGAGATTCCGAGTACATGTAAATGTGTATGAAATTTCTCCTGATCTGAGGGTGTAATTTGGTCTGATTCTGACGGTCTGGTTGCTTAAAACTGATCCGCAAGCGAGAGGTGCCAGATTACTATTCAAGATATTTTATTTTGAATTAATTTCATATTTCTCACACTCTTCACTCTGGGCTTAAGCGAATAGCGTTGGGACACTGGCTGGATTTGATTTCCGAGCTGGTTGTCAAGCCCAACTAGGCGGTCCTAAGTCCTTAACCTCGTATTATTCGGACTCCCGATGTGCGGTCCAGATCTGATACGGAGTTTCAAGATGCTCCCGAGAGCAGTCGGGTAATGAGATTGATCCTAGATTTTAGGGTATTCTACAAGTTTTGGGTCTTGCAGATTATATTTGAAGTGGTTGGTGCTAATTTCACAGGCACTCTAGTTTAACACTAGCCAAATCTCGCCTAATTTCTAAAGGATTTAGTCCTGAGTGATTTCGGTCTGAGGTGATACTTAGGCCATTGTAACAATGTTTAGTTTAAGTATTGTTCTTCATCACCTAAGCTTTAAGATAGTGTCTAACGTGAAAGTACTTAGAAGGATTTAAGGAACGAGGTAGTGAAAGGTGAGATTTGTGAAGAAAATGGTTTGAAAGGGGGATTTGAGGCTTTAATTGAGTGTTTGAGAAATTAAACCGGTGTTAGGATTGACTCATCACGTAAGGACGTCTAATTCTAAGTTGGGAAAAATTCGGGCTGTTACAATCTACCCCCCTTAAAACAAAATTTCATCCCCGAAATTGGCTAAGGGTAATAAGGGAAGATTTCCATTATTTAATTTGCCTAAGACTTATTGATTCCAAGTTTCTATGCGTGGTAGGATATATACTAGCCTAGTTCAATTTAGTCTACCCCCCTTAAAACTTATTCCTTTATTCATCTCTCATACCCTGATGGTTCGCTATGATTTATTTCTTTACCTATTTGGAGTCTCGATGACAATTTCCAACAATTTAGAGTAAGATAGTTGTTTTCATTGTTTGACCAACATGGAGAGATGGTAATAGTGGGCTCGATCCCGATACATTGATCATCTACCGGGCCAGGGTAGGAAGCTCATCGTATCCCTTCCGAATCCTGGTGGATCCTGGTCGTCTGCTCGTCAGCAGAGAGTCCATAGGTAGTCGCCCAGGATTGAGAATTGGGGCAAGCCACAAAAACTTTGCAGTTGTAGATGTCAGTAACTCCGTAGTCTGCTCACTCTAAAAACGTAGGGAATGTCCATCATTGAAAGGTTCAAATTGTCTATTTCTAAGGTTGCCCTTTAGGTCTTAGTCCAAGAGAGTCCTCGTTATTATCTATGTTCAAGGAAATGGTGAATCAAATCTTACTCGATCATCCTAAAACGGTTTCTCATAGTAGTACTTGCTAGGGCTTCTATAATGTTCGTATTCAACCAGCACAGTTTCGATCCTGGGCCAGTGGGGTAGGGTCCACCACTCGTTCGCTGCGCTACCTAGATTAAGAGGTGTATTAGCCGACCTAACTAGAGTGGGCTCATAATGTTCTACCCCCCTTAAAATTTTATTTTCACCCTCAAGGCTCAAGCGTTATGTCCTGATCCGTATGTCGGAACAAGGTGTAATTTATAACCTATCCTTGACATGAAATGGGAAATACATTGGTCTGCCTTTCATCGACGATGTGTACTATGGCATTGATACCTATGGGTATCGAAAGGAGCTAAAAATGATGGGTAATGTGGTTGATTTCAAGGGCAGGTGTGAGTTTGAGGCCAGATTCCTAATTCTACGAAGGAATTTTGTCACGGTCCAGACTTATCCTATTTAATCATGTCTGGCTTAACAGACAGGTTATCTTTCTAAGTCCATATGCACAATATGTATGCCGACATGGCATGTAATTTGGGACCTAATTCCTAACTGTCTGTTGCCCATTTGGGCAATTCCTTAGGCCTAAAAGACAAAGTCTCTATCGGCTATATACTCCTAACACTTCTCAAAGATGAAGTTATAAACTTTTGGTTGCAAGTGGTTCGACCAACATGGAAGAAAGTTGTGTAGTAGGTCTGAGCCGGATATATGGACCTTCTGCCTAGTTAGGACAGAAAATCATCGTATCAGTTCTTAATCCTAGTTGATCCCGACCTTCTGCTTGATCAGAGCATAGAGTTCATTAGTCACAACCAGGATTGAGAATTCGATTCAAACCGTGAATACCTCGCTTATAGATAGTTTCTCTACTCCGTGTTCCCGATTGTACTAAGTCCTTGAGAAGGCAATTCTAAGGGTCGTATTGATTTGACCTATCATTAAATCCAAGGGATATAGAAGTTTCCTCTGAGCGTGACTAGTTACTAATCAAACAAGCCTCCTAAGAGTTGTTAAAGAAGCCTATGAGTACTAAGGGGATTTAATGAAGGAACGGGGTCTCGCTCCAACCTAATCAGGTCAACTAACTAATTTATCTACATTCCTTAGTATAACCAACCACTAGTTATAATCCAAAGTCTAAGTTTATACACTAGATGATTTCAGTTCATTTCTAATACAAGAAAGAATTTTATCACTTAGGATCAAAATTGCCTAATTGGAATTGAGTTGTTTATACTTGACACTCGAGCATTTCACATATGCTCATACTAACTAAGAGGGTCCTAAGGTTTACATTATATATTTGTTAGATTTCCTACACGGTCATGTCTGTCGAAATCTAGGAGCACTGCTCTAAGTCCAAAACTCCAAGGGTCTATTTGGCCAGTGGTCATAAGTTGTATTAAATGGGACTGTATTGCTAATCCTACTTCAGGATTGGGAATGACATGTTTGGTAGGAGGGTGGGTGGGGACTAAAATTATTGGTATAGGCTTTGGAAATTGAGCCTCGTATGGGAAAGCGCGAGATGGGAGTTTCAAATCCCAGGATAATGAATTTCTAAGTGTTATTTGAAAGGAAATCTCAGAATTTACTTTTAATTGCGTACATTCTAAAAATGGTGTCGGAAAACATGGGATACACCCAATCTGGGGACCATACCTACACATACATTTATTATTACTTATACAATTCTATCCACCTAACTCACCTAATGCAGTTTGGCCGAACGGGCACTAAAGGGAGAAAAGGGGCTGGAGTTTTGATTCTCCACAGATTTGGTTCTCATCAGTGGTTGTAAAGGCCCAACTGACAAGGAGTAAAGAAAGGAAAATAAAGAAAATGGATGGGTTAGAGGGTTTGCTCGATTTTGAGCTTTAAATGGGGGGTGTGGGAGTCCAAATGAGAGAAATGAAGAGGGGAGGGCGTAGGTACTGCTGTGAACAGTGGATATGGATGGGTGATGACCAAAAATGATGGATTGAGCGATTGGAGTGGAGGTTTGGGAGAGAAAACAACACTTTTGTAAGAAAGGGAGAGCTTGGAGGTGGAATTTGTGAAGGAGGTACTAGTTTGGGGGGGTTTTAGTCGACGGCCCACATACCAGGGGGTTCCCCTAACCCCCAAACACGATCGGTCCGAACGGCAGGCCCGGCCTAGCAAAAAAACTGGCAACGCCTCGCCAAAAATTTTTGTGTTTTTCAAAGGGGGACCCCATGGACGTGTTCCTCCAGTCCCCTAGGCTCCAAAAAAGTATGGGGCCCACCTTGGTTCCCTCCGGAAGTGCTCCGTTTGGTCCCCGACTCCATTTGAGCCGTATCGGGGCCAAAATGTAAACCGGAATGATTTTATGTGACATGTAGCATATGATTTTGGGGTAGGAGGAGCTAATCCATCCAACTAACCCATTTATTTGGTCAGATTCGACAAGTTGAATGGTCAAAAGTCAAATTTATACATATATTTACTATTTATAGTAAATTTTTGTTTAATTATTATTCTTCATCATTTATACGTTAGGATTTACATCTAGTATGAAAGGATTGAAAAAAAAAATTAAAGAATGAAGTGGTGCAAGGAGAGATTTTGAAGAAATTGGGTAAAAAGGGGTTTCAGGCTTTGGTGTTGTGGTTGACCCACAACCTAAGAACATTCATTTTTAGGGAACGACTCAAACCCGTCGACTGATGGCCTAGAAGTTATTCGGGATCGTTTCGCGTGATCATGGGTGTGTACGGGCCCAATATCAGCGATCGATTTCGATCAGTTTCGCCGTTCGGGGAAATTGGAAAATCCTACGTCGGTTTCTACATTCCGTCACTCCCTCCTAAGTCAGAGTGCGTCAGAGTGCGTCGTGTGACCATAACCCAGGTTCGGTTTAATCCAAATCATGCTCTGATACCAACTGTAACATCCCGAAAAATCGAGGGTCTAGTAGTAACTCAACTCTCGAGTTTCCAGAACATCACTTATGCAACATAGATAATGATGATTAAATGTTGTCTGCATTAATGTAATGAACGTGAGTGAGATTAAGCCAAAACAGCATATCATACTCTAGAGACAGTTAAATTGTAAGCGGAGACTGTGATAGGTATATAAAATATATAAAAACTGTGGTGAGTCTCCAGAGTGTGATAACATTACCAGGTTAAATAATTACAAGTATAGTTCCATAATATACCAAATGTGTAAGTGTAATGGCTTCTATCCCAAGTACCATAGCCCCGTCAATACAATACCAGGTCTTCATAAACCTGATAGAGAACTACATGTAGGAGAACTCCTCCTCCACATCACAATAGTCTGGCTCTGCTTCATAAGCATCGCCATCACCTGAAACTCAACAAATCTGGTTGGTGTGTACAACACCGTCCCGTAACATGGGAATGAGTAGCTAACTCAGTGGAACAGTAAAGCATAGGTTAACATGTTATCGACTCAGTCAAGTAGTAATGATAAAGCAGTACAATCAAACACTCCTAACTACTCTTATTAATGCAAGTATGGATGCATCCATGATGTATGCCCTCACCGACATACTCCCTCATGCGACACCCTCTTCATTCGCGGCATGCTTTCATCCCTCAGTGCTCCACATCTTCTGGGCACATGCAATGCATGATGAGCATAATTACCGAGTTTTTATTAGTCCATTTCAAACAGCAGGATTGGGAAACTAAGGTACCTCCCTTATATCATTTCCAAACATGATCCATTCTAGGGCCGTCAGTCCTAGACAATCTCATACGATGGTGTGTTTCTAGGTCACTGCAAGGGCTGCCAGGGCTGTTACACGAAATCGTTGCACCACTCCCCCATCACCTTATCAATATAGGTCTAATTTATACTCTGTTACTACAGGAAGGCTCATCGCATCACCGCAGATTCAGAGTATGCTCGAGGTCACTACAAAGGGCTGCCAGGGCAGTTACACGGAATCGTTGCACCACTCCCCCATCACCTTATCAATGTAGGCCGACAACATGAATATAGTGTCCCATACCACCATAATTGGCTCACGAGTTTGGTTGCTGACTGGTCACTACGAGGAGGCACATGGCCCCAGCGTAGACCGACAACTCAACCACGGTGTCCCATACCACCATACCCAGCTCATGAGTCTTAGCGGATCGAGGTACCATGGTTAAAAGGGATTCCACTGGTAAGTTTGGTACCCTAGGTTCAAGTAGTGGTGACCAAACATGGTTAACATATATAAGACATAACGGTTTACTTGACATGCTCGGATAGCTCGAGCGCACAACAAGTTGAACCATATGAAGCGTAGAAGCACTTCATGTGGCCAACAACTATCGCCAACCGAAGTACGACTCGGGTTCGTCAAACACATCCTTCGTGGCGACATGAATCTCAGCCACGATCTCAAGTCTGGTACCGAATGTCTGGACTATAGACATAGTCCCAAACTCAATCAATCTTCACTCATAGCATGTGGTGTAAAGCATAATAAACAAAGCATGTCAAGCATGTTAACAAGCATGTCATAAAGCATGTTATAAAACATGTTACAAAACATGTTATAAAGCATATTATAGAGCACTATAAAAATAGGGATACAATCACATATATTTCATAAGTGAGTGGTTAGAGTAAACAACCACATGGAGGAAATCATACATGTCTATAAGGTAGTTTGGAACCCCATCTCAACACCTACCTAAGGCACTAACATCTAAGCAGTTACTCTCACAAGCATTTTCACAAACACTTAGAGTACACTATTTCAACATACATAATGTATGTTAGTAAAACATGTATTAGGGCTATCCTTTCACCAAGCGAGTATTTTATTCATGTATAATATATTCATACAGCAATTAATCATGACAAATACATCTCCAAAATTTTATACGTATACGGTATTTTCTAGAATACACAATTTCAACATACATAGTGTATATAAGCAAACATGTATTACGGCGATTCCTTTTGCCAAATAAGTATTTTATCCATATACCATATATTCATATAACAAATAATCATATCAAACACATTTCTAAAATTTGTACGTATACGGTATTTATACGTATACCTAGAGTATGTAAAATTCCATATTCTACATCTTTAACCGAAACAGAAAACAGAAAGCACTTTGTACATGTGCAATTACATACAGATCATGAATCTATCATTATCTGACATTGAAAGCGTTGAAAACCATAACCTATACACCTAAAGTCCGCACCTTTTGTCGTAGAATCGTAACGGAGTCGATGGATTTGCTAAGCTTTCGTATACAGTAGTTTGGTAACCTATAGAATGAAATAGGTTAGCTATTTCATAACCTACAACTATCAAAACTCCAAATCAGATTAGGGTTAGGGTTTCTTACCTAGAAGCGGAGCTGGAATCACCGGAAAAGTGATAAGAAAGGGGTGGTGCAGCCCGTATGGTGACTGGAAACATTAGAAGGGAGATTCTCCCACAACTCTCTAGCTTTCTCTCTCTGTTCTCTCTCTTTTATCTATCTCAATCTCAAATTTGTATGGCTGTGAGAGAGAGGATTCAAAGGCCCTTATATAGCCTAAAAAGTCTCCAAATTAGACTTCAAGTCAAGGTATACTTAGGTTATAACCAAAGCGGTCCCGTTTCAACTCAACGGAGGACTTCTAGCGGGCCTCCTTGAGCCAAAGGTCGGACTTAAGCTTACAGACACCGGATCTAGGTGGAGTTAAGTTTTCGTTTCGGTCGGGATTCCAGATCACGCGTGGCGGACCAGTTTCAGTTCAACGGTCAGCGGATCTCGATCGGAGATTCCGAGTACATGTAAATGTGTATGAAATTTCTCCTAATCCGAGGGTGTAATTTGGTCTGATTCTGACGGTCTGGTTGCTTAAAACTGATCCGCAAGCGAGAGGTGCCAGATTACTATTCAAGATATTTTATTTTGAAATAATTTCATATTTCTCACACTCTTCACTCCGGGGTCAAGCGAATAGCGCTGGGATACTGGCTGGAGTTGATTTCCGAGATGG
This sequence comes from Magnolia officinalis, assembly GCA_021015155.1. NCBI lineage: Eukaryota > Viridiplantae > Streptophyta > Magnoliopsida > Magnoliales > Magnoliaceae > Magnolia > Magnolia officinalis. Next base: position 38,880,229 of record JAJHSJ010000007.1, read on the forward strand.
TTGTCAAGCCCAGCGAGGCGGTCCTAAGTCCTTAACCTTGTATTATTCGGACTCCCGATGTGCAGTCCAGATCTGATATGGAGTTTCAAGATGCTCCCGAGAGCAGCCGGGTAATGAGATTGATCCTAAATTTTAGGGTAACCTAGCGTCAATGATTGTACAAGTTTTGGGTCTTGCAGATCGTATTTAAAGTGATTGGTTCTAATTTCACAGGAACTCTAGTTTAACACTAGCCAAATCTCGCCTAATTTCTAAAGGATTTAGTCCTGAGTGATTTCGGTCTGAGGTGGTACTTAGACCATTGTAGCAATGTTTAATTTAAGTATTGTTCTTCATCACCTAAACTTTAAGATAGTGTCTAACGTGAAAGTACTTAGAAGGATTTAAGGAACGGGGTAATGAAAGGTGAGATTTGTGAAGAAAATGGTTTGAAAAGGGATTTGAGGCTTTAATTGAGTGTTTGAGAAATTAAACCGGTATTAGGATTGACTCATTACCTAAGGACGTCTAATTCCAGGTTGGGAAAAATCCGGGTTGTTACAAGTACACTCCAAATGGCACTACCCCTTCCCTAGGAGCGCAGTCCAAGTGAGCGTAAGAAACCTCATTTTCTGCCTAGCTAATAGTCTGCTAATACCTATCAGGCACGTCGATAGCGGACCCATTTAGAGCTGGTCAGACTCAGCCTAGCAAATACCCCTACCCTCGGGCGGGTAAGGCCACACCCCTTTCCAACCGACTACGACACAGTGGGAGATGCAGCCTCCTAGTATTCGTCCCTTACGTGCTCATACATCCCCTCGGTCTAAGCATTGATGCATCCTCCATGGTACCATAAGGGTTTGGGGACTTTCACCCTGGGACATCCTTCGCGCCCCTGTGCTTAACAAGTATTTTCGGTATCCAATCATGCCATCCACGCTATATCTACTGAGGGTACAACGTTGATGTTACTAGGGCATATAGTAATCATAATCTTACAATGAAAGATGCATGAGTCATGTAGTCCAATCATGCATCAATCCTGCGAATACCATGCACTCATATGGGACAACTCCGATTATCAAGGACTCCCAATAATAACCTGCCCAATTACATATGCAATGGTCAAGCACATCTCATAACAAGCGTGCAGATGATGTGTATGATCATGTATCATGAGGCTATGCTATTACGTACTTATAATCGGCATCGATAATTGACCTATACACAAGGCGGGGTCCATAGATGGACAACAGACCCATAACATGAAGGTCGGTCCTCAACTGTGGATATACCAAATCCGTTAGCACGGATCCCTCTGTCTAAGGTGATGATGAACTCTCCTCATATCAAGGTTGGGCCTAGGTGGCTTACTTAAATTCCTAAGGATCCAGAAAGAGTTCCTTTTTTATACTATCATATAGCCCTGCTAGATGCCTTAGGGGGCCCAAATAAGTCCTAGATGGACTCCAAGATAAAAGAAATAATCTTACTAATAACCAATGGGGGCCCAACATCTTCGGTTATCCTAATGAGAATAAATGGATCATGCAAATGGGGCCCAATGATTAGGGTCAACCCACTAAGAGAATGATGAGAATGGGCCTAACAAGGCCTAAGGGAAGGTCACAATGAGGACATTTAACCATCATTTCCCATCAATGTGGACATTTAACCAACATCGCTCCCAAAGAGTGGCACACATAGAGCCAAACATATAGTGGGCCCATGGCCTCACACAAGGGCCTATTATACATCATAATGGGCCTCACTTAAGGGTCACGTATACATCACATCGGGCCTCGCCATATGGGCCTTATATAGATCACAACGGGCCTCACACATTGGCCACATATACATCATAATGGGCCTCATCATATGGCCTTTCATACATCACATCGGGCCTCATCGTACATTACAATGGGCCGCACAAATATCATATCGGGCTGCTCCCATGGGCCTCATGTACATTAAGTGGGACCCACCGTCCTAGCTGGACGGTGTGGATAAAACATTATTATTATATCTACACCATTCATCTAGTTTTAGAGGTCATTTTAGAGCATTACCCAAAAAAATGAATCATATCGAAAGATCATTTGGACCATACCACAAATAGCATTTGAGATAATGATTTTCACTGTTAATAATTCACTGGGGCAACCTTAATGTTTATTTTCCATCCAATCTGTTCATAAGGTCACAAAGACCTGAATTAAAAGGAAAAAAAAATCTCATATTGATCCAGAACTTATGTGACCCCCAAACAGTTTCAATGGTAAACGTTCAATCCTCCACTGATTTTTGCAGTGTGGTCCTCCTGATAGACAAATCTATCTTATTTGTCGTCTCAAGCCTTAAGACGAGCTTGTAAGGTGGATGGACGGTTTGGATATAACACACCTCATGATCAGACCCATCGAACCTGCTGACATAATACAGCGGCTATGCTGCTGGTTGTTCCCACCGTCTGGATGGACGATTGGGATATAACACATCCCTCATGATCAAGGGCGCAAAACTTGTTGCGTCAATCCAGTAGGTACCTGTTGCTGGTGGGACTTGAAGATGAACAGTTTGGATATAACACAAACCCCATGATCAGATCGTCAAGTTCCTGACGTTAATCCAGTAGCTGTATGCTGCTGGGGTCCACATAGATGGAAGGCCGATGAAATACATACATAGGGGTGGATCCCACCGTCCAATAAGCTGGACGATGAGGATAAGACCCATACACCACGGTGGAGTCCCACGTGGACAGCTGGATGAAACACGTACAGCACGGTGGGTCCCACCGTAAAAAAGAGCTGGACGGTGTGGATATACCTCACATACATCATGCGGGACCCATAAAACTTGTTGATGTCATACAACAACTAAATAGTTGGTGTGAGGTACTCTAGCTAATCTGCTTCCCACCATCCAATCCCTAGACGGTGAGGATACAACACATCCATCATGGTAGGCCCCACACCCCGCATGTACAAAACGTGCAGGGTGGGTCCCACTGTCCCAGACAATGGGTGGTGTGGATAAAACTCATAAATCACGATGGTCCCACGTCCAGTGGGCCACACGTTTGGATCAAACTGATATATATATTTTCCTTCATCCAAGGCCTATCCCAACGGGCAGGCAGCAAGGTCGGCCTCACGATCTGGCGGTCTGGAATAGGTGGGCCACACACCATCACAAAAGATATATATATATATATATATATATAGAGAGAGAGAGAGAGAGAGAGAATAGTGTGATGGAGGGCTCCGCCTGTGGGATCCTAGTCTTTTGCAACATCGCTCGTGTGCACACGTGTGTCAACTTGCACTATTGATAGACCATATACTGCACCCTAGTGGACCTAGAGAACTCAACAAAGTGAATTGCTCTGGATGACCTTGAGACCTCTATCATGTGGACCGCGTCGTCGTTGCGGTTGCAATGGTGAAAACTGAGTGTTAATCTGACGCTTCGTTAGTGAGATATGACTCATCGAATGTATAACCCAAATTATGTATCCACTAACACAATCAACCTTTATTATGCTAGGCCCATTGGACTTGAGCCCTTGTGGGCCTAAAGCCCACTTTTAGAACATGAAAACTACCACAAAATAGGACAATTGCTACATGACAAAAATATGAGCTATCACATATGAGACAAGCACTAGAAGATAAAATTGGATTCTCTCCCAAAACCCATTATTAGCTCTCTCCCTATGCCTTAGAAACTCATCATGGCCCATTTCCACCTCATCCTATATATGCATCCAATGCATGTCTTGATTTGTGCCACATCACTTCTAACAACCAATTGCAACACTCCACTTCATCATCCACCATGCATCCATCATCCAACCATCTATCCAACCATCATCCAACCATCCATCCATCCATCCATCATCATCCAACCATCCATCCATTGAGGTGAGTCTACACCCCTCCTCCCTTCCTCCTTATCCTCCTCTTTCTTCCTCTTTTTATTTTCTTGATATGTGCGGGCCCCACTGGTGTGGAGTTCTTGTGTGCATGTATTTATGGCTATAGTGGCCAACAAAGTGTCCCATGTTAGTATGGTCCACCATGATGATCATTATATCCATACCCTTCACATGTAATCTCATTTTTGTATCTGGACAGCAACTTGTAAAATTCGTATAAAATCAACCTTAGTAAGATCAGAGCTGAAACATGGTAATAATATGAACCACAATTGAACTAACTCTAGACCAACTTTCGTAGCCATCCAATGGTCCAATCATCCATAACATTAAGTTTACTTGGCTACTGTTCAGCAGCACATGCAGGATTCCGATTTACCTAAAATGGACCCATTTTTAACTCTTTTAACGAATGTATTAAAAATATATGTTCCATTGGATTCATAATAAGCTTCAATCGGAGTTCGGACGGCTGAGATCTTAGCCTTATACGAAAGATGTATTTGGGAGCTTATTATGACCATTCTTGTTTGGGCCATATCTGTGATTCCGACGGTCAGAGGTATTTGATATTTGCTCTCAAATTACTTGAGATAGTTAAAAATCATATGTATGGTCAGACTATTTCATGATAAAATTTAGAAAATTCTAGACCGATAGATACTTCCATATGGATAAACCTTAAATTGTTTTGTATGGTCCAGATGGATCCAAGGCTCTGTATGGTTGGAAACCTATTTACGACCTGCATGATGTATTCCCAAACCATTCATTAGCTCAGATTTTCCAACAGAGAATCTGATCATTGAGATTTGATCAATACATTTCATATGTTACTTAATGTGTATGTTGGATATATGTTGTACATAACATTCATCATCTTATTGACCCACTAGGGTGCGGGATCACTTGTGATTTATACATTTTATTAGTTCATCCAACCTGGAAACCCATGTACATTATTGTGTGTCTCTTATCTATGCCTTGCTAGCATGTTGGCCCCACTTGCCATTTGATCTATTTCATTTCCTTTGCATTTTCTGTTCGCTGAAATTTTCTAAGTACCTAACTGTATTGCATGTAGGCATCCTTGACACCTTATAGTGGGCCCCACACTCTGTAGTTAAGGGTCCCACTTTGAGGGATGTTTAGTACTTATATAATTGAGCTGGGTTGTCCCACCTTTATGTCATGAATGATCCCTAAGTGTTTGGAAATTGGGCCCTAAGTTGTGACAGACCCCATTTTTGAAAATTGTCTGCTTATTCGTGTTTTGTACCAACTTTGGGCCTCTGTAGTGGACCACACGTTGGAGATATGAGTATGTCACCACTTGGAACCTTTAACCTATACCAATGAATAGATAAATAATATTTTACTCTGGCTAAATCATACCCCACATGATCAGGGAGTAGATCCCAAAATGTGGCCAGGCATGGTTGTGCAGAAAATTAAAGTACCTATGTTTGGCCCTATACCAAATATTATGTGTACGCAACCAGTTGGTCCGAGCTTATATTTTTTAAAGTACATATATAGTACTACCAAAGGCACCAAACGACACACTGAAAGGTGGTCCCTTATGATCATGTGACATACTCAAAATTGGGCCAGAAACAATTCTACACTATATTTCGTGCACAGTTTCTCCAAGTACCCATATTTGGGCCAACACTGTAAATTGTACAGACCCAACCAATGAGGCCTGCCTTATACCTCTTAAAGCCCATACATAGAGCTACCAGATGGACCCTTCCTTTTCCTATATGTGGGTCCCACATGATCATAAATCTGAATTGAAGATGGTCAGAAACCAACATTTGTATAAAAATCTGTTTGATGTAAAATTTATGTGGGGCCACGTCTGTATGGTCCACCACCTTCCCAAAGTATTTTATACAACAACTAAACTCTGAAAAATAACTCTCAAATATTATTGGGCTTTTTCTTGGTTTGTTTTGTAAGTGGATAGTGGGCCCAATATGATATATGACATGAAAGATGTTAGCATGTTATCCTTTATGTTTGAGATTGTGCATTATTTCTACTTGGTGGAATGTGTGGCGCCCACTTAGTTGTGGAACTAGATCCACACCATTGAAAGCATTGTGATTGGACATTTATGCCCCTGGGTTGGCTCATTAATTCACTAAGTGGGACTCACACTTGACCTATACGACCCCATGCCTTGCATGTAGTTCAAGTCTGGTGTGGGAGTCCACTAGGTAAGACGCACCTAGTGATGGGTGAGATGATGATACATGTATGTTAACGTGATAATGATGATTATAAGTTGTTGGTTGAAATGATAGATATAATTTAATGGATGGTGAATTATGGCATATGCATTGATGATGGATGAGTAATTATTTGCATTACTTATGACATTTCTTATGTTAATCATGAAGTGAAGATGATCCTCATGGTAATGATGATGATATTATATATTTATATGCATGATGACAAAACGTGCTAGTTGACCACGATGCTTGATATCCAAGTGATAATAATGCACGTATTGATTGTCGTGATGATATTGTGGACAAGAGAACTATGTTGTAGTTGATGTATGGATGATGATAAATATATGATATTTGTGTGGCCCATATGTTGAGGCCCAATATGATGTTTGGGTGGCCCATATGTACAGCCCAATATGAGGTTTGTATGGCCCATATGTGTGGCCCATTATAATGTTTGAGAGACCCATATGATGAGGCCCACTGTGATATATGAGAGGCCCATGTGGTGAGGCCATAATGATGTATGAGATAACATGAGAGAAGTCCATTTTATCCCCAGCCATTTGAGGGTTATGGGCTATTTCATTAGCCCCTTGTGTGAGGCCCATTATATTGTGTATAAGGCCCTTGTATGAGGTCATGGGCCCCACTATATGTTAGGCTCTATGTGGGCCACTCCTTGGGAGCAATGTTGGTTAAATGTCCACATTGATGGGCAATGGTAGTTAAATGTCCACATTATGACCTTTCCTTAGGCCTTTGTTAGGCCCATTCTCATCTTTCTCTAAGTGGGTTGACCCTAATCATTGGGCCCCATTGATATGTGCATGATTCATCTATTCATATTGGGATAACCCAAGATTTGGGCCCCCATTGGTTACTAGTAGGATTGTTTTAATCTTGGAGTCCATCTAGGACTTATTTGGACCCCCTAGGTCATCTAGCAGGCCATATAATAGTATGGTGAAGGAAGCCTGTTCCGGATCCTTAGGATTATAGGTAGGCCACATAGGCCCAACCTTGATATGAGGAGAGTTCATCATCGTCGTAGACGGAGGGATCCGTGCTATGGGATTTGGTATATTCACAATTAAGGGCCGATCTTTATATTAGGGTTTAGATCGGTTGTCCATCTATAGACCCCGCCTTGTATATAGGATGACTATCGATACTGATTATGAGTATGTGATAGCATAACATCATGATACATGCCCATACGCGTTATCTAAATGTTTTTTATGAGATGTGGTTAACCATTGCATGTGCCATTGGGCAAGTTATTTATGGGACTCCCTGATAGGCGGAGTTGTCCCGCATGATCGTACTGTATGCACTGGATTGATGCATAACTGAATTGTATGAGTCATGCATCTTGCATTATGTGTTATGATTACTATACGCCCTAGCGACATCACGGCTATAGCCTCCGCAGATATAGCGTGGATGGCAGGAATGGACACCGAAAATTCTTGTTAAGCATGGGGGCACAAAGGATGTCCCAGGTGAAAGTCCTCAAACCCTTATGGTACCATGGAGGATGCTCTAATGTCTGAACCGAGTGGATGTATGAGCGCATGAGGGCCGAATACCAGGAGGTCTCGTCTCCTATTGTGTCGTGGTCCGTTGGAAGCGGGTGTGGCCTTACCCACCTGAGGGTAGGGGCAATTGCTAGGCTGAGTATGACTAGCTTGTAAATGGTCCGCTATCGACGTGCCGGATAGATATTGACTGAATATTGGCCAGGCAGATAGTGATGTCTCTTCCACTTAAATGGTTATGCAACTAGTGTAGGGCAGCAATGTGGTGTATAGTTTATTAGACCCCATTAAATGTCTAGAGAGAAACTGTACTGATATGAGGATTCAGATGAGAACTGGCATGACTTGTGATTGCATCTTGCATATGACATTAGCTACGTAGGCCTTGCACTATATAGCCTTGGTATGGCTGACAATATTGTACTAGACCCCGGTGATGATCGCGGAGATGAGCTATACTGATATGTGGATTTACTGAGTGGGAGTTGCATGTTTAGCATTTGACGCATTCATTCATTCATTCACTATCCACTCAGGCTGGTGGTACGTAGCTAAATCATTATGTGCTCCTTCGCATTGGCCATGATTTTGGTTGGGGCACGTGACCAACCTGAGATCAGGAGCATACCACATTGAGTCTGGCTAACCAAATTTAGCAATGGGACTGGTTTGGATAGAAGTCCATTGCGATGAACCCCACGGCTTGCCATACCACGTACTATCATCCCAACTACACACTCTAGCTTCATCATTCTCTTGCATTGCATGTTGCATTATACCCTTGGTATATGACATTTAGGTTACTATTTTTCTGCATTACATGGCCTAGATAAGGTTGATGATATTCGTGGACTCATCAGGAATTACATATTGCATTGCACCATCAACATACATTTAGCTTACTATGAGTCCACATGCCAACTCTGTCATTATCTTTCCATCGTATGCCATACAGTAGAAAATGGAATTTGATCATCTTGTTCATAATGATTAGCTATTTTAATGATTCATGGTCCCTTGTTGAGTGACATGCTTATTATTGATGTCATGTTCATAATAACCTCTGTAGTTATACGACATGCTTAATTGACAACTTGTTCACATATGATAACATGCTCGGTTGATAACATGCATATGGTTGTTTTGGATGTCTATATAGGAGTGCCCTGATAAGCCGTATTTTACTCCCAGCATGAAATAGACTCGTAAGCTATGGTTTGTTCATATAGATGACTTACACTTATTCAGGATGCATGCAAGAGCCGTTGGAGTTGCTATTTGTAACACCCTGGATTCCGAGGGTCGAGCAAAGCTCAACTCCCGAGATCCAGCACATCACTTATGCAACATGGATAATGATGTTTAAATGTTGTCCATATTAATGTATTAAACATGAGTAAGATTATAGCAAAACAACATATCATACTCCAGAGATGATGTAATTTAGCAGGCGGAAGTCTGAAATATATGTATTGAAGTAAGTAAGCGGTTCACGGCCTCTAGAGTATGATAATGTAACAGGGTTTAATATATACAATGTTTGTTTTAGAAGATGCGAAATATCAAAATGTAGATGTCCAACTAATCCATGTATCATTGTAATCTCATCGAATCAGCACGACGTCTACATAGACCCGCCAGATAGCTGAACATAAGAGAATTCCTCCTCATCCATGAAGTCCATTTCAGCTGCATACACTCAGTCATCACCTGCGTCTACAACAGAGTCTGGTTGGTGTTTTAAAACACTGCAATAGAGTGGGAGTGAGTGATCAACTCAGTGGTACTATAAGGCAAAGGTTAACATGTTATCAATTCAATCAAGCAGTAATGATAAAGCAGTACAAAAATCACTTCCTAGGTACTCTTGTTAATGCAAGGATGGTGTGCAGTAATGATGCATGACCTCGCACAAAGCTCCCTCAAAAGTCGCTCCGTCAATCATTTATACATGACAAACTCCCTAAACGTGCAACTTCCTCGCCAAAGCACATGCAATGTGGTGCATAGTCGTGTTAGCCAAGTACTTAATTAAGCTTATTCATACAGCCAATTCGGGAAGCTAAGGTACCTCCCTTTATATCATTAACCCAAACCGAAGGATCTATCTAGGGTCGTTAATTCTAGTTAATCAGATACGATAGGTAAGTTATAGGGCATCACCCCTATTATAAAGCAGTCGATAGGCAAATTCAAGAGTTTATACTTGTGGTCACTACGGGGAGGCTCGTCACCTCAGCGTAGGCTGATAGCTCAAATACAGTGTCCCAAACTATCGTATTTATCTCACGAGTTTGGTTTGCTCATTGGTCACTATGGGAAGGCTCATCACCCCAGCGCAGGCCGACAACTCGACCATGGTGTCCCATACCACTATGCCCGGATCATGAGTGTCACGTCCCAAACCCGGAAATCGGATTCACAGGAATCTCGATCGCCGAATCCGGTGCTGACAGCCTCCGTAGTACCCCATTCTCGGCTCATAGTGTCCATACGCAAGATTCCGATCCTGGGATCCTAAAAGGAGGATTTTTTTTTGTACATTTAACTCGTAATAAGCATAACCACAAGAATACCCAAATCACAAAGGCAAAATCATCATCACAAATCAACTAATATAATCATTTGATTACAATACTGAAGGGAAATACATAAATCGAAAATCAAGCTCCAGAAAACGGTTGCATGCTCCAAGCTCAACACTACTGCAACCTAACATCACTTGCACGCATCTATCGTGCATAAGCTTATAGAAAGCTTAGAGGGTGGTGTAAGTGTGTGCACAAAGGAAGTGTCAAGTATTTAATACAATGCCATCATCATACAGTACCGAAAATACTGGTAATCCATAAATCGTACAATATCGGAATAAACAGAATTACTAACAAGATCATGAATTACCAAAGTAAGCAGAAATACTAATAAGAGCAGGAATTATTAGAGTAAATAGAAATACTGACAAGATCATAAATTATACGATAACAGAGTAAGCGGAAATATGGACAACTCCATGAGTCAATCAATATCAGAATACGTAATATAGAATATCTATGCAAATGAGGAGTCATAAAGAGCCAAATATCAAATGCCAAGGATGCGATGCAGCATGTAATTCCTGATGAGTCCAGGAATAGCGTTAATCATATTTAGACCATATAAATGTAGAAACACAGTAACCCAAAATACCATATGCCGTGGATGTAATGCAATATGCGGTGCGAATGGAATGACCATGCTTGAGTGTGAAGTCGGGATGATAGTATGTAGTATCGTAGGCTATGGGGTCCATCACAAGGGACTTCTATCCAAACCAGTCCCATACCTAAATTTGGATAGTCAGACTCAATGTGGTAAACTCCTGATCTTGGATTAGTCGTGCGCCCAATCGAAATCCTAGCAATGGGAAGGTACACGTAACAAATAGTTGCGAACCACCAGCCTAAGTGGATAGTGAATGAATGAATGAATGAGTATGCAAGTCCTTCTCAATAAGTCCACATATCAGTACGGTTCATCTTTGGGATCATCACCGGGGTCTAGTACACTATACATGTAATCACCGCCCACTAAACACGTAACCATGCAAGTGAAAGAGACCTCACTATCCTCCTGGCTAGTAGTCAGCCAATATCAACCCGACACGTCGATAGTGGACCCATTCACGAGCTGGTCAAACTCAGCCTAGCAATGCCCCCTACCTTCAGGCAGGTAAGGCCACACCCCTTCCCAACCGACCACGACATAGTGGGAGACGCGACATCCTGGTATTCGGCACTTGGGCGCTCATGTATCCACTCGGTCTAGACGTTAGGGCATCTCCTGGCCACGGAGGCTTAGGAATTTTCACTCATGGACATCTATGGCTCCCGTATGCTAGAACCAAACATTTCCTATGTCCCCTTTGGCCATCCACAATATGCCTATGAAGGCTATAACCCTGATGTTGCTAGGGCGTATAGTAATCACATCACACAATGCAGGATGCATGAGTCATACGATCCAGTCATGCATCAATCCTGCGCATACCATGCGCTCATGTGAGATAACCTCCGCCTATCAGGGAGTCTCATAACAACATGCTCAATGACATATGCAATGATCAACCACATCTCATAACAAACATGCAGATGATGTGTATGGGCATGTATCATGATGCTATGTTGTCACATACTCATAATCGGTATTAATAATCGGCATCGACAATCGACCTCGACAATGTGGACATTTAACCAACATTGCCCCGAAGGAATGACCCTCATGGATCCTAACATATAGTGATCCCATGACCTCACACAAGGGCCAATTATACAACACCATGGGCCTCTCTCAAGATCTTACTACACATCACGATGGGCCTCTCACATGGGCCTAATATACATCATGTTGGGCTCCATCGCGTAACCCTCAAATGCATCACAATGGGCCTTATCACATAAGCCTCATATACATCACATTGAACCTTACACACGGGCTGAATACACATCGCAATGGACCTCAAATGCGGGCCGTATATACATCACACAGGCCGAATACACACCACAATGGGCCTCAACTACGGGTTGCATATACATCATATAGGTCTCGACAATCGACCTCAACAATTCGAAAATCGGCCTCGACAAATCGGAATCGGCAATCGGCCACAACAAGCAGAATCATCAATCGGCCACGATCGGTAATCGTTCACGATAATCGACCTCGATCGGTAATCGGTCCATTGTCCATGACAAGCAGAATCGACAATCGGTCACGATCGGTAATCGTTCACGATAATCGGCCTCGATCAGTAATCGGTCAATTGGCCATGACAAGCAGAATCGACAATCGGCCATGATCGGTAATCGGTCACGATAATTGGCCTCGATCGGTAATCGGTCAATTGGCCACAACAAGCATAATCGGCATTCGACCACGATTGGTAATCGGTCACGATAATCGGCCTTGATCAGTAATCGGTTAATTCACCACGACAAGCAGAATTGGCATTCGGCCACGATCGGTAATTAGTCATGATAATCGGCCTCGATCGGTAATCGGTCAATTGGCCAAGACAAGCAGAATTGACATTCGGCCACGATCGGTAATCAGTCACGATAATCAGAATCGATCGATAATCAAAGTCGGCAAATCGGTCATGACAATTGGAGTCAGAATCGACAATCGGAATCGGCCTCGACCATGGTTATATCAAATCCAATAGTGTAAAACCATCCGTCTATGACAAATGACACTTATTTGGGTGAACCCACGAAGAGAATGGACCTAACAGGGCCTAAGGGAAGGTCACAATGAGGACATCTAACCGTCATTGCCCATCAATGTAGGCATTCAACCAACATTGTTCCCAAGCAGTGGTCCATATAGAGTCAAACATAAGGTGGGCCCATAGCCTCACACAAAGGCCTAATGTACATCACAATGGGCCTCATATAAAGGATATATACACAACAAGTGGGCCCTGTACATGGGCCTCAGATACATCGCATGACCACAACCCATGGGCCCATGCACATCATATTGGGCCTCGTTAAATGGGATACAAAACATCACAATGGCCATGCCATATGGGCTGAAAATACATCTCAATAGGTCACGTCATATGGGCCGAAAATATAAGGCAGATGGGCCCTATCATGTGGGCCTCAAATATACATCATGATGGGCCTTATGGTGGGCCACACTAATGGACCCCAAGTGGGCTTGGACCACACTGAAAATCATTTCAATAGTTGTAGGTGTAACATGTGTATCATTGTACACTATCGTTCCATGCGGCACATGGCCCACTAATGATGATCGGCCCTATCTAAACATTATCCAGGTAAATAAGCACCATCCAAACATTGCCTATGTAAATCTGCACTGCCCGAACAACGGACAACACCGTCTAAACATTGTCCATCAGCGTCCAGTATAATCTGGGCGGTGTGGATGAAATAACTACATCATGGTGGTGTCCTTACTGGCAAAATAGGTGGACGGCTTGGGTAAAACACATATAAGGTGGGTCCACAATGGGCGGACAGTTAGGATCTAATACATACATCGCGGAAGGGCCCATGCAGCACCGTCCAACTCAACGGTGTGCGTATACAACACATACATCACGGAGGGTCTTTCAATAGATGGACGGTGGGATACAAAACATACCACATGGTGCGTCCCACACGATCTGGACGGTGCAACACATACATCACGGTGGATCCGGTCTAGATAGTTGTACGGCGTGGGTATAAAACATATACATCACATGGGGTCCACATGTACAACAGATACATCAAGGTGGACCCCATACAGATGGACAACATGGAATGAAATAAATACATAATGCGGGCTCCACATCCCACGTCCAGAGATGGACAGTGAGGATATACAAATACATCATCCTGGCCCACACTGCATAAGGACGGTCTACATATACAACGCATATAACAAAGAGGGCCCCACCGTCCTATGGTCAGTGTAGATAAAACACATACATCATTGTGGGACCCACTATCCACATAATGGACAGTGGACGGTGTGGATGCAACACACATCTCGGTGGAGTCCCACCGTCCAGCGTCTGGACGGTGAGGATAAACCCATACGTCACGTGGGTCCCACACAGATGGGCTATGGATATAACACATACCTCATGCCCATAGAAGTTGCTGCCATCATGACAGCAGCCATGCAGTTGCTGGATGGACAACATAGATAGACACATACATTGCAGTGTAATCCCACCGTCCAGATTGCTGGACAGTGGAGATAAAACACATATATCATGGTGTGGTCCACTGCACGGATGGTGCAGGTGGAGCCCATGCCTCACAGTTGGCCCCACAGAGTTTGCTGACATCATTCAGCTATATAGCTGGTGCGTGGTAGCCCAGCCAGTCCATTGCAGGTGGGTCCCACGTGGGGCCCACCATAGTGTTTATCTTCCATCTCAACTGTTGATAAGGTCACATGGCCCAAAATAAAGAGGAAAAACAAATTTCATATATATCCAAAACTTTTAGGATCCTAAAAAGGTCTCAATGGTAGACGTCTAACCCCTTATTGATTTTGATGGTGTGGGCCACCTAAGATCCTTGAACAGCTGATTTTTGGAGAATCCAGGTTCCCAAAGGGGACCGATCAAATGCACGGTGTTGATACTCCACATACATCACGGTGGGGCCTGTGGTGGGACCCACGGTCCCACCCTTCAACAAACAACAAGGACGCTGCTTGCTGCAACGTCCTCTGAATGTTGGCAGCAACAGCGTCTAGACCCTTTTTTGTTGGTTTTTCATAGGTGGGGTCCACATCTGGACGATCTAATCCGCCGGTTGAGTTCTCAGGGTCGTGAGGGGCCCAAAGAGACCAATATTCAATAAGTTTGAGGCATAGAAACATCACAACGATCCGTAATAGTTTTGACAGTAAATTCGTTGTTTTCGGTGGTGTGGCCTACTAGAGATTCAGTTTGAATTCATTTCATGGCTCAACGCCTAAAATGAAGTGAAAAATGGGATGGATGGTGCGGATTAGATACATACATCAAGGTGGGGCCTACATAAGTGGTCCACCAAAAACCTTAAAGATAATATTATATTATAATTATTTTTTTTATTAGCTTGTTATACACCCATTGTTAGTCCCATTTCACTATGACGTCCAGCGTCAGGGATGCTGGACGACTTTAGATACAACACATGTTAAGGTGGGCCCACCTTCAGACGTACTGTCCAGGTGGGCCACCATATGCATGGACGGTGTGGATACAACATATACATAAAGTGGGCTCCACCTATAGATGGCTAGGATAAAATACATGCCTCATGGTGGGGTCCATCCGGGTGGGCCACACGGCCGCATTATCATATAAAAATGAGAAAGAGAGAGGGAGAGAGAGAGAGATAGAGAGAGAGAAGCACCCACCTTTGATCATGAACTCTTCCTTCCACTTCCAGCATGATCTAGTATCCAACAGGATGATTTCAATGGTCGAGATGTTCTTAGGATGGTGGAGATAGGAGGTGGGAAGTGGGCCACACATGGCTTCTCATGTGGAGGCTTGGACGTTGGAGTCTCATGGTTTGCTTGAAAAATGAAGAAATGAGGGAGAGAGAGAATGGGATGTAAGAAAGAGAGGGAGATGGGTGTGATGGGGAGTGATGAGTGAAGGTGATAGGTGTACTTGTGTAAGGAGAGGTTTGACTTTATGAGAGAGGTGGTTGTACTTGGGGATTGTTGCTTGTACTTGACTTGATTTGATTGGTTGATGAAACATTTCGTAGAGATTCTCTCAGAATTGCAACATGCGGTATTTTCCTCGAACTGAACGTGGGTCCACATCTCCTAGCCTGGGTATCGCCTCGGCGCAAAAGACGTGGCATCGGAATCGCGGCGACGGTGCGGTCGCACTGCTATAGGTCTTGGGTCGAGCCTACTTAGGAATACGGGATAGGACTTAGAATCGCGCGCAACTGCCGATTATAGGTAGCGAGCTGCCGGAATTCGACCGGGAGGACCGCGGAAGCCTACAGAATGGCTGAGCTAGGATATGGGTCTCACAATGAGTCTTAGCGGATCGTGTACCATGGTTAAAACGGGTCTTTACTTTGGTAAGTGGTACCTTAGATTCAAGCAGTGATGACCATACATGGTAGACACACAATAGGCCCATCGGTTTATTAGATAAGTTTGATTGGTATGAGCACATGCCGAATTAATTGACATGAAGAGCATAAGCACTCCATATGGCCTAACCACTATCGACAATCATTGTACAACTCGGATTAACCAAATGTATCTGTAAGACTCGTATCCTAGCTCATACCGTTACGTAGGCCTCTCCGGTCATCCTGGTCGAATTTCGGTGACCCATGATCCTGAGTCGTGTCCCTTATTCCAGATTCAGCTCGACCCGAGACTTGTACCCTTGTGACCGTGCCTTTGCCACGGTTCTAACGCCGCGTCTCACACGCTGAGGCGATACCCAAGCCGGGAGATGTGGGCCAGCGTTCAGTTCGAGGAAAACGCCGCACGTTACGAATTCTGAGAGAATCTCTACAACACATCACATCAATCAATCAATGTATAGGTCAAGTACATATCCCATCACACCCATCCCTCTCTCACCCACAAGTCAATAACACCCATACCTATCCCATCCCATTCTTACCAAAAAGTCAAGGCAACCCATACATTCCCATGTCATATCCCTTACACCACTCCTCTCTCTCTCTCTCATTTCTCATTTTCCTCCCAAGAGCAACCCAATGTCCAAGCAAGAGAGCTCCATGAGAGAAGCTTTGTGTGGCCCACTTCCTACCACCTAACCTTCCATCTTAGCCATCCACTCCTCATCTTCCTCCATTAAAGTTGAAGACAAGGAGCTAAGGAGTCCATGGAGCCTAGAAGAAGTGGAATCGGTGTGTGATTTTATTTGTTGATTTTGATGATTTGAGGGTCCACATATAGTGGGACCCATCTTGATGTATGCATTATATAGGGAGGGCCCATAGTGGCGGGGTCCCTCCCCTTCTCACCAGTCTTTCTCTATCTTTCTCTCTCTCTTGTGATGGGCGTGGCCCACTAGATCCACAACGATCGTGGACTCACTGTGATGTATGTATCCATGTCGTCCACCTTCATGGGACCCACTTGATGGACGTATTGGATCTACACCATTCAGATATGGGAAAACATAAATATGAGCTTGATCCCAAACGGGTGGGCCACATTGACGTGGACCCACCGTGATGATGTGGTATATCCACGCCATCCAGATAGCAGGACGGTGGGACCCACCAACCGTGGACCCCACACGCGGGACCCACCCTAAATGCATATATTGAAATTACGGTGAAGACCACTTTAGTTGAAGTCGAGATATGCCAATATGTCCTAGAGGGGGTGAATAGGATTTTTAAAACTTTTAATGATTTATTTCAAATCCTATTACACTAATCCTAACAATAAACACACATTAGGATTACTCAAAAATAATTCTACTGGCTTCCAAGCCCGATAGAGGATCCAATCACAAACTACTTGAGAAGTAAACAATATACGAACCAATTTATAATGGATATGACTGTGTAAGAGTGTGAGGTGTGATTTCAGATATTTAGATATGCAAATATTAAAGTAAATCTCACAATCAGAAGAATAACAATCTCAAACACAATCATTTTTATAGTGGTTCGACGATCAGTCTACTCCACTCCCGGCAGACGCACTCAACCCTTGAGTGTGCCGGATTTTACTAAGGAGGTTTCATAGTGGTTCACCTCAAACCTAAAGTTTTAAATCAGGTTCACCTTCAACCTTTACAACCTACATTGAGGTTGAATGTTTATGCTCTCACAAGCAAGGGTCAACATAACGCACCCACTTTTAGGCACACTGGCCAAGGATCTTCCATAAGACCCTACTGGAGGTTTCTACACGGTTCACCTCAAACCCGAGGTTTCACAGTGGTTGACCTCAAACCTAAGGTTTTGCTGGTTCACCTTCAACCAGATGTTTATTCCCTCCATAGATCAGGGGTCCACATAATGCATCTACCACTCACACTCCCGCCGGAGGCCTCCTTGAGGACTTCAAAGGGTGAGAACCACTTAAGACTCAATCCTACAGAGGAATGATCACAAGTGTCCTCTTGGATTCTAGATACTTATAAATAAGTTGATGAGTCCCAATAAGCACAATGCTGAAGATCTCCTCCTCCTTGTTGACGAAGAGTCTTCTACTCCCTTGATCCGCAATAAAAAAGATGTACCGATATATGGTAACGGGTTAGGTCAAGGTTATGATGGAATCCTGCTCTCTAAAGGTTTTCCTATAAGGAAGATAGAGTAGTTCCAATCATCAAGGCATTCAAGGTATCCCAACTTAATGATTTTCCATTAAGGTAGTAGCTGGAGGATCCTTGAATACGGAAGTTCATTCCCCAATCCACTCTATTGAATATCAATGGTAAGGGTGGATTGGAGGATGAACTTCCCTAAGAGAAAGAGCTTTGGGTATATGATCTAAGGTTAAACGCTCAAAAGCACTCTCTACTTTCTCTCACAGCAACAATAGACTAGTCCTCGATATATAGGCAAAAGGTTTCAACAGATATAAAACGGTCACATTTATGACTGAGTTCGATATCATCGAGCATATACTCTCGATAACATCGATGCTCTGCTCGATGACTCATACTCAAAGTCATACACTTTTGAAAGCTTTAGCCAGCTAGTCGATGAATCGAAACAATTGTCAATGTCATCAGATTTTGAACTCTGATTCCATCGATGATCGGTTCGATCCATAGACACTTGAAAAATGAGAGAGACCTGACTAGAAATATTTCAAGTTTTTAAGAAATGATCGAGGGTCCGCCGATGTCATCGGAATTTGCATATCGATGATATCGAAGGCAGTGTCGATGCATCGATAAATCCTATAGATTACCAGTAAGCTCGCTGGACAGTTTGTGTCTAGTTTCGATGCAATTGACTCGGCCTCGATATCATCGACATATGAATATTGATTTTCTCGAATGGCCCCTTATCAAAGGAATTTGAGATTTATCGATATTATCGAGGGTGTTTCGATAGAATCGATATTTGATTTAAGATCATATCATCATATCGGAAAGAGCATCGATATATCGAAGGAATTTGAGATTTTCTTTTAAAAACAGGGGTGCCGAAATTCTGCCTGTCGATCTTACCGAGCCACTTTCGATGGGCTCGGATTTGACTATCGATGATATCGATAGTGTATCGATACATTGATAATTCGTCCAGATATGTTGTGAGGTTGCTGGACATATTTGGTCCTCTTTTCGATGGTATCGATGAAGCATCGAGGACTCGACAACGCAGGTCGATCATATCGAGGGTGTTTCGATAGAATCGATAAGGCAAGAAAAACTTAGAGATTTTCTTGTTTTGAAAAAGTTTTCTCACCTTAATACCCTATGATTTTCTAACTTATTTTTAAGGGTTTTATTCACCTGGTGTTTTGGGACATGGGATGTGAGGCTTTAAATTTACCTGTGGCGAGCTTGCACATATCCAGTTGAGGCAGACGCTTGAATTGATCTTTCTATCAGGCTCTGTAGACAGTCTGACTCAACACTCACGTAACTTGACAAACAAGGGTACTCTCAATCTCCCCCTTTGTCAATTACGTGACAAAATCACCGAAACACTCTAGACAGACACACCCTAAATTGTGTGTACATGCTTTTACACAATTTTACAATTTCTAGCCCATGTACACAACCAGTAGTTGCTCCCCCTGACTTGTAAACTCCCCCTTTCTTGTTGCATCTACTCCCCCTAACACCTGCAACAACATCCAAGCAGATATACAATTTTCATTCGGGGTGTTTACAAGTGTTCTCTCCCTTTTTGTCAGTCATTGACAAAGATACAACAACTAATATTGACTGAAGATTGAATTTCTTAGGAGAACCGACTAGGCTGAAGCAGATCAATTGATGTATAATAATTAACTTAGTTTAAGTAGACATCAATTTCAGAACGTATGGATGCATAATAGATCAGATAAAATAGTGATATAGCAGATAGAATAATCAGTAACGAACAGTACATGCATACCATATCAGAAACTTGATAAACCAGGGGAACTTTAAAACCTAATCATGGTAGTAAAAATAAGAATTATACTCAGTCATTACCAAAATGAAACCAAAATTTCCAATTATCTAAAAAAACTGCCCAAGATTAATAGCAAAGTAACAGTTATCCCAGTAAAAACACCAAGCCCATGCACAGGTACCCCAAACAAATATAGTGATATAGAACTTCCTCAGTCAGCTTCTACTAACTCTGAGAATCACCATGTGTAAGTAAGTCTACCACTTGCTGATTTGTTTGCTGGAGAGAATCGACTTTTTCTTCAATCACGGTGAGACATCTCTCACAATTGTGAAGTCGCTCCTCCATGCTCGCCATACCGTTCAGTAGGTGACATTCGAGGTGACGAGTTTGGCAATTTGTGATAGACTCCGGACTTAGCAGTGACATTCGATTGGATCCCCATAGATATGATGGATGAGCATGTGGAGCCGACTGCAGGGGAGCAATGTTCTCGGGAAGAGCTAGAGGAAGACACAGCTGTTGAGCCACCTGAGCCGAATCACTACCAAACCATGTCTCTGGATATACTGTATCAGATGAGGTAGGGATACCAACATGATGAGCTAATTTACAGATGAGTACAAGCTAGTGTATCATGATGATTGCCTTAAATGACACGAATTAACTGCTTAAGAAGAAGCATTGGGAGACACACCTAAACTTCTTGATACACATCATATAGGACATTTAACACAAAGGGAGACAGATGATTACCATTCACATCACAAAGATAGACATTGGACCTAAAAATGTCATGAAGGATTTAAAAGTGGGTCCAAGATGATTAATATGAAGGGAATTATCATTGTTCCAAGAAATAGTAGTTCCTGGCATAATGCACGAGTTATCTCTCCCCAAACGCCCAGACCATTTAGATTTCGGCTGGTGACTGGAATGCGAGTGACTTCGAGGTCTAGAAGATTACTCAAAGTGATAGGAGTGATGTGCTTGGAGAATTGCAATAATTCGACTTGAATGTAAGGTGGATTGTCACGAATAACATGACTTTTACTGAGGAAGTCATGGACCACCCCTATTTGATAAGTACCACCAAGGTTTAGAATATTTTGCCACCCTATTACTTCTAGAAGGAGGTCCACACCAAAAGACTCAATGACACTGTTAAGAACCAGACGTTCAACAATAGTGGTTGGATGTCTCACCGATGGAATGAGTTGATGCATACTGGGTTGTTTCGCTTTTCCTTTCGAAGACTGAGGAAGAGACTTACCTTTCCCTTTGTTCATGATTTTTCAGTGTAAGAGACGGGCAAAGGTAAGGATGGTCAACCAAAAGAACAGAAAATACCTGACCAAAAGTGAGGTTAGACTCTGAAGTGGAAGAAATGAAAAAATAATACCCATTTCTTTTGAAGCTTCTCGGACCCGCCGATGGTCTTCTGGCCGAGGATTGGAGTAGAGAGAAAAACAAAAAACTTTTTGGAAAAATAAGTTTTTTTTCTCGCTCGATCGCCTTTTATCGGGCGTTAGTCTTTGATTTTATCGAACTTACTTTCAATTATATCGATGATCCACATCCAATGTTATTGATAATTGCTTCGATAGTAGTCCCGATCATGTGACTTTCCACATTCTGAAAAGATGTCGATGATATCGACCCATGATCGATTAATCGGGAATGACATATCAATAGGCATATCGAAGAGGAATATTTTTCTTTTTCAGCATACAGACGACCCTTCGAGTATTCTTTTAGTATTTCTATGAATCAATAGCATACTTAACAAAATTATGTACAATTATTGTACACATCAAAAATTATAAATATTTGAATGTTTATATACAAAAGATGGAGGTAAAGAACCTCAGATGTATCATTAACAGTTCAGCAAAAACATTTCCTCATTTTAACATAGGTTCAGATTCTGATGCATGATCTGAACTAATTCTTCCTTAACGATTTTACTTTGTTAGTCGCTTTGGGTGGTGATGCAAGGGCATTTCTTTTATCCATATTCTTAAGAGGACTTCTGAAGTTATGTATTTCTCTGGTTAATAATTTGTTAACATGATTCTAACCAGAGCTAGGTTGAGTCCTCCTTGGTGTTATGCATTCAAACTTATAATGACCTGAATCACCACACAAATGACATACTGGAGTTATTCTGATTTTTCTTCCAGACGCAGTAAATTTTTTAGTTATAGGAACTGCATTTCCAGTATTTGATTTAGGTTTTTCATATCTGTAACATCCCGAAAATCGGGGGTCGAGCATAACTCAACACCCGAGTTTCCAGAACATCATTTATGCAACATAGATAATGATGATTAAATGTTGTCTGCATTAGTGTATTGAACATGAGTGAGATTAAGCCAAAACAACATATCATACTCCAGAGACAGTTAAATTGCAAGCGGAAGACTGTGATAGATATATAAAATATATAAAAACTGCGGTGAGTCTCCAGAGTGTGATAACATTACCAGGTTAATAAATTTCAAATACATTTCTAAAATATACCAAATGTGTAAGTGTAATGTCTTTTATCCCAAGTATCATAGCCCCGTCAATACAATAACAGGTCTTCATAAACCTCTCAGAGAGCTACAAGTAGGAGAACTCCTCCTCCACATCATAGTAATCCGGCTCTGCTTCATAAGCATCGCCATCACCTGAAACTCAGCAAAACTGGTTGGTGTATACAACACCGTCCCGTAACGTGGGAGTGAGTGATCAACTCAGTGGAACAATAAAGCATAGGTTAACATGTTATCAACTCGGTCAAGCAGTAATGATAAAGCAGTACAATCAAACACTTCTAACTACTCTTATTTAATGCAAGTATAAAATGACATGATGTATGCCCTTGCCAAACCACCCTCATGCGACACCATCTTATGTTCACGAATGCGTTCATCCCTTAGTGCTCCACATCTACCAGGCACATGCAGTGCGATGATGAGCATGATTACCGAGTAGTTATTAGTCCATTTCAAATAGCAGTATTGGGAAACTAAGGTACCTCCCTTGTATCATTCCCAAACATGATCCATTCTAGGGTCGTCACTCCTAGTTAGTCTCATACGATATTATGGATTGAGAGGCATAGCGAAGGCATCACAAAGGGCTCGTCACCCATCAGCTCGGATACAGATCTCACCGTATGTGGCTCAATTGCTGGCCGTCAGCTCGAATACAGGTCTCACTGTACTCGGCTCAATCGCTGGCCGTCAGCTCGAATACAGATCTCACCGTACTCGGCTCAACTCATGCTCTAGTTGTTGTGAAGGGCTCGTCGCCAATCACAGACCTTAGAGTATACTAGAAGACACTACGGAGGACTCGTCGCCCGTCAGCACGAATACAGGTCTCATCGTATTCGGCTCTCGCCGTAGGTGTCGACAGCTCGAATATAGTGTCCCATACCACCATAATCGGCTCATGAGTCTGGTTGCTCACTGGTCACTACGGGGAGGCACGTAACCCCAGCGTAGGCCGACAGCTCGACCACGGTATCCCATACCACCATATCCAGCTCATGAGTCTTAGTGGATCGAGGTACGATGGTTAAAAGGGATTTCACTGTTAAGTTTGGTACCCTAAGTTCAAGCAGAGGCGTCCAAACATGGTGAACATACATAAGATAGATCGGGTTCTTGATGAGCTCGGCTAGCTCGAGCGCACAACAAGTTGGATGACATGAAGTGCGACTCGGGTTTGTAGAATTAAACAAGTTTGGTACCCTAGGTTCAAACATAGGCGTCCAAACATGGTGAACATACATAAGCACTTCGTGTGGCCAACCACTATCGCCAACCGAAGTACGACTCGGGTTTGTCTAGACTATAATCATAGCCCCAAACACAATCAATTTGAGATAGATAAAGCAGTAGTGGATCAAGATTCAACTCATACAATCAAGGTCTGGTATTATCCGTTTAGGGCTGCCAGGGCTGTTGCATGCACTCGTTGCTCCACTCCCCCATCACCCATGACGGATCATACAACGTAAATATGGATTTAAACATATGCCTTACATAGATAAAATCATAAAAGCAGTTGAGCATGTTATGAAGCACAACACAAGCATGAGTTTGTACATATTCAATTCCTAATCACACAACTATCCAAGGAAATCATACACATAGTTAAAGGAGTTGAGAATCATATCTCAACACCCTTATACATTACAATTTACTATCTACTACTCATTCAAACGTTTTTAACAAACACTTAGACTACATATATCAACATACATGACATATGTTGATCACATAGGTATAAGGCCAAATCCTTTCACTAGGGAGTTACCCCAATCATAACACGCATACACCCACGACGGATAGTCATGGCAAGCAGGAATCCAAGTTCCATGTTCATTCAGTCATTTCCACAAACACTTAGGCCACACATTTTAGCATATATAGTGTATTTTGGCCGTGGCATGATTTAGGGCAAATCCTTTCGTCAAAGGGGTATCGCCAATACAATAATCATAAATCCATGACAATTAGTCATGGCAAGCACGAATGAGAATTCTATACTCATTCGGTCATTTTAACAAACACTTAGAATACACTATTACAACATACATGGTGTATGTTAGCAAAACATGTATTAGGGCTAACCTTTCTCCAAGCAAGTATTTTATTCATGTATAATATATTCATACAACAAATAATCATGGCAAATACATCTCCAAAATTTATACGTATACGGTACTTTCTAGAATACACAATTTCTACATACATAGTGTATATAAGCAAAACATGTATTAGGGCGAGTCATTTCGCCAAACAAGTAATTTATCCACATATAATATATTCATACAACAATTAATCATGTCAAACACATTTCCAAAATTTATACATATACGGTACTTTCTACAAATACCTAGAGTATGTAGAATTCCATATTTTTCATCTTTAACCGAAACGGAAAACAGACAACACTTTGTACATGTGCAATTGCATGCAGATCATGAATCTATCATTATCTGACATTGAAAGCGTTGAAAACCATAACCTATACACCTAAAGTCCGCACCTTTTGTCGTAGAATCGTAACGAAGTCGATAGGTTTGCTAAGCTTCCGTATTCGGCAGTTTGGCAACCTATAGAACGAAATAGGTTAGCTATTTCATAACCTACAACCACCCAAGCCCCAAATCAGATTAGGGTTAGGGTTTCTTACCTAGAAACGGAGCTGGAATCGCTGGGAAAGCGATTAGAACGGAACGGTGTAGCTCGTAAAGCGGCAGGGAAGAGTGGCAGGGAGGTTCTCCCACTGCTCCCACACTTTCTCTCTCTTTTCTCTCTTCTCTCTCTAGGTTTTCTCTCAAATTCATATGGCTGCAATGAGAGAGGGTTTAAGGTCCTTATATAGCCTAAAAACTCACTGAAACAGACTCCAGGTCAAAGTATACTTAGGTTATAACCAAAGCGGGTCAGTTTCAACTCAACGGAGGACTTCTGGCGGGCCTCCTTGAGCCAAAGGTCAGACTTAAGCTCACTGACACCGGATCTACGTTCCATTAAGTTTTCATTTCGGTCGGGATTCCAAATCAAGCGTGGCGGACCAGTTTCAGTTCAACGGTCAGCGGACCTCGATCGAAGATTCCAAGTATATGTAAATGTGTATGAAATCTCTCCTGATCCGAGGGTGTAATTTGGTCTGATTCTGATGGTCTGGTTGCTTAATACTGATCCGCAAGCGAGTGGTGCCAGATTACTATTTGAGATATTTTATTTGGATTAATTTCACATTTTTCACACTCTTCACTCCGAGCTCAAGCGAATAGCGCTGGGACACTATCTGGATTTGATTTCCGAGATGGTTGTCAAGCCCAGCAAGGCGGTCCTAATTCCTTAACTTCGTGTTAATCGGGCTTTCGATGTGCGGTCCAGATCTGATACGGAGTTTCGAGATGCTCCCGAGAGCAGACGGGTAATGAGATTGATCCTAGATTTTAGGGTAACCTAGCGTCAATGATTCTACAAGTTTTGGGTCTTGCAGATCATATTTAAAGTGATTGGTACTAATTTCACGGGTATTCTAGTTTCACACTGGCTAATTCTCGCCTAATTTCTAAAGGATTTAGTCCTAAATAATTTCTGTCTGAGGTGGTACCTGGGCCTTTGTAGTTTGTATATAAAGTGATCCAAGTTTTACTACTTAGCTAGTTTAGGATAGTGTCTAGGGCGAAAGTGCTTTGAAAAATTGAAAGAACAAGGTAGTGAAGGGTGGGATTTGTGAAGAAAATGGTTTGAAAAGGGATTTGAGGCTTTAATTGAGTGTTTGAGAAGTTAAACCGGTGTTAGGATTGACCCATCGCCTAAGGACGTCTAATTCCGGGTTGAGAAAAATCTGGGTTGTTACAATATCCTAGGCCACTTTTATCCTTCCCAGGTCTTCTCATTCCTAATAGTTTTTTTTTAGCTTTTCGCCACTTTGGGAAAACTTGTAGTTTATCTTGGCCATCTTCTTGGATTCTTCTAAATCAAATAGGTGTGTATGATTTTCATTTTGAAGAAGCATATTTTTGTTTTTTAATTGCTCAACCTGTTTGTTTAGTTTTTCATATTCTGATTTAAGGAAGGTGTTAATTCTTTCAAGTCTATCATTATCTGAGTGATATTGCTATAGATCATTGATTAAATGTGTATTAATTTCTAAAGTTTTGTCCAAGTCTTTTTGCAGCAATTCTTTCTCATTTTCAAACATTCCAAGTCTTTTAAGAATGTTGATGCTATGAATATAAAATTGACTATAAGCATCTTACAATTTATCCTTTTCGATTTCTTCTTCTTCTTCTCCAGTTTCTTCATGGCTTGTTGTTCTCTCTCATTCTCAGATTCTCTGGAATTGATTGGAGTAGTGATAATCATAAGAATTTTCAAGGATTTATGGTCACCATCGCTCTTTGAGTCACTGGATTATGAGTTCGACTCTTCAGTATCATCCCATGTGGCAGCCATTGCCTTGCCCTTAGTTTCTGTTTGGGCATTTGGTTGATAGGTGTCCATACTCCTGACAAGCATAACATTATGGTTCTTTGGTTCTTCTACCAAATTTTCCTGTAGAAGGTTTGTTGTTCACCGTTCTTCCTCTGGAAGGCCGACCACGATTCTTTTGAAAGAATCTTCTGAATCTTTGTGCCAGTAAAGCCACTTCCTCATCTTTATCCTCTTTTTCACTTTCACTATCCTCTTTTAATGTTTTCTTTAAAGTTTTTAGGACAATTGTTTTGGATTTAGGGATTTGTTTGAAGTGTAGTTCGAAAGTTTGTTGGGAACCTACCAGTTCTTCTACTTTCATATAATTTATGTTCCTACACTCCTCAATTGTTGTTACTTTGGGAGTAAATCGTTCTGGTAGGGATCTTAGAATTTTCCTACAAATTTTTGGTACCGGAACTTTCTCTCCCAATCCACCCATGGAGTTGCAAATAATATTCAACTTGGTGAAAAACTCCATAAACGTCTCATGCTCTTCCATTCTGAGACCTTCAAACTGTGAAGTCAGAAGTTGTAGTTTGGACCTCTTCACAGTGCTTGAGCCTTCTTGGGTTGTTTCCAATAGATCCCATGCTTCCTTGGATGTCCCACACATATTTATTTGATTGAATATATCCTTGGAAACGACACAGTAGATGGCGTTCATAGCTTTTGCTTCAGCAGTCTGTTTTTCTTTGTCGAACGCTGTGCACTTTTCTTTGGGTTTGGGCTTTGTGATGGTTGTGTCACTGTCAAGTATAATTTGTTCAGTTGGTGGCACGTATCCGCTTATCCCAAACATCATGATCCAAAGATCTCAGAAAGTAATGCATTCTATCCTTCCAGTATGTATAATTTGAGCCATCAAATATTGGTGGTGTAGTAAGTGATGAGCCCTCTCCTTTGGCCATATTCCCAACTTCAGTCAAGATTACTCTCTAGGCGGTGAAGCCCTTAAAGAGAGACCCGCTCTGATACCAATTGAAATTACGGTGAAGACAACTTTAGTTGAAGTCGGGATATGCCAATATCTCCTAGAGGGGGGTGAATAGGATTTTTAAAAGTTTTTATGATTTATTTTAAATCCTATTACACTAATCCTAATAAAAGACGCACATTAGGATTGCTCAAAAATAACTCTACCGGCTTCCAAGCTCGGTAGAGGATCCAATCACAAACTACTTGAGAAGTAAATAATATGAAAACCAGTTTATGATGGATATGACTGTGTAAGTGTGTGAGGTGTGATTTCAAATATTTAGATATGCAAATATTTAAGTAAATCACACAATCAGAAGAATAACTATCTTAAACACAGTCATTTTTATAGTGGTTCGACAATCAGTCTACTCTACTCCTGGCAGACACACTCAACCCTTGAGTGTGTCAAATTTCACTAAGGAGGTTTCACAGCGGTTCACCTCAAACCTAAGGTTTTAGATCAGGTTCACCTTCAACCTTTATAACCCACACTGAGCTGACTGTTTATGCTCTCATGAGCAAGGGTCAACACAACGCACCCACTTTTAGGCACACTGGCCAAGGATCTTCCATAAGACCCTAATGGATGTTTCTACACGGTTCACCTTAAACCCGAGGTTTCACAGCGATTGACCTCAAACCTAAGGTTTTGCTGGTTCACCTTCAACCAGATGTTTAGGCCCTCCACAGAGCAAGGGTCCACACCCCGTACCCACCACGGACACTCCCGCCGGAGTCCTCCTTGAGGACTTCAAAGGGTGAGAACCACTTAAGACCCAATCCTACAAAGGAATGATCACAAGTGTCCTCTTAGATTTTATATACTTACAAATAAGTTGATGAGTCCCGATAAGCACAATGCCGAAGATCTCCTCCTTGTTGATGAAGAGTCTTCTGCTCTCTTGATCTGCAACACAAAAGATGTACCGATATATGGTGACGGGTTGGGTCAAGGTTATGATGGAATCCTACTCTCTAAAGGTTTTTCTATAAGGACGATAGAGTAGTTCCAATCATCTAGGCATTCAAGGCATCCCAGCTTAATGATTTGCCATTAAGGTAGTAGCTGGGGTATCCTTGAATGTGGAAGTTCATTCCTCAATCCACTCTATTGAATATTAATGGTAAGGGTGGATTGGAGGATGAACTTCCCTGAGAGAAAGGGCTTTGGGTATATGGTCTAAGGTTAAACACTCAAAAGCTCTCTCTACTTTCTCTCACAGCAACAATAGACAAGTCCTCGATATATAGGCAAAAGGTTTCAACGGATATAAAACGGTCACATATATGACTGAGTTCGATATCATCAAGCAGGTTCGATATCATCGAGCGTATACTCTCGATAGCATCGATGGTCTGCTTAATTACTCATATTCAAAGTCATACGCTTTTAAAACCTTTAGCCAGCTAGTCGATGAATCGAAACAATTGTCGATGTCATTGGATTTCGAACTCCGATTCCATCGATGATATGTTCGATCCATCGACACTTGAAAAATGAGAGAGACTTGACTATAAATATTTCAGGTTTTTAAGAAATGATTGAGGGTCAACTGATGTCATCGGAATTTGTATATCGATGATATCGAAGGCAGTGTCGATGCATCGATAAATCATATATATTTACCAATAAGCTCGTTGGACAGTTTGTGTCTAATTTCGATGCAATCGACTCGGCCTCAATATCATCGACATATGAATATCAATTCCTCGAATGACCCCTTATCAAAGTTAAAAACAACTTGAAATATCTGCTGGAAGAAATACGCTCCCACGATCGATATCATCGATGGTCTTCCGATATTATCGATATTTGATTTAAGATCATATCGAAAAGAGCATCGATATATCGAAGGAATTTGAGATTTTCTTTTAAAAATAGGGGCGCCGAAAATCTGTCTATCAATCTTATCGAGCCACTTTCGATGTGCTCAAGATTTGAGTATTGATGATATCGATAGGTGTATCGATACATTGATAATTCATCCAGATATGTTGTGAGGTTGCTCGACATATTTGGTCCTCTTTTCGATGGTATCGATGAAGCATCGAGGACTCGACAGCGCAGGTCGATCATATCAAGGGTGTTCCGATAAAATCGACCAGGCAAGAAAAACTTAGAGATTTTCTTATTTTGAAAAAGTTTTCTCATCTTAAAACCCTATGATTTTCTAACTTGTTTGTAAGGGTTTTATTCACCTGTTGTTTTAGGACATGGAATGTGAGGCTTTAAATTTACCTGTGGCGAGCTTGGACACATCAAGTTGAGGCAGACGCTTGAATTGATCTTCATATCAAGCTTTGTAAACAATCTGACTCAACACTCACGTAACTTGACAAACCAGGGTACTTTCATATATATATCCACACTATTCGTCCAACATCCAAGGACGCTGGATGTGGCTAACGTTGAAGTGTGAACTGATAGTGGGGTGTACTAAACAGTTAATAGAAAATAACAATAATAATATTATTTATTAATATTAATAATAAAATATGATATTATATTAATATAATAATATTATATTATAACATATGATGGTGGGCCCTACATGGGACCCACCTCTGTCGTTGAAGCAGCAGCCGCTGGCTACATCGTACGACAGCTGTATTGTTGATGTATTAACGTCAGCCGTGGTGGGGCCCATCTGCTTTGTGGACCCCATCCACACCATCCATATATTTGTATAGACCCCACCTTGACGCAGGTATCCCTATCCATACCATCCGTCTATTTGCATGGACCCCACCTTGACGCAGGTATCCCTATCCACACCGTCCAACGCTGAACAGTGCTGTGGGACCCACCATGATGTATGTAGATATCTTCCCCATCCATCCATTACACTGGACTGATGGGCCACACGTGTGGACCTATCTTGGTAAGCAGATTGGCTGGGGTACCTCACACCAGCTATATAGCTGTTGTCTTCACGTCAACAAGTTTGAGGACCCCACTATAATGTATGTTTTGTATCCTACCATCCATCCTTTTTCAGCTCGTGTGGGGCCCACCCCACACATGCTGTATGTGTGGGATGGGACCCACCTTTGATGTATGTGTTTTGTATCCCACGCTGTTCATCTGACAGTGGGCCCTCCATGATGCATGCGTTGTATCCATACCGTACAACCATTTTGAGATATCTTTTTATGGCATGAGAGGAAGGATGAGTCAAATCTCAAATTCAAGTGGACCTCACCATTTGCATAATAATGTACAGTGATACATATATTACACCTACAACTATTGAAATGATTTTTGGTGTGATCCAAGCCCACTTGAGGCCCATTGGTGCGGCCCATCCATGAGGCCCATCATGATGTATATTTGAGGCCCATGCAATAGGGCCCACCTGCCTTGTATTTAAGGCTCATATGATGGGGCTCACCTGCTTGAATCTGAGGCCCAGGGACAAGGCCCATTGTGATGTATTCGTGGCTTATGGATAAGGCCCATCGTGATGTATTCGTGGCCTATGGACAAGGCCCATTGTGATGTATTCGTGGCCTATGGACAAGTCCCATTATGATGTATTCGAGGCCCATGGGATAGGGACCGCTATGATGGAATTACGACCCAGATGGAGAGGCCCATTGTGATGTATATTGGGCCCATGAGTGAGGCTCGATGTGATGTATACGAGGCCCATCATGATGTACTTTTGGCCCATGTGCAGGGTCCACCTGTTTGTACTTTTAGCCCATATGATGAGGCCCATGCGATGCGGCCCATAGTGATGTGGTTGGGCCCATGTGAGCGGCCCATAGTTTGTGTGTTGGGCCCATGTGAACGGCCCATAGTGTTGTGCGTTGGGCCCATGTAAGCGACCCATGGTGATGAATGAAAGGCCCATGCGATGCGGTCCACTTGATGTGTATATGGCCCTTATGTGAGGCCACGAGCTCATTATATGTTTTGGCTCTATATGTAGGCCACTGTTTGAGAGCAATGTTGGTTAGATGTCCACATTGATGGGCAATGATGGTTGGATGTCCACATTGTGACCTTCTCTTAGGCCTTGTTAGGCCCATTCTCATAATCCTCTTATAGGTTAATGCAGAAAAGTGGGTCCCATTCGCCATCGACGGATGGTTTCGCATTATCGAATTTGATATAACCACGGCCGAGGGCTGATCTTTATATTATGGTTGATCGGCTGTTCATTTATGGATCCCGCCTTGATTATATGCTGATTATTGGTGCCGATTATTGATTTTGATTGTTGTGGCCGAGTATTGAGGCCGTTTTTGCTTTGTTGAGGCTGATTGTATAGGTCGATTCCAATTTGTCGAGGTCGATTGTAGAGGCCGATTCCAATTGTCAAGGTCGAGTATTGAGGTCGATTCTGATTTGTTGAGGCTGATTCCAATTGTCAAGGCCAAGTATCGAGGCTGATTCCGATTTGTTGAGGCCGATTATATAGGCCAATTCCAATTGTCTAGGCCAAGTATCGAGGCCGATTTCGGATTTGTCGAGGTCGATTGTATAGGCTGATTCCGATTATCGAGGCTAAGTATTGAGGCCGATTCCGATTTGTCGAGGCCGATTATCGAGACCTATATGATGTATATGCGATTCGTAGATGAGGCCCATTGTGATGAGCATTCAGCCTATGTGATGTATATGTGGCCCGTATTAGAGGCCCGTTGTGATGTGTATTCAGTTCGTGTTTAAGGCCTATTGTGATGTATATTAGGCCCATGTGAGAGGCTCATCGTGATGTTATTGAGCTCTTGAGTGAGGCCAATGGTGTTTTATATTTGGCCCTTGTGTGAGGCTATGGGTCCACTATATGTTAGGCTCTATGTGGGCTATTTCTTGGGGGCAACGTTGGTTAAATGTCGACATTGTCGAGGTCGATTGTCGATGCCAGTTATTAATATCGATTATGAGTATGTGACAGCATAACATCATGATACATGCTCATACGCATCATCTGCATGTTTGTTATGAGATGTGGTTGACCATTACATATGTTATTGGGCAGGTTGTTATGAGACTCCCTGATGGGCGGAGGTTATCTCACATGAGCGCACGGTATGCGCAACATTGATGCATGACTGGATTGTATGACTCATGCATCTTGCATTGTATGTTGTGATTACTGTACGCCCTAGCGACATCAGGGTCGTATCCTCCACAGGCATATCGTGAATGGCCAAATGAGACACTAAAAATATGTTATTAGCATTGGACTGCCATAGATGACCCTGGGTGAAAATTCCTAAACCCTCTTGGTACTAGAGGACGCCCCAACGTCGAGACCGAGTGAATATATGAGTGCATGAGGGCCGTAAACCAGTAGGTCGCGTCTGCCACTGTGTCGTGGTAGGTTGGGAGGGGGTGTGGCCATATCCGCCCGAGTGAGGGGGTATAAGCTAAGCTAAGTTTGACCAGCTCCTAAATGGGTCCGTTATCGACGAGCCGGATAGGCATTGGTATACTGCTGGTAGGCGGGTAGTGAGGTCTTTTCCACTCGCTAGGCTACGGGGCCTACATGGGCGGTAGCCAGTTTGGAGTGTACTAGACCCCGGTGATGATCCTATCGATGAACAATACTGATATGTGGACTTATTGGGCAGGAGTTGCATATTCATTCATTCATTTAGTATCCACTCGGGCTGGTGGTGCGCAACTATTTGTTACGTGTGCCTTAACAATAGGCAGGATTTCAGTTGGGGCACGCGACTAACCTAAGATCAGGAGTTTACCACATTGAGTCTGACTATCTAAATTTAGGTATGAAATTGGTTTGGATAGAAGTCCCTTGTGATGGACCCCATAGCTTGCGATGCTACGTACTATCATCCCGACTTCATACTCTAACATGGTCATTCCATTTGCACCACATATTGCATTACATCTGCAGCTTATGGTATTTTGGGTTACTGTGTTTCTGCATTTATATGGTTTAGATACGGATGACGGTATTCATGAACTCATCAGGGATTGTATATTACATTACATCCTCGGCATCTGATATTTGGCTCTTTATAACTCCTCATTTGTATAGCTGATCTGTATTACGTACTCCAATATTGTTGACTTATGGACTTGTCAGTATTTCCACTTTACTTTGATATCGTATGATTCATGATCTTACCAGTATTTCCGATATTGTATGATTATGGCATTGTGTTGAATACTTGACACTTACCTTGTGCATACACTTTCACACTCACTAAGCTTTCTATAAGCTTGTACATGATAGATGTGTGCCGGTGGCGTTAGGTTGCAGTAACGTTGAGCTTGGAACATGCAGCGGACCTCTGGAGCTTTGATTTTTGATACATTTATTTCCCTTTCGACATTGTATTCAAATGATTATATTAGTCGATATATGATGATGATGTTGCCTTTGTGATTTGGGTAAACTTGTGGTTATGCTCCTTATGAGAAAAATGTACGTTGGAAAATCTTCCTTGTAGGACCCTAGGATCGGAACCTGGCGTGTGCATGCTGGGAGCCGAGAATAGGGTACGACGGAGGCTGTCGGTATCAGATTCGGTGATTAGGAATTTTGTGAGCCCGGTCTCTGAATTTGGGGCGTGACAGTATCAAATGTCGCGAGACTAATTCGGCCACTCAACGAAAATCATTACAAATTTCCTGGACTAGGTTGTAATCCCAATCTTAGTCGGATGTAGCATGTAAATTCATGTGAAGGTCATATCAGCATTTGACAAACAATTCAAATCAATATCTCATTTGAGAATTTCATCAAACATATTGAACATGTTACCAAACATTGCGTTTCACCCATAAATTGCGTAGTTGAAATTAAGATTACATGAAGGAAACTATACACATAGATAAGGTAATTAAGAATCCTATCTCTATACCCTTTTTAAATTCAATTCATCAACAATTTTTCATTCAGACATTTTATCAAACACTTAGACTACACATAACTAAATACATAGACTAGATTAGTTACGACATGAACTATAACAATTCATTACACAAAGGGATCGTGATACACGCAACAAACATGAATCCTAGATTTATAGTCATGACAAGCACAAATCACAATTTCATATTCATTCAAACATTTTAACAAACACATAGAATGCATCATATATTCAACATAGTTCACACATGTATAATTTATCAAAAACATCATAACTAAGATCATATGGCAGCAATCAAGTCAAACATAAATCATTAGCTAACATTGAAAGCTTCGAAAACCATAACCTAAACATTTATAGTCCGTACCTCTCGTCGGAATACTCGTTTCGAACTCGGTTCGAATCCTACGTTCCAAATACAGAACAACGAGTACCTAAATCACGAAATAAGTTAGCTATTTCGTCGATACTCAATCGGGCTTTCTAAACCAAGATTAGGGTTAGGATTTCTTACCCAAATCGTAGTTGAAACGGATTAAGTAGCTAGACGTAAAGGTGATTCAGTGCATGGGGTAGCAAGAAAGAATCACTACAGCAAACTCCAAGGATTTCCCCTTGCTCCCTACTCTTTTCTCTTCCTTACTCTCTTCTCTCTCTTAGGGTTAGAGAAAATTCGTATGAGATAGGAATGGGGTGGTTTAAGGGCTTCATATAGGCCCAGAACTGTTGTAAATGGCCCTAGGGCCATGGTTTACTTAAGTTATAGCTAAAAGGCGTCTGTTTTGGGTAAATGGGACTCACCAGGAGGTCCATTACTCACTTACGGCGTAGGGTAAGTCCTTTGATGGTGGATCTATGCCAGGATGTGGTTTCAATACGATTGGATAGGTCGATCGACCGTGAAGGACCCGTATCAGATCAACGGTCGTTGTCACTCGATCAGAGCCACAACAACTTGGATGACTAGGCATCTGAGTCCGGTGATGGAGGAGGAGCATTCTTGTCCTGTAGATAGCACAGGATGGCCTTCAACGTACGAGACACCTTCTTAAAGCTCCTCTTCATGTAGGCTTCGGTCACTTCAAGCTTGGCTCGGGTCTCACCAATCTCAGCCTGAACCTGTCCAATCTCTTGCTGTAGGGTGGCCTGGTTCTCCTCAATGCGAACCATATGAGCGTCTCTCGCTGCCTGAGCAGCGTCCGACTCAGGCGCACCAGGAGGAGAGCTCTCCTCAGTATCCTGAGCCTCATCTTCCTCTTCTTGTACATCATCGCCGCCCTCCTCATCGCTTCCTGCCTCGAGGTCAACACTCTCCTCACCGGCGCTATCCGACTCATCTCCAAACTCGTTGAGTCGGGATTGCCGCTGTTAAGAGTCGATCTTCATATTATTAAGTGTCGCCTCGTTTATGACTCGGACTGGTGCAAGGTCCTCCATGTTCAACTTATAGTCGATATTACGAGCCATCCTGCAAATCAGGCGGCCAAATGGGAGCGAAAGGTCATTCCTGACAGATCGAACAACCTGGACTATCTGAAATAGGATGAACGTGGGTAGGCATAAGTTGTCCCTGTGTCCCATCTTGTACAGAAAGTCCACCATCAACCGAGTACACTCCGTGCGGTTACCCGACCGTGGGTACACATTATATGTGAAAATGTGGTGGAGTAAACGGAAGTCCTCGGCCAACTTTGTCGCTGCAATACAGTTTCCTTGCATCCAAGCAACCCGTCGACCACAAAGGTATTGCGTGCGGCGATCCCTTTCCCGCGCACTTCTGGAGAAGTCGTCACTAGGAAACACTTGACCACGTGGGATCTTCGTGATCCGAACCACCTCATCCACAGTGATTGTGCGCCTTATGCCCCTCACAGGGACAGTGAACTGAAGAGGCTCCAATGATGGGTCTATGATGTTGGCGTAGAAGGCACAAACCGTGTTCTCACATGCAGGGGACTCACCGTCAAATATAGAATTCCATCCGATATCCACCAAGTGCTCCATCATCGGGTGTAGCCCAAACATTCTCTCATCCACGTGAGCTTCAAACACGATCTTACGGCTAGCAAAACGACCATATTCAACGCCTATTGGATAGGCATTTCTGACCGGATGTTGAGGATCCAGGTCTCGCTTCGACCTAAACTCCCGAACGGTGCTAGTGTCGGCCCCGTCGTCAGCCCTTCTTCTGAAATGGGCTGGGCTGCTTGGGCCAGCGTCATTAGCAGTGGTTTTCCTCTTTCCCATGAGAGAGAGGATGGAGGAAACGGAGAAAATGGCCGTAATCAACTCGAAAAGGGCCATGGAAATGAAGGAAGGAGAGAGAAAGGGGCTGTCTTCTTTGATTCTCCACGAACAACAGTCCTAACAAGTGTTGAAGAGACACAAAGGACAAGGAATGAAGAAGGAACAAGGGAGGAATGGGATGGGTTAGGCAGTTACACGGTTTTGAACTTCGAATGGGAGGTGTGAGAGCTTAAACGTGGAAGAAAGGGGAAAGGTAGTTGTAATGCCCTGAAATTCAGGGGTCGAGTATGAACTCAACTCTCGAGTTTCAACGCATCACTTATGCAACATACACAATGATGGTTAAATGTTGTCTGAGTTAGATCAATAAACATGAATAAGATTATACCAAAACAGTAATTCATAATCCAGTTCAATTATATAAAGGCAAGCGGAAGACTGAAATTTTATATTTAAAGTGTGTAAGGAAACAAAATTTTATGAACACCAGAGTATGAGTACTAACTGAGTACCAATATACATGTATGGTTTCTAAGTCAAAAATCAAAATACAACTCCCAAGAGAAGCCCTGAAATCCCCGCGATGCAGCCGACCTAAGCAAAGCCGTCAAAGTACTACATAAAGGAGAACACCTCCTGATCCTCATCGAAGTCGGGCTCCGGCTCCTGAACCGAGGTGCCATCTACACCTGCGACAGAGTCTGGTGGGTGTTGCAAACACCGTCCCGTAACGTGGGAGTGAGTAGCTAACTTAGTGGAACAATAAAGCATAGGTTAACATGTTATCAATTCAATCAAGCAGTAATGATAAAGCAATATAAATCAAACAATTCTAACTACTCTTGTTAAGTGCGAGAATGAAATGACATGATGCTGTATGCCCTTGCCAAACCACCCTCATGCGACATCATCTTACGTTCGCGAATGCTTAACTCCCTCAGTGCGCCACATCTACTAAGCACATGCGGTGCGATGATGATCATGATTACCAAGTTATTATTAGTCCATTTCAAACAGCAGTATTGGGAAACTAAGGTACCTCCCTTGTATCATTCCCAAACATGATCCATTCTAGGGTCGTCAATCCTAGCTAATCTCATACAATATTATGTTTTGAGAAGCGTAGTGAAGGCATCGCAAAGGGCTCGTCACCTGTCAGCGCGGATACAGATCTCACCGTATGCGGCCCAATTGCTACCCGTCAACTCAAGTACAGGTCTCACCATACTCGGCTCAATCACTAGCCGTCAGCTCGAGTATAGGTCTCACCGTACTCGGCTCAACTCATACTCTAGTTGCTGTGAAAGACTCGTCGTCAATCACAGACACTTGGAGTATACTCGAAGATACTACGGAAGACTCGTCGCCCGTCAGCACGAGCACATGTCTCACCGTACTCGGCTCTCGCCGTAAGTATCGACAGCTCGAATACAGTGTCTCATACCACCGTATTCGGCTCACGAGTTTGGTTGCGCAATGGTCACTACGGGGAGGCACATGGCCCCAGCGTAGGCCGACAGCTCGACCACGGTGTCCCATACCACCATGCCCGGCTCATGCGTCTTAGCGGATCGAGGTACCATGGTTAACGGGATCGCCACTGGTAAGTTTGGTACCCTAGGTTCAAGCAGTAGCGACCAAACATGGTGAACACACATACACATATCGGTTTACTTGACGAGCCTGACTAGCTCGAGCGCACCACAAGTTGGGCGATATGGAGCGCAAAAGCACTCCGTGTGGCCAACCACTATCGCCAACCGAAGTACGACTCGGGTTCGTCAGACACATCCTTTGTGGCGACATGAATCTCAGCCACAATCTCAAGTCTGGTACCGAATGTCTGGACTATAGACATAGTCCCAAACTCAATCAATCTTCATCCGTAGTATGTGGAGTAAAGCATGATAACAAAGTAATACAAGCATGTTAGCAGGCATGTTATAAAGCATGAAATAAAGCATGAAGTAAAGCATGTTGTAAAGCATGTTGTAAAGCACTATACAAATAGGGATACAATTACATACACATCACAAGTGAGTGGTTATAGCGAACCACCACATGGAGGGTATCCTACATGTCTCTAAGGTAGTCGGGAATCCCACATCAACACCTCTCCAAGGCACTAACACTCAAGAATTTACACACACAAGCATTTACACAAACACTTAGAGTACGCTATTCCAACATACATGACGTATGTTAGCGAAATACATATTAGGGCTATCCTTTTGCCAAGTGAGTATTTTATCCATGTATACTATAATCATACAGCAAATAATCATTACAATTGCATTTTCAAAATTTACACATATGCGGTATTTCTAAAATACACAATTTCAACATACTTGGTATTTACAAGCGAACATGTATTTCGGCGATTCCTCTCGCCAAACTACTATTTTATCCATATATCATATAATCATACATTAAATAAACATGTCAAACATTTTTCCAAAAAAAATACGTATACGGTATTTCTACGTATACCTAGAGTATGTGAAATTTCATATTCTACAACGTTAATCGAAACAGGAAACGGAAAGCACTTTGTACATGTGCAATTGCATGCAGATCATGAATCTATCATTATCTGACATTGAAAGCGTTGAAAACCGTAACCTATACACTTAAAGTCCTCACCTTTGCCCTTGGAATCTCAACGAATCAGCAAGGGTTGTAGAGCTTCCATATACGGGCGTTTTCTAGGCTAAAGAGCGGAATCGGTTAGTATTTCCACAATCTAAAGCCTACCCACTTCAAATCAGACCTAGGGTTAGGGTTTCCACCTTAAAACGGAATGGATACTGCCGGGAAAGCACCTGGAAAGCGGCAGTGTAGGCCGTGTGATGATTGAAAGCAGTAGGAGGAAGGTGGTCCCACAAATCCAAAGCTTTCTCTCCCTTTTCTCTCTCTCTCTAGGGTTTTATCCCAAATTCGTATGGCTGTGAGAGGGGCTGTTCTAAGCTTCTTTTATAGCCAAAAACCTCCCCAAAACAGACTCAGGTTCAAGGGTTACTGCTAATATAGGCATTTCGTAACTTTTCCAGCTCAAAAGAGAGGTTCTGGTAGCCCTCCTTGAGCCAAACATCAGACTTAAGCTCTCCACACATGGATATACGTGGGATTACGTTTTCGACTCGATCGGATTCTCAGATCGCACGTGGCGGACCACTTTCAGTTCAACGGTCAGTGGGCCACGATCCGAAATTCCAAGTACATGTAAATGTTCCTGAAATTTTTCTTAATCCGAGGGTGTAATTTAGTCTGATTCTGACGGTCAGGTTGCTTAATACTGATGCGCAAGCGAATGGTGCCAGATCACTATTCCAGATATTTATTTTGGAAGGGAATAGTGTTTTTCACACTCCCTCGCTCCGGATCCAAACGAATGGCCGTGGGACATCGGCTGGACCTGATTTTTGAGATGATTGTCAAGCCCAGTGAGGCGGTCCTAGTTCCTTAACTTCGTGTTAATCGGACTTCTGATGTGTGATCTAGACCTAATACGAAGTTTCGTTTCATTCCCGCGAGCGGCCGGGTAATGAGTTTGGTTCTAAACTTTAGGGTAACCTAGAGTCACTGATTTTGCAAATTTTGGGTCTTGCAGATCGTATTTAAAGCAATCCCAACGGATTTCATGGCTAATCGAGTTTAGCACTTAGTTAACTTTGTTAAATTTCTAAAGGATTTAATCCTAATTGATTTTGGTCGAGGTGGTACTCGAGCCAATGTACGGAAATTTACGGGTCGTTACAATCTTGCCCCCTTAAACAAAAAATTTCGTCCTCGAAATTTATACCTTTTCGTAATCCTCGAGAATCTGAGGGTAGTTCTTCCTGACCTCGGCTTCAGTCTCCCGAGTAGCTTCCTCCTTGGAATGATGTGTCCAAAGCACCTTTTCAAGTGGGATGACCTTGCTACACAGTACCTGCTCCTTCCTGTCAAGGATACGCGTCGGGCGCAACTCATACGTAGCATCCTCGCTCAACTGTACCTGCTGCCATCTGATGATATGCGAAGGATCAGGAACGTACTTCTTCAGCATAGATACATGAAATACGTTGTGTACAGAGGCAAGTGGTGTGGGCAAAGCGAGACGATACGCCACATCACCCACTCGATCCAGTATCTGAAATGGACCGATAAACCTCGGTGTGAGCTTCCCTTCTTTCCAAACCGAAGGACTCCCTTCATAGGGGAAACTCGAAGGAACACATGATCCCCGACCTCGAACTCCAGCGGTCGCCGCCTCGTATCAGCATAACTCTTCTGCCTGCTCTGCGTTGTGAGTAATCGACGCCTGATAATGTCGACCTTCTCTGTAGTCGTCTGTACCAACTCCGGGCCAATCAGGCTACGCTTGCCAACCTCTGCCCAACAGTGCGGTGCCCTACAAGGACGACCATATAGAGCCTCATATGGCGCCATGCCAATAGTCGCCTGGAAGCTGTTGTTGTAGGCGAACTCTGCGTACGGAAGACAGTCATCCCAGCTGTCCTTGAAGTCCAACACACATGCTCGCAACATATCCTCCAGGATCTGATTCACCCGCTCTGTCTGCCCATCAGTCTGAGGACGAAACGCCGTACTGAACTTCAACTTCACACCCATCGCCTCCTGGATACGAGTCCAGAAGATAAATGTGAACCGCGTGTCTCTATCCGACACGATCTCTAAAGGAACCCCGTGCAGACGGACGATCTCTCTGATGTACAACCTAGCCAGCTCGTCTGCCGAGTTCGTAACTCTGATAGGGAGGAAATGGGCCGATTTGGTCAACCGGTCCACTATCACCCAAATGGAGTCGTGTCCCTTCCTCGTCTTCGGCAGCCCGATATGAAATCCATGGAGATGAAGTCCCACTTCCACTCTGCTATGGGCATGGGCTGAAGCAGTTCAGGAGGTCGGCGATGTTCTGCCTTGACCTGCTGGCACGTCAGACATCGAGACACATACTCAGCAATGTGGGCCTTTATGTTATCCCACCAATATGTCCGTCTCATATCCTGGTACATCTTCGTGCTACCAGGATGCATCAAGCTCCGAGTTATGGGCAGACTTGAGAAGTTCGCGTCTCAAGTCAGGCACATCAGGAACGCATAGGCGGCCACGGAATCGTATACCTCCATCAGAACCAACTCTCCACTCGGAATCCTCGGCGTCGCTAGCCTGCTCTCGAAGCTCAGACAGCCGAATATCGCCCTCCTGGGCCTCAACAATCCTGTCGTCAATAAGTGGCCGCGCCCGAACGTGCGCAACACACTCAAAAGGCTCCTCGACAGTGAGTCTCTGCTCGAAGTCCCGCACGAACTCCATCATGTCCCACTCGGCTATCATCAGCGGTGCCGCAAATGCAATCGTCTTCTTGCGGCTCAACGCGTCTGCCACAAGGTTCGCCTTGCCAGGATGGTAGGAAACCTCGAACTTAAAGTCCTTCAAGGTCTCCATCCATCGGCGTTGTCTCATATTCAAGTCTCGCTGTGTGAATATGTACTTAAGGCTCTTGTGGTCGCAGAAAAGCTCGAACTCCTCTCTGTAGAGGTAATGTCTCAGAGCTTCAATGCAAAGATGACAGCTGCCAACTCCAGGTCATGTGTAGGGTAATTCTCCTCGTGCTTCCTTAATTGTCTCGAGGCATACGAAATCACCCTATCCTTCTGCATCAGAACACAACCCAAGCCAACGTGAGACGCGTCAGTATATATCGTGTACTTCACCCCTTGCTCTGGCAATACTAGCACAGGGGCGGACGTCAACTTGTCCTTCAGCTCTTTAAAAGCTGCCTCCGCCTTCTCGTTCCAGGCGAACTTCAGGTCTTTCCGAGTCAACTGAGACAATGGCCTGGCAATCTTCGAGAAGTCCCGAATGAAGCATCTGTAATACCCAGCCAGACCAAGGAAACTCCTCACCTCAGTAACCGATTCAGGCTGCTGCCAATCCTGAACCGCGGCTACCTTAGCAAGGTCCACTGCTATCCCATCCTTGGACACTACATGTCCCAGGAACTTGACTTCCTCCTGCCAGAAGTCGCACTTCTTGTATTGCGCAAACAACTGGTTCTTCTCCAACGTACCCAATACCTCTCGCAAGTGCTCCTCGTGCTCCTCCCGACTCGTAGAGTATATCAAAATGTCATCAATAAAGACGATGACGAATCGGTAAAGGAAGGGCCGAAATACCC
This sequence comes from Magnolia officinalis, assembly GCA_021015155.1. NCBI lineage: Eukaryota > Viridiplantae > Streptophyta > Magnoliopsida > Magnoliales > Magnoliaceae > Magnolia > Magnolia officinalis. Next base: position 38,923,793 of record JAJHSJ010000007.1, read on the forward strand.
GTTCATCAGATCCATGAACACGGCTGGTGCGTTCGTGAGGCCGAACGACATCACAAGGAACTCATAATGCCCAAAGCACGTCCTGAAGGCTGTCTTCTGCACGTCCTCCTCTCTCACGCGCAACTGGTGGTACCCTGACTGAAGATCAATCTTCGAGAAATACTTCGCCCCCTCAACTGATCAAACAGATCATCTATCCTGGGCAAAGATACTTGTTCTTCACCGTGACCTGGTTCAACCTACGGTAATCAATACACAACCGTAGCGACCCGTCCTTCTTCTTCACAAATAGCACAGGTGCTCCCCAAGGAGACACACTAGGTCGTATAAAACCTTTCTCTACAAGTTCGTCAATCTGTTTCCGCAGCTCCTCCATCTCACATGGAGGCATACGATAAGTCGGCAACGAGATGGGCGTCGCACCAGGCGTAAGATCAATCGTAAAATCAATCTCGCGCCGAGGAGGTAAACCAGGAATAGTCTTAAAGACACCAACAAATTCCCGAACCACCGGCGTACCCTCCAATGTCGGACCATCAATCGGCACCAGTAAAGCGTCATAACAATCAACACGGCAGGGCCAACTGACCTGCACTGGAAACGTAAAAGCTGTGTCGTCAGGTCCATAGGCAGTCACGATCCGAGGATCGCAATCTATCTCCGCCCTCATCTTGGCGAGCTAATCCATGCCAAGAATAACGTTGTAGTGCCATAGTGGAGCAACAATAAGGTCGACGAGCACTGTGCTGCTACCCAAAACTATCGAGCAACCCTCGCATAACTGTGTAACATCCGAGAAGGTCCCAGTGGCCGTGGTGAGTCTCGTCCCCTTAGTGGGAATAGTATGCAAAGATAGGCGTTTAACCGCCCCACAAGAAATAATAGAAGTAGTGGACCCAGTGTCCACCAACAAAGAAACGGAAGTACCATGAATGTAGGCCGTACCCTCAAAAGCCGTCGGTGCCGAAATCGACGTCTCCGGTGCCTCGGCAACAAGCGTATGTACCCGAGCCTGCTGCTGACGGTTCGGCTGAGGAGCCAAGGGTCGTTGTGGCGGCCTGAAGCGCGGCACAGGAAGTCGGAAAGAAGGATGTGAAGGAACAGTCTGTAGCGGTGGAGCTGATATGGCCTGTGGATAAGGGCGATCCAATCTCTGCGGTGGTGCAAATCCGCTAGCCCTCATGCGCGAGAAGCAGCTCTCAGCAGGGTGTCCTGGTTTCCCGCAAAACGTGCAGGTCACCAACGGGCGTCTCATAGAAGCAACTGGTGCTGCGGCCCCGGGAGGGGAATCAGCACGAGGCCTCTTGCCTAAGATAGGCCTGCTCTGTAAATCCTGTCGTGGCCTCGCAACCATAGCACCACGCGATCTAGCCAAACGGTCCACATCCTGCTGGGCCGTCATAGACATGTGGACCAACGCCGCGTATGTAGGAATACTGAGGCAGCATAGCTTCGACCATATGTCAGGTCGCAAGCCCCCAGTGAAGCGACGCATCCTCATCTGCTCATTGACGAGGATAGTTGGGACAAAGCGGCCCAACTCAGTGAAACGGTGGTCATACTCCGTCACCGTCATGCCTCCCTGCCTGAGGCGCAGAAACTCATCCTCCCGCTCATGCCGATACGTCTGCGGGTAGTACTTCTGGTGGAACCGAGACTCGAAAGCCTCCCAGGTCCACACGAAATCTACTGCGACCGTCCGCAGCACACTGTCCCACCATAAGCTGGCCTCCCTCTCAAACATGAAGGTAGCCAACTCGACCTGCTCTGCCTCTGAACAGTGCAGCATCCGTAGCATCTTGGAGATGCGGTCTAGCCAGAACTCCGCCTCCTCGGGTCTGTGAGAACCCATAAATGAGGAAGGCCTCAAGCGCTGAAATCGCTCGAGTAAACCACGAGTAACGACATCTCTAGTAGGAGGTGCGACGGGTGTGGGCAAAGGCACATCCTCACACTGAGCAGGAGGCTCAGAATGCTCATCAGGATGTGCAGATGTCGTAGGTGGAGTCGCACTACCACCATGGGACAAGGCCTCGGCAATAGTGGCCATAAGCTGTTGGTGCTGCTGCTGCTGTATCTGCTGCTGCTGCATCTGCTGCTGCTGCGTCTACTGCTGATGCATCATCATCATCAGCTGCTCAAACCTATCAATCGGCGGAGCAGCCTGAGAGTCATGCTGCGCAGAAGATGACGGTCGGTACTGCTCACGGACCGGGGGTGTGTAAGGTGGCTGTCCACCGGTAGGACCAGCAGGAGGCTGATCAGATCCCAACCCTCGATCCGCAGGACCGCTACTACCAGAAGGAGTCTGGTTCATTGAGCCGGTCAGAAGGAAATGTGCCGTGCTCCGTGTGTACTGCCGCGGCATGCCCTGTACAACATAGGGTAGAACATTTGTGAGATAAAGCACATCACACTTCATAAAGCACTTTAAGCATTCCACACATCATCCAAAACAAAAGAGGCTACATGCCTTTCATTTACCCAAAATTGTCATAATACATGGAATATAGAGTTACATGAATCACGGCAGAAATCACATGATAGCCAATACATCCACTACATTAAACACCTAAAACATGCTACTATCTACTACATCATCTACATGAAAACATAAACCGCCTATCGCGGTAACCAAAGCAAACAACAACACACAACAACGTGGATGACTAAGCATCCGAAACAGGCGGTATAGGAGGAGCATTCTTGTCCTGCGCACAGCACAGAATGGCCTTCAATGTACGAGACATCTTCTTAAAACTCTTCTTCATGTAGGCTTCATTCTCTTCAAGCTTGGCTCGAACTTGACCAATCTCTTGCTGCAGGGCGGCTTGACCCTCCTCGAGACGGGCCAAACGTGCATCAAAAGCATCCCGATCCACACCCTGCTCCTGAGCCGCAGGAGGTGAACTCTCCTCAGTGTCCTGAGCCTCAGGTTCTTCTTCCTGTATGTCATCACCGCGCTCCTCATCACTCTCTGCCTGGAGGTCATCACTCTCCTCGCCGGCGCTATCCGACTCATCTCCAGACTCGTCGAGTCGTGCTTGCCGCTGTTGAGGGCCGATCTTCATATTCTTGAGTGTCGCCTCACTTATGACTCGGACTGGTGCAAGGTCCTCCATGTTCAACCTGTAGCCTACATCACGAGCCATCCTGCAGATCAGACGGCCAAATGTGAGCGAAAGATCGTTCCTGGCAGAACGAACCACCTGAACTATCTGGGATAGGATGAATGTGGGCAGGCATATGTTGTCCCCATGTCCCATCTTGTACAAAAAGTCCACCATCAACCGAGTACATTCCGTGCGGTTACCCGACCGTGGGTACACATTGTAGGTGAAAATGTGATGGAGTAAACGGAAGTCCTCGCCATCTTTGTCGCCGCAATGCAATTTCTCGCTTCCAAGTAACCCGGCGACCACAGAGGTATCGCGTGCGGCGATCCCTTTCCCGCGCACTTCTGGAGAAGTTGTCACTAGGATGCACCTGACCAAGCGGTAGCTTCGTGATCCGAGCCACCTCATCCACCGTAATGTGCGCCTTATGCCCCTCACAGAAACAGTAAACTGAGGAGGATCTACTGATGAGTCCACGATGTGGGCGTAGAAAGCGCGAACCGTGTTCTCACATGCAGGGGACTCACCGTCAAACATAGAGTTCCATCCGATGTCCACCAGGCGATCCATCAGTGGGTGTAGCCCGAACATCCTTTCATCCACATGAGCTTCAAACACAACCTTGCGGCCCGCGAAGCGCCCATATTCAATGCCTATCGGATAAGCATTTCCGACGGGATGGTCAGGATCCAGGTCTCGCTTCGACCTAAACTCCCGAACAGTACTAGTGCCGGCCCCAACGTCGGATCTTCTTCGGGAATGGGCTGGCCTACTTGGGCCGGCATCATCAGCCGCGGTTTTTCTCTTTCCCATGAGAGATAGGATGGAGGAAATGGAGAAAATAGTAGCCACCACACCAAGGAGGGCCATGGAAAAATGTCAAAATGGGGGAAAAGGGGCTGATCTCCTTGATCCACCACAAGCAACAATCCAATAGGTGTGGAAGAGGCACTAGAGGTAGGAAATGAAGGAGGAACAAAAAGAAAATGGAATGGGTTAGGAGATTACCCGATTTTGAGCTCCAAATGAGGGGTATGAGAGCTCCAACATGAGAAAATGGGGAAAGGAGGAGGCTAGGGCTGTTGTGGAAGGTTGGAAAGTGTGGGTTATGGAAGAAAATGGAAGATTGTAAGGTTTGGAGGGATGGGTTGAGAGGAAAAAATGAAAATGGGGTTTGGAGTGCTTGGAAGGGGTGAAATGAGGGAGAGGGGTGCTCCAGCCCCTAAAATCCCAAACCCCATGCAATTTCGCACGTGCCAGGGGGTAGGGGAGGTCGAACCGACCAACCTCAGCCCTGGACCCACCCCAAATGGCCCACCGGACCGCGGTCCGCTGCAGGAACCGCGGTCGGACTTGGCCGGAACCGCGCCGCCGCGCTGGGGCCCTGTTTGCCACATGCCCAGGGTGCCAAATGCACCCTGGTTCGATCTGGGGGCTTAGTGTATTAACGTGGAGGGGCCCCCGACTCAGTTTAGCGCCAGAACGGTTGGTCCCGAGAAATTTCTGAACTAAACCGATTTTTTTTCTGATTTTTAACGACTGGTTTTGGGTGGATAGTGACCTGGACACGTCAATAGATGGTCTATGGGTGATTTAGAATCCGTATGTGCGGTCAGGATCGAGTACAAACTCGATCAACGCGTCCGTTTTTAATAAATTTCGCCGAACGGTGAAATCGGGAGACCCTAAGACTGTCTCTATATTTTTGCGCACCCTCCTAGGTTGTAACACGTCAGCGTACGTATTGGGGACATAACTCAGGTCTGGTTTAATCAAAATCATGCTCTAATACCAACCTGTAACGCCCTAAAATTCGGAGGTCGAGTATGAACTCAACTCCCGAGTTCCAACGCATCACTTATGCAACATACACAATGATGGTTAAATGTTGTCTGAGTTAGAGCAATAAACATGAATAAGATTATACCAAAACAATAATTCATACTCCAGTTCAATTATATAAAGGCAAGCGGAAGACTGAAATTTTATATTTAAAGTGTGTAAGGAAACAAAATTTTATGAACACCAGAGTATGAGTACTAACTGAGTACCAATATACATGTATGGTTTCTAAGTCAAAAATCAAAATACAACTCCCAAGAGAAGCCCTGAAATCCCCGCGATGCAGCCGGCCTAAGCAAAGCCGTCAGAGTACTGCATAAAGGAGAACTCCTCCTGATCCTCATCGAAGTCGGGCTCCGGCTCCTGAACCGAGGCGCCATCTACACCTGCGACAGAGTCTGGTGGGTGTTGCAAACACCGTCCCGTAACGTGGGAGTGAGTAGCTAACTCAGTGGAACAATAAAGCATAGGTTAACATGTTATCAATTCAATCAAGCAGTAATGATAAAGCAGTACAAATCAAACAATTCTAACTACTCTTGTTAAGTGCGAGAATGAAATGACATGATGCTGTATGCCCTTGCCAAACCACCCTCATGCGACATCATCTTACGTTCACGAATGCTTAACTCCCTCAGTGCGCCACATCTACTAAGAACATGCGGTGCGATGATGATCATGATTACCGAGTTATTATTAGTCCATTTCAAACAGCAGTATTGGGAAACTAAGGTACCTCTCTTGTATCATTCCCAAACATGATCCATTCTAGGGTCGTCAATCCTAGCTAATCTCATACGATATTATGTTTTGAGAAGCGTAGTGAAGGCATCGCAAAGGACTCGTCACCCGTCAGCGCGGATACAGATCTCACCGTATGCGGCTCAATTGCTGGACGTCAGCTCAAGTACAGGTCTCACCGTACTCGGCTCAATCATTAGCCGTCAGCTCGAGTACAGGTCTCACCGTACTCGGCTCAACTCATACTCTAGTTGCTGTGAAAGACTCGTCGCCAATCACAGACACTTGGAGTATACTAGAAGATACAACGGAGGACTCGTCGCTCGTCAGCACGAGCACAGGTCTCACCGTACTTGGCTCTCGCCGTAAGTATCGACAGCTCGAATACAGTGTCCCATACCACCGTATTCGGCTCACGAGTTTGGTTGCGCAATGGTCACTACGGGGAGGCACATGGCCCCAGCATAGGCCGACAGCTCGACCACGGTGTCCCATACCACCATGCCCGGCTCATGCGTCTTAGCGGATCGAGGTACCATGGTTAACGGGATCGCCACTGGTAAGTTTGGTACCCTAGGTTCAAGCAGTAGCGACCAAACATGGTGAACACACATTCACATATCGGTTTACTTGACGAGCCTGACTAGCTCGAGCGCACCACAAGTTGGGCGATATGGAGCGCAAAAGCACTCCGTGTGGCCAACCACTATCGCCAACCGAAGTACGACTCGGGTTCGTCAGACACATCCTTTGTGGCGACATGAATCTCAGCCACAATCTCAAGTCTGGTATCGAATGTCTGGACTATAGACATAGTCCCAAACTCAATCAATCTTCATCCGTAGTATGTGGAGTAAAGCATGATAACAAAGTAATACAAGCATGTTAGCAGGCATGTTATAAAGCATGAAATAAAGCATGAAGTAAAGCATGTTGTAAAGCATGTTGTAAAGCACTATACAAATAGGGATACAATTACATACACATCACAAGTGAGTGGTTATAGCGAACCACCACATGGAGGGTATCCTACATGTCTCTAAGGTAGTCGGGAATCCCATATCAGCACCTCTCTAAGGCACTAACACTCAAGATTTACACACACAAGCATTTACACAAACACTTAGAGTACGCTATTCCAACATACATGACGTATGTTAGCGAAATACGTATTAGGGCTATCCTTTCGCCAAGTGAGTATTTTATCCATGTATACTATAATCATACAGCAAATAATCATTACAATCGCATTTTCAAAATACACAATTTCAACATACTTGGTATTTACAAGCGAACATGTATTTCGGCGATTCCACTCGCCAAACTACTATTTTATCCATATATCATATAATCATACATTAAATAAACATGTCAAACATTTTTTCAAAAAAAATACGTATACGGTATTTCTACGTATACCTAGAGTATGTGAAATTCCATATTCTACAACGTTAATCGAAACAGGAAACGGAAAGCACTTTGTACATGTGCAATTGCATGCAGATCATGAATCTATCATTATCTGACATTGAAAGCATTGAAAACCGTAACCTATACACTTAAAGTCCTCACCTTTGCCCTTGGAATCTCAACGAATCAGCAAGGGTTGTAGAGCTTCCGTATACGGGCGTTTTCTAGGCTAAAGAGCGGAATCGGTTAGTTTTTCCACAACCTAAAGCCTACCTACTTCAAATCAGACCTAGGGTTAGGGTTTCTCACCATAAAACGGAATGGATACCGCCGGAAAAGCACCTGGAAAGCGGCGGTGTAGGCCGTGTGATGATTGAAAGCAGTAGGAGGAAGATGGTCCCACAAATACAAAGCTTTCTCTCCTTTTCTCTCTCTCTCTCTCTCGAGGGTTTTATCCTAAATTCGTATGGCTATGAGAGGGGCTGTTCTAAGCTCCTTTTATAGCCAAAAACCTCCTCAAAACAGACTCAGGTTCAAGAGTTACTGCTAATATAGGCATTTTGTCACTTTTCCAGCTCAAAAGAGAGGTTCTGATGGCCCTCCTTGAGCCAAACGTCAGACTTAAGCTCTCCACACATGGACCTACGTGGGATTACTTTTTCGACTCGATCGGATTCCCAGATCGCACGTGGCGGACCACTTTCAGTTCAACGGTCAGTGGGCCACGATCCGAAATTCCAAGTACATGTAAATATTCCTGAAATTTTTCTTAATCCGAGAGTTTAATTTAGTCTGATTCTGACGGTCAGGTTGCTTAATACTGATGCGCAAGCGAATGATGCCAGATCACTATTCCAGATATTTATTTTGGATAGGGAATAGTGTTTTTCACACTCCCTCGCTCCGGATCCAAACGAATGGCCATGGGACATCGGCTGGATCTGATTTTTGAGATGATTGTCAAGCCCAGTGAGGCGGTCCTAGTTCCTTAACTTCATGTTAATCGGACTTCTGATGTACGATCTAGACCTAATACGAAGTTTTGTTTCATTCCCGAGAGCAGCCGGGTAATGAGTTTGGTTCTAAACTTTAGGGTAACCTAGAGTCACTGATTTTGCAAATTTTGGGTCTTGCAGATCGTATTTAAAGCGATCCCAACTGATTTCATGGCTAATCGAGTTTAGCACTTAGTTAACTTTGTTAAATTTCTAAAGGATTTAATCCTAATTGATTTCTGGTCAAGGTGGTACTCGAGCCAATGTACGGAAATTTACGGGTCGTTACAGTAGTAGGTTAGGGCTGCTGTGATCGATGGGAGTGGGTGGATCATGGGCGAAAATGGTGGATTGACAGATTAGGGGAAAAGGGTTGAGAGGGAAAATCGAAAGTAGAAGGGAAGGGCGTTTGGAAGGAAATATGTGAGAGAGAGGGGTGCTTCATACCTAGAAATAGGAAACCCAAGCATATTTCTCACACACCACACGTGTGTGGAGGTCGGACCGACCATTCCCAGGCCCGGCCCAACGCGAGTGGGCCCACTTGACCACGGCGTGCCGCGGTGACCGTTGTGCCAACGCGGTCCGCCTTGCCCAGCGCCGCGCCGCCGCGGTGGGGTTGGGTCCTCCACCATCCCAAGGTGCCAAATGCACCTTGGTTCAACCCTGGGTCCCTATATATTTAAGTGGGGAGGCCCACGACACTATCCTGTTCCAGATCGGGTGGTTTCGAGAAATTTCCGATCTAGACTGACCTTTACCGATTTTCAACGGCTGAAATTGGGTAGATTGTGATCTAGACTCGTCTATAGATGGTCTAGAAGTGATTTGGGATCGATACGTGCGATCAGGATCGAGTACGAACTCGATCAAAATGTCCCCTTTTGATGAACTTTGCCAAATAGCGAAATCGGGAAACCTAGGACTGTTTCTATATTTTTCTCGCACCCTCCTAAGTTGTAATGCGTCAGCGTACGTCGTGGGAATATAACTTAGGTCCGGTTTAATCAAAATCATGCTTTGATACCAACTTGTAACGCCCTGAAAATCGGGGGTCGAGTATAACTCAATTCCCGAGTTCCAACGCATCACTTAGGCAACATAAATAATGCTGATTAAATGTTGTCTGTGTTAGAGCAATAAACATGAGTGAGATTATACCAAAAATAGTAATTCATACTCCAGATCATTTGTATAAAGGCAAGAGGAAGACTGAACTGCATATACATGTATGTAAAGAAACAAAATCACTTCATTCTCCAGAGTATGAACCCATCTGAGTCACCATATACATATGTTTGTTTACGAACTCAATGTCAAAAATTAAACTAAGTAACAATCCCTGCAAAACCCGTCGATCCTAGCAGCCTAGTCGAAGCCGCCAGAGTACTGCATATAAGAGAACTCCTCTTGGTCCTCGTCATAATCAGGCTCCGCCTCCTGAGTCGTCGACTCGTCTAAACCTGAGACAGAGTCTGGTTGGTATGCGTAACACCATCCCGTAACGTGGGAGTGAGTAGCTAACTCAGTGGAACAATAAAGCATAGGTTAACATGTTATCAATACAGTCAAGCAGTAATGATAAAGAAGTAAAATCAAACACTCCTAACAACTCTTATTAATGCAAGTATGGATGTAGGTATGATGGATGCCCTCACCACACCTCCCTCGTGCAACACCATCTCACGTTCGCGGCATGCTTTCATCCCTCAGTGCTTCACATCTTCCAGACACATGCAATGCATGATGAGCATGATTACCGAGTTTTTAATTACTCCATTTCAAACAGCAGGATTGGGAAACTAAGGTACCTCCCTTGTATGATTCCCAAACATGATCCATTTTAGGGTCGTCAGTCCTAGTTAATATCAGACGATGGTGTATTTTTTAGGTCACTGCAAAGGCTGCTAGGGCTGTTACGCACAAAGGTTACACCACTCCCCCATCACCTCTTAAACGATTCATCACAATACGGAAATAAGCCTAGTTCATACTCTATTTACCGCGGCAAACTCTAAGGCTCACCGTGATTTCAGAGTATGCTCGAGGTCACTACAAAGGGCTGACAGGGCTGTTACGCACAAAGGTTTCACCGCTCCCCCATCACCTTATCAATGTAGGCCGATAGCACGAATATAGTGTCCCATACCACCATAATCGGCTCACGAGTCTGGTTGCTCACTGGTCACTACGGGGAGGCACGTGGCCCCAGCGTAGGCCGACAGCTCGACCACAGTGTTTCATACCACCATGCCCGGCTCATGAGTCTTAGCGGATCGTGGTACCATGGTTAACGGGATTCCATTGGTAAGTTTGGTACCCTAGGTTCAAGAAGTAGCGACGAAACATGGTGAACATACATTAGACACATCGGGTTACTTGACGAGTCTGACTAGCTCGAGCACACAATCAATTGGATGACATGAAGTGCATAAGTACTTTGCGTGGCCTAACCACTGTCGCCAACTGACGTACGACTCGGGTTCATCAAGCACATCTTACGTGGCAACATGAAACTCAATCACGATCTCAAATCTGGTACCGATTGTCTGGACTATAGACATAGTCTCAAACTCAATCAATTCTCATCCATAGCATGTGGAGTAAAACATGATAAACAAAGTAATTTCAGCATGTTAGTAGGCATGTTATAAGGCATGTTATAAAGCACTACATCAATAGGAATACAAACACATATATTGCAAGTAAGCAGTTTAAGTAAACAACCTCATGGAGGTAATCATACATGTCTCTAGGGTAGTTGAGAATCCCATTTCAACACCCTCCTAAGGCATCAACATCCAAACACTTACTCACACAAGCATTTTCACAAACACTTAACATACAATATTTCAACATACTTAGTGTACGTTAGCAAACATGTATTAGGGCGAATCCTTTCACCAAATAAGTAATTTATGCACTCATAATATATTCATAAAACAATTAATCATGGCAAACACAACTCTAAAATATACATGTATACGGTACTTCTTACAATACAGTATTTCTACATACATAGTGTATATTAGTAAAACATGTATTTAGGAGAATCCTTTCGCTAAATAAGTATTTTATCCATATATCGTATATTCATAAAACAAATAATCATGTCAAACACATTTCCAAAAAATATACGTATACAGTATTTTCTACGAATACCTAGAATATGTAAAATTCCATATTCTACAACTTTAATCGAAACAGAAAACGGAAAGCACTTTGTACATGTGCAATTGCATGAAGATCATGAATCTATCATTATCTGACATTGAAAACGTTGAAAACCATAACCTATACACCTAAAGTCCTCACCTTTCACCTTAGAATCTCAACGGATCAGCAAGGTTTGATGGGCTTCCGTATTCGGGAGTTTTATAGCCTAAAGAGTGAAACCGGTTAGCTATTTCGTAACTTATAACCTTCACACCCCCAAACAGATCTAGGGTTAGGGTTTCTTACCTTAAAACGGAGTCGGTATCGCCGGGAAAGCGACAAGAAAGGGGTGGTGCAGCCCGTGTGGTTATTGGAAACAGTAGGAGGGATATTCTCCCACAACTCTCTAGCTTTCTCTCTCCTTTTCTCTCTTCTTACTTAAGGTTTTTTCCCAAATTCGTATGGCTGTGAGAGAGGGTGCTCTAAGGTCCTTATATAGCCTACAAAGTCTCTGAAATAGACTTAAGTTCAAGGTATACTTGGATTATATCCAAATCGGCTTTAATTCAGCTCAAAAGAGGGTTTCTGGCGGCCCTCCTTGAGCCAAAAGTCGGACTTAAGCTCACTAACCTTGGATCTACGTGGAGTTATGTTTTCGTCTTAGTCGGATTCCCAGATCACGCGTGGCGGACCATTTCCACTTCAACAGTCAGTGGGCCTCGATCCGAAATTCCAAGTACATGTAAATGTTCCTGAAATTTTTCCTGATCCGAGGGTGTATTTGGGTCAGATTCTGACCGTCTGATTTCTTATAAATTGACCGCAAGTTTTAAGTCTCAGATCAGTATTCCAGATATTTATTTTGTAAAGGAAACATGTGTTTTCACACTCCTTCGTTCCGGGCTCAAGCGAACAGCTGTGGGACATTGTCTGGGGCTGATTTTCGAGATGGTTGTCAAGCCCAGTGAGGCGGTCCTAAATCCTTAACCTCGTATTATTCGGACTCCCAATGTATGGTCCAGACCTGATACGGAGTTTCGATGTGATCCCGAGAGCAGACGGGTAATGAGTTTGATCCTAGATTCTAGGGTAACCTAGCGTCAATGATTCCACAAGTTTTGGGTCTTGCAGATCGTATTTAAAGCGATCCAAACGGATTTCATGGATAATCTAGTTTAGCACTTAGTTAACTTTGTCAAATTTTCAAAGGATTTAATCCTAAGTTATTTCTGGTCGAGGTGGTACTCGAGCCATTGTACGGAAATTTTCGAGTCGTTACAATAAGCCTTTAGTTTTTGGCGTAAGGTTGTCCTTAAAACTCAGTTTGTATTAACCTCTCAAGACTTATGTATTTGAGGTTGCTTTTATATGGGTTATCTATCTTTGTATTCCGCATTTATTTTTTTAATTTTGCATAGTCCTATTCATCCCCCCCCCTCTAAGACTTAGAGCTCGGCCTTCTCAGAAGGCACGTACGTTAAGGGTCTATAATAGAAGATCGCTAATTGTTCTAAGTTCATAGCAGACATGTGATGTTGTTCTCAGTTATTCCCAAGTTATGCTCTAATACCAACTTTTGTCACGCCCCAAACTCAAAAACTGGGCTCACAAAATTCTCGATCATCTAATCTGGCACTGATAGCCTCTGTAGTATCCCATTCTCGGCTCCCGGCACCCTTATACCAGGTTCCGATCCTAGGATCCTACAAGAAGGATTTTCAACATGAATTTATTTCATAATAACCATAACCATAAGCATAACCCACAAACAACAACCAACAACATCATCACAAATCTACTATGATAAAAAGACTTTGAGTACAATGCGTAAGGGCAATACAATATCGATAATCAAAAGCTCCAAAACTCGGCTGTACGCTCGAAGCTCAATGCTGCTCTGGCGTCCTAGTGTCACCTGAACACAACGGTCATGCATAAGCTTATAGAAAACTTAGAGGGTGGTGAAAGTGTATGTGCAATATAAGCGTGCTCAGAATGCAATGTCAGGGTAATACAGAATATACTAGTAAGTCCATGCAAGCAATTAGCTGTACCAAGACTATACGATGTAAGACATGAATGTTATCGTCCATATCAAGACCATGCGATCCAAGGCATGAATGATGTCGGCCATACCAAGGCCATGTGATTCGAGATGCAACTCAAGCATACCAATCCTCATTTGAATCCACATATCATTGCAGCTCATCATTGGAGCAACAAATATCAGTACAATTCCCACTCTGGGTAATCACCAAGGTCTAGTACACTCCAAATGGCACTGCCCCTTCCCTAGGTGTACAGTCCAAGTGAGCGTAAGAAACCTCACTATCCGCCTGGCCAATAGTCTGTCAATACTTATCTGGCACATCGATAGCGGACTCATTTATGAGCTGGTCAGACTCAGCCTAGTAATTTTCCCTACCCTCGGGGGGGGGGGGGGGGGGGGGGGTTAAGGCCACACCCCCTTCTAACCGACCATGACACAGTGGAAATCGTGAGCTCCTGGTATTCAGCCCTCGTGCGCTCATGTATCCACTTGGTCTCGATATTGGAGTCATCCTTTGGTACCATCGTGTTTAGGAATTTTTACCTAGGGACATCTATGTTGTCCCAATGATAGTAACAGTATTTCCAGTGTCCAATCCTGCCATCGACGATATGCCTGTGGAGGCTATGGCCTTGATGTCACTAGGGCGTGCAAAAATCATATCACACAAATGCGAGATGCATGAATCATACTATCCAGTCATGTAGCAATCCTACGCGAACTGCGCGCTCATGTGGGTAACTCCTATCTGGGAGTCCCATAATAATCCGCTCAATGACATGTGCTATGATCAATCACTCCTCAAATCAAGCATACATATGATGTGCATGGGCATGGAACGTGAAGATATACTAAGCATGTTATATGATGATGATGTACTCTCCTCATATCAAGGATGGGCCTAGACAGCCAACTCATATCGAGAATGGGCCTAACAATTACGGGGGGCCCAACGGTTTGAGTTAGCCCACTAAGGGGAGGTGAGAATGGGCCTAATAATGGGCCCTAGGGAGAGTTACAATGTGGACATTTAACCATCATTGCTCTTACAATGCGGACATCAAACCATCATTGCTCCCAAGGCAGGGCCCATCATAAACATCATTACATACATCATGGTGGAATCACACATCACATCGGTCCTCATATACATCACTTTGGGCCTCACACAAGGGCCTCACATACATTGTATTGGGCCTCAATCTTGGGCCTCACATGCATCACGTTGGGCCTCATACAAGGGCCTCATAAACATAAAGTGGGTCGCATCACATGGGCCGCAACAATGGGCCTCACATGCATCACATTGGGCCTCATCTACATCACATTGGGCCACAATCCATGGGCCTCAAATATATCACAATGGGCCACAACCCATGGGACTCAAACACATCACAATGGGCCTCATATTTGAGCCTTAAATACATCACAATGGACCTCATATCTGAGTCTCAAATACATCACAATGGGCCTCATATCTGAGTCTCAAATACATCACAATGGGCCACAACCCATGGGCCTCAAATACATTACAATGGGCTACGACCCATGGGCCTCAAACACATCACAATGGGCCTCATATCTAGGCCTAATATACATCACATTAAGGTGGGACTCACACGTGTGGGTAAAACACTTTTCATTTTATTATAACTACACCATTCATCTATTTTTATATATCATTATAGACCATTACTCCAAAAAAATGAATCATATCGAAAGATCATCTGGACCATACCACAATTAGTAGTGGAGATAATGATTTTCACCGTTAACATTTCACGGGGGCCACCTTAACGTTTATTTTCCATCTAATATGTTCATAAGGTCACAAAGACCTGATTTAAAAGGAAAAACAATTCTCATATTGATCCAGAACTTATATGACCCCCAAGCGGTTTCAATGGTAAACGTTCAATCCTTCACTGATTCTTGTAGTGTGGTCCACCTGATAGGTAGATCTATCTTTTTTTAGTCTCAAGCCTTAAAACAAGCTCACAAGCGGGTGGACGGTTTGATATAACACACCTAAGATCAGACCCACGAAGCTTGCTGACTTTAGTACAGTAGCTATATAGGTTGTCCCCACCGTCCAGATGGACGGTGGAATAAAATGCATATATCATGGTGAGTCCCAGATGAACGGTTGGGATATAACACATCCCTCATGATCAAACCCACAGAACATGTCAGTGGGGCCCACGCAGATGGACGACGTGGATAACAAATACATCAAAGGTGGTCCCCACCGTCCAGCAGCTGCTGGACGGTGCAGGATAAGACCCATACACCAAGGTGGCACATACCTCAGGATCAGACCCACATCACTACTGACATCAATACAGCAGCAGGTGGGCTGCTGGCCTACCGTTAAGGAGATGGACAGCTGGGATATAACTCATATCTCATGATCAGATCCAAAGAACTTGCTGGCATTAACACATCAGATATTTGTTGCTATGTGCACAGATGGACGGTCTAGATAGACGGTGTTGATAAAAACACACGCATCACATGGTTTCCACGTGTATGGGGTCCACACTGTTGGGCAGCATGAATAAAGCACTTACATCACAGTGGATCCCACCATCCATGCTGGACGGTGTGGATGCCACACGTGTGGAGGTAGGCCTCATCGTATTGGCACCAGGATGGTGGATGGCATGGATGAAACACATACATCCAGTGGGGTCCATGTTAGCGTGGCCCACCAGCCTTCGAGCTGACTGATATTTGTGTTTTCTCTCCATTCGGGCTGGTCCAAATGGACAGCAAGTGGGCCCCGGACATGGCAGCGAGATGGGCCTCGCTTGGACAACGGTGAGGTCCACCAAATGTATGGCGTGGATAAGGTACTTACATCATAGGTGGGTCATACAATCAAGGGAGAGAGGTAGAGAGAGGGAGAGAGATACGTGCGATGGAGGGCTGCGCCACTATGAGCCCTCCCTTTCATACCAAACATACATCAAGTGGGTCACAATACATGTGGGCCCTCAAATGAAAAACAATGGTGGATATCATAAAATCACCCCCCTATATCACTCTTTCTTGGTCCCTTGGCCTCCTAGGCTCCCGTGCTCAATCTTTAATGGAGGATGATGAAGATTAAAGGGTTGAGATGTGAGATCTTAGGGTAGGGAGTGTGCCACACTTGGCTCTTCTCATGAAACGCTTGGACATCCACACTCTTGGTAGCTTGGGAGTGAAGAGAGAAATGAGAGAGGAGAGGATGTGATGGGATGGAAGGGGACAGGATGGTGTTAGGAAAGGATGGATGATGTAAGAGAGGGGCAATGAGAGTTGACTTTGGGAATGGGAGAGAGATGGGTTGGGTATGGGTTTCTTTGACTTAGTGAAGAGAGAGGTATGGGTGAGTGATGGGTTGTACTTTGATTGATTGATGTGATGGTTGTAGAGATTCTCTTGGGATTTGCAATACGCGGCATTTTTCCTTGAAATAAACGTGGGCCCACAACTCCAGCCTGGGTATCGCATCGGCCCGCGAGATATGGCATTGGAATCACAACAATGACGCGGTCGCTGGGGTACAAGTCTCTGATCGAGTCGACTCAGATATACTAGATGCAAATTAAGGTTGCGCGCAAATGCCGGTTACAAGCTGCGGGTCATCGGAATTCGACCGGGAGGACCATGGGAGTCTAAGGAAGGTACGGACTAGGATACGGGCCTTAAGGACTAGGATACGGGCCTTACACTGTAAAGACATCAAGCTTCATGGTGCAAATGATAGAAATCCTATTACGAAAGATGTAACTTACAATGGTGTATCGACGGGCATCATTAAACTGAAATATTGTGGTACTCTGAAGGTTATATTATTAGGTATGATTGGGTTGATGTTCTATGTCAAAGCAAGGGTGTCAAGAAGGATGAGTTGGGGTTCACGCTTGTGAATTTGAAATGATTATTCTATACTGGTCAACAGTTATCTGATGAACCGTTTGTTTTCGCATCTCAAGCTAAGCAGGTGTTTTTTAAAGTGCCCTGTTTGTCAATTAGAATGAGGGTTGAGTCGGTACGTCCGATGTGCCCCATATGAAGATTGATTAAGCTATCGTCTCAACTGGATGTGTGTTCCGAACTCGTCACAGGTAAATTAGCCTCACATCCCAAATCCCAAAACACCCAGGTAAACAAAAGCCTTAAAAGACTTAAAACAGCATAGGATGAAAAAGTCTGAAAACTAAAGTTTTAAACAGGAAAATTTTCTAAGTTTTCTAGATAAGTTTGATGATATCGAGTCTGTGTTAATGTCATCGAATACTCCTATTCGATGACATAGACTTGTACTCGACGACATCGAATTAGGCCAATTTATGTTTAGCAACCACAAAGTATTTTGGACAAAATGTTCGATAAATCAAAAGTATCTTCAATAACATCGAATTTCAAATATCGATAACATCAAAGGTTAGTCGATGATATTGAAGGACTTAAAGTATTGTCCATTGAACTTCCTTGGAAAATATTCTGACATTACTTGAGGAAGCGAATCATCCTCGATATCATCGAAATTCTAACTTCGATGATATCGAATCTGGACAGATTATGTCCAACGAGCTTAATAGGAAAATCAAATGGAAATGATCGAGGAATCGAGACAACCTCGATAACATGGATATTCAAACTTCGATGATATCGAATATGGACAAAATATGTCCAGCGAGCTTTCAACTATATTCCAAAAAGATCAAGGAATTGAAATTGGTTTCGATGATATCGGAACTTGAATTTTGATGACATCGAAACCGTATCGATATCGTCATGGTCAACTCTGAAATGTCCAGTAAGCTCTTGTGTAATAATGTCGAGGAATCAAAACACGAATCGATGACATCGATATTCAAATATCGATGAAATCGAATCTGATTCAATATCATCAATAGTCTATCAAAAAGTTCCCGGAATAATTTTTAAGAGAGTTCGTATCATCGAACTATGATTCATTGGCATCGAAAGTATACGTTCGATGACATCGAATCAGGATCGTTGATATCGAACTCTGTCAGATTCTGACAATTTTATTTCCGTTAGAACTTTTTGGCTATATAAGAAGAGCTTGTTCTTGGTTACTAGATAGAGAAAAATAAAGAGAGCTTTGAGAGAGTAATTGCATATCACCTATCCTAAGCTCATTCTCTCATGGAAGTTGTTGAGGCATAAAATAAGCAAGGAAGTGAAGACAAGAAAAATCAAGAAATCAATTTGAAAGATTAAGAAATCAGCTTCAAAGACCACTTTGCGTGGGTTCGCACAAAGTGAAATGGTTGGCCAGACCGCGCAAAGTGAATGGTTTGCGCGGGAGGTTATGAAGACAGTTTGCGCGGGGACTGATAGTTTGCGCGAGACCGCGCAAAGCATATCGTTTGCGCGTGTCCGCGCAAAGTATATGACGGTGGGATCAAAAAGGTTGGTTGATTATTTTGTCCCACATCGACCAGAACAGAGATTTCCATTGAAGAAAATGTCTATAAATACCCCGTTCCTCTTCTCAAAAGGGGTTCGAAGATTTCAGAAGTGAAAGAAAGACAAAAGAGAAGACAGAAGGTGCGGAGTATTGGACTCCTGCACTTTGCGCGACCTCGTGCAAAGGAGTATTGGACTCCTAAAGTTTGCGCGGATCCGCGCAAAGCGGCACTGGGTTGATATAGTTTGCGCGGACCCGTGCAAAGCATATCTTTTGCGCGGACCCGCGCAAACCAACTGCTGGGCAGTCTATAACAGCAACGGGCTGTTATGCTGTCAGAATGGCTCGAGTCTTCAAGTCTTCAGGTTCTTCTTGTTCAGGAGAAAAGGAAGAATCATCGACGAAAAGGCGTGTTCCTCCTAAGTTTCAGGAGATGACTGAAATAGCGTTGTTATGCTGTCGGAATCTCCGTCCTCTTGAAGACTATTAGTTAATTCATCCATTCCTCCTAAGTCATAGGAGATGATTGAGAACGGCGCTGTTATGCTGCCAAAATTTATATTTAACTACGATAACTGTAACTTGTAACGAATTCTTTGTAAACTATCTTAGAATCAAGGGATACTTCAGGATGTAAATGAATTCAGAATCAATGAAGTGTAATTATTTCATTGTTATGATTGAATAAGATAATTCCCAAATCAAATACTTTTGTTTTCTTGTCGAAACAAAATGGCGACTCCACTGGGGATATATATCTTATTTAATATTAACATTGGAAAGTTGCAAGACTCTCATTACTGTTTTTGGCGTCTTCTAGACGCCAAAATGGCGACTCTCAGTGGGAACATCCTCCCTTTCATCTCTAAGATAGTTTACTTAATTTTCCATATACTAATTTCATGAATGTTTTGATATTGAAGGTACCCAAATTCAATCGCACTACATTGCTAATGGGTAACGTTGCGAGAAAAGTGAACTTCTGATTCACCGCTACTGAATTTGTAATTGAATATGCGCCGAACCAAACTCCTAAGTATACAAAAGCAAGCACTACAAGCAGGCGCAAAGCGACTTAAGCAACAGTGGGAGTTATTTCCATCTCACCTCAACTACAAGAAACTGATGAGAATTGGACTTTGGTCCTATCCAAGAAGACAAAAGCAAAGACTTTAAAGAACCGCAAAGCGAGAGTACTTGTACCAAGAACTGAGGGACCGGTCACACGTAGCATAGCTAGAAGAAAACTTGAGCTCGCTCCTCCGGCAATTTATCCCGAACAAGCTACTTCGTAATTCTCGTTGCGTGATTTTTCGGCTTTGGTTGCTCCAAAGACTAAATGGACAGAATCGCAGAAAGGCAAAGCACTAATGATAGGATCACCGATGCTTGTGTCACCTCAAACAAGTTCACCCATAACTGTATCACCCCGATCGGTTAAAAGCACGGCAAGTACACAAGAATCAAACGAGACTCCAATGTCTCCCCTCTTTATAAGTCCTGTTACGTCAACATACTCGCGTTTTACTCAAAAAACAGCTTCGACAAACAGTCAAGAAGCCGCAGTATATATGGCAGAAACAGATCAAGGAAATAGGCCATCTACTGAGGAACGTGTTGATCAGATGGTAGAGGCACAAAGAGTGCTAATGGATGAATGCCGGAACCTCAGAGAAGCTCTGGCAACTCTGGCACATAATGTAGCCCAAATAGTGGCTCCACCCATGATGGGGGCAACGAATGGACAAGAGAACCAACCTGAAGGCTCTCGTCCGCAAGAAATAGGATCACGAGGATCAGTTCCAGCAGTAAGAGCTATAACGCAAGATGATGTAAGACAAGTCGTTGAAGAACCAGTCAGAATAGAAAGGGAGCGAGCGAATACCGGTCGTTTCAGATACCGAACACCCTATCCGAGAGAGGTAGAGGATGTTTCGTTTCCAGCCAATTTTAAACATCCAGATTTCCAGAAATTTAATGGGGAAGGATCACCAGAAGAACACCTGATGCATTTCATCACCAGCATGGGAAACTTCTCCATAATACCTCAATACTGTTTACGCTTATTTGGATCATCATTGACAAGTAAAGCTTTCAGGTGGTATTCAAATTTAGCACCAGGTTCTATACGCACATGGGAAGAAATGCAAGATGCTTCCATGTCAAACTTTTTCTCATCAGAACGCGATGTTAGTATCACAGAATTAGCTTCAGTACGACAACGAGAAGGAGAACTAGTTGAAAAATTCATAGACAGATGGAAGACGCTGGGGGCATCGTGTAGGCAGTTGCCAGAAGAAAAGGAACAAGTCAAAATATGTCTGAACTCTATGGAAACAGGAATTGCGTTCGGACTCACCAGCGCTGATATCGGGACCTTTCGCGATTTGGCTACCAAAGCCCATGCATTGGAATTAATGACTCGTAAGATGCCAGCATTTCATCATGAAACAGTCAGAAGAATACCTGGCAGGACAACCGTCAATACCATCGATCGGGATAAGAAAAATCAAGAAGCGAAGGGCTCAAGAGACAAAAGGCCGGAAGGAAAAGAAAACTGGAATCAATCAAGGGATCGATACGGTGGAAAAAAGCTTAGAATGCTCGATTCTCATGAAGGATTTGAGTTTGACAGAGAGGACGTGGTGCCTATGATGCAACAATTGTTAAAAGCAGGCACCCTGGAATTACCGGAACCGAAACGCCCTGAAGATGTGACAAGAACCCGAGAAAGAAACTTTTGTCGTTATCATCGTTTAGTGGGACATCTGACAAAAAATTGTTACACGTTAAAGTGCATCATACAGCGAATGATAAATAGAGGAGATATAATAACCAGCGAAAGCAAAGAAAAGAATACAAGGGCGACAATAAATGTATTGTCAATACAAGAAAAGACTCGAGAAATGAAAGAGAAGGGAGACCAAAGTCCGATAGGAAATGCGACAATGATTACGTTGCGATCAGGGAAGCAGATAACAAGTCCGATAAAGCAACAAGCAGAAATTATAAGGAAAGAAGTGACTGAAAAGCGGAACATCAAGGATAGAAATAGAAATGAAGATACATCGACAAAAGTGGCTTACGATGTAGTTAGTCACTTGAAAGGTATATCGGCACGTTTGAGTATTTATGATGCACTCAAGTTATCAGAAGAGTTTCGACAAAGTTTGATTCAAGCATTGGCTGATCACGATGTGAGAGAAACTTTACTGATAGAAATGAAGAATGAAAGAAGCAAGGAAAAAATGGATTGTCTACCAGTGATATCTTTTTCTGATGATGATTTAATCGGTGAAACAGAACATAACAGGCCATTGATGATAGAAGGGTATATTTGTGAAAAGAAGATAAAACGGATCATGATAGACAATGGGTCAGCAGTGAATCTTTTGCCACTCTTCATGATTACTAAATTGGGTTATCGCCGTTCAGATTTGCGCCCCAGCGGGATGATGATACAAGGGTTTAATCAAGATGGACAACGCGCGCTCGGTAAAATTACAGTAACATTGGAAGTAGGAGAATTAATCACTTCTGTTGTATGTCACGTTATAAATGCCGTGACGACATATAACCTTCTCTTGGGAAGGCCATTGATACATGTAACAACCCGACTTTTCAGGACCCGAGTACACGACCCGTTTCCCAAAAACCCGAGTGTTAACCTTAAAGGATGGTCAAATTCAAGTGTACATTTTTTTTTATCAGAGTAAGCAAATGAGCGTAGTGTGGACAAATCGACATAAAGAAAATTTTCATTATCATTCCAATATACAAGAAGCTGCCCATAATGACTTATACAAACCTATGTCTCTAAATTTCAATAAGTACAAGATTTGTAAGAATTTAATACACAAGGAATAACAGAAAGCATATAAATATAAGCCGCCAGATCATGCGGCTCCTCCACAAAAATATGGTCATGCATCCTTGGCGATCGTACCCTGCTCCTCATCAAATCTGAACATGCATATCACTAAAGCCACCTGTACCACCTGTACGGTTGTATATTTGATGGATGAGTGGCCAACTCAGTGTGAACTCCCCTCAAGATTACACACCGCCGCATTAGGTAAGCATAGTTATAAAATAAAGCATACAAAACAGTACATGATACAGATCTTATTATGTGCATGGATGTATGGAATGCGTTCACGCCCCGGGGATGCTCATCCGTGCGGACAGGGCCGCCGCCCATGCAATCATCAAACCTGGGAAATATCAACCAGTCGGAATCATCGAACCTGGGAAATATCAACCAGTCGGAAATAATACGTAGTCCACGTACGATAGCAATAGATGCTGGTCTGTGCGATGTATGCATGATTAGCCTGTCCATTATTAATCCAATTACACTCAGCAGGTTTAATAATCTCAAAGGTCACTACGGGAGCTCAGAGCCCAGCGTAGGCCAACAGCTCAGGCATAGTGTCCCATTCCAC
Organism: Magnolia officinalis; assembly: GCA_021015155.1. Taxonomy (NCBI): domain Eukaryota; kingdom Viridiplantae; phylum Streptophyta; class Magnoliopsida; order Magnoliales; family Magnoliaceae; genus Magnolia; species Magnolia officinalis. The sequence continues at coordinate 38,946,979 of JAJHSJ010000007.1, forward strand.
CATCCCTGGCTCATGAGGCTACCACCTTAGGATGCTTAATGGAAACCCATCGACTAGTGGCCAATCATATTACAATATATGGGGCTTACCATCGCATGGTTGCACAGCATAAAACATCGAACCCATGTAGGGAAAATATCAAATAAAAACCATGTAAGGCGAGTATCAAAATATGCCACATAGGGCGAATATCAAAATCATATGATAAAGACCATCCTTAAAAAATCATTGGGCACAACAACCCTGGATGGTAGGCCCACGTCAATGATCCATCTAGACCACCACTCAATAACCACCAAGTCGAAGGTCCATTACGATCACAACTAGTCAAGTTACATCCCAAGTATGGGTGTACATTCATATGTGAGAATTTCCCACTAATGTACCAATTTAAGTTCCATAAGCAATCCACAAAAATAAATCCACAAGCATGAACAATTATACAGGATAATCGTAAAGCATGTAATACAGAAATTCAATTTTCACCGGCTAACACATGTGATTATAAAGAGAGATCAATTATGAATTTAAATAAAAACTATAACTTGAGCTAATGAGAAGATGGAAAGCTCAAGGGAAAGAATCATCACCAGATACGTTGTAGGGTGTCCTTTGGTGTGAGCCCTCTTGAGAAGCTAGCATCTCTGCATTACTTGAACAGATTCCTAGAGAAGTCCCTTACATTAGCGGATAAGTTCTAAAGTCCTAGTACACCAATGGTTAGTCGAATGACCCAAGCCATGATGGTCTGGTCCTTATTTGAGAGGAGCCCAGGCCCAACAATACTTGTCCGACGAGCGGGCACAATATACAGTTTCCTAGTTGGTAGGGTCCATTGCACCGACGTGCAGATAAGCACTTATATCATGGTAGGGTCCCCATACGTGGCTCACCGCCATATAGATGAGTTTGCCCACTATATACATTCCATAGTATATCTGTGCACACATTATGTATAATATATCTGCATCGTATGGTATACATGTATACATTATATACATTATGGATATGTGTATCACAAAATATGTATATATCATAATATACAGCTATATTTCATAAGATATATGTATACATTATATACGTAGTGTATACGTTTCGCATAACATATATGTAGATTACATGGTATATATGTATATGTTATATGCATAGTGTATATGTACCACAAATTATACATGTATATCACATGTGTATTTTTCATAAGATATGTGAGTACATAATACAGTGCATGCATATTGCATATGCATTAAGTAATATATACATGTGTTTCTTTTTTTTCATCATATTAATGCATACATTATGCATGTGAGCACCTGGTGGGTCTCTCGTGAGCACGGCGTCAAATCTGAACGGTCCATAAGGTGTGGAATCTCGAGACACCTTAGGTACTAAATTTTCACCATGATCCAAGATTCCGGTGGGCCATAGCAACGATAAATGTTATTTCAAGGGAAGAAACTGTTTGCCTTAATCATGGCCCGTCGACGTTTTGGTTCAACGTAAAAATTGGGACGAGGGGGTTTTATGAGGTCCTGCTCCAAGTGGACCGCCCAGATCTTCCAGACTCATCAGTCATGATGAGATCTCACAAAATTTTAGTGGCTTACGTAAATGTTTCCCACCCTCTGTTGCATGCATGCATGCATGTTTCCTCTCTTCACGTGTGAGTTTTCAAGTATGTGGGTCCCATATGAGTTAGTGTGTCGAATCCGAACGGTCCATAAGATGTGGAACCCCAAGAAACTTTAGGGGATGAATTTTCACCCTAGTCTAAGATTCTGGTGGGCCAAAGCAAAGAGAATTTCAAATCAAAGGAAGAAACTGTTTGCACTTCTCACGGCCCACCAAAGTTTCGGTTTAAAGTAAAATTTGAAACCAAGGGGTTTTATAGGGTTCTGCCTCATGTGGACCATTCAGATTTTCAAGACTCATCATAACTGATGAGATCTCAAAAGTTTGTATGTGAACAGGTTGGCAGATATATATATTATTATATATTTCTTTTTCTTTTTCTTTTTCTCTTTTCTTTTCTTTTCCTTTAGATAAAAAAATGTCCAGCTCTGGACGTTGGCTGGTGGACGGTCAGAGAGTATCCTCCAGTGATGGACGGATGAATGCAACACTTATCTAGGTGGGGCCCATTGGAGTGGTCTGATGGTGTGGCCCGCCAGAGATTTAACTGGGGTCCACCCAGTGTAGTCCACCAGCCTCTTGGTGAGGCCCAACACAGGGCAGCCCATTTGGCGTTTGAGTGAGGCCCAGCTACGTTTTTCAAGGCCTATGTTGGCAGGGTGTGGCCCACTTAGATTTATATAGGAGGTGGCCCACCTGCGGTGGAAACGTGCGGCCCACCTGCAATTTGGTGGGGCCCGGTTGGCTCTCCTACCATGCAGACGGTTTGGAGCTTGAACAGGGCTTACTCCCTATCATGGTTCTGGCCCAAAACGGCCCAGTTAGGTGACCATTTTCTGGTGCCAACGGCTGAGATTTCGGCCGTCCTTATGTCGTTCCTGATAGAAAACGCAATTGATTTTTCAGCCTGTCCGCAAGCTGGGAAGACAGCAGATATTACCTGTTTCCCAGCTGGGGAGTTTGCTGATATTAGGCCGTCCTCTCTGCTGTTTTCAAACTGGAAAATCCACCGTCTGCAACCTGATTTGTTTATGTTTTCAGTCTGTTTAACGGCCCATCAGAAGTCATGGTTTCAGTCCCGGTATTGGCCCTGATTTGGCTGTTTTTAAATGCAGATTACAGTTACTTTTAAGTTTGAATGCATAGCTAGAGTCGGGGGTGTTTTTAGAGGAGGAAGAGAGAAGGTGTTACCTGTTCTGTTGGCCCCACTTGAACTGAACACGCCTACAGTTCCTTTCTTCCACATTCACTCTTCCTTCGCTTCCTTCTCTTTTCTTCTTCTTTATTTCCCTCTCCTCGGTGCTTCATGGAGATCCGGACTTGGTTTCAACGTCAAACAGCGTGCTGCAACGACTCAGCGCGAGTCATCACAGCGGTGAAGAAGATGGTGGCTGTTAATGGCATTCTCACCGTCGCTGCATTTCCCTCCAATCCGACTCTTTTAGTAGGTCTGAGGGGACCCTAGAAGGCTTACAAACAAGCTTTTTCGAAGCTTCAAGATGATTTGGGTGGTGGGTTCAGGCGTTGAAGGGGAATTGCTGGTTGCCGAGCTGCGGTAAGGATGTGGGAGAGAGATCTGTTGCAACTCTGTATTTTTGATTTAAATCGAGCCCTGAACTCCCTCAGGGCCGTCGGATTGAAGATGGGCGTCCCAGATTAGATCTGGTGGAAACCGACTTGGTTAGGCTAGTAAAACTGAAACCGTCCGTGGTTTCTCTTTACGGTGGGTAGAAAATCCTAGGGCGGTCTGGAACGGACGGTCAAGATCTCTCCCATATGAACGGCCAAGATTGAAGGAGCTATGTTCACACGGATTGCCGCCGTGGCAGCGAGACAGTTGTTAATTTTGGAAATAAGGTTTTGTAGGGTTTGTTTTTAGTGAGGACTGTGTGCACGTACATGTGTGGAATCACTTGGAACTTAGGGGTTTCGGTCAGTTCTACCATCATGATCAGATGGACGGTTTTGATCATCAAGATGGCCCCTCAAGGTGGGCCACAGCACGTCCCAAACGGACTCTGTCCGTCGGCTGTGCAAAACGAAGAGAGAGAGAAATCTCTCTTTTTATGGAAATTTTCGGTCAGAGGAGCTCTGACCGTTCTTGGTAGTTCGGTGCACGGCGAGTGCTCCTGCACTGTGTACACGTGCAAGGAAACGTGGGGTCCACAAGTGGATTTGATGAATTCCACACCGTCCATTAGGTTCTAAGGGTCCAGTTAGGGTCCTAGACCAAATATGAGACAGATCCAAGGTCTAGGTGGGGCCCGCAACTCGATTTGGGTCGTATTGGTGGATTCCCGCCAATCCAACGGTCGGATCATACCGAAATTGAATAACAACGGTTAAAAGGGTCTAATGGCTCATTTCATAACATGTTATTAACCAATCACTAATATTAACATAATTTATATTATTTTATGTATCACTTATAATTACAATGTTTAAAATTCATATACATATACATATGTAGATAACATTGTAAATATTAACATACTACTATTCACATATTTATTTATTCATAATTTACAATATCGTATTATACACATGAATGAATGAATTGAAGATTGTATGATATCATGTTTAATGAAAATTATATTTGTATTTAATAATGTTACTAAATAATATACAATTCTATTAAAGTATCTAATGATTTTTGTATTCATACTTATGAAAGATATTTAGTGCTATATTGATATTTATAATTTGGTTTTATGTCTTGAACTCATTATTCATTATGTTCATTTAATATAATATTATTTTCGTAATATCTTATATACATTAAATACATACATATCACTCCATTACAATGCATTTTCATACGTTATTTATTTGATAAATAAATCATCAAGATACGTCTATACTCTTTTGATCTATGTTTGTGTAAAACTTATAATACAACAAATAAAAATATACCTATATACACTTATGAAATATTACTGGATAATTTGATTCTCTTATTGAAGTGATTGGGATCCTAAAATAGACGTCTCTGTACTATTTTGAAAATCAATCGAATGGATGGCTTAATGTACGAATGAATGTTATACAAGATAGTTAAGATGAATGGATCGAGGATCTCTGGGTCTCGGTGTGCATGAATGACTACATGTGTTTCTACATACGTGGAAACAATTTTAGACTTCCCTGGTGACACCCGAGTACGCGAAAGTACGGGGTGTTACAATACATCAGTACAATATTGTACCTTCTACTCTACACCAATGTTTCAAATATTACAAGGATGGAATGCAGTGTAAAGTAATAGCTGATGCGAAACCATATACAGAAGCTGAGTCTTTCTTTGCAGATGCTAGCTATTATAAATGTTTCTCTAAGGAAGCAGGAAATGATGATAGAAAGGGAATCTTGAAAGATGTCCAAATAAATAAAGCTAGAGAAGAAAGGGCGGAGTCTTCTGAGACTACAGGAGCAAGGAAAAAGTTTTATTTTGTACCAAAGCGCCTGAGACAACCTGGACAACCGCCGTTAACATTGTTATCGACAGAACAGTTGAAAGTCTTACAGTCCAATTACACGATGCTCTTACCCAATATCGAAAGATGTAAGCCATTTGCAGTCGCCCCAGGCACATTTCAAGTCAGAGCCAGTGCTAAATATCCTGAAGCAATAAAGTTCCACGTTGCAGCAGAGGTGAAGAATGAAAACACAAGCAATATATATCATGGAGAGTTAACACCGTAGAATTTGAGAAAATACAGTGCAGTAAGCAAGAAAATCATGAAAAATATGGGTTTTGATTGTGACAAGCCCACTGGACTGAATCATGGGAAAGGAATTCAAATCCCTCTCGGAGTCAATCAAGAGAAACAGAGAAAATTTCAAGGATTAGGAGCAGAATCATCAGTAAATATGGTATCAGTAGATATGACTCCAGCCGAACAGATGTCAGAACAAGATGCTAAGGTAGTTAAGTGCCCTGAAAACGCTCCAAGACAAATAGAAGACGGAGGACAACCGACGATAGATGGCTTGCGAGAAATAAATTTGGGGACAGTAGAAGAGCCAAGGAACACATTTATCAGTGTCAGTCTTTCAGATCAGGAATTTGAGAAATATGGCCAGCTTCTCAGAGAAAATAAAGATGTCTTCGCTTGGACATATGAAGAAATGCCAGGATTGGAACCCTCTGTAGCAATGCATCGATTAAATATTTCCAAAGAAAAGAAACCAGTAAAGCAAGCTCAAAGGCGATTCCACCCAGACCTGATTCCATTAATCGAAAAAGAAGTAAATAAATTAATAAAGGTTGGATTCGTCAGGGAAGTTAAATATCCCAAGTGGATATCAAACATTGTTCCAGTGAAAAAGAAGAATGGGCAGATTAGAGTGTGCATCGACTTCAGAGATCTGAATGAAACATGTCCAAAAGATGACTTTCCCCTTCCAATAACAGAATTATTAATTGATAGCACTACTCAGTATGCTATTATGTCTTTTATGGACGGATACGCAGGTTATAATCAAATCAGGATGGCGCCCGAAGATGAAGAGGCAACGGCTTTCAGAACACCGCTTGGAATTTATTGTTATAAAGTTATGCCTTTCGGTCTCAAAAATGCTGGGGCAACATATCAAAGGGCAATGAAAAATATTTTTCAAGATATGATTCACAAACATGTCGAATGCTATGTTGATGACTTGGTGGTCAGGTCGGGAGGTCATCAAGAACACCGCGAACATTTAGCATCAGTCTTCCGTCGTCTCAGAAAGAAGCAATTGAAAATGAACCCTGCTAAGTGTGCATTTGGAGTATCTTCTGGAAAGTTCCTCGGCTTTATTGTACGACACAGAGGGATCGAGATTGATCCAGAAAAAATTAAAGCTATTCAAAATATGCCACCGCCAACAACGTTGAAAGAATTAAAAAGCTTACAAGGAAAATTGGCATACATTCGTCGTTTCATTGCAAATCTCGCAGGAAGATGTCAGCCATTCTCCCGGTTAATGAAGAAAGATACAGAATTTATATGGGATCAAGCCTGTCAAAATGCCTTTGACTCGATCAAGGAATTGTTGAAACAGCCGCCGGTGTTAACAACTCCAGTGAAAGGTAAGCCACTTATCTTATATACATCTGCAGCTACAAATTCTTTGGGTGCTTTGTTAGCACAGGTAAACGAAGCCGGAAAAGAGATTGCTCTTTATTATCTAAGCCGAACATTAATGGGGGCAGAATGCAATTATTCCTTGATCGAAAAAGAGTGTTTGGCGCTGATATTCGCTGTACAAAAGTTAAGGCATTATTGTCTCTCCCATGATATAACTCTAATCTCAAGAGCAGATCCGATAAAATTTTTGATGACCAGGCCAATGTTGTCAGGAAGACTAGCCAAGTGGATGTTATTGCTGTCAGAATATACTATTTCATATAAACCGGCGAAAGCAGTAAAAGGGCAAGCTATGACAGATTTCCTCGCAGCACATCCTATAGTAGAAAATGAAGAGATTAATGACGAATTTCCAGATGAACAGGTTATGTTGGCTGAATCTCAGAATCTTTGGCAAATGTATTTTGATGGTGCTGCTCGAATATCGGGAGCGGGGGCAGGAATAATATTCATTACACCTCAAGGTGATTTATTGTCATATTCCTTCACATTGAGCACTGCATGCACAAACAATGAAGCTGAATACAGAGCTCTTATCATCGGAATGGAAATAGCCCAGCAAATGGAAATAAAATTATTGCATATCTTCGGAGATTCTAAATTGGTTATAAATCAATTGACAACCGAATTTGAAGTAAGAAAAGAAGAACTCCTATCCTATTATCGGAAGGCACAACGGTTGCTTGAGCAGTTTTCTCATGTGGAAATTAAACACATACCGCGGTCGGAGAATACAAAAGCAGATGCTTTAGCCGGTCTGGCAGCAGCTCTGTCCTGCACAAAACAAAGTCCTCTTCAGGTAACTATAGAAGAAAGAAGATTCCTGCCGTCTGCAGAAGTTATCAAAGAAACTGTAGAAATGTTTCCTATATCTTGTCTGAAAGTAATGATAGACGATTGGCGTCAGCCTTTCGTTGATTACCTAAAGTATGATATCTTGCCAGAAGATAATGCGCAAAAGCAGCAGTTTAAGTAGCGATCCGGCAAATTTGTCATATGTAGTGAAGTATTGTATAGAAAATCTTACAATGGAATGCTACTAAGATGCTTAGACAAGCAGGAAGCAAACTAAATGCTGCGGGAAGTACATTCAGGTGAATGTGGAGCACATCAAGCCGACCGAAATTTGTGCCATAGAGTGCATCGAATGGGTTATTATTGGCCTACTATGTTCAAAGATGCAATAGAATATGCGAAGCGGTGTCACGAATGTCAAATACACGGAGATGTAATACATGTTCCTCCAGAAGAATTACATCAGTCTGTTGCTTCCTGGCCTTTTTCAGCATGGGGACTCGACGTGATTGGTCCTATAAATCCCCCTTCATCAAAAGGAAAACAATATATCTTGGCAGCAACAGACTATTTCTCCAAATGGACCGAAGCAGTCGCCTTGCGTAATGTTAAAGAGAAAGACGTGGTCAATTTCATCCGACATGCTATAATATACTGTCATGGTATTCCGAAAAAGATCGTCACTGATAATGGCACCCCTTTTAAAAATAGAGGCATGGAAAAGTTATGTCAGAAGTTTGGCATCCAGCATTCTTTTTCAACACCTTACTATCCTCCGGCCAATGGATTAGTGGAAGCATTTAACAAAATGATTATCAAAATAATCAAAAAAACGGTGACAAGCAATAAACGCGATTGGGATGAAAAGTTACAAGAAGCATTGTGGGCCTACAGAACTACCCATCGTACAGCAACAGGGGCAACACCGTATTCATTAATCTATGGTATAGAGGCAGTTATCCCAATTGAAATGCAGGTGGCATCACTCCGGATAGCAGTACATCAGTCTATAACAGATGATGAAAATGCAAAAATAAGGCTGAAAGAATTAGATTTGCTCGATGAGAAGCGTCTTACAGCTCAGCAGCGGTTGCAGTCATATCAGGCCAGAATATCGGCTGCCTTTGATAAACAGGTTAAATACCGCTCTTTCAAAAAAGGGGATATGGTGTTAATGTTGAAAAGACCTATAATGGTCACTCGCCGAACAGGAGGCAAGTTCGAGCCTAAATGGGACGGTCCATATATAGTAAAAGAAGTATACTCCAATGAGGCATATAGAATCGCAAATCAAGAGGGACAGGGTATCAGTATACCTGTCAACGCCCGCTTCATCAAAAGATACTACCCCTGAAGATAGACATGTTGATTTTGACCCAGAATATTATCGGCATAATGATTCTGTATCAAAAGGGGGCAAGGATGAATAAGATCATGTCTATATGTCAACAAAAGAAGCTATGAAGAAAAAGTTCACAAACATGTCAATTATCGAGCATCGAATCTGAAAAATATATATATGATCATCATCATCAAATAAGATTGACAAAGTTAATATCATCTCGAAGATTCTCTTGAAGATATTATTTAAGCTGAAAATATTTTGCCTTACAAGGCATGGGTCTTCTTAAAGATATTCCGAAAATATCTACTATATTTTGCAATTGATGATGATCATATATAAATATTATTGCCTCATAAGGCACAGACCTTCTTGAAGATAAATATTATTGCCTTACAAGGCACGGATATTCTTGAAGATATTATCAAAAGCAAGGATACATCAATAGTAATCAAAGAGGCAGTATAGCCAAGCTAAATCCTAAAAGAGCCAAATTGAGCCAAATAAAAAAAGATCAGGCTCGCAAAAAAAAAAAAAAAAAAAAAAAAAAAAAGCTCTCAAAGGATCAAGCTCTAAAAGAGCCGGCCAACTATACGTAAGACCCATGAAGATCGCCATTCGGGCAGCGGCGAGGAGTCAGTGGCCCTAAAAAGCCCGCGAAGACCATCGTGCGCACTCATGCAGGCAGCTGACGAAGTCAAGGATTCAAAGCCTAAAAGGCCATATATCCGCGAAGACTAGTCACCGTAACTCCCATGCCGTCTGTATAGCTTCCGGCAGCGCCACGGGGAACGGATGAAAATGCCCTCCTGTGAATGGGCTCGACCTTGCAGACGAAGAAAACAGGGACCGCAGTGCGAGCTTTATGCCAACCGTGCGTAAGACCCTCCAGGTCTAGGGTTTGATTTCAGTAGTAACTCGTGAGGAAGGGCTTAAACCTACTCATTGATGGACTGACGACCCTAGATTTGGTGCCCAAAGGTAGCCTTGCGAGCCCTGCGAACTCTAGAGAGTTACCGTGGCCAACGCTGTGCGTAAAACCAACAGTTCACCGTCCGGTAGCGTCAATGGGCCCCTCTGATGGACCGTGACCGTGAGCTCAAGGCAGTGAGAAGCCCGAGAGAGATTTCTAGAGAGTTACAGTGGCCATCACATAAGACCCATAAATGCTCCACTACTCATGAGCTTAAACTGTGTGTGTGCGCACACTCCACTACTCATGAGCTTAAACTGTGTGTGGCTAATTAAATCAAAACTTAGTACCGCCAATCTAAATACTCACATAGAGAGTCCCGCACTAACAAAGCATAAAAGGTTTAGAAATTGTAAAGGATGTAATGAAATTACTGTATAGAGTATAAATATAATTTAATATCTCAAAATGCTATCATAAAACATATGTAAAGCTAAATAAATTATGTCCAAAAGAAGTATGAAAGCAAAGATTACATGTTCAAAATTACATGTTTAAAGATCTTCTGTAATCCCCACTGCTTCTGAATATCTGCGCAAATCTTCTTTCAATTGTGCCTGAGCTGCATCATGTTTAGATTTCTCTTCAAAAATAAGTCTTGCTTGATCAGGAACGCCAGTAAGCTTATCCTCCAAAGAAGCGATCATTTCTTTTCCTTGAAGTTGTGCAGATTTTTCAATATCAATGGATTGAGCATTTGCTCGTATCTTTTCTTCAACATCTTGAAGGGCTAAGGATTGCTCACGATGCTTTCTCTCCAGTTGAGAGATTTCCTCCTTCAGAGCTGCAATACGATCTTGGATAATCGTTTTTCCATCAATATAAGCCTTTTGTTGATCTTGAAGAATCGTACGCTCTTGTTCAAGTTTAGAAATCGATGAAGCCGACAGAAAAACTTGTTCCTGAGATAAAGTCAGCTGCTTCCTGTATTCTAAAATTTCAGGTGCGATTGTGACATTCTCTACTGACGCCAGAGAAACTACTGAATCACGAAATTTGAGGAGGGAATCCCGCAAAGGAGATATGTTTATTCTGGCCATCTTGGCAGAGCTCTCCAAAATCTCTATGGCAACATCCAAATCCAACCATTGATCAGGATTTTTGAAAATATGGATTATGGCTAACAAGGAATGTTTCACCATGAGCATTTTATGAACAAGAATTTTTGCGAAAGACGACAATTCAGAAATAGTGGTCACAGAATCAGAACTGGCCGCGCCACTGCAAGAATAAGTTCCTATAGCAAAAGAAGAAAAATATTCAAAATACTATTATGAAATAGGTAGTATTGGGTAAAATAATCAATGCCTATATGTATACCTGTTACAAGAATGCGACTAATAGAAGGAGAAGCTCTCTGAGTCATAGAAGGGCCCAATTCCACCATATCAGCAAAAGATGGTGCTCTAGCTTCCGTACTTGAATCTCTGGTAGTCGGAGTTGGCAAGTCAGTAGTCTCTGTGGGAAATATGATTTCACGAGCCACTACTCTCTGCACTACCAATGGAATTGCGGATGCTTTTGGTGAAGTTACCACAGGAGGGTTCATTGGAGAGATAGCACCTATTTCTGCAACTTGGGCGCCTAAAAAAGGGAGACGCAATGATTAAAAATATATATATAGTTGTTAAAATAAAAATATGTACATGAAAATTTCCTTTACCTGGTGAATACCCATATTCTCCATAATCTAAAAGATCCTCGTCATCTTTCTCAGCTGCAGGAGATTTAGCAGGAACATTGGCGCTAGGAAAAGTCTTAGCAATTGCAGAAGAAGATTCTATCTCAGCTTCTTTCACAGCCGTTTCCTCTTCTTCGCCAATATCAACTTCACCTTCTTCAAAGTCATCATCTTTATCTTCACCACTATCGCTATCTCCGCTATCTTCGTATAGTGAAGATTCATTTGTATCTGATGATGAAGCTGAACTTTCATCTTCCAAATTTTCTTCGTCAACCTCTTCGATAATAACCTGCTTCCCCTTGTAAGAAATGGGTTTGCTGCTCTCCGGTGCAGATTCTTGGACCATAGGGGAAGCAGATGCTTGGCGAGTCATTTCGGAAGGAATAGGGGATGATGTTTGCAAACGCGTTCTTGATCTAGTCATCGGAGAAGATGGACTAGGACCAAGGGGTTGTGGAGGAGATACGAAAGTACCAATAGCTGGTCCTTCTTGAACCGCTGCAGTGTCTGTAGGAATTGGAGAAGATGTACCTACAACATCGTCTGCGGCTTGGTATGAAGAGTCTCGACGAGATTTTTCGAATTCTCTCAGATCTCCGTGTGCAAACCAGCCATCCAAAGTATTGATGGGCTTGATTTCACGAATGGGATCTTCCAATGATATCTTCCTACAAATTTCTCCGGGATGTGATGCATGGCTCTTTTCCGGAATATAGCCAATTCCGCTTTCTAAATTCCTGCCCTTTAGCCTGGGCGGATGAAGAAAGATAGAAGAATCCACTGGCAAGCATTTAGTAACCAGATATGATTGATGATCCCACCATCGCATCCAGCTATATGATGTACGGACTATGCGATCACAGCTTGGAATTATGAAAAGGGATCCAACGCAACCGTTCAGCAACTGTTTCCATATCATGGCCCAGTTAAGAGGACCAGTTCCATAGCAGCGCATTTTTCTAGTAACTAGCCCGCAGTCTTGTGGTACAGTTTGATCATAACCAAATTGACGAGCAAAACGACTGGGGTAGTAAGGTTCTCTCCAGAATTTTGTCCCTTCCCGAAGAGGCAAATTGCATGAGCGAATGGAAAAGAAGAAAGCTCTTTCTGCTGCAGTAAGCGTTTCGTTGTCCACCATATCTGTATCTTCAGTGTAGCGATGTAGGCGGAACTGAAAGAAGTTTATTTGATCATCATCTCGAATTTTGTTGGTAACCCATTCATATGCCCTTTTTGCCATCGCTCTTTGCTGGAAAAACCAGAGTGGAAGGTGAGAAGGATGAGTATATGCTTGTTCCGGAGCTTCAAAAGTCCAGGGAAAATAAACTCCAAGCCACCCCGTAATATAATGCCAAGAAGTATGCGCAGATGAAGCTCCAAGAATTGGGTCTTTTATGTGGGTAGCTACTTCCCCAAGAACCCTGTAGATAGAACATAATACGGGAGGAGCAAGAGAATGTTTATGGCCCTCCGCTAAAGCACCAGCCACAACAAAACACTGGGATGAACAACATCTGCCCATTTGGAGCTGGGCAATACAACTAAGCTTAGCCAGTAAGCTAAGAATGCTGCAAGCTCTCCGAAAGAACTATATTCTGGCTTTCTTCTTATTACATCTCGAAGCTTCGTTAGTTCTTTAGAGTGGCAGTCACGAAACCTTCAAAGAAAATAAGGAGGTTAATATGCAAGAACGGCTAAATAGCAAGAATGCAAGGAGAAAGATCAATTGTTGGATTGATAAATACCTGAGACCCCTAGAAAAATGTGCTAGCCATTGAAGAGGGGAAATTTTGTAGAGGTTGGGAAATTTGCCCATCTCTTTGAATAACTCTATAGTAGTCTCAGAAATGGAAGGCTTGCGGTCTGGAGAAGATACGAAGGCCAATTCTCTGTTTGTTGGAATGAATTCATCATAGAATTTGCCTGTTATTGTGAGACCGGCTATGCGATGAAGGTCCCAGAGAGATATGCTCATTTCACCATAAGGAAGATGGAAGGAGTTGGTCGTAGGCGACCAATATTCAAGGAAGCCTTTCAGAATATTGGGTTCCCTATAGAAGTATTTGGAGGTCACTTCTATTGCATCATAAAGGCCGATCTTTGCAAGAGTGCTCGTATGCTTCATCAATATAGCCTCCGCCCATTCAGAATACTATCGACGAGCAGTTAACATGCCTCTGATACGGAATTCTGCCTGACCCCAGAGTTGCTCCCGATCTCTGAAGCGCTGTCGCACTGTCTCATAAAAATAAGAAGGAAAGAGATCATGAGGACTGTGGAAAGGAGTTAAGAAAATCATGGGATGAACTTCTCCTATCCTCTGTCGCGGTTTCTGAGTTTGAATAGTTCCCTCCAGGATTCGGGGCTCTCTTGAAGTCCATGATTCAGTATACATTAATCTCTCACCATGAACGTAATCTTTGGACTCGCAGTCTAGCATGGACTGATGGCGATATACCTTGATCGGAATGATTGTCATGCCCTCCGCATGAGGATTATCAAACTTCATAATGCCTTCGACAACTCGTACTGAGTCCCACGAGTTTTGAAGCCTCTTCTTCTTGTGTTCCTTGATCTTTTCTGCAAATTCTTTCGCCTTATTGTGGCGAGTTTTCTTTGGGCGAGAAGTAGGAGGAGTATCTTCACGGATAGGTGATCTCTCACTATCATTCCGAATATGAGCAGTGGTCTTCAACCATTCATCCCAGTCATACTCTCTGCTATGCTTAGGTGGACATTTGATGTCTCCCAGAGATATAGATCTATGAATGGGGGAAGGTAAAGATCTAATACGGTCAGAAAAGTCGAAAGTGGGAAGGACAGGTTCTTTGAAGTAAGCGGGATTTCTGGAAGTGGTTTTTATCCGCTTAGCAGGAGGTTGATCAGAAGGAGGAGAGTCAGAAGGAGTTACAAGACGAGCCGTTTGTTTAACACGAGCCATGAAAGTAAGATAAAGGAAGTAAGAAAGGAAGAAGAAGAGAAAATGGCTAAGTGTTGGAAACAGTTCAAAAAGAAAATTTGGCTAAGTACAGAGTACTTTGCGCGGGGTCGCGTAAAGTATACAGTTTGCGCGGAAAAACTTCAAGTTCAAAAGAAAATCGCGCAAAGTAAAACGGTTTGCACGGGGTCGCGCAAAGTGGGAGGTTTGCGCGGAAGAAAATCGCCAGAGCAGAGTTTCAGCAGAGAACGGTTCGTAAAAATGACTAAGTAGTTGGACTATTTATAGGCTTTATGGCCGAGTACGGTACTCGACCAGAGCTTTGCGCGGGGTCGCGCAAACCCTGCAGAATATAACCGGTTGATCCTTTTCCTTTGATTTTCAGAAAAAACAAAGAACGGATCAAGGGGGCATCTATTGAGGCATAAAATAAGCAAGAAAGTGAAGACAAGAAAAATCAAGAAATCAATTTGAAAGATCAAGAAATCAGCTTCAAAGACCACTTTGCGCGGGTTCGCGCAAAGTGAAATGGTTGGCCAGACCGCGCAAAGTGAATGGTTTGCGCGGGAGGTTATGAAGACAGTTTGCGCGGGGACTGATAGTTTGTGCGAGACCGCGCAAAGCATATCGTTTGCGTGTGTCCACGCAAAGTATATGACGGTGGGATCAAAAAGGTTGGTTGATTATTTTGTCCCGCATCGACCAGAACAGAGATTTCCATTGAAGAAAATGTCTATAAATACCCCGTTCCTCTTCTCAAAAGGGGTTCGAAGATTTTAGAAGTGAAAGAAAGACAAAAGAGAAGACAGAAGGTGCGGAGTATTGGACTCCTGCACTTTGCGCGACCGCGCGCAAAGGAGTATTGGACTCCTGAAGTTTGCGCGGATCCGCGCAAAGCGGCACTGGGTTGATATAGTTTGCGCGGACCCGCGCAAAGCATATCTTTTGCGCGGACCCGCGCAAACCGACTGCTCGGCAGTCTATAACAGCAACGGGCTGTTATGCTGTCAGAATGGCTCGAGTCTTCAAGTCTTCAGGTTCTTCTTGTTCAGGAGAAAAGGAAGAATCATCGACGAAAAGGCGTGTTCCTCCTAAGTTTCAGGAGATGACTGAAATAGCGTTGTTATGCTGCCGGAATCTCCGTCCTCTTGAAGACTATTGGTCAATTCATCCATTCCTCCTAAGTCATAGGAGATGATTGAGAACGGCGCTGTTATGCTGCCAAAATTTATATTTAACTACGATAACTGTAACTTGTAACGAATTCTTTGTAAACTATCTTAGAATCAAGGGATACTTGAGGATGTAAATGAATTCAAAATCAATGAAGTGTGATGATTGTTTCTGTAATTAATTCATTGTTATGATTGAATAAGATAATTCCCAAATCAAATACTTTTGTTTTCTTGTCGAAACAGAAGTTCATCCTTCAATCCACCCTCATCATTGATATTCAATAGACAATATTGAGGAATGAACTTCCCCATTCAAGGATCATCCAGCTACTATCTTAATGGTAAATCATTGAGCTGGGATACCTTGAATGCTTGAAAGATTAGAATCACTCCATCTCTAAAATAGGAAAACATTTATTAGAGTAGGATTCCAACATAACCTTGACCCAACCCGTCACCTTTATTGGAACATCATCAAGTGTTGCAGATCAAGGGAGCTGAAGAATCCTCATCATCAAGGAGGAGATCTTCATCAACGTGCTTAACGAGGCTCATCTACTTATCTATAGGTCATTAGAGTCCAGAGACCCTGTTGATCATTCCTTTGTGTAGGATTGGGTCACAGGTGCTTCTCAACCCTTCAAGTCCTCATACGAGGCCTCCGATGGGAGAGTATGCTTGGGTGTTGTGTGTTGACCCTTGCTCTTGTGTACGGCATAAACTTAGGTCCTTAATATAGGCCCTTGACCTATGTGGTCTAAAACCTAGGTTATAAGTGTGGATCCTTTGCTCTTATGTAGGGTATAAAACCTAGGTTCCAAGTGTGGATCCTTTACTCCTGTGTAGGCCATAAAACTTAGGTGCTTTATGTTGACCTTTACTCTTGTGTAGGGCATAAACTTGTGTCTTGTGTAGGCATGGCTTAGGTACCTTGTGTGGGTTATGAGGGTTTGAGGTGAACCTAATTTGAAACCTCCGTTAGTGAAATCTGGTACACTCATGGGATAAGTGCGTCCGCTAGGAGTGGAGTAGGCACATAGCCGAACTACTATAAACGACTGTTTTTGGGATTGATATTTGTTTGATCTTGTATTATGTTTACCTTTGAAATAATATGCAAACATGATAACTTGATTGCTTATAACTACTAAGAATCACATCCCACACACACTGTCACAACGCTCATCCATCATAGACAAATTACTGCATCTTATTTGAATATCGAGTAGTCCTGTGATTGAATCATCTATTTGGCTTGGAAGCCATTAGAGTTCAAATGAGTTTATCTTGATAACTATATGATAAATGGAAAGTAGGGTTAATAGGATTTTAAATTATTAAGAAAAGTCTGTAAAGTCCTATTCACCCCCCCCCCCCCTCTAGGACACTTTGACCTATTCTCACTTCAACTAAAGCGGTCCTTTCCACAATTTCAATTGGTATCAGAGAGGGTCTCTCTTAAGGGCTTAACCGCCTAGAGAGTGATCTTGACTGAAGTTGGAATCATGGCCAAAGGAGAGCGCTCATCTGTAACTAGACCTCCTGTATTTTATGGTTCAAATTTTGCTTACTGGAAGGCTAGGATGCACTACTTTCTGAGATCTTTGGATCATGATGTTTGGGTGTAACACCCTGAAAATCGGGGAGTCGAGTATAACTCAACTCCCGAGTTCCAGCGCCTCACTTATGCAACATAAATAATGTTGATTAAATGTTGTCTGTGCTAGAACAATAAACATGAGTGAGATTATACCAAAAATAGTAATTCATACTCCAGATCATTTGTATAAAGGCAAGCGGAAGACTAAACTACATATACATGCATGTAAAGAAACAAAAAATCATTTTTTTTCTCCAGAGTATGAATCTATCTGAGTTACCATATACATATGTTTGTTTGCGAACAAAATGTCAAAAAATAATCTAAGGAGTGATCCCTGCAAATCCCGTCAGTCCGGCAGCCTAGTCGAAGCCGTCATAGTACTGCATATAAGAGAACTCCTCCTGGTCCTCATCATAATCAGGCTCCGCCTCCTGAGTCGTCGGCTTGTCTAAACCTGAGACAGAGTCTGGTTGGTGTGCGCAACACCGTCCCGTAACATGGGAGTAGGTAGCTAACAAAGTGGAACAATAAAGCATAGGTTAACATGTTATCAATGTAGTCAAGCAGTAATGATAAAGCAGTAAAATCAAACACTCCTAACTACTCTTATTAATGCAATTATGGATGCAGGTATGATGGATGCCCTCACCACACCCTCCCTCGTGCGACACCATCTCACGTTCGCGGCATGTTTTCGTCCCTCAGTGCTTCATATCTTCCAGGCACATGCAATGCATGGTGAGCATGATTACCGAGTATTTAATTAGTCCATTTCAGACAGCAGGATTTGGAAACTAAGGTACCTCCCTTGTATCATTCCCAAACATGATCTATTCTAGGGTCGTCAGTCCTAGTTAATATCAAACGATGGTGTGTTTTCTAGGTCACTGCTAAGGCTGCCAGGGCTATTACACACAAAGGTTACACCACTCCCCCATCACCTCTTAAACGATTCATCACAGTACAGAAACAGGCCTAGTTCATACTCTATATACCGCGGCAAACCCTAAGGCTCACTGTAATTTCAGAGTATACTCGAGGTCACTACAAAGGGCTGCCAGGGCTGTTACGCACAAAGGTTGCACCGCTCCCCCATCACCTTATCAATGTAGGCCGACAGCACGAATATAGTGTCCCATACCACCATAATCGGCTCACGAGTCTGGTTGCTCACTGGTCACTACGGGGAGGCACGTGGCCCTAGCGTAGGCCGACAACTCGACCACGGTGTCCCATACCACCATGCTCGGCTCATGAGTCTTAGCGGATCGAGGTACCATGTTTAACGGAATTCTCACTGGTAAGTTTGGTACCCTAGGTTCAAGCATTAGCGATCAAACATGGTGAACATACATAAGACACACGGGTTACTTGACGTGCTCGGCTAGCTCGAGCGCACAACAAGTTGAGCGATATGAAGCGCAGAAGCACTTCGCGTGGCCAACCACTATCGCCAACCGAAGTACGACATGGGTTCGCCAAACACATCATGTGTGGCGAGTTGAATCTCAACCACGATCTCAAGTGTGGTACCAAATGTCTGGACTATGGACATAGTCCCAAACTCAATCAATTCTCAACCAAGACATGTGGAGTGAAGTATGATAAACAAAGTAATTCAAGCACACTAGCATGCATGTCATAAAGCATATTATAAAGCATGTTATGAAACCAGTTACAAAGCATGTTAAAAAGCATGTTATAGAGCACTATACAAATAGGGATACAAACACATATATTTCATAAGTGAGTGGTTGGAGTAAACAACCACATGGAGGGAATCATACGTGTCTCTAAGGTAGTTGAGAACCCCATCTCCGCACCTACCTAAGGCACTAACATCTAAGCACTTACACCCACAAGCAATTTCACAAACACTTAGAGTGCACTATTTCAACATACATGACGTATGTTAGTAAAATATGTATTAGGGCTGTCCTTTCACCAAACTAGTATTTTATCCATATATATCATATTCACACAGAAAATAATCATGACAATTACATCTCCAAAATTTATACATATGGGTATTTTATAGAATACACAATTTCAACATATATAGTGTATACAAGTAAACATGTATTACGGCGATTCCTTTCGCCAAACAGGTATTTTATCCATATACTATATAATCATACAACAATTAATCATGGCAAATGCATTTCCAAAATGTGTACGCATACGGTATTTCTACGTATACCTAGAGTATGTAAAATTCCATATTTTGCATCTTTAATCGAAACAGGAAACGGAAAGCACTTTGTACATGTTCAAATACATGCAAATCATGAATCTATCATTATCTGACATTGAAAGCATTGAAAACCGTAACCTATACACCTAAAGTCCTCACCTTACACCTTAGGATTGCAACAAATCAACTAGGTTCGTTAGGCTTCCCTAACCGGCGATTTTGTAGCCTAAAGAGTGAAACCGGTTAGCCATTTCATAACATATAACCTTCACACTCTTAAACAGATCTAGGGTTAGGGTTTCTTTCCTTAAAACGGAGTCGGTATCGCCGGGAAAGAGGCAAGGAAGGGGTGGTGTAGTCCGTGTGATGATTGGGAACAGTAGGAGGGAGTTTCTCCCACAACTCACAAGCTTTCTCTCACTTTTCCTCTCTTCTCCTTAGGGTTTTATCCCAAATTCGTATGACTGTGAGAGAGGCTCCCCTAAGGTCCTTATATAGCCTAAAAACTCTCCGAAATAGACTTATGTTAAAGGTATACTTAAGTTATAAGCAAATCAGCGTTAATTCAGCTCAAAAGAGGGTTTCTGGCGGCCCTCCTTGAGCCAAACGTCGGACTTAAGCTCTCTAACCTTGAATCTACGTGGGGTTATGTTTTCATCTCGGTCGGAATCCCAGATCACGCGTGGCAGACCATTTCCAGTTCAACGGTCAGTGGGCCTTGATCAGAAATTCCAAGTACATGTAAATGTTCCTGGAATTTTTCCTGATCCGAGGGTGTATTGGGTCAGATTCTGACGGTCTGGTTGCTTATAAAATGTATGCAAGCGATACGTGCCAGATCACTATTCAAGATATTTATTTTGTAAAGAAAACAAGAGTTTTCACACTCCCTCGCTTTGGGCTCGAGCGAACGGCCGTGGGACATCGTATGAACTTGATTTCCGAGATGGTTGTCAAGCCCAGCGAAGCGGTCTAATTCCTTAACTTTGTATTATTCGGACTCCCGATGTGCGGTTTAGACCTGATACGGAGCTTCAATTCGTTCCCGAGAGCAGTCGGGTAATGAGTTTGATCCTAGACTTTAGGGTAACTTAGAGTCAATGATTTTGCAAGTTTTGGGTCTTGCAGATCATATTTAAAGCGATCCCATCGGATTTCATGGCTAATCTAGTTTAGCACGTAGTTAACTTTGTTAAATTTCTAAAGGATTTAATCCTAAGTGATTTCTGGTCGATGTGATACTCGAGCCCTTGTTCGGAAATTTACGGGTCGTTACAATCTACCCCCCTTAAAAAAAAATTTCGACCTCGAAATTTGTACCTTTTCGTATTCCTCGAGAATTTGAGGGTAGTTATTTCTTATCTCGGCCTCAGTCTCCCAAGTAGCTTCCTCCTCTGAATGATGCGTCCATAGTACCTTCACAAGTGGAATGACCTTGCTATGCAGTACCTGCTCCTTCCTGTCAAGGATACGCGTCGGGTGCAACTCATACGTAGCATCCTCGCTCAGCTGTACCTGCTCCCATCTAATGATATGTGAAGGATCAGGAACGTACTTCTTCAGCATAGATATATGAAATACGTTGTGTACAGCTGTAAGTGGCGTGGGCAAAGCCAGACGATACGCCACATCACCCACTCGATCCAGTATCTGAAACGGACCGATAAACCTCGGTGTGAGCTTCCCCTTCTTCCCAAACCGAAGGACTCCCTTCATTGGGGAAACTTGGAGGAATACATGATCCCCGATCTCGAACTCAAGCGGTCGCCGCCTCGTATCGGCGTAACTCTTCTGCCTTCTCTGCGATGTAAGTAGTCGACGCCTGATAATGTCGACCTTCTCTGTAGTCGCCTATACCAACTCCGGGCCAATCAGACTACGCTCGCCAACCTCAGCCCAACAAGGCGGTGCTCTGCAAGGACGAACATACAGGGCCTCATATGGTGTCATACCAATACTCGCCTGGAAGCTGTTGTTGTAGGCGAACTCTGCGTAAGGAAGACAGTCATCCCAGTTGTCCTTGAAGTCCAACACACATGCCCGCAACATATCCTCCAGAATCTGATTCACCCGTTCTGTCTGCCCATCAGTCTGAGAATGAAACGCAGTACTGAACTTCAACTTCACACCCATCGCTTCCTGGATACGAGTGCAGAAGATAGACGTGAACCGAGTGTCTCTATCCGACACAATCTCAAGTGGAACTCCATGCAGACGCATAATCTCTTTGATATACAATCTAGCCAACTCGTCTACAGAGTTCATGACTTTGATAGGGAGAAAATGGGCCGATTTAGTCAACCGGTCCACAATCACCCAAATGGAATCGTGTCCCTTCCTCGTCTTCGGCAGCCCAAATATGAAATCCATGGAGATGAAGTCCCACTTCCACTCTGCTATGGGCATGGGCTGAAGCAGTCCAGGAGGCGGCGATGTTTTGCCTTGACCTGCTGGCACGTCAGACAACGAGACACATACTCAGCGATGTAGGCCTTCATGTTATCCCACCAATACGACCGTCTCATATCCCGGTACATCTTCGTGCTACCAGGATGCATCGCAAGCTTCGAGTTATGGGCAGACTCAAGAAGCTCGCGTCTCAAGTCAGGCATGTCAGGAACGCATAGGCGGCCATGGAAACGTAGACCCCCATAAGAACCAACTCTCCACTCGGAGTCCTCGGCGTTGCTAGCTTGCTCTCGAAGCTCAGACAGTCGCATATCGCCCTCCTGGGCCTCAATATTCCTGTCGTCAATAAGTGGTCGTACCCGAACGTGCGCAACACACTCAAATGGCTCCTCCACAGTGAGTCTCTGCTCGAAGTCCCGCACGAACTCAACCATGTCCCACTCAGCTATCATTAACGGTGTCGCAAATGCTATAGCCTTCTTGCGGCTCAACACGTTTGCCACAAGGTTCGCCTTGCCAGGATGGTAGGAAACCTCGAACTTGAAGTCCTTCAAGGTCTCCATCCATCGGCGTTGTCTCATATTCAAGTCTCGCTGCGTGAATATGTACTTAAGGCTCTTGTGGTCGTAGAAAAGCTAGAACTCCTCTCCGTAGAGGTAATGTCTCTAGAGATTCAATGCAAAGATGACAGCTGCCAACTCTAGGTCGTGTGTAGGGTAATTCTCCTCGTGCTTCCTTAATTGTCTTGAGGCATACGAAATCACTCTGTCCTTCTGCATCAGGACACAACCCAAACCAACGCGAGACACGTAAGTGTATATCGTGTATTTCTCCCCTTGCTCTGGCAATACTAGCACAGGGGCGGATGTCAACTTGTCCTTCAGCTCCTTGAAAGCTGCTTCCGCCTTCTCATTCCAGGTGAACTTCAGGTCCTTCCGGGTCAACTGAGACAACGGCCTAACAATCTTCGAGAAATCACAAATGAAGCGCCTGTAATACCCTGCCAGACCAAGGAAACTCCTCAACTCGGTAACCGAGCCAAGCTGCTGCCAATCCTGAACCGCGGCTACCTTAGCAAGGTCCACTGCTATCACATCCTTGGACACTACATGTGTGAGGAACTTGACTTCCTCCTGCCAGAAGTCGCACTTCTATACTGTGCAAACAAATGGTTCTTCTCCAGCGTACCCAACACCGCTCTCAGGTGCTCCTCGTGCTCCTCCCGACTCGTAGAGTATATCAAAATGTCATCAATGAAGACGATGACAAATCGGTATAGGAAAGGCCGAAATTGTAACATCCCGGATTTTCGCCAACCTGGAATTAGACGTCCTTGGGCGATGGGTCAATCCTAACACAGGTTTAACTTCCCAAACGCTCAATTAAAGCCTCAAATCCCTTTTTAAACAATTTTCTTCACAAATCCCACCCTTCACTACCTTGTGCTTTCAATTTTTCAAAGCACTTTCGCCCTAGACACTATCTTAAACTAGCTAAGTAGTAAAACTTGGATCACTTTATATACAAACTGCAAAGGCCTAAGTACCATCTCAACCAGAAAACAATTAGGATTAAATCCTTTGGAAATTTAACAAAGTTAACTAAGTGCAAAACTCGATTAGCCATGAAATCCGTTGGGATCGCTTTAAATACGATCTGCAAGACCCAAAACTTGCAAAATCAGTGACTCTAGGTTACCCTAAAGTTTAGAACCAAACTCATTTCCCGTCTGCTCTCGGGAATGAAACGAAACTTCGTATTAGGTTTAGGCCGCACATCGGGAGTCCGATTAACACGAAGCTAAGGACCTAGGACTGCCTCACTGGGCTTGACAATCATCTCAAAAATCAGATCCAGCCGATGTCCCACGGCCATTCGTTTCGATCCAGAGCGAGGGAGTGTGAAAAACACTATTCCCATTCCAAAATAAATATCTGGAATAGTGATCTGGCACCATTCGCTTGCGCATCAGTATTAAGCAACCAGACCGTCAGAATCAAACTAAATTACACCCTCGGATTAAGAAAAATTTCAGGAACATTTACATGTACTTGGAATTTCGGATCGTGGCCCAGTGACCGTTGAACTGAAAGTGGTCCGCCACGTGCGATCTGGGAATTCGATCGAGTCAAAAACGTAATCCCACATAGATCCATGTGTGGTGAGCTTAAGTCTGATGTTTGGCTCAAGGAGGGCCACCAGAACCTCTCTTTTGAGCTGGAAAAGTAACGAAATACATATATTAGCAGTAACCCTTGAACAGGAGTCTATTTCGGTGAGTTTTGAGACTATATAAGGACCTTAAACCCTCTCTCATGGCAGCCATACGAATTTGGGTTTTGAGAGAGGGAAAAGAGAGAGGAAGTGAGGGAGAAGTGGGAGAATCTCCCTGCCGTCGTTCCCTGCCACCACACGGGCTGCACCATCCCTTTCTTGACGCTTTTTCCGGCGTTTTCGGCGTCGTTTCTAGGTAAGAAACCCTAACCCTAATCTGTTTTGGGGTTTAGACTGTTGTAGGTTGTGAAATAGCTAACCTATTTCGTTCTCTAGGTTGCCAAACTGCCGAATACGGAAGCTTAGCAAACCTATCAACTCCGTTACGATTCTACGACAAAAGGTGCGGACTTTAGGTGTATAAGTTAGGGTTTTCAATGCTTTCAATGTCAGATAATAATAGATTCATGATCTGCATGCAATTGCACATGTACAAAGTGCTTTCCGTTTCCTGTTTCGATTAACGTTGTAGAATATGAAATTTCACATACTCTAGGTATACGTAGAAATACCGTATACGTATTTTTTTTGAGAAATGTTTGACATGTTTATTTAATGTATGATTATACTATATATGGATAAAATACTAGTTTGGCGAAAGGAATCGCCGTAATACATGTTCACTTGTAAATGCTACGTATGTTGAAATTGTGTATTCTAGAAATACCGTATATGTGTAAGTTTTGGAAATGTAATTGTCATGATTATTTGTTGTATGGTTATGGTATACATGGATAAAATACTCGTTTGGCTAAAGGATAACCCTAATACATGTTTTACTAACATACACCATGTATGTTGTAATAGTGTATTCTAAGTGTTTGTGGAAATGGCTGAAATAGTATAGAATTCTCATTCGTGCTCGCCATGACTAATTGTCATGGATTCATGATTGATGTATTGGCGATACCCCATTTGACGAAAGGATTTGCCCTAAGTCACGCCACGGCCAATATACACTATATATGCTAAAATGTGTGGCCCAAGTGTTTGTGGAAATGACTGAATGAATATGGAACTTGGATTCCTGCTTGCCATGACTATCCGTCGTGGGTGTACGCGTGTTATGATTGGGGCAACTCCCTAGTGAAAGGATTTGGCCTAATGCCTATGTGATCGACATATGTCATGTATGTTGATGTATGTTTGTTTAAGTGTTTCTTGAAATGTCTGAATGTGTAGTAGTTAGCAAATTATAATGTATAAGGGTGTTGAGATATGATTCTCAACCTCTTTTAACTATGTGTATGATCTCCTTTGATAGTTGTGTGATTAGGAATTGAACATGTACAAACTCATGCTTGTGTTGTGATTCATAACATGCTCAACTGCTTTATGATTTTAACTATGTAATGCATATGTTTAAATTTATATTTACGTTGTATGATCCGTCATGGGTGATGGGGGAGCAGAGCAACGAGTGCGTGCAACAGCCCTGGCAGCCCTAAACGGATAATACCAGACCTTGATTGTATGAGTTGGATCTTGATCCATTACTGCTTTATCTATCTGCAATTGATTGTGTTTGGGGCTATGGTACATGGGATATGAGGCATTACACTTCCTCACATTTGGTACATTTTAGAACTGCACTTGTATTTATTTAACCTGGTAATGTTATCACACTCTGGAGACTCATCATAAGTTATATATTTTATCTATCTATCACAGTCTTCCGCTTGCAAATTTAACTGTCTCTAGAGTATGATATGCTGTTTTGGCTTAATCTCACTCATGTTCAATGCACGAATACAGTTAACATTCAATCATCATTCATTTTGTTGCATAAGTGATGTTCTGGAACTCGGGAGTTGAGTTTATGTTCGACCCCCGATTTTCAGGGCATTACAGAAATACCTGGTTCATCAGGTACATGAACATGGCTGGTGCGTTCGTAAGGCCGAACGACATCAATAGGAACTCGTAGTGCCCAAAGCACATCCTGAAGGCTGTCTTCTGCACGTCCTCATCTCTGACGCAGAATTGGTGGTACCCCGACTGTAGATCAATCTTCAAAAAATACTTTGCCCCCCTCAACTGATAAACAGATTATCTATCCTGGGCGAAGATACTTGTTCTTCACCGTGACCTGGTTCAACCTACGGTAATCAATACATAACCGTAGTGACCCGTCCTTCTTCTTCACAAATAGTACAGGTGCTCCCCAGGGAGACACACTAGGTCGTATGAAGCCCTTCTCTACGAGCTCGTCAATCTGTCTCCGCAGCTCCTCCATCTCACATGGAGGCATACAATAAGTCAGCAATGAGATGGGTGTCACACCAGGTGTAAGATCAATTGTAAAATCGATCTCGCGCCGAGGAGGTAAACCAGGAATAGTCTTAAACACATCTATAAATTTCCGAACAACCGGCGTATCTTCTAATGTCGGACCATCGATTGGCACTAATAAAGCAACATAACAATCAACACGGCAGGGCCAACTGACCTACACTGGAAACGTGAAAGTTGTGCCGTCAGACCCATAGGCAGTCATGATCCGAGTATCACAATCTTTCTCTGCCCTCATCTTAGTGAGCCAGTCCATACCGAGGATAACGTCGTAGTGCCATAGTGGGGCAACAATGAGGTCAACGAGCACTGTGCTGTCACCCAAATCCACAGAGCAACCCTCACATAACCTTGCGACATCCGAAAAAGTCTCAGTGGCCGTAGTGAGTCTCAATCCCTTAGTGGGAATAGTACGCAAAGATAGACGTTTAACTGCCCCACAAGAAATAATAGTAGTGGACCCAGTGTCCACCAACAAGGAAACGAAAGTACCGTGAATGTGAGTCGTACCCTCAAAAGCTGTCGGGGCCGAAAACGACGTCTCAAGTGCCTCAGCAACGAGCGTATGTAGGCGACCCTGCTGCTGACGGTTCGGCTGAGGAGCGAAGGGCCATTGCGGCGGCCTAAAGCGTGATACAGGAGGTCGGAAGGAAGGATGAGTAGGGGCAGTCTGTAGAGGTGGAGTCGGTAAGGCCTGCGGGCGAGAACGACCGAACATCTGTTGTGGAGAGAAACCACTATTCTTCATCCGTGCGAAACAACTCCCACTAGGATGACCCTGTTTCCCGCAGTACGTGCAGGTCACAATAGGGCGCCTCACCGGAGCCACTGGCACTGCGATCCTGGGAGGCGAGTCAGCACGAGGCCTCTTGCCTAGAATAGGTCTGCTCTGTAACTCCTGTCGTGGCCTCACAACCATAGCACCACGAGAACGGGCCAACCGGTCCACATCCTGCTCGGCCGTCATAGACATGTGAACCAGTGCCGCATAGGTAGGTATACTGAGGCAGCATATCTTCGACCGTATGTCAGGTCGCAAACCTCCAGAAAAGCGACGCATCCGCATCTGCTCATTGACGAGGATAGTCGGGATAAAACGGCCCAACTCTGTGAAGCGGTGCCCGTACTTAGTAACCGTCATGCCTCCCTGCCCGAGGCCCAGAAACTCATCCTCCCGCTCATGTCGGTAAGTCTGCGGGTAATATTTCTCGTGGAACCGGAACTCGAATGCCTCCCAGGTCCACACATAACCCTTTGCAACCGACCGCAGCACACTATCCCACCATAAACTGGCCTCCCTCTTGAACATGAAAGAGGCCAACTCGACCTGCTTTGCCTCTGTACAGTGCAGCATCCATAGCATCTTGGACATGCGGTCAAGCCAAAACTCTACCTCCTCGGGTCTGTGAGAACCCATGAATGAGGGAGGCCTCAAGCGCTGAAATCGCTCTAGTAAACCGCAGGTACCAACATCTCCAGTAGGAGGTGCGACGGGTGTGGGCAGAGTCACATCCTCAAACTGAGCAGGAGCCTCCGAATGCTCAGCAGGACGTGCGGATGTCGTAGGTGGAGTCGCACTACCACCCTAGGATAAGGCCTCAGCAATAGTGGCCATAAGCTGCTGGTGTGCTGCTGCTGTATCTGCTGCTGTTGCATCTGCTGCTGATGCATCATTAACATCAACCGCTCGATCCTATTCGTAGGCGGAGCAGCCTGTGAGTCAGGCTGCCCAGATGATGATGCCCGGTACTGCTCACGAACCGAGGGTGTGTAAGGTGGCAGTCCACCGGTAGGACTAGCAGGAGGCTGATCAGAATCTAACCCACGGTCCGCAGGACCACCACTACCAGAAGGAGTCTGGTCCATCGAGCCAGTAAGATGGATGTGTGCCGTGCTCCGTGTATATTGTCGCGGCATGCCCTATACAACATAGGGTATAACATTTGTGAGATAAAGCATAGCACGCATCATATAAGCACTTTAAGCATTCGACACATCATCATAGCAAAAGAGGCTACATGCCTTTCATTTACCCAAAATTGTCATAATACATGGCATACAGAGTTACATGAATCATGACAGAAATTACATGTGACCCAATACATCCACAACATTAAACACTTAAAACATACTATTATTTACTACATCATCTACATGAAAACATAAACCGCCTATCTCGGTAACAAAAAAAAAAACCACACACAACAATGTGAATGACTAGGCGTCCGAGTCAGGCAATGGAGGAGGAGCATTCTTGTCCTGCACACGGCACAGAGTGACCTTCAACGTACGAGACACCTTCTTAAAGATCCTCTTCATGTAGGCTTTGGTCTCTTCAAGCTTGGCTCGGGTCTCACCAAGCTCAGCCCGAACTTGCCCAACCTCTTGCCGCAGGGCGGCCTAGTTCTCCTCAATGCGAACCATACGAGCCTCCCTCGCTGCCTGAGCAGCATCCGACTCAGGCACACCAGGAGGAGAGCTCTCCTCAGTATCCTGAGCCTCATCTTCTTCTTCTTGTACGTCATCGCCACCCTCCTCATCACTTCCTGCCTCAAGGTCAACACTCTCCTCACTGGCACTATCCAACTCATCTCCAGATTCATCGAGTCGGGCTTGTCGCTGTTGAGGGCCGATCTTCATATTCTTAAGTGTCGCCTCGCTTATGACTCGGACTGGTGCAAGGTCCTCCATGTTCAACCTATAAACGATATTACGAGCCATCCTGTAAATCAGGCGGCCAAATGGGAGTGAAAGGTCATTCCTGACAGATCGAACAACCTGGACTATCTGAAATAGGATGAACGTGGGCAGGCATAAGTTGTCCCCGTGTCCCATCTTGTACAGAAAGTCCACCATCACCCGAGTACACTCCGTACGGTTACCCGACCGTGGGTACACATTGTATGTGAAAATGTGATGGAGTAAACGGAAGTCCTCGGCCAACTTTGTCGCCGCAATACAATTTCTTCAAGTCCAAGCAACCCGGCGACCACAAAGGTATCGCATGCGGCGATCCCTTTCTCGCGCACTCTGGAGAAGCCGTCACTAGGAAGCACTTGACCACGTGGGATCTTCGTGATCCGAACCACCTCATCCACAGTGATTATGCGCCTTATGCTCCTCACAGAGACAGTGAACTGAAGAGGCACTAATGATGGATCTACGATGTGGGCGTAGAAAGCATAAACTGTGTTCTCACATGCAGGGGACTCACCGTCAAATATAGAATTCCATCCGATATCCACCAAGTGGTCGATCATCAGGTGTAGTCCAAACATTCTCTCATCCACGTGAGCTTTAAACACGACCTTATGGCCAGCGAAATGCTCATATTCAACGCCTATCGGATAGGCATTTCAGACAGGATGTTGAGGATCCAGGTCTTGCTTCGACCTAAACTCCCGAACGATGCTAGTGCCGGCCCCATCGTCAGCTCTTCTTCTGGAATGGGCTGGGCTGCTTGGGCCAACGTCATCAGCTGCGGTCTTCCTCTTCCCCATGACAGATAGGATGGTGGAAATGGAGAAAATGACCGTAATCAACTCGAAAATGGCCATGGAAATGAAGGAAGGAGAGAGAAAGGGGCTGTCTCCTTTGATTTTCCACTAGCAACAGTCCCAACAGGTGTTGAAGAGACACCAGGGATAGGGAATGAAGAGGGAACAAGGAAAAAATGGAATGGGTTAGGAGGTTACCCGATTTTGAGCTCTAAATGGGGAATGTGAGAGGTCAAACGTGGGAAACGTGAGCTCCTGGTATTCAGCCCTCATGCGCTCATGTATCCACTTGGTCTCGATATTAGAGTCATCCTTTGGAACCATCGGATTTAGGGATTTTTACCTAGGGACATCTATGTTGTCCCAATGCTAGTAACAGTATTTCCAGTGTCCAATGCTGCCGTCCACGATATGCCTGTGGAGGCCATGGCCTTGATATCGCTAGGGCGTACAGAAATCATATCACACAAATGCGAGATGCATGAATCATACTATCCAGTCATGTAGCAATCCTACGTGAACTGCGTGCTCATGTGGGTAAATCCTAACTGGGAGTCCCATAACAATCCGCTCAATGACATGTGCTATGATCAATCACTCCTCAAATCCAGCATACATATGATGTGCATGGGCATGGAACGTGATGATATACTAAGCATGTTATATGATGATGATGTACTCTCCTCATATCAAGGATGGGCCTAGACAGCCAACTCATATCGAGAATGGGCCTAACAATTACGGGGGGCCCAACGGTTTGGGTTAGCCCACTAAGGGGAGGTGAGAATGGGCCTAATAATGGGCCCTAGGGAGAGTTACAATGTGGACATTTAACCATCATTGCTCTTACAATGTGGACATCAAACCATCATTGCTCCCAAGGCATGGCCCATCATAAACATCATTACATACATCATGGTGGAATCACACATCACATCGGTCCTCATATACATCACTTTGGGCCTCACATACATCGTATTGGGCCTCAATCTTGGGCCACACATGCATCACGTTAGGCCTCATACAAGGGCTTCATATACATAAAGTGGGCCGCATCACATGGGCCGCAACAATGGGCCTCACATGCATCACATTGGGCCTCATCTACATCACATTGGGCCACAATCCATGGGCCTCAAATATATCATAATGGGCCACAACCCATGGGACTCAAACACATCACAATGGGCCTCATATTTGAGCCTCAAATACATCACAATGGGCCTCATATCTGAGTCTCAAATACATCACAATGGGCCTTATATCTGAGTCTCAAATACATCACAATGGGCCACAGCCCATGGGCCTCAAATACATTATGATGGGCTACGACCCATGGGCCTCAAACACATCACAATGGGCCTCATATCTAGGCCTAATATACATCACATTAAGGTGGGACCCACACGTGTGGGTAAAACACTTTTCATTTTATTATAACTACACCATTCATCTATTTTTATATATCATTATAGACCATTACTCCAAAAAAATGAATCATATCGAAAGATCATCTGGACCATACCACAATTAATAGTGGAGATAATGATTTTCACCATTAATATTGCACGGGGGCCACCTTAACGTTTATTTTCCATCTAATATGTTCATAAGGTCACAAAGACCTGATTTAAAAGGAAAAACAATTCTCATATTGATCCAGAACTTATATGACCCCCAAGCGGTTTCAATGGTAAACGTTCAATCCTTCACTGATTCTTGTAGTGCGGTCCACCTGATAGGTAGATCTATCTTTTTTTAGTCTCAAGCCTTAAAACAAGCTCACAAGCGGGTGGACGGTTTGATATAACACACCTACGATCAGACCCACGAAGCATGCTGACTTTAGTACAATAGCTATATAGGTGGTCCCCACCGTCCAGATGGACGGTGGAATAAAATGCATATATCATGGAGAGTCCCAGATGAACGGTTGGGATATAACACATCCCTCATGATCAAACCGACAGAACATGTCGGTGGGGCCCACACAGATGGATGACGTGGATAACAAATACATCAAAGGTGGTCCCCACCGTCCAGCAGTTGCTGGACGGTGTAAGATAAGACCTATACACCAAGGTGGCACATACCTCAGGATCAGACCCACATCACTGCTGACATCAATACAATAGCAGGTGGGTTGCTGGCCTACCGTCAAGGAGATGGACAGTTGGGATATAACTCATATCTCATGATCAGATCCAGAGAACTTGCTGGCATTAACACATCAGATATTAGTTGCTATGTGCACAGATGGACAGTCTAGATAAACGGATCCCTCATGACCAGACCTGGAACTTGCTGACATTAATACAGTAGTAGTTATAGCTGCTGGGGTCCACATAGATATAGATAGACGGTGTTGATAAAAACACACGCATCACGTGGTTTCCACGTGTATGGTGTCCACGCTGTTGGGCAGCATGAATAAAACACTTACATCATGGTGGATCCCACCATCCATGCTGGACGGTGTGGATGTCACACGTGTGGAGGTAGGCCCCATCGTATTAGCACCAGGACGGTGGATGGCATGGATGAAACACATACATCTAGTGGGGTCCATGTCAGCGTGGCCCACCAGCCTTGGAGCTGACTGATATTTGTGTTTTCTCTCCATCCGGGCTGGTCCAAATGGACAGCAAGTGGGCCCCGGACATGGCAACGAGATGGGCCTCGCTTGGACAACGGTGAGGTCCACCAAATGTATGGCGTGGATAAGGTACTTACATCATAGGTGGGTCATACAATCAAGGGAGAGAGGGAGAGAGATACGTGCGATGGAGGGCTGCGCCACTATGAGCCCTCCCTTTCATGCCAAACATACATCAAGTGGGTCACAATACATGTGGGCCCTCAAATGAAAAACAATGGTGGATATCATAAAATCACCCCCCTATATCACTCTTTCTTGGTCCCTTAGCCTCCTAGGCTCCTGTGCTCAATCTTTAATGGAGGATGATGAAGATTAAAGGGTTGAGATGTGAGATCTTAGGGTAGGGAGTGTGCCACACTTGGCTCTTCTCATGAAAAGCTTGGACGTCCACACTCTTGGTTGCTTGGGAGTGAAGAGAGAAATGAGAGAGGAGAGGATGTGATGGGATGGAAGGGGACAGGATGGTGTTAGGAAAGGATGGATGATGTAAGAGAGGGGCAATGAGAGTTGACTTTGGGAATGGGAGAGAGATGGGTTGGGTATGGGTTTCTTTGACTTAGTGAAGAGAGAGGTATGGGTGAGTGATGGGTTGTACTTTGATTGATTGATGTGATGGTTGTAGAGATTCTCTTGGGATTTGCAATACGCGGCATTTTTCCTTGAAATAAACGCGGGCCCACAACTCCGGCCTGGGTATCGCATCGGCGCGCGAGATATGGCGTTGGAATCACAACAATGACGCGGTCGCTGGGGTACAAGTCTCTGATCGAGTCGACTCAGATATACTAGATGCAAATTAAGGTTGCGCGCAAATGCCGGTTACAAGCTGCTGGTCGTCGAAATTCGACTGGGAGGACCGTGGGAGTCTAAGGAAGGTACGGACTAGGATACAGGCCTTAAGGACTAGGATACGGGCCTTACACTGTAAAGACATCAAGCTTCGTGG
This sequence comes from Magnolia officinalis, assembly GCA_021015155.1. Classification (NCBI taxonomy): domain Eukaryota; kingdom Viridiplantae; phylum Streptophyta; class Magnoliopsida; order Magnoliales; family Magnoliaceae; genus Magnolia; species Magnolia officinalis. Next base: position 38,980,518 of record JAJHSJ010000007.1, read on the forward strand.
TGCAAATGATAGAAATCCTATTACGAAAGATGTAACTTACAATGGTGTATCGACGGGCATCATTGAACTGAAATATTGTGGTACTCTGAAGGTTATATTATTAGGTATGATTGGGTTGATGTTCTATGTCAAAGCAAGGGTGTCAAGAAGGATGAGTTGGGGTTCACGCTTGTGAATTTGAAATGATTATGCTATACTGGTCAACAGTTATCTGATGAACCGTTTGTTTTCGCATCTCAAGCTAAGCAGGTGTTTTTTAAAGTGCCCTGGTTTGTCGATTAGAGTGAGGGTTGAGTCGGTAAGTCCGATGTGCCCCATATGAAGATTGATCAAGCTATCGCCTCAACTGGATGTGTGTTCCGAACTCGTCACAGGTAAATTAGCCTCACATCCCAAATCCCAAAACACCCAGGTAAACAAAAGCCTTAAAAGACTTAGAACAACATAGGATGAAAAAGTCTGAAAACTAAAGTTTTAAACAGGAAAATTTTCTAAGTTTTCTAGATAAGTTTGATGATATCGAGTCTGTGTTAATGTCATCGAATACTCCTATTCGATGACATATACTTGTATTCGATGACATCGAATTAGGCCGATTTATGTCTAGCAACCACAAAGTATTTTGGACAAAATGTTCGATAAATCAAAAGTATCTTCAATAACATCGAATTTCAAATATCGATAACATCAAAGGTTAGTCGATGATATTGAAGGACTTAAAGTATTGTCCATTGAACTTCCTTGGAAAATATTCTGACATTACTTGAGGAAGCGAATCATCCTCGATATCATCGAAATTCTAACTTCGATGACATTGAGAGCAAATCGATGATATCAAATCTCGACAGATTGTGTCCAACGAGCTTAATAGGAAAATCAAATGGAAATGATCGAGGAATCGAGACAACCTCGATAACATGGATATTCAAACTTCGATGATATCGAATATTGACAAAATATGTCCAGCGAGCTTTCAAGGAATATATTCTAAAAAGATTAAGGAATCGAAATTGGTTTCGATGATATTAGAACTTGAATTTTGATGACATCGAAACAGTATCGATATCGTCATTATAACGACCTGTAAATTTTCGTACATTGGCTCGAGTATCACCTCGACCAGAAATCAATTAGGATTAAATCCTTTAGAAATTTAACAAAGTTAACTAAGTGCTAAACTCGATTAGCCATGAAATCCGTTGGGATCGCTTTAAATACGATCTGCAAGACCCAAAATTTGCAAAATCAGTGACTCTAGGTTACCCTAAAGTTTAGAACCAAACTCATTACCCGGCTGCTCTCGGGAATGAAACGAAACTTCGTATTAGGTCTAGATCGTACATCGGAAGTCCGATTAACACGAAGTTAAAGAACTAGGACCGCCTCATTGGGCTTGACAATCATCTCAAAAATCAGGTCTAGCCGATGTCCCACGGCCATTCGTTTGGATCCGGAGCGAGGGAGTGTGAAAAACACTATTCCCTTTGAAAATAAATATCTGGAATAGTGATCTGGCACCATTCGCTTGCGCATCAGTATTAAGCAACCTGACCATCAGAATCAGACCAAATTACACCCTCGGATTAAGAAAAATTTCAGGAACATTTACATGTACTTGAAATTTCGGATCGTGGCCACTGACCGTTGAACTGAAAGTGGTCCGCCACGTGCGATCTGGGAATCCGATCGAGTCGAAAACGTAATCCCACATAGATCCATGTGTGGTGAGCTTAAGTCTGACGTTTGGCTCAAGGAGGGCCACCAGAACCTCTCTTTTGAGCTGGAAAAGTGACGAAATGCCTATATTAGCAGTAACCCTTGAACTGAGTCTGTTTTGGGGAGGTTTTTGGCTATAAAAGGAGCTTAGAACAGCCCCTCTCACAGCCATACGAATTTGGGATAAAACCCTAGAGAGAGAGAGAGAGAAAAGGGAGAAAGCTTTGGATTTGTGGGACCACCTTCCTCCTACTGCTTCCATCATCACACGGCCTACACACCCTCTTTCCAGGCGCTTCCCAGTGGTATCCACTCCGTTTGAAGGTGAGAAACCCTAACCCTAGGTTTGATTTGAAGTATATAGGTTGTAGGTTGTGAAAACTAACCGATTTCACTCTTTAGCCTAGAAAACGCCCGTATACGGAAGCTCAACAACCCTTGCTGATTCGTGTGATTCCAAGGGCAAAGGTGAGGACTTTAAGTGTATAGGTTAGGTTTTCAACGCTTTCAATGTCAGATAATGATAGATTCATGATCTGCATGCAATTGCACATGTACAAAGTGCTTTCCGTTTCCTGTTTCGATTAACGTTGTAGAATATGGAATTTCACATACTCTAGGTATACGTAGAAATACCGTATACGTATTTTTTTGGAAATATGTTTGCCATGATTTAATGTTGTATGATTATATAGTATATGGATAAAATACTTGTTTGGCGAAAGGAATCGCCGTAACACGTGTCCGCTTGTAAAAACCAAGTATGTTGAAATTGTGTATTCTAGAAATACCGTATATGTGTAAATTTTGGAAATGCAATTGCCATGATTATTTGATGTATGATTATGATATACATAGATAAAATACTCACCTGGCGAAAGGAAGTCCTAATACGTATTTCGCTAACATACGTCATGTATGTTGGAATAGCGTACTCTAAGTGTTTGTGTAAATGCTTGTGTGTGTAAATGCTTGAGTGTTAGTGCCTTGGAGAGGTGCTGATATGGGATTCCCGACTACCTTAGAGACATGTAGGATACCCTCCATGTGGTGGTTCGCTATAACCACTCACTTGTGATGTGTATGTAATTGTATCCCTATTTGTATAGTGCTTTACAACATGCTTTACTTCATACTTTATTTCATGCTTTATAACATGCCTGCTAATATGCTTGTATTACTTGTTTATCATGCTTACCTCCACATGCTATTGATGAGAACTGTTGAGTTTGGGACTATGTTATAGTCCAGACATTCGGTACCAGACTTGAATTGTGGCTGAGATTCATGTCGCCACAAAGGGATGTGTCTGACGAACCCGAGTCGTACTTCGGTTGGCGATAGTGGTTGGCCACACGGAGTGCTTTTGCGCTCCATATCGCCCAACTTGTGGTGCGCTCGAGCTAGTCAGGCTCGTCAAGTAAACCGATATGTGATGTGTGTTCACCATGTTTGGTCGCTACTGCTTGAACCTAGGGTACCAAACTTACCAGTGGCGATCCCGTTAACCATGGTACCTCGATCCGCTAAGACGCATGAGCCGGGCATGGTGGTATGGGACACCGTGGTCGAGCTGTCGGCCTACGCTGGGGCCATGTGCCTTCCCGTAGTGACCATTGCGCAACCAAACTCGTGAGCCGAATACGGTGGTATGGGACACTGTATTCGAGCTGTCGATACTTACGGCGAGAGCCGAGTACGGTGAGACCTGTGCTCGTGCTGACGGGCGACGAGTCCTCCGTAGTATCTTCGAGTGTACTCCAAGTGTCTGTGATTGGCGACGAGTCTTTCACAGCAACTAGAGTATGAGTTGAGCCGAGTACGGTGAGACCTGTACTCGAGCTGACGGCTAGTGATTGAGCCGAGTACGGTGAGACCTGTACTTGAGCTGACGGCCAGCAATTGAGCCGCATACAGTGAGATCCGTATCCGCGCTGACGGGTGACGAGCCCTTTGCGATGCCTTCACTACGCTTCTCAAACCATAATACTAGGATTGACGACCCTAGAATGGGTCATGTTCAGGGAATGATACAAGGGAGGTACCTTAGTTTCCCTATATTGTTGTTTGAAATGGACTAATAATAACTTGGTAATCATGAGCATCATTGCACCGCATGTGCTTAGTAGATGTGGCGCACTGAGGGAGTTAAGCATTCGCGAACGTAAGATGATGTCGCTTGAGGGTGGTTTGGCAAGGGCATACAGCATCATGTCATTTCATTCTTGCATTTAATAAGAGTAGTTAGAATTGTTTGTTTGTACTGCTTTATCATTATTGCTTGATTGAATTGATAACATGTTAACCTATGCTTTATTGTTTCACTGAGTTAGCTACTCACTCCCACGTTACGGGACGGTGTTTGCAACACCCACCAGACTCTGTCGCAGGTATAGATGGCGCCTCGGTTCAGGAGCCAGAGCCCGACTTCGATGAGGATCAGGAGGAGTTCTCCTTTATGCAGTACTCTGACGGCTTTACTTAGGTCGGCTGCATCGCGGGGATTTCAGGGCTTCTCTTGGGAGATTATTTTGATTTTTGACTTAGAAACCATACATGTATATTGGTACTCAGTTAGTACTCATACTCTGGAGTTTATAAAATTTTGTTTCTTTACACACTTAAATATAAAATTTCAGTCTTCCGCTTGCCTTTATATAATTGAACTGGAGTATGAATTACTGTTTTGGTATAATCTTATTCATGTTTATTGCTCTAACTCAGACAACATTTAACCATCATTGTGTATGTTGCATAAGTGATGCGTTGGAACTCGGGAGTTGAGTTCATACTCGACCCCCGAATTTCAGGGCGTTACAAGTTGGTATCAGAGCATGATTTTGATTAAACCGGACCTGAGTTATGTCCCCACTACGTACGCTGACGTGTTACAACCTAGGAGGGTGCGCAAAAATATAGAAACAGTCTTAGGGTCTCCCGATTTCACCGTTCGGCGAAATTCATTAAAAACGGACGCGTTGATCGAGTTTGTACTCGATCCTGACCACACATACGGATTCTAAATCACCCCTAGACCGTCTATTGACGTGTCCGGACCACTATCCACCCAAAACCAGTTGTTAAAAAAAAAATCAGATTAGTTCAGAAATTTCTCGGAACCACCCGTTCTGGAGCTGAAATGAGTCGGGGGCCCCTCCACGTTAATACACTAAGCCCCCAGATCGAACCAGGGTGCATTTGGCACCCTGGGCATGTGGCAAACAGGGCCCCACCGCGGCGGCGCGGTTCCGGCCAAGTCCGGCCGCGGCGGAGCCGCGGCTCCGGCGGCGGACCGCGGTCCGGTGGGCCATCTGAGGTGGGTCCAGGACTGAGGTTGGTCGGCCCGACCTCCCCTACCCCCTGGCACGTGCGAAATTGCAAGGGGTTTGGGATTTTAGGGGCTGAAGCACCCCTCTCCCTCATTTCACCCCTTCCAAGCACTCCAAACCCCATTTTCATTTTTTACTCTCAACCCATCCCTTCAAACCTTGCAATCTTCCATTTTCTTCCATAACCCACACACCCCAACCTTCCACAACAGCCCTAGCCTCCTCCTTTCCCCATTTTCTCATGTTGGAGCTCTCATACCCCTCATTTGGAGCTCAAAATTGGGTAATCTCCTAACCCATTTTATTTTCTTTTTGTTTCTCCTTCATTTCCTACCTCTAGTGCCCCTTCCACACCTATTGGATTGTTGCATGTGGAGGATCAAAGAGATCAGCCCCTTTTTCCCCATTTTGGCATTTTTCCATGGCCCTCCTTGGTGTGGTGGCTACTATTTTATCCATTTCCTCCATCTTATCTCTCATGGGAAAGAGGAAAACCGCGGCTGATGACGCTGGCCCAAGTAGGCCAGCCCATTCCCGAAGAAGATCCGACGTTGGGGCCGGCACTAGTACTGTTCGGGAGTTTAGGTCGAAGCGGGACCTGGATCCTGACCATCCCGTCAGAAATGCTTATCCGATAGGCATTGAATATGGGCGCTCCGCGGGCCGCAAGGTTGTGTTTGAAGCACATGTGGATGAAAGGATGTTCGAGCTACACCCACTGATGGATCGCCTGGTGGACATCGGATGGAACTCTATGTTTGACGGTGAGTCCCCTGCATGTGAGAACACGGTTCGCGCTTTCTATGCTCACATCGTGGACTCATCAGTAGATCCTCCTCAGTTTACTGTTTCTGTGAGGGGCATAAGGTGCACAATTACGGTGGATGAGGTGACTCGGATCACGAAGCTACCGCTTGGTCAGGTGCATCCTAGTGACAACTTCTCCAGAAGTGCGCGGGAAAGGGATCGCCGCACGCAATACCTCTGTGGCCACCAGGTCACTTGGAAGCGAAGAAATTGCATTGCGGCGACAAAGATGGCCGAGGACTTCCGTTTACTCCATCACATTTTCACCTACAATGTGTACCCACGGTCGGGTAACCGCATGGAATGCACTCGGTTGATGGTGGACTTTTTGTACAAGATGGGACATGGTGACAACATATGCCTACCCACATTCATCCAATCTCACATAGTTCAGGTGGTTCGTTCTGCCAAGAACGATCTTTCGCTCCCATTTGGCCGCCTGATTTGCAGGATGGCTCGCGATGTCGGCTACAGGTTGAACATGGAGGACCTTTCACCAGTCCGAGTCATAAGTGAGGCGACACTCAAAAATATGAAGAACGGCCCTCAACAGCAGCAAGCACGACTCGACGAGTCTAGAGATGAGTCGGATAGCGCCGGCGAGGAGAGTGATGACCTCCAGGAAAAAAGTGATGAGGAGGGCGGTGATGACATACAGGAAGAAGAACCTGAGGCTCAGGACACTGAGGAGAGTTCACCTCCTGCGGCTCAGGAGCAGGGTGTGGATTGGGATGCTTTTGATGCACGTTTGGCCCGTCTCGAGGAGGGTCAAGCCGCCCTGCAGTAAGAGATTGGTCAAGTTCGAGCCAAGCTTGAAGAGAATGAAGCCTACATGAAGAAGAGTTTTAAGAAGATGTCCCATACATTGAAGGCCATTCTGTGTTGTACGCAGGACAAGAATGCTCCTCCTCCACCGCCTGCTTCGGATGCTTAGTCATCCACGTTGTTGTGTGTTGTTGTTTGCTTTGGTTACCGCGATAGGCGGTTTATGTTTTCATGTAGATGATGTAGTAGATAGTAGCATGTTTTAGGTGTTTGATGTAGTGGATGTATTGGCTATCATGTGATTTCTGTCGTGATTCATGTAACTCTGTATTCCATGTATTATGACACTTTTGGGTAAATGAAAAGCATGTAGCCTCTTTTGTTTTGATGATGTGTGGAATGCTTAAAGTGCTTTATGAAGTGTGTTGTGCTTTATCTCACAAATGTTCTACCCTATGTTGTATAGGGCATGTCGCGACAGTACACACGGAGCACAGTACATCTACTTCTGACCGGCTCTATGGACCAGACTCCTTCTGGTAGTAGCGGTCCTGCGGACTGAGGGTTGGGATCTGATCAGCCTCCTGCTGGTCCTACCGGTGGACAGCCACCTTATACTCCCCCGGTCCGTGAGCAGTACCGACCGTCATCTTCTGCGCAGCATGACTCTCAGGCTGCTCCGCCGACTGATAGGTTTGACCAGCTGATGATGATGATGCATCAGCAGCAGATGCAGCAGCAGCAGCAGATATAGCAGCAGCAGCAGCAGCAGCTTATGACCACTATTGTTGAGGCCTTGTCCCATGGTGGTAATGCGACTCCACCTACGACATCTGCACATCCTGATGAGCATTCTGAGCCTCCTGCTCGGTTTTAGGATGTGCCTCTGCCCACATCCGTCGCACCTCCTACTGAAGATGTCGGTACTCGTGGTTTACTCGAGCGATTTCAGCGCTTGAGGCCTCCCTCATTTATGGGTTCTTACAGACCCGAGGAGGCGGAGTTCTGGCTAGACCGCATCTCCAAGATGCTACGGATGCTGCACTGTTCAGAGGCAGAGCTGGTCGAGTTGGCTACCTTCATATTTGAGAGGGAGGCCAGCTTATGGTGGGACAGCGTGCTGCGGACGGTCGCAGTAGATTTCGTGTGGACCTGGGAGGCTTTCGAGTCTCAGTTCCACGAGAAGTACTACCCGCAGACGTATCGACACGAGCGGGAGGATGAGTTTCTGCGCCTCAGGCAGGGAGGCATGACGGTGACGGAGTATGAGCACCGTTTCACTGAGTTGGGCCACTTTGTCCCAACTATCCTCGTCAATGAGCAGATGAGGATGCGTCGATTGACTGGGGGCTTGCGACCTGACATACGGTCGAAGCTATGCTGCCTCAGTATTCCTACATACGCGACGTTGGTCCACATGTCTATGACGGCCAAGCAGGATGTGGACCGTTTGGCCAGATCGCGTGGTGCTATGGTTGCGAGGCCACGGCAGGATTTACAGAGCAGGCCTATCTTGGGCAAGAGGCCTCGTGCTGATTCGCCTCCCAGGGCCGCAGCGCCAGTTGTTCCTGTGAGACGCCCGTTGGTGACCTGCACGTATTGCGGGAAACCAGGACACCCTGCTGAGAGCTGCTTCTCGCGCATGAGGGCTAGCGGATTTGCGCCACCGCAGAGATTGGATCGCCCTTATCCACAGGCCATATCAGCTCCACCGCTACAGACTGCTCCTGCACATCCTTCTTTCCGACCTCCTGTGTCGCGCCTCAGGCCGCCACAGCGACCCTTGGCTCCTCAGCCGAACCGTCAGCAGCAGGCTCGGGTACATACGCTTGTTGCCAAGGCACCAGAGACGTCGATTGCGGCACCGACAACTTTTGAGGGTACGGCTCATATTCATGGTACTCCCTTTTCTTTATTGGTGGACACTGGGTCCACTGCTTCTATTATTTCTTGTGGGGCGGTGAAACATCTATCTTTGCATACTGTTCCCACTAAGGGAACGAGACTCACCACGGCCACTGGGACCTTCTCGGATGTTACACGATTATGCGAGGGTTGCTCGATAGTTTTGGCTAGCAGCACAGTGCTCGTCGACCTTATTGTTGCTCCACTATGGCACTACGACGTTATTCTTGGCATGGATTGGCTCGCCAAGATGAGGGCGGAGATAGATTGCGATGCTCGGATCGTGACTGCCTATGGACCTGACGGCACAGCTTTTACGTTTCCAGTGCAAGTCAGTTTGCCCTGCCGTGTTGATTGTTATGCCGCTTTACTTGTGCCGATTGATGGTCAGACATTGGAGGGTACGCTAGTGGTTCAGGAATTTGTTGGTGTCTTTAAGGCTATTCCTGGTTTACCTCCTCGGCGCGAGATTGATTTGACGATTGATCTTACGCCTGGTGCGATGCCCATCTCGTTACCGACTTATCGTATGCGTCCATGTGAGATGGAGGAGCTGCGGAAACAGATTGACGAACTTATAGAGAAAGGTTTTAATCGACCTAGTGTGTCTCCTTGGGGAGCACCTGTGTTATTTGTGAAGAAGAAGGACGGGTCGCTACGGTTGTATATTGATCACCGTAGGTTGAACCAGGTCACGGTGAAGAATAAGTATCCTTTGCCCAGGATAGATGATCTGTTTGATCAGTTGAGAGGGGCGAAGTATTTTTCGAAGATCGATCTTCAGTCAGGGTACCACCAGTTGCGGTGAGAGAGGAGGACATGCAAAAGACAGCCTTCAGGACGTGCTTTGGGCATTATGAGTTCCTTGTGATGTCGTTCGGCCTCACGAACGCACCAGCCGTGTTCATGGATCTGATGAACCGGGTATTTCGGCCCTTCCTTTACCGATTCGTCATCATCTTTATTGATGACATTTTGATATACTCTACGAGTCGGGAGGAGCACAAGGAGCACTTGCGAGCGGTATTGGGTACGTTGGAGAAGAACCAGTTGTTCGCGCAATACAAGAAGTGCAACTTCTGGCAGGAGGAAGTCAAGTTCCTGGGACATGTAGTGTCCAAGGATGGGATAGCAGTGGACCTTCCTAAGGTAGCCGCAGTTCAGGATTGGCAACAGCCTGAATCGGTTACTGAGGTGAGGAGTTTCCTTGGTCTGGCTGGGTATTACAGACGCTTCATTCGGGACTTCTCGAAGATTGCCAGGCCATTGTCTCAGTTGACTCGGAAAGACCTGAAGTTCACCTGAAATGAGAAGGTGGAGGCAGATTTTAAGGAGCTGAAGGACAAGTTGACGTCCGCCCCTGTGCTAGTATTGCCAGAGCAAGGGGTGAAGTACACGATATATACAGACGCGTCTCGTGTTGGCTTGGGTTGTGTTCTAATGCAGAAGGATAGGGTGATTTCGTATGCCTCGAGACAATTAAGGAAGCACGAGGAGAATTACCCTACACATGACCTGGAGTTGGCAGCCGTCATCTTTGTATTGAAGCTCTGGAGACATTACCTCCACGGAGAGGAGTTCGAGCTTTTCTACGACCACAAGAGCCTTAAGTACATATTCACACAGCGAGACTTGAATATGAGACAACGCCGATGGATGGAGACCTTGAAGGACTTTAAGTTCGAGGTTTCCTACCATCCTGGCAAGGCGAACCTTGTAGCAGACGCGTTGAGCCGCAAGAAGACGATTTGCATTTGTGGCACCGCTGATGATAGCCGAGTGGGACATAATGGAGTTCGTGCGGGACTTCGAGTAGAGACTCACTGTCTAGGAGCCTTTTGAGTGTGTTGCGCACGTTCGGGCGCGGCCACTTATTGACGACAGGATTGTTGAGGCCCAGGAGGGCGATATTCGGCTGTCTGAGCTTCGAGAGCAGGCTAGCGACGCCGAGGATTCCGAGTGGAGAGTTAGTTCTGATGGAAGTCTACGATTCCGTGGCCGCCTATGCATTCCTGATGTGCCTGACTTGAGACGCGAGCTTCTCGAGTCTGCCCATAACTCGAAGCTTGTGATGCATCCTGGTAGCACGAAGATGTACCAGGATATGAGACGGACATATTGGTGGGATAACATGAAGGCCCACATTGCTGAGTATGTGTCTCGATGTCTGACGTGCTAGCAGGTCAAGGCAGAACATCGCCGACCTCCTAGACTGCTTCAGCCCATGCCCATAGCAGAGTGGAAGTGGGACTTCATCTCCGGGCTGCCGAAGACGAGGAAGGGACACGATTCCATTTGGGTGATAGTGGACCGGTTGACCAAATCGGCCCATTTCCTCCCTATCAGAGTTACGAACTCTGCAGACGAGCTGGCTAGGTTGTACATCAGAGAGATCGTTCATCTGCACGGAGTTCCGTTGGAGATCGTGTCGGACAGAGACACTCGGTTCACATCCATCTTCTGGACCCGTATCCAGGAGGCGATGGGTGTGAAGTTGAAGTTCAGTACGACGTTTCATCCTCAGACTGATGGGCAGACAGAGCGGGTGAATCAGATTCTGGAGGATATGTTGCGAGCATGTGTGTTGGACTTCAAGGACAGCTGGGATGACTGTCTTCCGTACGCAAAGTTCGCCTACAACAACAGCTTCTAGGCGACTATTGGCATGGCGCCATATGAGGCTCTATATGGTCGTCCTTGTAGGGCACCGCACTGTTAGGCAGAGGTTGACGAGCGTAGCCTGATTGACCCGGAGTTGGTACAGACGACTACAGAGAAGGTCGACATTATCAGGCGTCGATTACTCACAGCGCAGAGCAGGCAGAAGAGTTACGCAGATACAAGGCGGCGACCGCTGGAGTTCGAGGTCGGGGATCATGTGTTCCTTCGAGCTTCCACTATGAAGGGAGTCCTTCGGTTTGGAAGAAGAAGGGAAGCTCACACCGAGGTTTATCGGTCCATTTCAGATACTGGATCGAGTGGGTGATGTGGCGTATCGTCTTGCTTTGCCCACACCACTTGCCTCTGTACACAACGTATTTCATGTATCTATACTGAAGAAGTACGTTCCTGATCCTTCGCATATCATCAAATGGGAGCAGGTACAGTTGAGCGAGGATGCTACGTATGAGTTGTGCCCGACGCGTATCCTTGACAGGAAGGAGCAGGTACTACGTAGCAAGGTCATCCCACTTGTGAAGGTACTTTGGACACATCATTCCGAGGAGGAAGCTACTTGGGAGACTGAGGCCGAGGTCAGGAAGAACTACCCTCAGATTCTCGAAGATTACGAAAAGGTATAAATTTCGAGGACGAAATTTTTTGTTTAAGGGGGGTAGATTGTAACGACCCGTAAATTTCCGTACATTGGCTCGAGTATCACCTCGACCAGAAATCAATTAGGATTAAATCCTTTAGAAATTTAACAAAGTTAACTAAGTGCTAAACTCAATTAGCCATGAAATCCGTTGGGATCGCTTTAAACACGATCTGCAAGACCCAAAATTTGCAAAATCAGTGACTCTAGGTTACCCTAAAGTTTAGAACCAAACTCATTACCCGGCTGCTCTCGGGAATGAAACGAAACTTCGTATTAGGTCTAGATCGCACATCGGAAGTCCGATTAACACGAAGTTAAGGAACTAGGACCGCCTCACTGGGCTTGACAATCATCTAAAAAATCAGGTCCAGCCGATGTCCTACGGCCATTCGTTTGGATCCGGAGCGAATGAGTGTGAAAAACACTATTCCCTTTGAAAATAAAATATCTGGAATAGTGATCTGGCACCATTCGCTTGCGCATCAGTATTAAGCAACCTGACTGTCAGAATCAGACCAAATTACACCCTCGGATTAAGAAAAATTTCAGAAACATTTACATGTACTTGAAATTTCGGATCGTGGCCCACTGACCGTTGAACTGAAAGTGGTCCGCCACGTGCGATCTGGGAATCCGATCGAGTCGAAAACGTAATCCCACATAAATCCATGTGTGGTGAGCTTAAGTCTGACGTTTGGCTCAAGGAGGGCCACCAGAACCTCTCTTTTGAGCTGGAAAAGTGACGAAATGCCTATATTAGCAGTAACCCTTGAACCTGAGTCTATTTTGGGGAGGTTTTTGGCTATAAAAGGAGCTTAGAACAGCCCCTCTCACAGCCATATGAATTTGGGATAAAACCCTAGAGAGAGAGAGAGAAAAAAGGGAGAGAAAGCTTTGGATTTGTGGGACCACCTTCCTCCTACTGCTTCTAATCATCACACGGCCTACACCACCTCTTTCCAGGCGCTTTCCCGACGGTATCCACTCCGTTTGAAGGTAAGAAACCCTAACCCTAGGTCTGATTTGAAGTATACGGGTTGTAGGTTGTGAAAAGACTAACCGATTTCACTCTTTAGCCTAGAAAACGCCCGTATACGGAAGCTCAACAACCCTTGCTGATTCATGGTGATTCCAAGGGCAAAGGTGGGGACTTTAAGTGTATAGGTTGAGGTTTTCAACGCTTTCAATGTCAGATAATGATAGATTCATGATCTGCATGCAATTGCACATGTACAAAGTGCTTTCCGTTTCCTGTTTCGATTAACGTTGTAGAATATGGAATTTCACATACTCTACGTATACGTAGAAATACCGTATACGTATTTTTTTTGGAAATATGTTTGCCATGATTAATTGTTGTATGATTATATAGTATATGGTTAAAATACTTGTTTGGCGGAAGGAATCGCCGTAACACGTGTCCGCTTGTAAAAACCAAGTATGTTGAAATTGTGTATTCTAGAAATACCGTATATGTGTAAATTTTGGAAATGCAATTGCCATGATTATTTGATGTATGATTATGATATACATAGATAAAATACTCACCTGGCGAAAGGAAAGTCCTAATACGTATTTCGCTAACATACGTCATGTATGTTGGAATAGCGTACTCTAAGTGTTTGTGTAAATGCTTGTGTGTGTAAATGCTTGAGTGTTAGTGCCTTGGAGAGGTGCTGATGTGGGATTCCCGACTACCTTAGAGACATGTAGGATACCCTCCATGTGGTGGTTCGCTATAACCACTCACTCGTGATGTGTATGTAATTGTATCCCTATTTGTATAATGCTTTACAACATGCTTTACTTCATGCTTTATTTCATGCTTTATAACATGCCTGCTAATATGCTTGTATTTCTTGTTTATCATGCTTAACTCCACATGCTATTGATGAGAACTGTATGAGTTTGGAACTATGTTTATAGTCCAGACATTCGGTACCAGACTGGAAATTGTGGATGAGATTCATGTCGCCACAAGGGATGTGTCTGACGAACCCGAGTCGTACTTCGGTTGGCGATAGTGGTTGGCCATACGGAGTGCTTTTGCGCTTCATATCACCCAACTTGTGGTGCGCTCGAGCTAGTCAGGCTCGTCAAGTAAACCGATATGTGAATGTGTGTTCACCATGTTTGGTCACTACTACTTGAACCTAGGGTACCAAACTTACCAGTGGCGATCCCGTTAACCATGGTACCTCGATCCGCTAAGACGCATGAGCCTGGCATGGTGGTATGGGACACCGTGGTCGAGTTGTCAGCCTACGCTGGGGCCATGTGCCTCCCCGTAGTGACCATTGCACAACCAAACTCGTGAGCCGAATACGATGGTATGGAACACTGTATTCGAGCTGTCGATACTTACGGCGAGAGCCGAGTACGGTGAGACCTGTGCTCGTGCTGACGGGCGACGAGTCCTCCGTAGTATCTTCGAGTGTACTCCAAGTGTCTGTGATTGGCGACGAGTCTTTCACAGCAACTAGAGCATGAGTTGAGCCGAGTACGGTGAGACCTGTACTCGAGCTGACGGCTAGTGATTGAGCCGAGTACGGTGAGACCTGTACTTGAGCTGACGGCCAGCAATTGAGCCGCATACGGTGAGATCTGTATCCGCGCTGACGGGTGACGAGCCCTTTGTGATGCCTTCACTACGCTTCTGTAAATGCTATAGTCTCATGCTCCTTTGGTTGTCAAATTTTGATGTGTCAAAACATCTATCTGTGTCTTGTGCTTGTATGGTGATTTATATGTATTCAAGACACTGCATAAACACTTCATGACATTATTGAAGTTCAAGAAGCTACATTATTAAAGTTCAAGAAGCTAGAAGTTGAAGTCTCAAGAAGCTACATTATTGAAGTTCAAGAAGCTACAATGTTGAAGTTCAAGTCTTAAGAAACAACTCAAGAAATGACTTCAAGACTAATAAGCAACGCATGAAATAGTTTTTATGCTGATGAAGATCTCAAGTTTAAAGCTACAACAAGTTCAAGATCTCAAGCCTGATATGGTTCAAAAAATCTACATTTGTTGAATGGTTGAAGTTCGATGTCCATACGACATGGTTCAGGTTTGAATGACCTTAGGTTGACCCTTTAAGTCGGTCACTTTGGATACATAAATCAAATGTTTATTTTACATAAGTTTGGTCTATTCTAAGACCAGTCCTAGCTCTTGTTCGACCAGTCCTAGCATTGGTTCGACTAGTCCAAGAAATTCCACGACCACTCCTAAGTTGTTGAAGAATTTTCGGAATTTTTTGGTACATCCACTACCAGTCCTGGAGGTCCTTCGACCGGTCGTAGGTGTGGCTTCGACTCGTCCACGACCAGTCGTAGAGCTACGACTCAAAGTCCAGCAACCTAATCTATGGTCTTACGACCAGTCGTAGAGATCCACGACCAGTCGTAGGTGACCCACGACCAGTCGTAGGCTACTCACGACCAGTCGTGGAACGACTTTCAAAGATCGCGCTCAATATTTCAAATATCCGTTAGAGCTACGACCAGTCGAAGGTTTCTAAGACCAGTCGTAGGAGCGATTTTTGCTTCTATAAATTGAACACGAAATTCAGAGTTTTCACACTTCAACTCGATTCAATTCAAGAAATTTCAAGTGATCACTCTGAGATAAGTCTGTGTTTATTTTAAGCTACATTGTGCTTATTTAATATTCCTTTTTGCTAGCTTATTTAATTTGATTTTGTTTCTGTATTCCAATCTTTTATTTGAAAAGAGGAATTATCTTATTCCTTCTTCTTGGAATCAAAATCAAATATAGCTACGCCCAACTAGTTAAAATCTAAAATCAATTAGAATTTAGAACCATATGAATGTGAGTATTGGAAATTGAACTTTGACATTCAATCATCTACTCCGATTGGTTCTACCGGGCTGCTACGAAAAGGAGAAATCCAGGTATTTTACAATTCTGTAAAATTTATTTACTTTTGGTTTTGTTTGAGGTTAAGCCAGAAAAATCTCATTGTATTGGTTTTGTTTGAGGTTGAACCAGAAAAAATCTCATTGTATTGGTTATCTGAGGAGAGCAAGAAAACTCAGAAAAGAGGGGTTTTTGAATTGTGTAAGCCCAAGTGAAAAAGACACAATTGTAAAGGTTTTGGTGAACCTGTGAAAACCTATTTGATAGTGAACGCTAATATCCCCTGTGTGAGGATATTAGGAGTGGAGTAGCTTTTTGTGTGGCTGTTGAAAGACAGTTGGTGTACACACAGGCGAACCACTATAACTCTTTGTCTTGTGGATTGAATGCTTGCTTAATTTTCATATCTTTTATCATTCGATTGTGTGGAATGTACAAGTGGATGTGAATGTTGTAACTATTTACATTTCAAGCAAGTGTGGGGATTGTTGTAATAATTTAGATCTATACTTCTGCATTTAATTTCAATTCCTTGCTATTTCATTTACTTCTATTAAATTGAGTCCTTGATCCAAAAGATGTTCTAGAAATAAGGTTGTCCTACCATATGCCCTTATGTATTATGGTGTAAGGTTGTCCTTAGAACTGAATTTGTATCAATCTCTCAATACTTATTTATCAAGGTGATTTAAATTTAGCATTGTGAATTGATTCATAATTGTAAGGCTATTGGTTTACTTTATTTCCGCTGATTTTATTTTAAATTTGGCATAGTCCTATTCACCCCCCCTCTAGGACATATAGCTTGGCCTTTTCAAGTGGTATCAAAGCCTAATAGCTCATTTTTGTTGCTTTTTATTTGGATTTATTTCCTGAGCTAACGATCTAAGCTATATAAAAAGATGTCAAATTTTGATAGCCTTTCAGTTACTAGGCCTCCACCCTTTGATGGCTCCAACTATGCCTATTGGAAAGCCAGAATGAGGATCTTCCTCAAATCAATGGATGAAAGTGTGTGGCAAGCCACAGTGACTGAATGGAATCCTCCTATCATGGAAGTAACTGGAGTTGATGGTTCAAAATCTATGAAAATTACACCGTATTTCCAATGGACCACACTTCAGAAAAATGAGAGTAGTGCTAATGCTAAAGCACTAAATGCAATCACTTGCGCACTATCACCGGATGAGTTCAAAAGAATCATATCCTGTGATACTGCAAAGCAAGCCTGGGATATTTTAGAAATGACACACGAAGGTACATCAATTGTCAAGAAATCTAAAGTCCAACTCCTCACAACTAAATTTGAAGAAATTCATATGGAGGAAAATGAAATGTTTATGGACTTTTACACTAGATTGAATGACATTGTAAACTCAATGTGGGGTCTTGGCGATAAGATCCCAGAAAGTAAAGTGTGTGCAAAAATACTACGCTCTCTTCCTGAACGGTTCAATTCTAAGGTAACCGCAATCCAGGAACTTCGTGATACGGATAATATGAGGGTAGAAGAATTAGTTGGTTCTTTACAAACCTATGAATTAAGTTTTAAAGCTCCTAAAGGTAAATCTATTGCTTTGAAGTCATCTAAAAGTATTACTCAAGAAAATTCAGATTCAGAAAAGTCTGAAGATGATATGGCCCTTTTGGCGAAAAAGTTTTATAAGATTTTCAAAAGTAAGAAAAGAGTCGACTTTCAAAAGGCAAATGAAAAGAAACGTTCTAAACCTAAGTCTAAAACTTGGAAGTCATTGAAAGATAGTCAATGTTACAACTGTCAAGAATATGGGCATTTAGCAAACAAATGTCCTAAAAAGGACAGATCCAAAAGGAAGGGTATGTTGGCTACTTGGGATGAATCGTCTGATTCTGAAGCCTCTTCTGAATCAGAAAATTCAGAAACCGAGTCGGGCAGTGAACTTAAGGCCCTTATGACTCTAGCCAAGTTTACTTTTTCAGATCACGATGATTCAACAAGTGAAGAAAATTTGGATAGTGATCATGAAAATGATGAAGATCTTCAAGATGCTTACAATGCCTTATATAAGGAAAGTTGTAAAATTGCTGTCAAACTTAAACTTCAAAAAGAAAAGTTTTTTAAACTTAAAGAATGTTTTGAAACCCTTGTTTTAGAAAAATCCCAAATTTCAGATTGTTTTGAAAAATCAAAGTGTGATCTGGAATTCAAAACCTCCCTGATTGAAAATTTGAAATCTGAAAATGAGAAACTTAAAAATGAAGTATCTTCTCTTCTGAGTTTGAAGGACACATGGAGATATGCCCAAGGTGATCCAAAATTAGAAAAATTATTATCCGGATCAAGAAAATGTGGCGATCGATCCGGGTTGGGCTATGATAAAAACACATCTCCTAAACAGAAGAATACTCCTTCCAATTTTGTGAAAGGAGAGACTTCTAACTCAAAAGGAAAAGGTACTAGTCAAGTTTTTTCTAAAAATACAAAAACTTTTCAAAAACCCAAAAGCAGCTATATAAATTTCAAAAATCAGATTCGAAACCCACTAGCTGAAAAATTGTTGATTTACTTAAGGAACTATTAAAATCTAACTCTGTAGGTCACTCTTACAACTGTAAACAAAAGAAGACCAACTATTCTCCTAAACCCAAAACAGTTCTAAAATGGGTTCCTAAGGTTGCCTATTTGGTTGCTCACACTGCTTTCAAAGCTACAAGCCATTCGAAATGGTACCTAGATAGTGGATGCTCCAGACATATGACAGGCGACAAGGCGCTATTCACCGATCTTAAAGATATGACTGATGGGTCAGTCACATTTGGTGATGGTAACAACTGCAAGATAATTGGCAAAGGTACGGTCCAACTCTATAACCTTCCCTTATTTAAAAATGTTTTATATGTTGAGGGTTTAAAACACAACCTGTTGAGCATATCTCAAATATGCGATAACAACCATAATGTTAAATTTTCTAATCAAGGTTGTGAAATTATAAACGAAAAGGGTTCTGTAATATTAACTGGTCGCAGAACTTCTGAAAACTGCTATATAGTAAGCAATGGTAGCTCATCTAAACAAACGTGCTACATGGTCCATACCGATGAGACAGAATTATGGCATAAACGCCTTGGACATGTACACTACCGAAATTTATACAGATTGAGCAAAAGTGAACTAATTAGAGGTCTACCTAAGATGCAAAAAGTAGACAAGATTTGTGGTGAATGCCAGTATGGTAAACAAACTAGGAGCTCTCACAAAAAGGTGAACTCCAATACCACCACAAGACCACTCGAGCTTCTCCACATGGATCTTATAGGACCAACAAGAACGGAAAGTCGAGGTGGCAAAAAGTACATCTTAGTTATTGTAGATGATTATACAAGATACACTTGGGTTTCATTCTTGAGAGACAAATCAGAAACCCTTGATGAAGTGAAAAAGATTATAAAACGGATTCAAACTGAAAAATGTTCTCAAGTCAACAAGATCCGTAGTGATCATGGATCCGAATTGAAAATAGCGGTTTTGAGAAATTCTGTAGCGATCAGGGAATATCGCATGAATTCTCTGCACCTAAAACTCCTCAACAAAATGGAATTGTCGAGAGGAAGAATAGAGTGCTTCAAGAAATGGGAAATGTTATGTTAAATAGCATGAAGCTCCCTAGGAATCTCTGGGCTGAAGCAGTGAATACAGCCTGCTACATTATTAACCGTGTTTATATTTGTAAATCTAATAATAAAACGGCTTATGAAATGTGGTTTGAGAAAAAGCCTTCTGTCAAATACTTTCGAGTTTTTGGCAGCAAGTGCTATATTTTGCGTGACCGTGAAAATTTGGGAAAGTTTGACACTAAAAGTGATGAAGGGATCTTTTTAGGATATTCTTTAAACAGTCGTGCATATCGTGTTCTGAACAACAGGACCGGTGTGATTCAAGAGTCAATAAATGTTGTGATTGACGATCTTTTGAATACACCTGTCCCTAGTTCAGATAATGATGAAGTTCTTATACTTGAAAAACAAGAAACTTCATCAAGTGAAACTAATTCTGAATTAAGGACTGTTAAAGATCATCCAACTTCTCAAATACTTGGAAACCCTCTCACTGGTGTGCGCACTCGTAGACAATTAGAGGACATATGTAACTACGTATGCTTTACATCCCAGATTGAACCGGTTAACGTAAAAGAAGCACTTTCGGATGAAAACTGGATTCTTGCGATGCAAGAAGAACTTAATCAGTTTGTCAGAAATGATGTTGGTACCTTGTTCCTAGACCTAAAGATAAACATATTATTGGAACAAAATGGATTTTCAAAAACAAATCTGATGAACTTGGAAATATTATTCGAAATAAAGCAAGACTAGTTGTACAGGGGTATACACAAATTGAAGGTATTGACTATAATGAAACATTTGCCCCTGTAGCTCGTCTTGAATCAATCAGACTTTTTATCTCCATTGCTTGTTTTAGGAAGATTAAAATTTACCAAATGGATGTAAAGAGTGCCTTTCTGAATGGTGATTTACATGAAGAGGTATATGTTGAACAACCTACAGGGTTTGAAGATCCTAAATTTACTGATCATGTGTATCGTCTTAAGAAGGCTCTTTATGGTCTGAAACAAGCTCCCAGAGCATGGTACGAAAAACTGACTAAGTTTTTACTGAGTCATAATTTTCAGATGGGATGTGTTGATAAGACGCTCTTTGTTAAGAAACATAACGATGATATTCTAATGGTTCAAATATATGTTGACGATATTATTTATGGATCAACCTGTACTAACATGACTGTTGAGTTTGCAGATTTGATGAAGTCTAAATTCGAAATGAGCATGGTTGGAGAATTAAACTATTTCCTAGGGTTGCAAGTAAAACAACAACCTGATGGAATTTTTATCTCTCAAACCAAATATGCTCTGAATTTAATTAAGAAATTTGGATTTGAGAAAGGTAAAAATTTTGATACTCCTATGAGTACAACTTTGAGACTCTCAAAAGACTCTACAGGTAATGATGTGGATCCTAAATTGTATCGTAGTTTGATTGGTAGTTTGCTTTATTTGACTGCTAGTAGACCAGATATCGCTTTGAGTGTTGGTATTTGTGCTCGTTATCAATCAAATCCTAAAGAATCTCACTTAACTGCTGTTAAGCGGATTATGCGATATGTCGCAAGTTCTACTAAACTGGGTCTCTGGTATCCACATGAGACTAATGTTCAATTAGCCGGGTACGCAGATGCTGACTGGGCTGGAAACATTGATGATAGGAAATCAACCAGTGGTGGTTGTTTCTACATTGGAAATTGTCTTGTTTCTTGGTTTAGCAAGAAGCAAAGTTCTATATCGCTATCAACAGCTGAGGCTGAATACATTGCTGCTGGAAATGCATGTACTCAACTTGTTTGGATGAAACGTATGTTAAGCGATTATGGAATTACTCAGGATTCTATGATTTTATTTTGTGATAATTCCAGTGCAATAAATATCTCTAAAAATCCAGTTCAGCATTCACGTACTAAGCATATTGACATTAGATTTCATTACATTCGTGAATTAGTGGAAGAAAAATTAATATATTTGGATTACATTCCAACCGAGACTCAACTTGCGGACATTTTCACTAAACCGCTCGACAAAAGCAGGTTTAATAAATTAAAGTTTGATCTCGGTATGTGCAATTTAAATTGAATTTGCATGATTTGGTGTATCATAATGTACATAAGTTTGATGTTTTATTTGCTTAAATTTGAAAATTATTTGAAAAAATTGTAAATTTTGAGTCGTACTCGACCAGTCGTGAGTGTACACGACCGGTCGTGATACAACCGGTCGAAACTTACACGACCGGTCGTGAAACTCGTGATTTCACTTTATTTTGGGATTTTGACTCTTCTTCTTCATTTCCTTTTTACTCTCCAACGGTTCTAGCTACGACCGGTCGAACCCACCTTCATGGTACTTCAAGGTTAGTGGTTCTTTTGCAATTTTCTTGTAGATTCTTGTTATTGGTGTTCCAAATCTCTTCTTGTAGAATCTATTTGGTCGTTCATTGCAAGTTTGGGGTTTTATCTTGAAAAATCTGTTCTATCAAAACCCCATTTCTTCTATCTTGCATCTTTTTGTTTCCTTGAGTCCTCCTTTGAAAATGGATGCTAAAGGTAAAAAGAAAACTACTCGAGGTCCCTCTTCATCTAGATCAACATCTATTGCACAACGTCATCTTCGCTCTCCCGAAAATGATCCTTCTAATGCTCGGGATTTGCGTATGCGCAATATTATTGTTGAGCGTCCTGTTAATGTTAATCACATTGCTTCATTTGGTATCCTTCCTCTGTTGGAATCTGTGGGATGGGATAACATCTTACATTGGGGTGGAGTGCATACCAGTCCATTGCCCAATCCATGTTTGCATGTATCTGTGATTTTTCTCTTGAGAATTTACTTTTAAAATTGATACTCAAGAAGGATTATTTTCTGTGGATCGACATTTGATTGCTCACATTATGGAAATACCTGTCAATGATGAGGGCATTCCAATTGATATTTTACATGACAGACTCTCAGAATCTGAACGAAAAATGCTTACTAGAGATTTATGTAATTTGGATGTTCACTGGACTCATAAAGGTCATGCACTTCCCTTAAGGTACTTGTTACCCAGACACAGAGTACTTCATAGGATTTTCATCTCAAATCTTTATCCACGTTCTGGTAATAAAACCGAACTCACTGCTTTCATGGTTCGTGTTTTGCATTCTGTCATCTCTGGTGCAAAAATATGTCTACCTTCTTTAATTTGTCATTCCATTATTTTGTCTCGTCACCATCCAGGACATAGTGATATTCCCTTTGGTTATTTATTGACTATGCTGGCAAATCATATGCTCGTGGCTATGCCTGCTAGAGAAAAACCCATCCATCATCTCCCTTTTAATAATTCCAATATTAACAAGATGAATTTAGAATTGGCTGATGGCCAAGTGGATGCTGGTAGCAGTGGTGCTGAAGCAGGAAATGCAGATCAAGCTGGTGATCTTCCTGAAGACGTGAATATGGATAATTTATTTGAAGAACTTGAGTCAGACTCGGCTGATGATCCTGATTTTCAGCCTTCTGATTTTGATGAGAGATTGAATTCCCTTCAAGAGCAGGTGGCTCAAATTCGTGTTACCCAAGACACGCAATTTTCTTATTTACGCAAATATATGAGGCGAGTTGCTAGGGGTTTACACAAAATTGATTCATCTAATCCTGCTCCCTCTTCTAGTTCTGACTGAATTTTTGATGGGTCTGTAATAATTCTTTTTTTCTGAACTTTACATGCTTACTGACTTTTTTAATTATGCACTATGCTCTCTTGAATCAACTCCTATTTTCATTATCATTGTTGCTTTCTTCCTTTGTCATTTTGTGTCAAAAAGGGGGAGAAGTTTTGGGAGGCTTTGACTTTATTTGAATTTAATGATTATGATGTGCTCCTATTACTCAGGGGGAGTTAAGCTACTCAGGGGTAGTTATGGGAGAATGATGCTAGTTATTACTTATCATATCTATATAACTGTGCATGCTTCTCTATTTTGAACCTGTTGTGTGTACTTCTCTTATTTTTATTGGAAGTATTATTATTTGGGTGTTTTGTCACAAATTTGACAGAGGGGGAGATTGTAAGTGCTATGGTCTCATGCTCCTTTGGTTGTCAAATTTTGATGTGTCAAAACATCTATCTGTGTCTTGTGCTTGTATGGTGATTTATATGTATTCAAGACACTGCATAAACACTTCATGACATTATTGAAGTTCAAGAAACTACATTATTGAAGTTCAAGAAGCTAGAAGTTGAAGTCTTAAGAAGCTACATTATTGAAGTTCAAGAAGCTACAATGTTGAAGTTCATGTCTTAAGAAACAACTCAAGAAATGACTTCAAGACTAATAAGCAACGCATGAAGTAGTTTTTATGCTGATGAAGATCTCAAGTTTAAAGCTACAACAAGTTCAAGATCTCAAGCCTGATATGGTTCAAAAAATCTACATTCGTTGAATGGTTGAAGTTCAATGTCCATATGACATGGTTCAGGTTTGAATGACCTTAGGTTGACCCTTTAAGTAGGTCACTTTGGATACATAAATCAAATGTTTATTTTACATAAGTTTGGTCTATTCTAAGACCAGTCCTAGCTCTTGTTCGACCAGTCCTAGCATTGGTTCGACTAGTCCAAGAAATTCCACGACCACTCCTAAGTTGTTGAAGAATTTTCGAAATTTTTTGGTACACCCACGACCAGTCCTAGAGGTCCTTCGACCGGTCGTAGGTGTGGCTTCGACTCGTCCACGACCAGTCGTAGAGCTACGACTCAAAGTCCAACAACCTAATCTATGGTCTTACGACCAGTCGTAGAGATTCACGACCAGTCGTAGGTGACCCACGACCAGTCGTAGGCTACTCACGACCAGTCGTGGAACGACTTTCAAAGATCGCGCTCAATATTTCAAATATCCATTAGAGCTACGACTAGTCGAAGGTTTCTAAGACCAGTCGTAGGAGCGATTTTTGCTTCTATAAATTGAACACGAAATTCAGAGTTTTCACACTTCAACTCGATTCAATTCAAGAAATTTCAAGTGATCACTCTGAGATAAGTCTGTGTTTATTTTAAGCTACATTGTGCTTATTTAATATTCCTTTTTGCTAGCTTATTTAATTTGATTTTGTTTCTGTATTCCAATCTTTTATTTGAAAAGAGGAATTATCTTATTCCTTCTTCTTGGAATCAAAATCAAATATAGCTACGCCCAACTAGTTAAAATCTAAAATCAATTAGAATTTAGAACCATATGAATGTGAGTATTGGAAATTGAACTTTGACATTCAATCATCTACTCCGATTGGTTCTACCGGGCTGCTACGAAAAGGAGAAATCCAGGTATTTTACAATTCTATAAAATTTATTTACTTTTGGTTTTGTTTGAGGTTAAGCCAGAAAAATCTCATTGTATTGGTTTTGTTTGAGGTTGAACCAGAAAAAATCTCATGTATTGGTTATCTGAGGAGAGCCAGAAAACTCAGAGAAGAGGGGTTTTTGAATTGTGTAAGCCCAAGTGAAAAAGACACAATTGTAAAAGTTTTTGGTGAACCTGTGAAAACCTATTTGATAGTGAACGCTAATATCCCCTGTGTGAGGATATTAGGAGTGGAGTAGCTTTTTGTGTGGCTGTTTAAAGACAGTTGGTGTACACACAGGCAAACCACTATAACTCTTTGTCTTGTGGATTGAATGCTTGCTTAATTTTCATATCTTTTATCATTCAATTGTGTGGAATGTACAAGTGGATGTGAATGTTGTAACTATTTACATTTCAAGCAAGTGTGGGGATTGTTGTAATAATTTAGATCTATACTTCTGCATTTAATTTCAATTCCTTGCTATTTCATTTACTTCTATTGAAATTGAGTCCTTGATCCAAAAGATGTTCTAGAGATAAGGTTGTCCTACCATAAGCCCTTGTTCATTATGGTGTAAGGTTGTCCTTAGAACTGAATTTGTATCAATCTCTCAATACTTATTTATCAAGGTGATTTAAATTTAGCATTGTGAATTGATTCATAATTGTAAGGCTATTGGTTTACTTTATTTCCGCTGATTTTATTTTAAATTTGGCATAGGCCTATTCACCCCCCCCCTCTAGGACATATAGCTTGGCCTTTTCAGCTTCTCAAACCATAATATCGTATGAGATTAACTAGGATTGACGACCCTAGAATGGATCATGTTTAGGGAATAATACAAGGGAGGTACCTTAGTTTCCCAATATTGTTGTTTGAAATGGACTAATAATAACTTGGTAATCATGAGCATCATTGCACCGCATGTGCTTAGTAGATGTGGCGCACTGAGGGAGTTAAGCATTCGCGAACGTAAGATGATGTCGCTTGAGGGTGGTTTGGCAAGGGCATACAGCATCATGTCATTTCATTCTTGCATTTAATAAGAGTAGTTAAAATTGTTTGTTTGTACTGCTTTATCATTACTTCTTGATTGAATTGATAACATGTTAACCTATGCTTTATTGTTCCACTGAGTTAGCTACTCACTCCCACGTTACGGGACGGTGTTTGCAACACCCACCAGACTCTGTCGCAGGTATAGATGGTGCCTCGGTTCAGGAGCCGGAGCCCGACTTCGATGAGGATCAGGAGGAGTTCTCCTTTATGCAGTACTCTGACGGCTTTGCTTAGGCCGGCTGCATCGCGGGGATTTCAGGGCTTCTCTTGGGAGATGTATTTTGATTTTTGACTTAGAAACCATACATGTATGTTGGTACTCAGTTAGTAGTCATACTCTGGTGTTTATAAAATTTTGTTTCTTTACACACCTTAAATATAAAATTTCAGTCTTCCGCTTGCCTTTATATAATTGAACTGGAGTATGAATTACTGTTTTGGTATAATCTTATTCATGTTTATTGCTCTAACTCAGACAACATTTAACCATCATTGTGTATGTTGCATAAGTGATGCGTTGGAACTCGGGAGTTGAGTTCATACTCGACCCCCGAATTTCAGGGCGTTACAGTCATGGTCAACTCTGAAATGTCCAGTAAGCTCTTGTGTAATAATGTCGAGGAATAGAAACAGGAATCGATGACATCGATATTCAAATATCGATGAAATCGAATCTGATTCAATATCATCGAAAGTCTATCAAAAAGTTCCCGGAATAATTTTTAAGAGAGTTCATATCATCGAACTATGATTCAATGGCATCGAAAGTATACGTTCGATGACATCGAATCAGGATCGATGATATCGAACTCTGTCAGATTCTGACAATTTTATTTCCATTAGAACTTTTTGGCTATATAATAAGAGCTTGTTCTTGGTTGCTAGATAGAGAAAAATAAAGAGAGCTTTGAGAGACTAATTGCATATCACCTACCCTAAGCTCATTTTCTCATGGAAGTTCATCCTTCAATCCACCCTCATCATTGATATTCAATAGACTAGATTGAGGAATGAACTTCCCCATTCAAGGATCATCCAGCTACTATCTTAATGGTAAATCATTGAGTTGGGATACCTTGAATGCTTGAAAGATTAGAATCACTCCATCTCTAAAATAGGAAAACATTTATTAGAGTAGGATTCCAACATAACCTTGACCCAACCCGCCACCTTTATTGGAACATCATCAAGTGTTGCAGATCAAGGGAGTTAAAGAATCCTCATCATCAAGGAGGAGATCTTCATCAACGTGCTTAACGAGGTTCATCTACTTATCTATAAGTCATTAGTGTCCAGAGACCCTGTTGATCATTCTTTTGTGTAGGATTGGGTCACAGGTGCTTCTCAACCCTTCAAGTCCTCATACAAGGCCTCCGACGAGAGAGTATGTTTGGGTGTTGTGTGTTGACCCTTGCTCTTGTGTAGGGCATAAACTTAGGTCCTTAATGTAGGCCCTTGACCTATGTGGTGTAAAACTTAGGTTATAAGTGTGGATCCTTTGCTCTTATGTAGGGTATAAAACCTAGGTTCCAAGTGTGGATCCTTTACTCCTGTGTAGGGCATAAAACTTAGGTGCTTTATGTTGACCTTTACTCTTGTGTAGGGCATAAACTTGTGTCTTGTGTAGGCACGTCTTAGGTACCTTATGTGGGTTATGAGGGTTTGAGGTGAACCTAATTTGAAACCTCCATTAGTGAAATCTGGTACACTCATGGGATAAGTATGTCCGCTAGGAGTGAAGTAGGCACATAGCCGAACTACTATAAACGACTGTTTTTGGGATTGATATTTGTTTGATCTTGTATTATGTTTACCTTTGAAATAATATGCAAACATGATAACTTGATTTCTTATAACTACTAAGAATCACATCCCACACACACTGTCATAAAGCTCATCCATCATAGACAAATTACTGCATCTTATTTGAATATCGAGTAGTCTTGTGATTGGATCATCTATTTGGCTTGGAAGCCATTAGAGTTAAAATGAGTTTATCTTGATAACTATATGATAAATGGAAAGTATGGTTAATAGGATTTTAAATTGTTAAGAAAAGTCTGTAAAGTCCTATTCACCCCCCCCCCCCTCTCTAGGACACTTTGACCTATTCTCACTTCAACTAAAGCGGTCCTTTCCACAATTTCAATTGGTATCAGAGAGGGTCTCTCTTAAGGGCTTAACCGCCTAGAAAGTGATCTTGACTGAAGTTGGAATCATGGCCAAAGGAGAGCGCTCATCTGTAACTAGACCTCCTGTATTTTATGGTTCAAATTTTGCTTACTGGAAGGCTAGGATGCACTACTTTCTGAGATCTTTGGATCATGATGTTTGGGTGTAACACCCTGAAAATCGGGGGGTCGAGTATAACTCAACTCCCGAGTTCCAGCGCCTCACTTATGCAACATAAATAATGCTGATTAAATGTTGTCTGTGTTAGAACAATAAACATGAGTAAGATTATACCAAAAATAGTAATTCATACTCCAGATCATTTGTATAAAGGCAAGTGGAAGACTGAACTACATATACATGCATGTAAAGAAACAAAAAATCATTTTTGTTCTCCAGAGTATGAATCTATCTGAGTTACCATATACATATGTTTGTTTGTGAAAAAATGTCAAAAAATAATCTAAGGAGTGATCCCTGCAAATCCCGTCAGTCTGGCAGCCTAGTCGAAGCCGCCATAGTACTACATATAAGAGAACTCCTCCTGGTCCTCGTCATAATCAGGCTCCGCCTCCTGAGTCGTCGGCTCGTCTAAACCTGAGACAGAGTCTGGTTGGTGTGTGCAACACCGTCCCGTAACGTGGGAGTGAGTAGCTAATTCAGTGGAACAATAAATCATAGGTTAACATGTTATCAATGTAGTCAAGCAGTAATGATAAAGCAATAAAATCAAACACTCCCAACTACTCTTATTAATGCAAGTATGGATGCAGGTATGATGGATGCCCTCACCACACCCTCCCTCGTGTGACACCATCTCACGTTCGCGGCATGCTTTCATCCCTCAGTGCTCCACATCTTCCAGGCACATGCAATGCATGGTGAGCATGATTATCGAGTTTTTAATTAGTCCATTTCAGACAGCAGGATTAGGAAACTAAGGTACCTCCATTGTTTCATTCCTAAACATGATCCATTCTAGGGTCGTCAGTCCTAGTTAATATCAGACGATGGTGTGTTTTCTATGTCACTGCAAAGGCTGTCAGGGCTGTTACGCACAAAGGTTACACCACTCCCCCATCACCTCTTAAACGATTCATCACAGTACAGAAACAGGCCTAGTTCATACTCTATATACCGCAGCAAACCCTAAGGCTCACTGCGATTTCAGAGTATACTCGAGGTCACTACAAAGGGCTGACAGGGCTGTCACGCACAAAGGTTGCACCACTCCCCCATCACCTTATCAATGTAGGCCGACAGTACGAATATAGTATCCCATACCACCATAATCGGCTCACGAGTCAGGTTACTCACTGGTCACTACGGGGAGGCACGTGGCCCCAGCGTAGGCCGACAGCTCGACTACGGTGTCCCATACCACCATGCCCGGCTCATGAGTCTTAGTGGATCGAGGTACCATAGTTAACGGGATTTGCACTGGTAAGTTTGGTACCCTAGGTTCAAGCATTAGCGACCGAACATGGTGAACATACATAAGACACACGGGTTACTTGACGTGCTCGGCTAGCTCGAGCGCACAATAAGTTGAACGATATGAAGTACAGAAGCACTTCGCGTGGCCAACCACTATCGCAAACCGAAGTACGACATGGGTTCGCCAAATACATCATGTGTGGCGAGATGAATCTCAACCACGATCTCAAGTCTGGTACCGAATGTCTGGACTATGGACATAGTCCCAAACTCAATCAATTCTCAACCAAGACATGTGGAGTAAAGCATGATAAACAAAGTAATTCAAGCACACTAGCAAGCATGTCATAAAGCATATTATAAAGCATGCTATGAAACAAGTTACAAAGCATGTTATAAAGCATGTTATAAAGCACTATACAAATAGGGATACAAACACATATATTTCATAGGTGAGTGGTTGGAGTAAACAACCACATGGAGGGAATCATACGTATATCTAAGGTAGTTGAGAACCCCATCTCAGCACCTACATAAGGTACTAACATCTAAGCACTTACACCCACAAGCAATTTCACAAACACTTAGAGTGCACTATTTCAACATACATGACGTATGTTAGTAAAATATGTATTAGGGCTGTCCTTTCACCAAACTAGTATTTTATCCGTATATATCATATTCACACAGCAAATAATCATGACAATTACATCTCCAAAATTTATACATATGCGGTATTTTCTAGAATACACAATTTCAACATACATAGTGTATACAAGCAAACATGTATTACGACGATTCCTTTCGCCAAACAGGTATTTTATCCATATACTATATAATCATACAACAATTAATCATGAAAAACGCATTTCCAAAATGTGTACGCATACGGTATTTCTACGTATACCTAGAGTATGTAAAATTCCATATTTTGCATCTTTAATCGAAACAGGAAACGGAAAGCACTTTGTACATGTGCAAATACATGCAGATCATAAATCTATCATTATCTGACATTGAAAGCGTTGAAAACCATAACCTATACACCTAAAGTCCTCACCTTACACCTTAGGATTGCAACGAATCAGCTCGGTTCGTTAGGCTTCTGTAACCGGCGATTTTGTAGCCTAAAGAGTGAAACCGGTTAGCCATTTCATAACCTATAACCTTCACACTCTTAAACAGATATAGGGTTAGGATTTCTTACCTTAAAACGAAGTCGGTATCGCCGGGAAAGAGGCAAGGAAGGGGTGGTGTAGTCCGTGTGATGATTGGGAACAGTAGGAGAGAGTTTCTCCCACAACTCACAAGCTTTCTCTCACTTTTCCTCTCTTCTCCTTAGGGTTTTATCCCAAATTCGTATGACTATGAGAGAGGCTACCCTAAGGTCCTTATATAGCCTAAAAACTCTCCGGAATAGACTTATGTTCAAGGTATACTTAAGTTATAAGCAAATCGACGTTAATTTAACTTAAAAGAGGGTTTCTGACGGCCCTCCTTGAGCCAAACATCGGACTTAAGCTCTCTAACCTTGGATCTACGTGGGGTTATGTTTTTGTCTTGGTCGGAATCCCAGATCACGCGTGGCAGACCATTTTCAGTTTAACGGTCAGTGAGCCTTGATCAGAAATTCTAAGTACATGTAAATGTTCCTGAAATTTTTCCTGATCCGAGGGTGTATTTGGGTCAGATTCTGACGGTCTGGTTGCTTATAAAATGTACGCAAGCAATACGTGCCAGATCACTATTCAAGATATTTATTTTGTAAAGAAAACAAGGGATTTCACACTCCCTCCCTCCGGGCTCGAGCGAACGGCCGTGGGACATCGTCTGAACTTGATTTCCAAGATGGTTGTCAAGTCCAGTGAGGCGGTCCTGATTTCTTAACTTCGTATTATTCGGACTCCCGATGTGCTTTCTAGACCTGATACGGAGTTTCAATTCATTCCCGAGAGCAGTCGGGTAATGAGTTTGATCCTAGACTTTAGGGTAACCTAGAGTCAATGATTTTGCAAGTTTTCGATCTTGCAGATCGTATTTAAAACGATCCCATCGGATTTCATGGCTAATCTAGTTTAGCACTTAGTTAACTTTGTTAAATTTCTAAAGGATTTAATCTTAAGTGATTTCTGGTCGAGGTGATACTCGAGCCCTTGTTCGGAAATTTACGGGTCGTTACATTGGGACATCATTGAAAACGGATATTTGCCCCCAACCGATCAACTAGTACTTGAAAATGGCACCACTATCTCCAAACCTAAATCCAAAGAGACGTGGACTGCATATGATAAAGAGAAATAGATTGCTGAAGTGAAAGCAATGAATGTCATTTATTGTGTTGTGTCCCAAGAAGTCTTTCATCAAATCAACATGTGTGGCACTTCTAAAGAAGCATGGGATTTGTTAGAAACAACCCATGAGGGAACAAACACAGTAAAAAGGTCCAAGCTGCAACTTCTAAAATCCTAATTCGAACATCTCAAAATGGAGGAACATGAGACATTCATGGAATTATTTACGAAACTAAACATCATTTGTAATTCCATGGGTGAATTAGGAGAAAAAATTCTGGCATCTAAAATCTGTAGGAAAATTTTAAGATCCCTACCGAAACTGTTCAACTCCAAAGTAATAACCATTGAAGAATGTTGAAACTTGGATGAAATGAAAGTAGAACTAGTAGGTTCCCTACAAAGATTTGAACTACACTTCAAACCAACCATCAAATCCAAAAGCAATGCCCTCAAAGCTGCAAAACATACCAACAGTAATGAGGAGGAGGAAAGTGAAAGGGAAAACAAATATGAGGAAGTGGCCCTCTTGGCTTAAAGGTTCAAAAAATTCTTCCATAAAAACCGTGGCCGACCATTCGAAGGGAAACAGTTTGACAACAAACGTTATACAAGTAAAACTATTAAAAAGTCCAAAGAGCCACAGTGTTACACGTGCCAAAAATTTGGTCACCTGTCCACTGAATGCCCCAACAGAAAAACCAAAGGAAAGGCTATGACAGCCACTTGGGATGATAGTGAAGAATCAAACTCGGACTTCAATGATTTAGAGAGTGATGGAGACCAGAAATCCTTGAAAATACTCATGGCCTCCACTCCTACAAACATTCCATTGATAACTGAGGAAATTGATGAACCACGAGTCCAAGGGACATTTCCATCAGATGAGGAAAAAGAAGAAAAAGAGGAAAAGAGAAGGATAATTTACAAGATGCCTATAATCAACTTTACATACATAGCATCAATATCCTTAAAAGGCTTGGGATGGATGAAAATAAAAATAAATTGCTGCAAATGGATCTAGATAGAACCTCGGAAATCAATACACACTTAATTAACGATCTTCAGCAGTACCACTCAGAGAATGATAGGTTAGAAAGAATCAACTCTTTTTTGAAATCTGAGACGATGAAACTAAACAAACAAATTGAGTCATTGAAAGATGTAAACATGCGTCTTAATAATGAAAATCACACACTTATTTTTTATGCAGAAAAATTCAAAAAATCTATTGAGCTTAGTTATAAATTCTCCCAAAGCAGTGAAAAATTAGAAAGACTCTTAGGGATGGGGAGACCATAAAAAGATAAGAGAGGACTGGGATATGAAAAATTCAAACCAAGCCTGACTCCTGCAGCACCAATGGTAGAAAAAAAATGCTACATCAGGAAGTAACACAAGGGCTACTCATATTTATCATTCATGTGGAGATTCAGACCATTATAAATTTGAATGTATTACCTTTGGGGGACTCAACCCAATTCTGGGTTAAACATTATTGGCAAATATAAACCAACCAGAAGAAATATCATGAGTTCACTAAGGTACATGGCAAAAGGAATCCATCCACCTCCACCTAAAATGACAAAAAAGGATGAAGTAACTCATAAGCCAAGTGGCTCAACTGAATCGAAAAACAAAGAAATTAATGAAATAAGGAAAAGTGATTCAGTCACCTAACATACTCAGACAAGTTCATAGTAAAGTAAAAGCAACATCTTCAAGGAAACTTATCACCAAATGGGTAGTGAAAGAAAAGAAAAATTGCTTAGTAACTCATTCAACTCAAAAAATAGGCAATAATGCTAAGTGGTACTTAGATAGCGGGTGCTCAAGACATGTCACGGGTGACAAAACTCTTCTCTCCAACTATTTAAATCTTGATGATGGGAAGGTCACCTTTGGTGATGGAAGCACCACTAAGGTATTAGGGCATAGGACTATCGTTGGATTAGAGATGCTAAAAAATGAGAATACTTTTTGTGTAGAAGGACTGACACACAACCTTCTAAGCATTTCTAAAATATGTGACAACAAGCATGTGGTAACATTCAACAAGCTAGAATGCGCAATCACGGACCTATCAGGAAAATCAGTTATGAAGGGTCTTCACACTAGCGATCACTACTATGTCGTCAAGAGAGACAGAGAAGTTGATCCATCTGCCTAATATCAATTGAGCATAGATAAATCAGTCCAGGTCATTGCATCTAGACCTGGATGGATGTAAGAAATGGTGCACCTTTCTGAGAATCATGACATATCTGAGGTTTCTATACCTCAAAATTTCTTTTTGACAATGAACATAACAAATGTTCATAATTTTGAGTTTCACAACTTTTTGTACGAAATTTTGTTGTGTTTATATGCTAATAAGAAAATAATTTATGATATGCATATATGAAAGATTTTCAAAGTACTAAGATTAATGTCATATTCTTCACTTCGATAAGTTAATCAATGAATCGAATGACTCTTTGACTTGTATAAATAGAACAGTTGTGAAAAACCCAAATCAAGTTGTCACTTCATCTTCCTCGCCATCTTCCTTGAATACCTTCGTAATGCTCATAGTCTTGCTGAACTCCAATGCTATTGAAAGACATGTACTTGTGCCTAAATAAACAAGAGGATCCATTCCACAAATTTATCCTCTTCTATCTGTGGTTCTTGTGCTCGTTTTTCTTCTTCTTCCTTCTCCAGCACAAATGGCTAAAGACAAGGATCCGATCTCTCCACAAGATGAGTCATCTAAACACAAGAAAAGTAAGAAGCACTCACCTGTCTCATCTTCATCTTCAGACATAGAACCAGTGGTAGAACAGGTTGTCCAAAGTAAGTGTATCGAACCCTTTGGGATTGTTAATCTCCTAGGAATGAATGTGTGGAACAATATCGTAAATTTGGGTGGGGAGTTTCAATATGACCTTATACATCAGTTTCTGAACTCGATTTACAATGTTAAGAATAACCCCCACTCATTTTGGTCACCGTCATGAACCAGACCAAACACATCACCCCTGTGTTGATCGGTCGTCAGGTAGGTGTGGAAGTTATTCGCATACCGGTAATTGAACGAATTATGAATGAGTTTGGAGTATGGGGAGAAGTTACTCGAGCCTTATGTAATGGTGCGACAATATCTAGAAATGCAAGAAATTTCCTCCATGTCAGGCATCTCAAACCTACTTATAAAATACTTTACAACATCTTTAGCGCAAATGTCTACCCCTGTGAAGTTTTTGGCAACAAGCTCTCTCCCTACATTCTTAACGTCCTATATGATGTTCACCAAGGGATTCAAGTGTGTCTACCCACTTTTCTCCTACAACAGTTGATTCTTGTTGTTACAGGAGAACATCTCACTACACTTCCATTCCCATGTCTTATGTCCAAGCTCTCCCTGCTTGTTGGATTGCCACTGGCAAATGATTCCCCGTACCCTTGTGCCTGGTTCAATTACGAAATCATTTGCAACCTGAATATAACTGACAACGTTTTTCGTGGCCATCCAACTGGTCAGATCTCAGGCGAGGGAAATCTGGTGCACACCTCCAACTCTGTCAATATAAACAAGACGTTCAGAGAAAATGATCTCGTGCGACATCTCCTCAATGGGCAATCACACATAACAGAGCGTCTTGACACCTATGAAGCCCGTCTCTCAGAAATAGAGCAGATGTTGATGGTTCTGCAACATACGACACAACAAATTCTGGATTCACTACCCTATCGCCATGCAGACACAAGCTTTCATGATTCGTAGGAGGTTTTCTTTTCCCTCATCACGTACACTGGATTATCTATAGAGAACTTAGGGCATGGATATCTTTTTAGGTGCCCTAAGTATATACATGTATGTATGTGATGACCTACTGACCTAAATAGATTAACATTTTGTGTGTTGTGCCCTTGGAAGGGCTAAATATTGAATATCTCTGGTTATGCCCCTGAATGGGCAAAGTATTTTGGGAATTTTGATGTGCCCATGGATGGGCTAGATGTTCCATTTTGATGATTTAAACAGCTTTTAACTATCAAGCTTGGGCAGTTCTTTTGAATTCCCGTCGAATGGATGCTTTTATTTCTAAGCTTTATTTTATAATGTATCATATACTCATGAAAATGTTTAATTCTGAGTGTTCATTGATGATTTCAGTACCTTAAATTCAAATGCAAATGTGCTCTTCGGAATGTTGAATATTCTGTTATCTATTTATGCGCTTTTGGAGATATAATTACATGGTTTAAACTGATATTTGTTGGCTTTATGCATTTTGGAGATATAATTACTTTGATTCTCCCATGTTCTCAAGTTCAAACTTCAGTCAAATCTGATATTGGTACATACTAACCTTTGCCAATGACTGACAAAAAGATGGAGAGCAAATCCCACCATGAGAACAATTGTGTGTATGGATTGTATGCATGGTGATGCAGGTGATAGGGGGAGCAGCTGCACGAAGATAGGAGGAGCAGCTACATAAAGTTTCAATTGTGTGTATGAACTCAAATAGCTTATTTGTAAAATTGTGTAAAGTTCATGTACACACAATTTAAGGTGTTGTTCTAAGTATTGTTTTAGGTGTTTTGTGCTTTGTCACGTAATTGACAAAGGGGGAGATTGAAAGTACCCTGTCTTGTCAATTAGCGTGAAGGCTGAGTCGGTAAGTCCGGTGTGCCCCATATGAAGATTGATCAAGCCATTGCCTCAACTGGATGTGTGTTCCAAACTCGTCATACCTAAATTAGCCTCACATTCCAAATCCCAAAACACCCAGTTAAACAAAAGCCTTAAAAGAATTAGATCAACATAGGATGAAAAAGTCTGAAAACTTAAGTTTTAAACAGAAAAATTTTCTAAGTTTTCTAGATAAATTCGATGATATCGAGTCTGTGTTAATGTCATTGAGCACTCCTGTTTGATGACATCGACTTGTACTTGATGACATTGAATTAGACCGATTTATGTCCAACAACTACAAAGTATTTTGGACAAAATGTTCGATAAATCGAAAGTATCTTCGATAACATCGAATTTTAAATCTCGATGACATCGAAGGTTAGTCGATGATATCGAAAGACTTTGAGTATTGTACATTGAACTTCCTTGAAAAACATTCTGACATTACTCAAGGAATCAAATCATCCTCGATGATATTGAACTCAGTCAGATTCTGACAATTTTATTCTCGTTGGAACTTTTTAGCTATATAAGGAGAGCTTGTTCTTAGTTGCTAGATAGAACAAAATAGAGAGAGATTTGAGAGAGTAATTGCATATCACCTACCCTAAGCTCATTTTCTCATGGCAGTCCATTCTTACAATCCACCCTCATCATTGATATTCAATAGACTTGATTGAAGAATGAACTTCCCCATTCAAGGATCATCCAGCTACTATCTTAATGGAAAATCATTGAGATGGGATACCTTGAATGCTTGAAAGCTTGGAATAGCTCCATCGCTAAAATAGGAAAACATTTATTAAAGTAGAATTCTAACATAACCTTGACCCAACCTGTCGCCTTTGTTAGAACATCATCAAGTGTTGCGAATCAAGAGGCTGAAGAATCTTCATCATCAAGGAGGAGATCTTCATCAACATGCTTAACGGGGCTCATCTACTTATCTGTATGTCATTAGAGTCCAGAGACCCTGTTGATCATTCCTTTGTGTAGGATTGGTTCACAGGCGCTTCTCACCCCTTCAAGTCCTCATAGGAGGCCTCCAACGGGAGAGTACGTTTGAGTGCTGTGTGTTGACCTTTGCTCTTGTGTAGGGAATAAACTTAGGTCCTTAATGTAGGCCCTTGACCTATGTTGTCTAAAACCTAAGTTTCAAGTGTGGATCCTTTACTCTTGTGTAGGGCATAAAACCTAGGTTCCAAGTGTGGATCCTTTGTTCTTGTGTAGGGCATAAAACTTAGGTGTTTTGTGTTGACCTTTGCTCTTGTGTAGGGCATAAACTTGTGTCTTGTGTAGGCACATCTTAGGTATCTTGTGTAGGTCCTAGAGTCAACCTTGTGTAGGTTGTAATGGTTTGAGGTGAACCTTATTTGAAACCTTCTTTAGTGAAATCTGGTACACTCATGGGATGAGTGTCTCCGCTAGAAGTGGAGTAGGCACATAGATTAATCACTATAAACGACTGTGTTTGGGATTGAAATTTGTTTGAAATTACATGAAAACATGATAACTTGATTGCTTGTAACTGCTAAGAATCTCATCCCACACACACTGTCACAAAGCTCATCTATCGTAGACTAATTACTGAATCTTATTTGAATATTGACTAGTCATGTGATTGGATCCTCTATTTGGCTTAGAAGCCATTAGAGTTAAAATGAGTTTATCTTGATACCCCCCCACCCTCTAGGACACTTTGACCTATTCTCACTTCAACTAAAGCGGTCCTTACTGCAATTTCGGTTTTATGTTCAAGACCCCATCGAGAAGGATTGGCATATTTCGGTGAGGACGAAACCTAGAGACTTATTGGAGATGCATGGGGAAGAGTCTGTATATGATGTTGATATATACTTAGGGAGCTCACCTGTAACATCCCGGATTTTTGCCAACCTGGGATTAGATGTCCTTAGGCGATGGGTTGCTCCTAACACCTTATTATTTCGTCAGAACTGAACCCCACAGTCTAAAATCGCTTCTGAACCCATTTCCTTCACAAATCCCACCCTTCTCTACCTTGTGCTTTCAATTTTCAAAGCACTTTCGCCCTAGACACTATCTTAAACTAGCTAAGTAGTAAAACTTGGATCACTTTATCTACAAACTGCAAAGGCCTAAGTACCATCTCAACCAGAAAACAATTAGGATTAAATCCTTTAGAAATTTAACAAAGTTAACTAAGTGTAAAACTCGATTAGCCATGAAATCCGTTGGGATCGCTTTAAATACGATCTGCAAGACCCAAAACTTGCAAAATCAGTGACTCTAGGTTTCCGTAAAGTTTAGAACCAAACTCATTTCCCGTCTGCTCTCGGGAATGAAACGAAACTTCGTATTAAGTCTAGACCGCACATCGGGAGTCCGATTAACACGAAGCTAAGGAACTAGGACCGCCTCACTGGGCTTGACAATCATCTCAAAAATCAGATCCAGCCGATGTCCCACGGCCATTTGTTTCAATCCGGAGCGAGGGAGTGTGAAAAACACTATTCCCTTTGAAATTAAAATATCTGGAATAGTGATCTGGCACCATTCGCTTACGCATCAGTATTAAGCAACCAGACCGTCAGAATCAAACCAAATTACACCCTCGGATCAGGAAAAATTTCAAGAACATTTACATGTACTTGGAATTTCGGATCGTGGCCCACTGACCGTTGAACTGAAAGTGGCCCGCCACGTGCGATCTGGGAATCCGATCGAGTCGAAAACGTAATCCCTCATAGATCCATGTGTGGTGAGCTTAAGTCTGACGTTTGGCTCAAGGAGGGCCACCAGAACCTCTCTTTTGAGCTGGAAAAGTAACGAAATACCTATATTAGTAGTAACCTTTGAACAGGAGTCTATTTCGGTGAGTTTTGAGACTATATAAGGACCTTAAACCCTCTCTCATGGCAGCCATACGAATTTGGATTTGAGAGAGGGAAAAGAGAGAGAAAGTGAGGGAGAAGTGGGAGAATCTCCCTGCCGTCGTTCCCTGCCACCACACGGGCTGCACCATCCTTTTCTCATCGCTTTCCCGGCGATTCCAGCCCCGTTTCTAGGTAAGAAACCCTAACCCTAATCTGATTTGGGGCTTGGGTGGTTGTAGGTTATGAGATAGCTAACCTATTTCGTTCTCTAGGTTGCCAAACTCCCGTATACGGAAGCTTGGCAAACCTATCAACTCCGTTACGATTCTACGACAAAAGGTGAGGACTTTAAGTGTATAAGTTACGGTTTTCAACGCTTTCAATGTCAGATAATGATAGATTCATGATCTGCATGCAAATGCATATGTACAAAGTGCTTTCCGTTTCCTGTTTCGATTAGCGGTGTAGAATATGGAATTTCACATACTCTAGATATACGTAGAAATACCGTATACGTATTTTTGTTGGGAAAATGTTTAACATGTTTATTTAATGTTTGATTATATCATATGTGGATAAAATACTAGTTTGGCGAAAAGAATCGCACAAATACATGTTCATGTGTAAATGTCATGTATGTTGAAATTGCGTATTTTAGAAATACCGCATATGTGCGGATTTTGGAAATATAATTGTCATGATTATTTGTAGTATGATTATGGTATACATGGATAAAATACTCGTTTGGCTAAAGGGTAACCCTAATACATGTTTTACTAACATACACCATGTATGTTGTAATAGTGTATTCTAAGTGTTTGTGGAAATGGCTGAATGAGTATAGAATTTTCATTTGTGCTCGCCATGACTAATTGTCATGGATTCATGATTGATGTATGGGCGATACCCCCTTTGACGAAAGGATTTGCCCTAAGTCACGCCACGGCCAATATACACTATATGTGCTAAATGTGTGGCCCAAGTGTTTGTGGAAATGACTGAATGAATATGGAACTTGGATTCCTGCTTGCCATGACTATCCGTCGTGGGTGTACGCGTGTTATGATTGGGGCAACTCCCTAGTGAAAGGATTTGGCCTAATGCCTATGTGATCGACATATGTCGTGTATGTTGATGTATGTTTGTTTAAGTGTTTCTTGAAATGTCTGAATGAGTAGTAGTTAGCAAATTGTAAAGTATAAGGGTGTTGAGATATGATTCTCAACCTCTTTTAACTATGTGTATGATCTCCTTTGATAGTTGTGTGATTAGGAATTGAACATGTACAAACTCATGCTTGTGTTGTGATTCATAACATGCTCAACTGCTTTATGATTTTAACTATGTAATGCATATGTTTAAATTTATATTTACGTTGTATGATCCGTCATGGGTGATGGGGGAGCGGAGCAACGAGTGCGTGCAACAGCCCTGGCAGCCCTAAACGGATAATACCAGACTGATTGTATGATTTGAATCCTGATCTATTACTGCTTTATATCTCTGTAATTGATTGTGTTTGGGGCTATGATTATAGTCCAGGCAATCGGTAACGAGATTGAACTCGTGGCTGAGATTCATTTGCCACGTGGGATGTGTTCGACGAACTCGAGTCGTGCGTTGCCTGTCGGCAGTGGCTAGGCCACACGAAGTTGTTTATGCACTTTATGTCGTGCAGCTCAACGGGCGATCGTGCTAGTCGAGCTCATCAAGTAACCCGATCTGCCTTATGCATGTTCACCCTGTTTGGTCGCTACTGCTTGAACCTAGGGTACCAAACTTACCAGTGGCGATCCCCGTTTAACCATGGTACCTAGATCCGCTAAGTCGCATGAGCCGGGCATGGTGGTATGGGACACCGTGGTCGAGCTGTCGGCCTACGCTGGGGCCATGTGCCTCCCCGTAGTGACCATTGCGCAATCAACTCGTGAGCCGAATATGGTGGTATGGGACACTGTATTCGATCTGTCGATACTTCGGCGAGAGCCGAGTACGGTGAGATCTGTGCTCGTGCTGACGGGCGACGAGTCCTCCGTGGTATCATCGAGTACACTCCAAGGGTCTGTGATTGGCGACGAGTCTTTCACAGCAACTAGAGTGTGAGTTGAGCCGAGTACGGTGAGACCTGTACTTGAGCTGACGGCTAGTGATTGAGCCGAGTACGGTGAGACCTGTACTCGAGCTGACGGCCAGCAATTGAGCCGCATACGGTGAGATCTGTATCTGCGCTGACGGGTGACGAACCCTTTGCGATGCCTTCACTACGCTTCTCAAACTATAATATCGTATGAGAATAACTAGGATTGACGACCCTAGAATGGATCATGTTTGGGAATGATACAAGGGAGGTACCTTAGTTTCCCAATACTGCTGTTTGAAATGGACTAATAAAACTTGGTAATCATGAGCATCATCGCACCGCATGTGCTTTGTAGATGTGGCGCACTGAGGGAGTAAGCATTCGCGAACGTAAGATGATGTCGCTTGAGGGTGGTTTGGCAAGGGCATACAGCATCATGTCATTTCATTCTTGCATTTAATAAGAGTAGTTAGAATTGTTTGATTTGTAATGCTTTATCATTACTGCTTGATTGAATTGATAACATGTTAACCTATATGCTTTACTGTTCCACTGAGTTGATCACTCACTCCCACGTTACGGGACGGTG
Source organism: Magnolia officinalis (assembly GCA_021015155.1). Classification (NCBI taxonomy): domain Eukaryota; kingdom Viridiplantae; phylum Streptophyta; class Magnoliopsida; order Magnoliales; family Magnoliaceae; genus Magnolia; species Magnolia officinalis. Next base: position 39,022,341 of record JAJHSJ010000007.1, read on the forward strand.
TTCCGAACACCCACCAGATTTGTTGAGTTTCAGGTGATGACGATGCTTATGAAGCAGAGCCGGACTTCTATGATGTGGAGGAGGAGTTCTCCTACATGTAACTTTCTGACAGGCCAATGAAGACCTGGTATTGTATTGACGGGGTTATGGTTCTTGGGATAGAAGGCATTACACTTTCTCACATTTGGTAAATTTTAGAACTGCACTTGTATTTATTTAACCTGGTAATGTTATCACACTCTGGAGACTCATCATAAGTTATATAATTTATCTATCTATCACAGTCTTCCGCTTGCAAACTTAACTGTCTCTGGAGTATGATATGCTGTTTTGGCTTAATCTCACTCATGTTCAATGCACGAATACAGTTAACATTCAATCATCATTCATTTTGTTGCATAAGTGATGTTCTGGAACTCGGGAGTTGAGTTTATGCTCGACCCCCGATTTTCAGGGCGTTACAAGATGGTATCAGAGCATGATTTTGATTAAACCGGACCTGGGTTATGGTCACACTACGCACTCTGACGCACTCTGACTTAGGAGGGAGCGACGAAACGTAGAAACTAACTTAGGATTTTTCAAATTCGCCGAACGGCGAAACCAACCGAAATCGACCGTTGAGATTGGGCCGTACACACCCATGATCAAGCGAAACAATCCCGAATCACTTCTAGGCCATCAGTCGATGGGTTTGAGTCATTCCTTAGAGACGAATGTCCTTAGATTGTGGGTCAACCACAACACCAAAGCCTAAAACCCCTTTTTTACCCAATTTCTTCAAAATCTCTCCTTGCACCACTTCATTCTTTAATTTTTTCTAAATCCTATCATACCAAATATAAATTCTAACGTATAAATGACGAAGAATAACACCTAAACAAAAATTTACTATAAGTAGTAAATATATGTATAAATTGGACTTTTGACCATTCAAACTTTGGAATCTAACCAAGTAAATGGGTTAGTTGGATAGATTAGCTCCTCCTACCCCAAAATCATATGTCACACGATATATAAAATCATTCTAGTTTGTAATTGGCCCCGAAAATGCCTCAACTGGAGTCGGGGGCCTCCCCACTTAAATTTACTAAGATCCAGGGTCGAACCCGGGTGCATTTGGCACCTTGGGACCAAGGAGAACACACCCCACCTGCGGCGGCAGCCCACCGGCCACTTTGGGCGGGGGTGGAACCTCCACTCTGGAGGTGGACCTCCGCCAAACTTGGCCGTACGGGTCGGGCCGGGTCTGGTCTTGGTCGGCCTGACCTCCCCTACCCCCTGGCACGTGCAGTTTTGGCTGGGGTTTGGGATTTTTAGGTCTGGAGCTCCCCTCTCTCTCACATCACCCTTCCAAGCCCCCCAACTTGTTGTTTCTCTCTCCAATCTCCCTCTCAATCCTACATTCCACCTTTTTCGACCACCATCCATCATTCCACAATGTTTACAGTAATACCTACCTCCTCCCTCTTCATTCTCTCTCAATTGAGCTCCTACACCCCCCATTTGAGGCTCATTTTCCAAAGCCTATACCAATAATTTTGATCCCCACCCACCCTCCTACCAACCATGTCACTCCCAATCCGAGGTAGGATTAGCAATACAGTCCCATTTTAATACGACTTAAGACCACTGGCCAAATAGTGTTGAAGTGATAGAGTCCCTTGATATACATTAACCTACCGCACTCTGATAGCTTAAGCTTTTTGAGTAAATGGTTGTTTGACAAATAGACCCTCGGAGTTTTGGACCTAGAGCAGTGCTTCAACAGACCTGACAGTATAAGAAATCCAACCAATTAAGAACGTGAACTCTAGAACCCCCCTTGTGGTTGGTTTGAGCATGTGTGACATGCTCGAGCGTAGCTACATTCATGTTCAGGCAACTCAAATTCCAAACAAACAAACAAACAATTTTCCTTTATTTAAAATGGTATGAAATCATCTAGTGTAGAAGCATAGGCTTTGGATTACAACTAGGGGATTATGCTACACATACGTTGCGACTAGGCACTAAAGAATGTAAAAGGTTCATTATGCTAAGATAATTGAAAAAAATAATAATAATAAATAAATAAATAAATAAATTTCGTTTGTGGGCTTGATTAGGTTGGAGCGAGACCCCGTTCCGTTGTTGAATCCCCTTAATACTTTAGGCTTCCTTAGTAACTCTTAGGGAGCTTGTTTGACGTAGAAACTATTCACGATTAGAGAATTAATGTTAGGTCAAATCAATACGACCCTTAGAATTGCCTTCTCAAGGACTTAGTACAATCGGGAACACGGAGTAGAGAAACTATCCATAAGCGAGGTATTCGCGGTCTGAATCGAATTCTCAATTCTGGTAGTGACCAATGAACCCTATGCTCTGATCAAGCAGAAGGTCGGAATCGACTAGGATTAAGAATTGATATAGCAACTTTCTGTTCCGGCTAGGCAGGAGGTCCATGTATCCGACTCAGACCAACTACACAACATTCCTTCTGTGTTGGCCGAACCACTTGCAACCAAAAGTTTATAACTTCGTCTTTGAAAGGTATTAGGAGTATATAGCCAATAGCGACTTTGACTTTTAGGCCCAAGGAATTACCCAAATGGGCGACAAATAGTTAGGAATTAGGTCCCAAATTACATGCCATGTCGGCATACATTTTATCCATATGAATGAAGAAAGATAACCTGCCTGTTAAGCTAGGCATGAATAAATAGGATAAGTCTGGGCCGGGATAAAACCCCTTGGTAGAATTAGGCATCTTGCCTCAAACTCACACCCATCCGTGATAGCTCTTTTCTATAATCCTAGGTACCAATACTGATGTAGTGGGAGACCGCATTTCCTTTCATGTCAAGGATAAGACTTAAATTACACCTTGTTCCGTCATACGGATCAGGACATAGCTCTTGAGCCTTGAGGGTGAAAATAAAATTTTAAGGGGGGTAGAACATTATGAGTCCAATCTAGTTAAGTCACCTAATACACCTCTTTGATCTGGTGGCGCAGCGGAAACGCGGTGGACCCTACCCCACTGGCCCAGGATCGAAACGGTGCTCGTTGAATACGAACATTATAGAAGCCCTAGCCTGCCCTACTATGAGAAACCGTTTTAGGATGATCTAGTAAGATTTGATTTACCATTTCCTTGGACATAGATGATAACGAGGACTCTCTTAAACTAAGACCTAAAGGGCAACCTTAGAATGAACAATTTGAGCCTTTCAATGATGGACATTCCCTACTCTTAGAGAGTGATCAGACTACAGAGTTACTGAAGTATACAACTGCGAAGTTTTCGCGGCTTGACCCAATTCCCAATCCTGGGTGACTACCGATGGACTCTCTGCTGACGAGCGGATGACCAGGATCCACCAGGATTCGGAAGCGGTACACTGAGCTTTCTACCCTGGCCCGGTTGATGATCGATGTATCAGGATTAAGCCCACCATAAACGTCTCTCCGTGTTGGTCAAACAATGAGAACAACTATCTTACTCTAGATAATTGGGATTTGTCGTCGAGACTCCAAATAAGTAAATAAATAAATGGTAGCAAACCATCAGGGTAAGAGAAATGGATAAAGAATTAAGTTTTAAGGGGGGTAGACTAAAATGAACCAGCTGGTATATACCCTACCACGCGTGAAAACTTGGAATCAATAATTCTTAGGCGAATGAAATAATAGAAATCTTCCCTTATTACCCATAGCCAATTTCGGGGACGAAATTTTGTTTTAAGGGGGGTAGATTGTAACATCCCGGATTTTTGCCAACCTGGGATTAGATGTCCTTAGGCGATGGGTTGCTCCTAACACCTTATTATTTCGTCAGAACTGAACCCCACAGTCTAAAATCGCTTCTGAACCCATTTCCTTCACAAATCCCACCCTTCTCTACCTTGTGCTTTCAATTTTCAAAGCACTTTCGCCCTAGACACTATCTTAAACTAGCTAAGTAGTAAAACTTGGATCACTTTATCTACAAACTGCAAAGGCCTAAGTACCATCTCAACCAGAAAACAATTAGGATTAAATCCTTTAGAAATTTAACAAAGTTAACTAAGTGCAAAACTCGATTAGCCATGAAATCCGTTGGGATCGCTTTAAATACGATCTGCAAGACCCAAAACTTGCAAAATCAGTGACTCTAGGTTTCCGTAAAGTTTAGAACCAAACTCATTTCCCGTCTGCTCTCGGGAATGAAACGAAACTTCGTATTAAGTCTAGACCGCACATCGGGAGTCCGATTAACACGAAGCTAAGGAACTAGGACCGCCTCACTGGGCTTGATAATCATCTCAAAAATCAGATCCAGCCGATGTCCCACGGCCATTCGTTTCGATCCGGAGTGAGGGAGTGTGAAAAACACTATTCCCTTTGAAATTAAAATATCTGGAATAGTGATCTGGCACCATTCGCTTACGCATCAGTATTAAGCAACCAGACCGTCAGAATCAGACCAAATTACACCCTCGGATCAGGAAAAATTTCAGAACATTTACATGTACTTGGAATTTCGGATCGTGGCCCACTGACCGTTGAACTGAAAGTGGCCCGCCACGTGCGATCTGGGAATCCGATCGAGTCGAAAACGTAATCCCTCATAGATCCATGTGTGGTGAGCTTAAGTCTGACGTTTGGCTCAAGGAGGGCCACCAGAACCTCTCTTTTGAGCTGGAAAAGTAACGAAATACCTATATTAGTAGTAACCTTTGAACAGGAGTCTATTTCGGTGAGTTTTGAGACTATATAAGGACCTTAAACCCTCTCTCATGGCAGCCATACGAATTTGGATTTGAGAGAGGGAAAAGAGAGAGAAAGTGAGGGAGAAGTGGGAGAATCTCCCTGCTGTCGTTCCCTGCCACCACACGGGCTGCACCATCCTTTTCTCATCGCTTTTCCGGTGATTCCAGCCCCGTTTCTAGGTAAGAAACCCTAACCCTAATCTGATTTGGGGCTTGGGTGGTTGTAGGTTATGAGATAGCTAACCTATTTCGTTCTCTAGGTTGCCAAACTCCCGTATACGGAAGCTTGGCAAACCTATCAACTCCGTTACGATTCTACGACAAAAGGTGAGGACTTTAAGTGTATAAGTTACGGTTTTCAACGCTTTCAATGTCAGATAATGATAGATTCATGATCTGCATGCAAATGCACATGTACAAAGTGCTTTCCGTTTCCTGTTTCGATTAGCGTTGTAGAATATGGAATTTCACATACTCTAGATATACGTAGAAATACCGTATACGTATTTTTTTGGGAAAATGTTTGACATGTTTATTTAATGTTTGATTATATCATATGTGGATAAAATACTAGTTTGGCGAAAAGAATCGCACAAATACATGTTCATGTGTAAATGTCATGTATGTTGAAATTGCGTATTTTAGAAATACCGCATATGTGCGGATTTTGGAAATATAATTGTCATGATTATTTGTAGTATGATTATGGTATACATGGATAAAATACTCGTTTGGCTAAAGGATAACCCTAATACATGTTTTACTAACATACACCATGTATGTTGTAATAGTGTATTCTAAGTGTTTGTGGAAATGGCTGAATGAGTATAGAATTCTCATTTGTGCTCGCCATGACTAATTGTCATGGATTCATGATTGATGTATGGGCGATACCCCCTTTGACGAAAGGATTTGCCCTAAGTCACGCCACGGCCAATATACACTATATGTGCTAAATGTGTGGCCCAAGTGTTTGTGGAAATGACTGAATGAATATGGAACTTGGATTCCTGCTTGCCATGACTATCCGTCGTGGGTGTACGCGTGTTATGATTGGGGCAACTCCCTAGTGAAAGGATTTGGCCTAATGCCTATGTGATCGACATATGTCGTGTATGTTGATGTATGTTTGTTTAAGTGTTTCTTGAAATGTCTGAATGAGTAGTAGTTAGCAAATTGTAAAGTATAAGGGTGTTGAGATATGATTCTCAACCTCTTTTAACTATGTGTATGATCTCCTTTGATAGTTGTGTGATTAGGAATTGAACATGTACAAACTCATGCTTGTGTTGTGATTCATAACATGCTCAACTGCTTTATGATTTTAACTATGTAATGCATATGTTTAAATTTATATTTACGTTGTATGATCCGTCATGGGTGATGGGGGAGCGGAGCAACGAGTGCGTGCAACAGCCCTGGCAGCCCTAAACGGATAATACCAGACTGATTGTATGATTTGAATCCTGATCTATTACTGCTTTATATCTCTGTAATTGATTGTGTTTGGGGCTATGATTATAGTCCAGGCAATCGGTAACGAGATTGAACTCGTGGCTGAGATTCATTTGCTACGTGGGATGTGTTCGACGAACTCGAGTCGTGCGTTGCCTGTCGGCAGTGGCTAGGCCACACGAAGTTGTTTATGCACTTTATGTCGTGCAGCTCAACGGGCGATCGTGCTAGTCGAGCTCATCAAGTAACCCGATCTGCCTTATGCATGTTCACCCTGTTTGGTCGCTACTGCTTGAACCTAGGGTACCAAACTTACCAGTGGCGATCCCCGTTTAACCATGGTACCTAGATCCGCTAAGTCGCATGAGCCGGGCATGGTGGTATGGGACACCGTGGTCGAGCTGTCGGCCAACGCTGGGGCCATGTGCCTCCCCGTAGTGACCATTGCGCAATCAACTCGTGAGCCGAATATGGTGGTATGGGACACTGTATTCGATCTGTCGATACTTCGGCGAGAGCCGAGTACGGTGAGATCTGTGCTCGTGCTGACGGGCGACGAGTCCTCCGTGGTATCATCGAGTACACTCCAAGGGTCTGTGATTGGCGACGAGTCTTTCACAGCAACTAGAGTGTGAGTTGAGCCGAGTACGGTGAGACCTGTACTTGAGCTGACGGCTAGTGATTGAGCCGAGTACGGTGAGACCTGTACTCGAGCTGACGGCCAGCAATTGAGCCGCATACGGTGAGATCTGTATCTGCGCTGACGGGTGACGAACCCTTTGCGATGCCTTCACTACGCTTCTCAAACTATAATATCGTATGAGAATAACTAGGATTGACGACCCTAGAATGGATCATGTTTGGGAATGATACAAGGGAGGTACCTTAGTTTCCCAATACTGCTGTTTGAAATGGACTAATAAAAACTTGGTAATCATGAGCATCATCGCACCGCATGTGCTTTGTAGATGTGGCGCACTGAGGGAGTAAGCATTCGCGAACGTAAGATGATGTCGCTTGAGGGTGGTTTGGCAAGGGCATACAGCATCATGTCATTTCATTCTTGCATTTAATAAGAGTAGTTAGAATTGTTTGATTTGTAATGCTTTATCATTACTGCTTGATTGAATTGATAACATGTTAACCTATATGCTTTACTGTTCCACTGAGTTGATCACTCACTCCCACGTTACGGGACGGTGTTCCGAACACCCACCAGATTTGTTGAGTTTCAGGCGATGGCGATGCTTATGAAGCAGAGCCGGACTTCTATGATGTGGAGGAGGAGTTCTCCTACATGTAACTTTCTGACAGGCCAATGAAGACCTGGTATTGTATTGACGGGGTTATGGTTCTTGGGATAGAAGGCATTATACTTTCTCACATTTGGTAAATTTTAGAACTGCACTTGTATTTATTTAACCTGGTAATGTTATCACACTCTGGAGACTCATCATAAGTTATATAATTTATCTATCTATCACAGTCTTCCGCTTGCAAACTTAACTGTCTCTGGAGTATGATATGCTGTTTTGGCTTAATCTCACTCATGTTCAATGCACGAATACAGTTAACATTCAATCATCATTCGTTTTGTTGCATAAGTGATGTTCTGGAACTCGGGAGTTGAGTTTATGCTCGACCCCCGATTTTCAGGGCGTTACATCACCCTATGATGATCAGTGTTTTGAGGACCCAAATGACGACATTGTTAATTGGGAAAGTATAGATGTCGATGGTACAACAATTATCACATATTTACCACCCACCCACCCACCGATGGTAGAGAACCAAATAGATGACACTAAGTTATCTCTTCCCGATAAAGACGATATTTTGTACAATAATTGATTTCTTATATACCATATTGTCTGAATATATGATATAGAAATTAAAATGCAACTGTTCACAAATCAAGCTATTCATTTTATGGATTTCTATGGCTGATATATCATGAACTAAATAAGGAATATTTGACTATCAATTTGTCATATTGCTAGACATATGCAAATGTTAGACATGAAGCCTACTCGTACTAGACGCATGGCTAGGTGATTGATAAGCCTTATGACTGGTGGCACCAGTTAGCCTCAGTTACCCCAGACTAATGTGGGACCTTTCCAGCCTCAGCGTTCACATGCTATAGCGGATCCCTCCCAGCCTCAATTGCCCCGGGCTATAGCGGGTCCCTCCCAGTCTCAACCTTCCCTGGCTACATCATGTCCTGTCTAGCCTCTAATGCATGAGTCTATGCAGGTCCTTCCTAGCCCCAGCTTCCCTAGGCTACATTAGGTCCCTCCCAAACTATGTCTCAGGATCCACACCGAGTAGTTGATTCCGTAGAGGAGGCTTTTAGTGGTATGTTATGCATCAGTTATAATATCCTTGAAAATTCCATATATTTTATGTTAAGGAACTATACGGGTCTGCATATTATTGTTGTGGCATTCTTTCAACAGATTTGATGTCCATGAAGAGAAAGACTCGAGGCCCCACACGATGCTATGAAGATTGGAAGATGCGTGAAGGGAAATGTATTTTTATTACCATCAACAATCTAGGGCAGCCTGTTGGTGACAATGTTAACAAGATGACAAACTTTTTGAGGACTATAACACGTAATGAGGATTACGCACCCCTTACATTTTCTGATTGGAGGGTAGCGCCAGACGAGAAGAATGATGATATGTGGAAACTTTTCATGGTAATAGTGACTTTGTTTTATTATTTTTATTATTTATTTTTTGTTTATTATGTGATTGTCTACTTTCAACATGTGATGCAATCCATGTTTCAGTTCGACACACACATTAGGTCTTAGTGTTAAAGTCGATTAGTTAAAAAACTAGAGGGACTGGAAGAGCAATCTGAAGAAACTCCACTACTTGCATCATCAGAATGATGAGGTGCGGCTCACGGACCTTAATGAGCATGTCGATAAGGATCAGTGGAAGGCCCTCATTGAGTTTTGGAACTCTGAAGAGGGAAAGGATTCGATGAGTAGCTATTGAATGCTTCACGTTCTGAAATTACACAACCATCTTTTGTTGATGTTTTGTAATTTACTTTATCAATGGGTCACATTATAGGCCCGTAATAAATACGGAAAATCAAAGAAAACAACAGATTGGCCACGTTGCAGGCACGAAGAGCTTTGCTCGTACACGTGAGGAAGAGGTAACTTTTATTAATCACCTACTCCTTTAATGTGAGTCTATTTCTAATATATAACTTATTTAAATAATGATAGAGAAAAAAGAGGGGCCAATGGGAAGGATTTGACCTGGGTATGTTCATATTGACTTATACATGCAAGAATAGGATGCATGTGGATGAGGCCTCATCAAGAGCAATGGTATTGTACGTGTATCTTCTTGTTTTATATAATTTTTTTTTTTTTTAATTCTCTCATATGGTATGTACATGTAGATGTATGTAAATGCATATATTTGTTTTGTTTAATCCTTTTTTATAGCAAGCAATAGATCAACCTATTACTTTTAGCATTATTCAATCTAAACTAGTGATTTTTAATTGTAGGAACAAATAAATGAACGAATATCGCAGTGGCTTGAGGCTTCTCAGAATAGCACTGTGATGAAATATGTATTCTCTGAAGTCATGAGTGACGATTGACATGACCGTGTCTGCACTTATGGGTCAGGTCCCTCTACATCTGATATATGGGGCACAACACCTAGCCATGTTGAGTCCCAAAGGATGGCCTTCGCTGTTCAGAGGAGAGATGAATAATACAAGGGATTGTAGGCTAAAATATCTTCCCTAAGAGAAACTATGTCTGAAAGAGATACTGAAATATCTTCCCTAAGAGAAAATATGTCTGAAAGAGATACTGAAATATCTTCCCTAAGAGAAACTATGTCTGAAAGAGATACTGAAATATCTTCCCTAAGAGAAACTATGTCTGAAAGAGATACTGAAATATCTTCCCTAAGAGAAACTATAGTTGAAATGCCATCCTTGAAAGAAACTATGGCGACACTGATTGTAACACCCTGAACTTTTCAATACCCCAGTATTGAAAGTTCTTGAGTGTTACCATGAAATTTAACTTATTATGTACATGTGTACGATACCAATCTAGCTATCCTAACCTTACATCTATTCTCCAATACAAATCTGACCGTTGAGAATAATCTTCATCTATAGATCAAGCCATCTAACCATTGATTTTGAGATAGGATCATCATATACCCAAGTATTCTCACTCGTCCATCATAACTAACCATTCAATGAACTATTCACAGCTAGGTAAAGATATCTGACCGTCCACTCTGAGTTTGGACCACCTGATCATAGTAAACTAGCTACTTGATCTCTGCATCCGCTCGTATACATATTGAATAAATATTATGGTCTATTAATCTTATTCGCCACTTATGAATATGCTTAACCCACGATCAGAACTACAATCCGAGGAACTTACACATGTGAACAAGTTACTTTAATCTAGCGGTATACATGTTCTACCTCTCGATTACTCTAAAAACCCACTTTGTACTCATCCGTTTATGAAAATGACCGTACATCCACCTGCATACATGGTCAGATTCTAACCATTAAGTTCTACTTTTTTTATCATGTCATCTGGCCATCCATTATGTGGTTTAATATATATACATTCCCTAATTAATTTGGTGAATAACTCTTTATTCATAATGATTTAGATATAAATCATTTTGTAAGAATTTCTTATAAACGTGCCTATAACTATGTAGAACCATTAGATTTCTCAAAACTCTTATATCGATAATAATTATGAAAATGCCATTAACATAAACCCTTGAATTCTAGACCACATAGTTCCCATGATCTGTTTCATGTAAAATTTTATTCCATACTTATTTATCATAAATTAACATGCATGTCAAATTTCAGCCCTTAGCTTATTGTAAAAGTGGCCCGATTAACAAATCAGCCTCGTAACCGTTAATTTTGGTGTCCATCGTGAAGAAACCTCGTGGGTAGTCATAATAGGATATGTTCCTTCATATGAACGACTTAGATTGCCCATAATATGGATCAGATGTGAAATATGAAGACCCCACTTCGGTAGGCTTTTTCTTAGGCACGAAGTTATCCTTTCGAGGCTTACCAACTCCTTATTAACCTCGATCTTCCGATTTAACCACTTATTGTCATCCATCGCAACACAAATTTGGACCACACTTTGGTCTCACATGACTATGAGGTTATACAAAATTTAGACCCCGATTTATAATCCTACACCGTTGAATGTGGAAGTCAATTCCTTCCTTTTGGTACAAAGGAGAAATTTTAGATTTAGGCTTTTTCCACCATCGATCAACCACCAATTTTGTCCAACCGCTTTCCTATCTTAACTATACATTTCTGATAAAATCGAGCCCTGATCATTAAGTGTGGACCGTTAATTGAGATCAAGTTCGTTTTGACACCTGTTAGGAGAATTTTCAAGATAAGCCAATTTAAATTTGAGATCACCAAGAAAATTATATACCCTTGGTCTATTCAATGACCCTGACATAATGGATGAATTAGATTTAAAGAAAGAATGTCAGAAAAGGACAAACTGGAGAAACCCAATCCAAGTGGGATGTGAAACACACCCCGCTCACACACCCACTCTTTTTGTAAAAGGGGTGTGCGTTCCCCTCTCCACTCATAGCCCAATCTCCCAATGCCCAAGGAAGAGAGAGAGAGAGAGAGAGAGAGAGAGAGAGAGAGAGAGAGAGAGAGAGAGAGAGAGAAAGAGAAAGCCTAAACGCCATCATCCACTTCCTTCTCCACACATATGTTGTCTCCCTCTTGCTTAAGCGATGTCTTGATTCATGTATATGCTTTTCTATATAGATATCTACCTAGGATTTAGATCTAAGGTTAAGGTGAGGGATTCCTTTAAGCTTAAATTAATTTGAGTTGATATGACTTCTCTTGTTTTTACATGCTTCCATATTACTGTGAATCCTCTATGCAATTGTTTAATTTACCATTATCAATCATTTACCCTTTAGGAATTTGGTTAAGGTATCATTTTAATTATTTGTAATCTTTATGAATTTATGTGGGGCGATGGATACAAGCCTTGCCTATGAGATCCTGGTCTTTTGCAACATCGCTTGTGTGCACAGGTGTCCCAACTCGCACCATTGATAGACCATACACTGCACCCTAGTGTAACTAGAAAATTCACCCAAGTGATTTGTTACGGATGATCTTGAGACCTCTATCATATGGACCGCATCATCGTTGAGATTGTAATGGTGAAAACTGTGCATCAATCCGACACTTCGTTAGTGAGATATGACCCATCGAATGTAAGGCCCAAATTATGTATCTAGTAACACAAGCAACCTTTATTATGCTAGGCTCATTGGACTTGAGCCCTTGAGGGCCTAAAGCCCACTTTTAGAACATGAAAATTACCAATAAATAGGACAATTACTATATGACAAAATAAGAAGCTAGCACATATAAGATGAAATTGGATTCTATCCCAAAACTAATCATTAGCTCTCCCCCATGCCTTAGAAACTAATCATGGCTCATGTCCACCTCATCATATACATGCATCTAATTCATGTCTTGATTTGTGCCACATCACTTCAAACAACTAATTACAACACTCCACTTCATCATCCACCATGCATCACCTACAACCCATAACCCTTATCCATCCATTAGCCAATGCATGTCTAGATTTCTTTGACTTTAGCCAATGCATGCATAGCACCATCCACCTCATCTATCCACTACCCATACCATACATCATATTCCACCTCACTTTTAGCACCAATAAGATCTCATAAACTTGACACTTCATCTTGCCACCTCAACCCCCGATTCCCTATATTAGAGTAGGAGCTCTCTTACACTATTCTTTTCCTATACTTGGGAAATTCTGAGATTTTAAGAGAGAGTTGGGCCAAGGTGTGGCCCACCATTAATCAAAGAGGGAGTGGGGAGCACACATCATCATCCAACCATCCATCCATTAAGGTGAGTCTACACCCCTCCTTCTATCCTCCTCATCCTCTTTCTTCCTCTTTTTATTTTCTTTATATGTGTGGGCCCCACTGGCATGGAGTTCTTGTGTGCATGTATTTATGGTATGATGGTCAGCAAAGTGGCCCATGTCAGTATGGTCCACCATGATGAACATCGTATCCACATCCTTCACATGTAATCCTGTTTTTTTTTTTAGTATCTGGACAGCAAGTTCTAAACATTATATAAAATCGACCATGCTAAGATCAAAGTCAAAACTTGGGAATAATATGAACCACAATATGAACTAACTCTGGAGCAAATTTCGTAGCCATCCAACGGTCCAATCATCCGTACATCAAGTTTACTTGGCTGCTGTCTAGCAGCACATGCAGGATTCTGATTTACCTAAAGCAGACCCAATTTTAATTCCTTTAATGGATGTATTAAAAATATATGTTCCATTAGATTCGTAGAAAATCGAACTAGCTTTTCAACAGTATATAATAAGCCTCAATCGGAGTTCGGACGGCTGAGATCTTGGCCTTATACGAAAGATGTAATTGAAAACTTGTTATGACCATTCTTGTGTGGGCCATATCTATAATTCCAACGGTCAGATGTATTTGATGTTTCCACTTAACCTACTTAAGACAGTTATTGATCATATGTATGGTCCCTATGGTCAGATTCTTTCATGATAGAATTTAGGAAATTCTAGACCGTCAGATACTTCTATAAAGACAAATCTTGAATTTCTATGCGTGGTCCAGATGGATCCAAGGCTCTGTATGGTTGGAAACTGTTGAGGCATAAAAATGAGAAGAAAGAAATTGAAGACAAAGAAGATTAAAAGTGAAATATGGAAAGAAATAGAAAATGAAGAAGAACAAGTACTTTTAGAGAAGGTTTGCGCGGGTCCACGCAAATGATATTGATTGCGTGGGACCGTGCAACCAAAATACCAGTTGCACAGGTTCATACAACTGACTTTTGGACTTGTTCTCTGTAAAAGATCCGAAGCAATGAAAGGTGGGTCCTTTGGCACCAAGATCGAGGTTTCACACGTGCAGAGGCATATAAATACCCCCTTTCCCCCTCATTTAGTGGATCAGAGATTTTGGAGGAGGTGCAGAGCAGCAAAGAAGACTGATGGTAGGACTGAAGAGAAGTCAGTGGCTTGCGCGGACCCATGCAAACCATGTTGGTTGGTGGGTCCGCGCAAACAAACTGTCATGCAGTCTATAATGATGATTAAGCCAAAATCTACCGAAATGATTATCCTCCAGATCCTCTTCTGACCAAGCTTCAAGGAGAGAAATCAGTTGATCGGATCTGCATAATATTCCTCTTAAAGAGATGATCAAGTTACGAGTCGAAGTGCTGCTGAATTTGACATCTGGCTCGGACATTTGAACTTTGTCAATTTCTGTATTCTAAATAATCTATCTTAGAATTAAGGGATATCTGAGGATGTAAATGAACTCAGTATTAATATTATGATGATTGTTCTTAATGAACTCTTTCTCTGGTATATTTGAATAGGATAATATCCCAAATCAAATGCATTTGTTTCTTATTCAAAACAAAATGACGACTCTGCTGGGGAGTTTATCTTATTTAATGTTAACATTGAAATAGTTATAGAACTTTCATTGTGGTTAGACGTCTTTCTGATGCCAAAATGGTGACTCTAGAAACATCCTCCCCTTCATCTCTTAGATAGATTATATTGATTATCCAAATAATTATTACAATTTTTGTGTCTCATTTTAAAGGTAAAAAGATTAGGTTGCAAACTACGATCAAATGGCAAACTCAGCGACGAAGATAAACTTCTATTTCACCACGACTGGATTTATGGTGGAATATACATTGGACTAGCCACCAAAGTGTAAGACTCAGTCTCCCGTAGACAAAAATGACTCAGTCGAACAATGGTTGGAGTCATATCTACTTCACCCCAAGTAGTAGAAGATGACGAGAATTGGACTGTCATGACGTCTCAGAAAAGTAAGGCTTTAAATGCAAGAAGCTTTAGAACAAGTCCGCCTTCATCACGAACTAGGGGACCGATAACACAGAACGCTGCTAGAAAGAATCCTGAATTGGCCCCTCCTGCCATATATCCTGGGCATTTGGTTCCACAATCAGCATCACGTGACTTCCCGGCTCTAATTGCTCCAAGAGCTTAATGGACAAAAGAACAAAAGGGAAAAGTGTTACTCGTTGGATCACCTAGTTTTGTATCATCGCGATCAATCAGCTGCAGTGGAAGTATGAGAAAATAAAACGTGGCTCCCCTCCTGGTAAGTCCCATTTCATCGACGTACTCCTATCCCATTCGGTTACCGCTTCATCAGAAAGTGGGGAAGCCACAGTACATATGGCCGGAGCAGATTAGGGGACTACACCGATTACGGAAGATCGCATGAATGAAATGGCCCAGGCATAGAGAACGTTGATGGAAGAATGTAGAAATCTCAGAAAGGCCCTGACAACTCTTGCGCCCAATGTAGCCTAGATAGCGGCTCCTCCGATGATGGGTACAATGAACGGACAAGAACATCGACCTGAAGGTTTCCAACCACTAGGAGTAGGGTCACTCGGATCTGCTCTAGCAGTATGGAATATAACTCAAGAGGAAGTACGATAAGTTGAAGCCGTTAGGATGGAAAGGGAACGCAAAAATGTTGGTCGATTCAGATATCAAACACCATATCCACGGGAAGTAGAGGATATCTCGTTCCCGACCAACTTCAAACATCCATATTTTCAGAAGTTTAATGGAGAAGGGTCGCCGGAAGAGAATTTGATGCACTTTATTACCAGCATGGGGACTTTCTCCATGATACCGCAATACTGCCTACATTTGTTCGGATCATTCTTGACAAGCAAAACATTTTGATGGTATACTAGTCTGGCTCCAAGATCGATACACACATGAGAACCGATGCAGGATGCCTTTATGTCGAACTTCTTCTCTTCAAAGTGTGATGTCAGCATCACAGAGTTGGCTTCAGTACGACAAATAGAGGGGGAATCAGTGGAGAAGTTTATAGACAGATGGAAGACACTGGGGGCCTCGTGCAGGCAGTTACCGGAAGAAAAAGAACATGTCAAGATGTGTTTAAATTCCATAGAAACGGGAATTGCGTTCAGTCTTACCAGCGCGGATATTAGGACTTTTCGTGATTTAGCCACTAAAACCCATGCCCTACACTATAAATAGGATTTTTACCGATGAAAATTATTTTCGTTGGTAAAAGTTTACTTTTACCGATGAAATTGTAATTTCATAGGTAAGTCCGTTTTACCGACGGAAATTTTCGTTGGCAATGACTGTTTTTAATTTTTGAAAAAAAATTTACTTTTACCGTCAAAATTTAATTTTTGTAGGTAATAGTGTTTTTCCCAATGGACATGAATCGTCGGCAATAATCTAGTACAATGTAATCACCAACGAAATATATCTTCGTCGGTAAAAGTGTTTTTCCCGACGGACATAAACCATCGGCATAAATCTCGTACAATGTTAATACCAACGAAATCTACTTTCGTTGGTAAAAGTGTCTTTCCCGACGGACATGAAGCGTCGGCACAAATCCGGTACAATGTTATTACCGACGAAATATATTTTTGTCGGTATAGGTGTTTTTCTCGATGGACATCAACCGTCGGCAAAAATCCGATATAATGTTATTACCGACGAACATCGCGTTCGTCGGTAAAATGTTTTTCCCGACGGATATGAAGCGTCGGCAAAAATCTGGTACGATGTTATTACCGACGAAAACAAGCTTTGTCGGCAAGTATTTTGGTAATATTGCTTTTTACTGACGAACTAAAACCGTCGGGAAAAGGATCTCGCCAAGACAGCATGACACTTTGTCGACGAACTAAAACCCTCGGGAAAAGGTTCCCACCAAGGACCAAAAATTCCCTCCACAATCGAAAACACACTTTTACCATTTCATCGAGAACAATGTTTTTACCGAAGATTAGTTTCATCACTAAAAATAATATTAAAAATTTTCCCGACGGCTGATAACCGTCGCTAATGGTTTTTACCGACGAACAAAAGCCGTCGGTAATAATCCTCTTTTTTTTTTGTATATATATATTTATTTTTTATATCATATGAGTGGAAAATCTATTGTTTTTTTAATTAAAAAGTAATATTTAAATGATTTGTAATATCACATGAAAAAGAATATTAAGAAGTTTAAAAATTTTAACAATGTTTGAGAAAAATTTTAAAAACAAAATGATGATTTGAAGAAAAAAAAATTCGGCATTTTGAAATTATTAAGAAAAAATTTAAAATATGAGAAAATTTTTGAAAATTTGAAAATAAAAATTCAGAATTTGTATTTAAATTGTTTTTTTTTTTCAAAGAAATAATTGATGTCATGAGTCAAAAAATGAGGCATATCCAAAGCTCTAGTGGACCACGCTGCAGGAAAAATGTGAATCAAATACTTATCATTAAAAACTTGGTGTGGGCCACTTGAGTGTTGGATCTACATAATTTTTCAGCTCATGTCTCAAAATGTTGTGGTAAAACGGATGGACGGAACGGATGTCATATATGTCACAGTGAGGTCCAAAAATTTCAACTAGCACTTTTGAACGGTTTCCGGGCTGATAACAAGTGTTTTCCTTTTCCTTTTCCTTTGGATTTTGTTTTGGATTTGATGTTTTTCCTAGCCTCATTATGTCTATGATGGGCCTCTTAGCTAGGGCTATGAGGTGAAGCTTTTTTATATTTAGTTTTTATATCATATAAGTGAAATTTTTTTATATATAATAAAAATTAATATTTAAATGATTTTTAATATCACATGAAAGAGAATATTGAGAAGTTTAAAAATTTTAACAATGTTTCAGAAAAATTTTGAGAAGAAAATGATGCTTTTGAAGAAAAAAAATCAGTAGTTGGAAATTTTTGAGAAAAAATTAAAATATGAGAAATTTTTTGAGATTTTGAAAATAAAAATTTAGAAGTTGTATTTTAAAATTTTTTTTGAAATATTTTATAATAAAAATGATATTTTGTTAAAAGAGTAAAAAAAATATGCATTTTGAAAAAAAAATGTTATTTTTAAATGGAAATTGAAATTTATTTGTGAAAAATAAAATTACTAAATTATTAGGCACATCCACCAATTGAACCTTTAATCATTTTTAGACAATCTAATCAGTTCAAATTGAAGAGTAAATAACTTCAAATGTTTAAATCAAATTTGACTGAAATTGTTGACCAATCTTGTATGCCCAATATCTTTCTCATATCTAGTCTGATTGAGGCGAGTAACTAGTTAAATTGAGGCTATTGATCAGTAAAATAGAGTGAATGGACCAGACATGTAAAGTGGGCCAAATATTCTGGTCAAAATTGTGACTCAACTTACTGACCTCGTGAGAACCTAAGCATTGATGTTAGTAAGTTTTGTGGGCCCCATCATGATGTGTATCGAACATCAACACCGTGGATTTGATGTCCCCTTTAGGTTATGAGACATCTCAAAAATCGTTTGTATATGAAACTCCAGTGGGCCATACCATCTAAGACTATGTGAAGACATCCTAAAAAATATAAAAGCACTTGGTGGGGCCCACATGAGTTTTGGATGCGGCTGAAAATTGGTCTGACCCCTCATCCAAGTGGGACACACATAATGAGTGGGTTGGATATGTGAATCACATTTAGGCAAGCCCAATATATGATTATGAATGTTTTAAGGAAACCCCTCTCCATTATACTATGTGGTGTGGCCCACCCAAGTCATGGATTGACTTTTTTTTTTAGGCTCTTGGCCCACCTAAGTCATGGATTGACTTTCTCCATATCGTTCAACGCTTTTCTCGGATCATTTTAAGATATTAACAAAAAAATGGGGCGGGTCCAAAGCTTAAGTGGACTACAAAGTGGGGACTGAACGTCCACCATTAAAAATAACATTCATAGAAGTTTTGGATCAAGCTGATGTTTGTGTTTTCTCTTCGTTTATATCTTTTTGATATTATGAACATGTTGGATGTCAAATAAACATTACTGTGGGCCCGAGGAAGGTATCAACGGTGAAAATCATTATTCCACACTATTTCGCGTGGCGTGGTACACTTGAGTTTTGGATTTACCAAAAATTTGGGATCAACCCACACCGTTCATCCATTTTTTGAGATAATTTTAGAGAATCATCCAAAAAATGAATCATATCCAAAAATTAAATGGACCTCACCACAAATAAGGGGAATGGATTGGCTACTCCCCTGACACCATCCAATGGCTGGTGGTTGGTGCTCTGTGGGCCCTACCATGATGTATGTGTTTAATCCATGTTGTCTATCTATTTTTAAAGATCATCTTATGGTATGAGACCAAAAATGAGGTATATCCCAATCTGAAATGGACCACATTACAGGAAACAGTTTTGAATGAGCGTCAACCATTACAAACATTTTAGGGGTGATAAAAGTTTTGGATCGAGATGATTTTTATTTTTCCCCTTCATCTAGGCCTGTATGACCTAATAAATAGATTGGATGTCAAATAAACAGTACAGTGGGCCTTAGGAGGATTTTAATGATGGATATCCAATCACTATTGTTTTCATGTGGTGTGGTCCACCTGAGATTTATATACCTCTCATTTTTGGAATAAATCCCTATAATTATCTTTAAAAATGGATGAACATAATGGATGAAATGCATACATCATGGTGGGGCCCACAAAGCAGCGACCATCAGCCAGATGTCAGGGGGAGTAGCCAGACACGTTACTATAGTGACGTCAGCAAGTTCCGTAGGCCCCACCATAATGTATGTTTTGTATCCACACCTTCCATCCATTTGTATAAATCATTTTAGGGTAATATCTAAAGAATGAGTTAAATTCAAAGCTCCAGTGGACCCCAACACAGAAAATAGTAGGGACAGTGACGCCCACCATTAAAAACTTCTAAAGGCCATGAAAGTTTTAGATCAAGCTGATATTTGTGTTTTACCTTATTTCATGTATTTTTTTACTTTTGAATAGGTTGGATTTCAAATAAAAATTATGGTGGGCCTTAGGATAGTTTAAACGGTGGGAATCACTCTCCCCACTGTTTTCCGTGGTGGGGTCCACTACATCTTTTTATCTACCTCATTCTTTGGATCATGCCCTAAAATAATATCTTAAAATGGCTGGACGGTGTGGATACAACACATACATCATAGTGGGGCCCACAAAACTTGGTGACGTTGAAAGTGCCCTAGTTTATCAAGTTACGTGAGTGTTGAGTCGGATTGTCTATGGAACCTGATAGGAAGATCGATTCAAGCGACTACCTCAACCGGATGTGTGCAAGCTCGTCACAAGTAAATTTAAATCCTCACATCCCATGACCCAAAACACCGGATGTGTGCAAGCTCGTCACAAGTAAATTTAAATCCTCACATCCCATGACCCAAAACACCAGGTGAATAAAACCCTTAAAAACAAGTTAGAAATCATAGGGTTTTAAGGTGAGAAAACTTTTTTCAAAATAGGAAAATCTCTAAGGTTTTCTTGCCTTGTCAATTTTATCAAAAACACACTCGATATGATCGACCAGCTCTGTTGATGTCCTCGATACCTTAACAATATTATCGATGTGAGGACTAAAAGTGTCCAGCAACTAAATATTCATTTGAACGGATTTATCAATCTATCGATGCACTTATCGATATCATCAATATAAGGACTAAAAGTGTCTAGCAACTAAATACTCATCTGGACTGATTTATTGATATATCAATTCCCCTATCGATATCATCGATATTCAAATCTCGAGCTCATCGAAGGTGACTCGATAAGATCGACAGCCAGATTTTCGGCGCCCCTGTTTTTTAATGAAAATCTCAAATTCCTTCAATATATTGATGCTCTTCTGATATGATCTGAAATCAAATATCGATAACATCGGAACTCCATCGATGATATCGATCGTGGGAGCGCATTTCTTACAACAGATATTTCAGGTCGGTTTTAACTACGATCAGGGGCCCTTCGATAGAATCGATATTCAAATATCGATGATATCGGCACTAGGTCGATTCCATCGAACAAGGTCATAAACTGTCCAGTAAGCTTAAAGAAAAATCCGCTGGAATTATTGATGCCTCGACTTTGATCTTGATATCATCAACATTCAAATTCCGATGATCTCGGTGGTTCCCCAATCATTCATGAAATCCTGAAATATTTCAAAGTCAAGTCTCTCTCATTTTTCAAATGTCGATGGATTGAACCTGCCATCGATGGAATCGGAGTTCAAAATCTGATGACATCGACAATGGTTTCGATTCATCGACCAATTGACAAAGAGTTTCAAAAGCGTATGACATTGAGTCCGAGTCATCGAGCAGACCATCATGCTATCGAGAGTATACGCTCGATGATATCGAACCTGTTCAATGATATCAAACTCTGTCATAAATGTGACCGTTTTATATCCGTTGGAACTTTTTGCCTATATATAGAGGACTTGTCTTTTGTTGCTGTGAGAGAAAGTAGAGAGACCTTTTGAGTGTTTAACTTATAACTTATATCCAAAGCCCTTTCTCTCAAGGTAGTTCATCTTCCAATCCACCCTCATCATTGACATTCAATAGAGTGGATTGGGGAATGAACTTTCGCATTCAATGATCCTCTAGCTACTACCTTAATGACAAATCATTAAGCTGGGATGCCTTGAATGCATAAGATTGGAACTACTCTACCTTCCTTATAGGAAAACATTTAGAGAGTAGGATTCTATCATAACCTTGACCCAACCCAAAACCGAGTATTGGTGCATCATTTTGTGTTGTAGATCAAGGGAGTAGAAGACTCTTCGTCAACAATGAGGAGGTGATCTTCGGCATTGTGCTAAACGGGACTCATCAACTTATTTGTAAGTATCTAGAGTCCAAGAGGACACTTGTGATCATTCCTTTGTAGGATTGGGTCTTAAGTGGTTCTCACCCGTTGAAGTCCTCAAGGAGGCCTTCGGCGGGAGTGTACGTGGTGGGTGGGTTGTGTGGACCCTTGCTCTGTGGAGAGCATAAATATCTGGTTAGGAGTGAACCAGTAAAACTCTGGGTTTGAGGTGAACCGTGTAAAACCTTGGGTTTGAGGTGAACTGAGCAAAACCTCGGGTTTGAGGTCAACCGTGTAGAAACCTCCAGTAGGGTCTTAGGGAAGATCCTCGGCCAGTTTGCCTAAAAGTGGGTGCGTTGTCTTGACCCTTGTTCGTGAGAGCATAACCAGTCAGCCTCAGTGTAATTTGTAAAGGTTGAAGGTGAACCTGATTTAAAACCTTAGGTTTGAGGCGAACCGCTATGAAACCTCCTTAGTGAAATCCGGTACACTCAAGGGTTGAGTGCGGTTACCGGGAGTGGAGTAGACTTATCGTAGAACCACTATAAAATGATTGTGTTTGATATTGTTATTTTTATGATTGTGTGATTTACTTTAATACTTCCTCATCTGAATATTTGATCACACCACACACACCTATGTAGTCATATCCATCATAAGCTAGCTTGCATACTGCTTACTTCTAAGATAGTTTGTAATTGGATCCTCTACCGGGCTTGGAAGCCAGTAGAGTTACATCTGAGTAACCTGATATTTGCACGATCACAGGATTTGTGAAGTAGGATTTTTAAATAAAACATAAAAACTTTAAAAAAGTCCTATTCACCCCCCTCTAGGACATATTAGCATATTCCTTCTTCAACTAGTGCGGTCTTTACCGCCATTTCAATTGGTATTAGAGCGGGTCTCTCTTTAAGGGCTTCACCGCCTAGAGAGTGATCTTGACTAAAGTTGGAATCATGCTCAAAAGTATCCAAGAGGGTGTAACAAACCAGAATAGTTGTCTTGTAATTCATACCGCCTTGAATGTCGGAAATAATTCAAAGTGGTATCTAAACAGTGGATGCTCCAGACACATGATAGATGACCAAACACACTTTTGTGAGTATTTAAACTTTGATGGGGGATCAATCACATTTGGTGACGGAAGCTCAGCCAAGATAGTTGGATAAGGAACTATAGCAGTACCAGGCCTTCCAAAGATCAAACATGTCCTCTGTGTAGAAGGCCTGAAACATAATCTCCTGAGTATCTCCCAAATCTGTGACAAATAACATCTTGTCACCTTCTCAAAAGATGTGTGTAGGATTCTAGATCATACAAGAAAATCCCTCATAAAAGGTTTACGTACTAATGATAACTGTTATGTCATTGAAAGTACAACTGAGAATGTGGGAGCCACTAAATGTAATATGGCTGTAAAGAGTGAATCCAAATTATGGCACCAAAGGTTGGGACATGTCTACTACCGAAATTTAGCAAAGCTCAGGTCAAAGAATTTGGTTAGGGGACTTCCCAATATTAGAAAAGAAGAAAAAGTTATCTATGGTGAATGTCTAAAAGGAAAACAGATAAAGGTAGGACACAAAAAGACAACCTCCATAGCAACAACAAAACTTTTGGATCTGCTACATATGGATCTAGTTGGACCAACTAAAGTGGAAAGTCATGGCAAGAAAAGATACTTCCTGGTGGTAGTAGATGACTACACCAGATTTAGTTGGGTCGCATTCCTTCGAGAAAAATCGAATGCTTTTGAGGAATTTGTGATCCTGGCAAAGCGACTCCAAAATGAAAAAGGATATGGGATTAATCACATCAGAAGTGATCATGGTGGGGAATTTGAAAATGAAAAATTCGAAAAATACTGCAATGAGAAAGGAATTCGTCATGAATTCTCAGCTCCAAAAACCCCACAGCGAAATGGAGTCATTGAAAGGAAAAATCGAGTATTGCAGGAGATGGGGTCAATTATGCTAAATGGGAAGGATATGGCGAAAAGTTTTTGGGCAGAAGCTGTCAATATTGCTTGCTACATCATAAATAGAGTATATCTTAGAGCAGGTCTGAACAAAACTCCATACGAACTATGGTATGGGAAACTGCCTAGTGTGAAATATTTTTGAGTCTTTGGCAGCAAATGTTATATCTTGACAGATAGAGATCACCTAGGAAAAATTGAGTCTAAAAATGATGAAGGAATCTTCTTGGGGTATACCATGAATAGTCGTGCATACAGAGTATACAATCTAAGAACTCTTATTATTCAAGGATCAGTCAATGTGGTAATCGATGATCAATCTCATGAAGAAGATGCACCTGTGAATGAATTAGAAGATGATGTAGATTCATGCATACTGGAAAAATCTGAAAACAAAACTTTATCACCCAGTGAACCTCAACCATCATCTGACATTCCCATCATAAAAGATCATCCTCAAGAACTAATCATTGGAGATCCTAATGCTGGTGTAAAAACTCGACGACAGATAGAAAATATCTATAGTCATTTTTGATTTACCTCAAAGATTGAGCCTAAGAACATTGTGGAAGCTCTTCAAGATGAACACTGGATAAATGCTACGCAAGAAGAACTTCAACAATTTCAAAAAAATGAAGTATGGAAATTGGTTATCAGACCACTCGATACAAATGTCATTGGAACCAAATGGGTCTTCAAGAATAAATCTGATGAATCAGAAAATGTGATTAGAAACAAAGCAAGGCTTGTAGCTCAAGGGTACTCACAGATAGATGACATTGATTTTGATGAGACATTTGCTCCTGTAGCACGCTTTCAGTCTATCAAAATTCTTTTGTCCATTACATGTGCATTAAAATTTAAACTATTTCAAATGGATGTTAAGAGTGTGTTTCTGAATGGAGATCTTGTTGAAGAAGTTTATGTGGAACAGCCTAAGGGATTTTCAGATCCTAAGTATCCTCAATACGTATATCGTCTAAATAAAGCCCTTTATGGTCTTAAACAGGCACCACGTGCTTTGTATGAACAATTGACAAAATTCCTTTTGGACCATAAATTCTGTAGAGGGAGTGTTGATAAAACTCTGTTTACCCAAAGAACAAAAGACTCACTGCTTATTGCACAAATTTGTGGACGATATAGTCTTTGTTTTAACATGTGAAGATATCGCATATAAATTTGCTGACCTCATGAAATCAGAATTTGAAATGAGTATGGTTGGTGAATTAAACTTCTTTTTAGGTTTGCAGGTCAAGCAGCTACATGATTGAATATTTATCTGTCAAACCAAGTATGTGAACAATTTGGTAAAATGGTTTGGTCTTGAATTTGGTCGTTCTTATCACACTCCCATGAGCACCACACTCAAACTCTCCAAAGATACAAATGGCAAGAGTGTGGATAAACATCTCTACCGGAGTATGATAGGTAGTCTACTATATCTCACGGCTAGTTGTCCTGACATATCTTTTAGTGTTGGGGTATGTGCTCGATATCAAGCAGATCGTAAGGAATCTCATTTAACTGTTGTTAAGAGGATCATCAAATACATAGCAGGGACTCTCTCCTATGGACTGTGGTATCCATTTGAAACATCAACCATCATCGCAGGGTACTTTAATGCCGACTGGGCAGGAAATTTGGATGATCGAAAATCAACTAGCGGAGGATGTTTCTATGTTGGAAACTGCCTAGTCTCCTGGTAGAGCAAGAAGCAAAATTCAATATCAATATCTACTGTCGAGGCTGAATATATCGCCGCTGGTAGTTGTGTGCACAGCTCCTTTGGATGAAATAAATGTTATTGGATTACAGGATTAAACAACCCACGATGAGTCTTTTCTATGACAACACAAGCGCAATCAACATTTTAAAGAATCTTGTTTAACATTCTCGAACTAAACACATTGACATCCGTCATCACTTTATCCGAGAACTTGTTGATGACAAGATTCTTACATTGGATTATGTTTCCACAGAAAATCAACTCGCAGACATCCTCACCAAACCTCTTGATGCAAATAGGTTTAGTGATCTACAAAAATCCATTGGGGTCTGCACTCACTACATCTCAGTAAATAGGAGCCACACAGGTAAATCTTCACACTGAGGCATTCATGGTTATATATCAGCCACAAGTTAAAATTCTCTATATTAACCATGTTATTTTCGATGCAAAAGTTATGACCAACTCAACAATATCCGAACAATGTCAGATAAATGAAACTGATATTCAACATCGATACAGGTGAAGAAACTTGGAAATGCACGATGATAACCAGTGGTTTTCTCACATGGTTGGCCTGAAAATGCTTTGTTCTGACAAATTGTTAATTTACTGCTGTCTGTGGCAGTATATATAGTTATTTTGAAATTCTGGTATAATTGCCAATCTTTGACAATTTACTTTGGATATCTTGTTTTCATTTTGAGTATGGCTGAATAAAATTCATATCTTTAATGCCATAATTATGTTTTGAGTTCCCCTAGTTTATCAAGTTTCTAATATGAAATGCATGTAATGTTTTTAACGAATATTTAAACTACTATATCACTGCTCTATTTTTTGTCTAATATGCATCCATATGTTCTGAAATTGATGTCTCTTTTAAACTAAATTAATTCATTATACATCACTTGTTCTGCTTCTACCTGATTGGTTCTCCCAAGTATTTCAAGCTTCAGTCAATATCACCTGAGATATCTTTGTCAATGACTGACAAAAAGGGGGAGAACATTTACAAACACCCCATATGGAAAATTGTGTATTTGTTAGATGTTGTTGCAGGTGTTGGGGGGAGCAGCTGCATCAAGCAAGGGGGAGTTTACAAGAAAGGGGGAGCAGAAACTGGGAGGTGTACATGGTTCATTAGATATTGTAAAATTATGTAAACTCATGTACACACAATTTAGGGTGTGTTTGTCTAGAGTGTTCTAGGGTGTTTTGGGGTTTTGTCACGTAATTGACAAAGGGGGAGATTGAAAGTGCCCTTGTTTGTCAAGTTACGTGAGTGTTGAGTTGGATTGTCTACGGAACCTGATAGGAAGATCGATTCAAGCGACTACCTCAACCGGATGTGTGCAAGCTCGTCACAGGTAAATTTAAAGCCTCACATCCCATGACCCAAAACACCAGGTGAATAAAACCCTTAAAACCAAGTTAGAAATCATAGGTTTTTAAGGTGAGAAAACTTTTTTCAAAATAGGAAAATCTCTAAGTTTTTCTTGCCTTGTCAATTTTATCGAAAACACCCTCATTATGATTGACCTGCTCTGTCGATGTCCTCGATACCTTAACAATATTATCGATGTGAGGACCAAAAGTGTTCAACAACTAAATATTCATCTGGACGGATTTATCGATCTATCGATGCAGTTATCGATATCATCGATATAAGGACTAAAAGTGTCCAACAACTAAATACTTATCTGGACTGATTTATTGATATATCGATTCCCTTATCGATATCATCGATATTCAAATCTCGAGCTCATCGAAGGTGACTTAATAAGATAGACAGCCTGATTTTCGATGTCCCCGTTTTTTAATGAAAGTCTGAAATTCCTTTGATATATTGATGCTCTTCCGATATGATCTGAAATCAAATATCGATAACATTGGAAGTCCATCGATGATATCGATCGTGGGCGCACATATCTTACAACAGATATTTCAGGATCATTTTAACTATGATCGATGGCCCTTCGATAGAATCGATATTCAAATATCGATGATATCGACACCAGGTTGATTGCATCGAACAAGGTTATAAACTGTCCAGCAAGCTTAACGAAAAATCGGCTGGAATTATCGATGCCTCGAATCTGATCTCAATATCATCGACATTCAAATTCTGATGATCTCGATGGTTCCCTGATCATTCATGAAATCCTAAAATATTTCAAAGTCAAGTCTCTCTCATTTTTCAAATGTCGATGGATCGAACCTTCCATCAATGGAATCGGAGTTTAAAATGCAATGACATCGACAATGGTTTCGATTCATCGACCAATTGGCAAAGAGTTTCAAAAGCATATGACAATGAGTCTGAGCCATCGAGCAGACCATCGATGCTATCGAGAGTATACGCTCGATGATATCGAACCTGCTCGATGATATCAAACTCTGTCATAAATGTGACCATTTTATATCCATTGGAATTTTTTACCTATATATAGAGGACTTGTTTTTTGTTGTTGTGAGAGAAATTAAAGAGAGCTTTTGAGTGTTTAACTTATATCTTATATCCAAAGCCCTTTCTCTCAAGGGAGTTCATCTTCCAATCCACCCTCATCATTGACATTCAATAGAGTGGATTGGGGAATGAACTTCCGCATTCAAGGATCCTCCAACTACTACCTTAATGGCAAATCATTAAGCTAGGATGCCTTGAATGCATAAGATTGGAACTACTCTACCTTCCTTATAGGAAAACCTTTAAAGAGTAGGATTACATCACAACCTTGACCCAACCCGAAGTCGAGTATTGGTGCATCATTTTGTGTTGTGGATCAAGGGAGCAGAAGACTCTTCGTCAACAAGGAGGAGGAGATCTTCGGCACTGTACTAAACGGGACTCATCAACTTATTTGTAAGTGTCTAGAGTCCAAGAGGACACTTGTGATCATTCCTTTGTAGGATTGGGTCTTAAGTGGTTCTCACCCTTTGAAGTCCTCAAGGAGGCCTCCGACGAGAGTGTACGTGGTGGGTGCGTTGTGTGGACCCTTGCTCCGAGGAGAGCATAAACATCTGGTTAGGAGTGAACCAGTAAAACTTTGCGTTTGAGGTGAACCGTGTAAAACCTTGGGTTTGAGGTGAACTGAGCAAAACCTCGGGTTTGAGGTCAACCGTATAGAAACCTCTAGTAAGGTCTTAGGGAAGATCGTTGGCCAGTGTGCCTAAAAGTGGGTGCGTTGTGTTGACCCTTGCTCGTGAGAGCATAAACAGTCAGCCTCAGTGTAGGTTGTAAAGGTTGAAGGTGAACCTGATTTAATACCTTAGGTTTGAGGTGAACCGCTGTGAAACCTCCTTAGTGAAATCCGATATACTCAAGGGTTGAGTGCTGTTACCCGGAGTGGAGTAGACTTATCGTCGAACCACTATAAAATGACTGTATTTGAGATTGTTATTTTTGTGATTGTGTGATTTGCTTTAATACTTCCTCATATGAATATTTGATCACACCACACATGCCTACAAAGGCATATCCATCATAAGCTAGCTTGCATACTGCTTGCTTCTAAGATAGTTTGTGATTGGATCCTCTACCGGGCTTAGAAGCCAGTAGAGTTACATCTGAGTAATCCTGATATTTGCATGATCACAGGATTAGTGAAGTAGGATTTTTAAATAAAACATAAAAACTTTAAAAAGGTCCTATTCACCCCCCTCTAGGACATATTGGCATATTCCTTATTCAACTAGTGCGGTCTTTACCGCCATTTCAGACGTCACTTTAGTAGCCAACTCGCTTCTCAACTTGTCAGTATCTAATTCGAGTCAGTCAGAGACTGCCCTAATCTGTGGCAGTCTCCTCTCTCTCTCTCCCTCTCGCACCCTCTCCTCTCTCTCTCTCTCTCTCGTACCCTCTCCCTCCTCTCTCTCTTCCTCTCTCTCTGATCTCTCCACCACGGATCTACCGTTGTCGAACGCTCTACCCACACATGCCCTCTCTCTCTCTCTCTCTCTCTCTCTCTCTCTCTCTCTCTCTCTGAAGCTCGGTTGAAGGCTAGCTCATTCACGACCGTGAGGTATCTCTCTCTCTCTCTCTTTCAATCTCTCTCAATCTCAATACTGATTTAGGGATTTGGGGATTTAGCAATTTGTGGATTCTTGATTCAATTTAGACCCTCATTTAGGTATTTGGGGATTTTAGTGCTTACAGATTTGAATATGGACCCCGAATTGGGGCTTTAGCAATTTGTGGAGTCCTAATGATGCAGATCCGCCCAGATTTTCAACTGTTCAACCCAGGCTTATTAAAAATTTTGATTTTTGCCAGGCTTAAGCCCGGCCCATTGAGAACCCTAATCAATCAGAAAGTGATAATTAATTCATCTTCACATGCTTAGTCAAGCATAAGGTGTTATTTAAACACCCCACACCATCTTTGATGTGTGTGTGTTGGGTGACCCAATTTCTCTCTATCCGGATTCCCCGTCTCTCCTCCTAATTTATATTTTATGTGTCAATGCACTCAGTCCATCAATTACCTTTATTTTAATCTAGGTAAAAGCTCTGATGGGCCACACCAATGAGAACCATGTAAAATGGCTCCTAAACCTCTAAGTTCATACAGTGTGGCCCTTTTGATATTTGGATTAGGTTGATCTTCTTCTTCTTCATCTTTTTTATTACTTTTTACTTCATCTTGGTCAGTTGCATTTAATAAACGGTTTCTATGGAAGATACACACCACTTGTGGGACTCATGATCTAAGATGAGCTAGAAAACCCAATGGACAGTGGATGTCATATGGACTTTACAGTGGGCCCAAATGTAGTCATTCCCTTGTGAAGTGAATTGTTTAACATTCATCAGAGCTAGAATTAGGTTCTCATTTCATCAATATGTTGGATGTTTCTCATTGGAAACTATACCAGATGTAGTCAAATCCTTGGCATGAAGTGAACTGCTAAGCATTTAACAGAGCTGGAATTAGGTTCTCTTTTCATTAATATATTGAATATGTGATGAGGTGATATGTGCACTGTGATTCTGTTTACAATTTGGAACTGGTTCATGCTATACAATCTTATGTTGACACATTCTTCTGATTTGATAGTTGATTTGGAGACTGTTTTAGCTATTGGAAGTCGGCTTTTGACAGGAGGAAGCATATAGATATCCTCATCATCATCATCATCACCATCATCATCGTAGCCTTTCTCCTAGAAAATTAGGGCCGGCTTTTAAATGGTAGAATGACAAAAGTTTTATGATCTGTTGTGGTCCATGGCAAAGTCTCACATTGATGAGAGATTAAAACTTAAAAAGTATAAATCTTGCAAAAAAGAAAAAAATGGAAAAAAATGGAAAAAGTACAATATCATGAGGGAACAGATTGTGTGCCAAGTGTTCACCAATAGTCATGCTCATATCTTCCACCATGAATAAATTGGTGGTGTGAATCTTAACATGCATTTTCATTCTGCACCATGTGGATTTCTCAAATGTGGAGAGTAGCTAATACGGCCATATTTGTTGATATGAGGGCCATAGCCAATACAACCCATATCCTATCAACCAGCGAGGCTGTTATGCTTGCGTAATACTTTGTTGTTGTTGTTTGTGCTAGCTATTGTGCAGCTAAACTCTTGTTTGTTCTGTCTTGCTTAAGTTTTGCATTAAAAAAATAAAAAAATCTTAACACGCATTTCAAAATGGACTTCTGAAAATTTTAAAATTTGAAATGATGCTAGATTTCCACCAACCATCTTCAAATGGTGAGAGATAATGGGCCCATGACTCTTGGTGAGCCTGCGTGTGTTGAAGTTGTGCCCATAACTTCAAATGAAATTAAGAAGTGACCCTAGAATCTCCACAAGCAACTTGCAAATAAATCAAAGCGAAATAAGATTAGAACACCCTTGATTTATAGAAGGAAAGAATGTAGAAGGATGAAGGTTTGAATGCACAAACCTCTATTCTTGGTTCTCAGCGTACTTGTTTACTCATAGTTACCTGGATCGCAATTCAACTAATTCATGTTTGAATTCATAATTCACAGTTTGATACTTAATTCTTCAGTTCATTGGGGTAGGTTCATTTAGTTTGTTTTTCGATTGTCCTAGTTTTATCTCAGATTCGTCTAGTTCGATATATTAGTTAAGTTTAGCATAGCTCGAACTAATTCATATGGTCAACTGTCCAAATTCAACAAACCTATTAACTAGATGTTAGGATTGTTTGGTCAATCTTACATTTGGATTGTTAATGATCTACCGTGGGTCCCACAATTTTGGACAAATTTTCTTGAATTAATGTGTGCCACTGTGCCATTCTGATCATGCTTTTTTTTTAAAAAAAAGGTAATCTGTGATTTATTAAAGAAAACTAAGAAACTCCTACAACAAAATACAAACAGGCCAATCCATGGGAAAGACAAAAACAGTAGGAAGACAGATGCAACAGGACCCTGCTGAAAGGAAATCTCCTTGCCTCTAGAGAGGTCAAGACTTCTTCTATCGGGTCTTATGGATTTCACGAATATCTCTCAGACAAAGCCCAACCAATAGCATTATGAGTCTCCTTCAACAATTGCAGGATGTAAGATACAATCATCTTGACTGCTTGGATGAGATTGACTGCCTTGCCAGCCTCTTACTCCAATAGGCCCCGAGCTTCAATAATGTGGAACCCAGAATGATCATGGACCACTCCAATGACAGCCCAACCTAGATTGGACCATCTGGTTAAAACCGTCTGAACTTTAAGCCGACTATGATGAACCACCTCGAAAATTGGATACAAACTCAGAAGATGGAATCTTGTTGAGGGTTGCATTGGCTTTTAACCAGGATATCAATCATCTAAAAATGTGCTCAACTATTTCTTTAATTGACCCCGCCTTTGTTCTGAAAAATCCTCGAATTTCTTTATAGCAAAATTACCCATAAAGTGAGTAGCCCATTCGATCATGATTGGTTGAAATATAACCCACACACTGTTCTCCATCACTCTGCTTGAGTATACACTTAAATCTAAATGCAAACCCTGCCAATATACTCAGAGACAAGACCAAATACTCTACCAAGGTATACAATTTTTAAGTGCACATGTTGTGGTTGTTTCCCATGTAGATATTTTGAGTGCTGCCATATCATCTGCCACAGATACTGAACAAATTTTAAATGTGTGTTCAGCTCATATCATCTGCTATGCTATTAAACTTTCTGCTGATGTACAAACTTTCTGTTATAGAACAATTTTATTTTATATCACAGATTTGGAATGGAGCATCCATAACATCTAATGCTAAGTGATAATTGTTTATCTTTAGAAGCACTAAATGAACTAACAGATGGTTACCCTGCCTCATATTATGCTGAAAGACAGCTATATTGCACTTTTACATTATAATTTTCCATAAAGCTCTTTTTTTTTTTTTTTTTTTCAAAATGAATGATGAAATTTGGATGATATCACAGATTCAATGTCCATGTGGAATCTGCTGAGAGAGTTCCACATTAGGAAGGTTCTTATGTCTATTGTTCTAAATGAATATGGTGGAACTGTGGGAGTATGTTTACATCCTTCAAATTTTCTTTAACAATGCTCATGAAGTTCAAAAGCTGCTCATGTTACTGTTTATGTGATTGTTTTTTTTTTCAAGTACAATTTCTCAGGGCAAAAAGACACCACTTGATTACATAAGTTTTGTGATGTAAAACACTAAAAAAATACAAATTTCTATAGAATACAAAGGTTCTTTCACTTATTTTGCTTTTCTTGCAACCATGTGCTTGGAGCATGCACAAATGTATTTCTGAAGTACAATTATCTCATCGGTTGAACCATTAATAGCAATATTTCTACTTGGAGATAGAGATGCCAAAATTTGTGAGTTGGAGTAAAGGATGGGTATTTTGGGTTTTGAAACTTGAAAGAAGCTCGGTTACCTTTGGTAATCGGTAGCATTTTTGAAATTCTATCTCCATTGTTGTAATTCAATCATTAGGAGGAAAAAACAGAGAAATTGAAAATAAAAAAAGATAATGCCTTTGGTAATTGGTAGCATTTGTGAAATTCTATCTCCTTTCAGTTTTTGTTGAGAAACTGATATTTTTAATTTTTTATTTCCATTGCAATTTAGGATGATTATTTCAGAGTCTTGATTGGTTTAATGATTTACGAGACTCTTCTCTGTTCTTCATATCAAGTATCTCCAATGTTGTTTTATTTGATAAGTTTGGGTGATTTTAGATTGAATTTTATGTCCATGCCAGGAAATGCATGTTACTTCATACAGAACTTATTCAAGGATTGGGCCCACTGACTTCATCAATTGAATAATGTTGTACAACAGATTGTGTAGTCCTTTGATGGTCTAAATCTGAAATGGGTCCATGAACATGGGCATTTTGCTTCATGTATGCATGAACTAAGATAGATATAGAAAAAATAAGAAATGGGGCTTAGAATATAAGGCATTCTTGGTCATGTATATATGCATAAAATAAAAAAATAGTTGTATCTGAAATGGGTCCATGAACATAGGCATTTTTATTAACTGACCTGGTTTGCCTGACCTGTATTGACTCTTGTGAATGCATGTTGTGTTTGAGATTTGACTGGTGAACTTGCATGTTCTAAATAAAATGGTATTCTTGTGTTTTTAATGAACTGACCCATTTCACTAACGAGTTTCAGTCCCAGCCAAAACCCGTCCTATTTTAGTGAACTACTCACAATCATTGCATTCTCTTCTTTTTTGTGATTCGAACTTCAATTGGGTATGTTGAATCTTATTTTAATTAGTTTCTTTCTTGATCTAGTTGCATTATCTTCATTCCATTGTTTAATATTGAAAAATCTAGGGAGCCATTTGGTATTGTTTTAGAATTGAATATTTCAACTAATTACACAAAGTTTCTATTCACACATTGAAATCGTATGCAATGTGTGTAATCTTTTTTATGTTTAGATTTTTTATTGCTTTTGGGTGATTCTTATTTACACATTATGTAATGCATGATTATACTTTTCAGTCGCTAAAAGTTTTATTTTATTAAAGGTTGTGTTTGGATATCAAATGGATTTTGCAATAATTACGATTCAACATTGTGAAAATGAATCATTGCAATGTGTTTCCAGTTACAAAATTGTTTATCTCTTTATGTTATTTGTAATTCTGTTTGTTTTGAGGTCCACTTAAATTCAAATAATGTCAATTTCTTGGAATGATTTGGCTTCGGGAATTTCACTGTTGCAACATAAATATTGTGATTCAATTTCACATCTGAATACAGCCTTAAGTACAACGTGTATTGAATATTATAGAATTGAAGTTTATACACAATAGGTCATGCAATATGATCATTCATAGATTACCCAATGGGTGAGTGAAATATGAAGGGTGTTGTTTGGATGCATTGTCAAATTGAACTTCAATTGTTAGTCTAATAAAGTGGAAAGAAGACCAAAAATTGTGATTTCTTTCCTTGTCATTCATATTCAATTACATTGCTTTCAAGTTGGACTGGAAGCAAGTTTCTGTGATGTTGAGGGGTTCTTAATATGGATATAATGAAGGATTATTAACTGTGGTTGTTTACATTTGATTAAACTGCTTGTTCACAGTTCAATTCACTTTGGCATCCGAACACAGCCTAAAGGAACTTGGATTTACTTGATTCCTGCTTTGAAAACACAGATTGGAGACAATTTAAGTGAAGGTTTTGTGTTATATTTCTACAAAGATCTCACTGTTATGTTCTCATATTGGAGAGCCCTTTGCTTGATTAATGTTACTGTAGTATTTAATAAGGTTGCTAATTTATGGACCTTTTGAACCATTCAACCATGTTTGTAGGAACAAAGTCATAGCATACGCCGATTCACTTCGGAATCAGTGTTTCCGAGGAAGAACATGTCGCTACTACCATCCTCCACCTCATATACAAGAGTATTTATTCCTCCATATACTATTTGCAATATCAGCTATGTGATGCTTTCTTGATCATTCTCCACCGTTTTCCTGATAAAGATGGGGTGACTTGCAAGAATTGTAGTGTAGTTTCTAGGAAAATGAAATTTAGGGCATTTGTGCTTGGAAATTTTCCTAAATGGTCTTTCTAATTTTCCCTTGATAGAGTGAGATGGTGGAAAAGGATTCACGTAGCTGACCCCAATTAGTTGGGATAAGGCTTAAATGATGATAATGATGGTCTTCCTTATTTTGCTTTAAGTCACTCAGGTTGGCAGCTGGTATACAAGAAGTCAAAGTTGAAATGGTAAATGTTTCCTTTATTCACTCCATTTTTATACATGCAAATTGATTTTCACATTCCGTCCTTCATTTGATGAGGGCCTGATATGATTGAATAAAAATGAAGGACGGAATGTGAACTCATATCATTTATTCACTTTGATATGATTGAATAAAAATGAAAGTACCGTATCTGAGGGGCCCTCATCAAATTTATTCACTTTGATACGAGTTCACGACCCCGGTATAAAAATGATATACCTGGATTTGCACAAAGAATGAGGGCCCCTTATTTGCATGTATAAAAATGATATGAGTTCACATTCCTCATCAGATCAGGAACTCATCACATTCCGTCCTTCATAAATTGATTTTCACATTCCGTCCTTCATTTGATATGATTGTGTGCCAGAAAATGATGCCTATACTAAGCATTACAACAAATATGATGTTGAACTGTGGTGCCAATTGTAACAATTATTTCTATTGTTAGTTATGAATCCAGTTAGCTCAAATGAGGGATTCATTTAGTTTACGGGGTGCATAAGGCGACCTTTGGGGTACCAAATCTAGGGCCGCCAGTCCATCAATGAGTAGGTTTATACCTTAGTTTCCCAATCCTGCCGTTTGAAATGGACTAATTAAAAACTCGGTAATCATGCTCATCATGCATTGCATGTGCCTGGAAGATGTGGAGCACTGAGGGATGAAAGCATGCCGCGAACGTGAGATGGTGTCGCACGAGGGAGGGTGTGGTGAGGGCATCCATCATACCCGCATCTATACTTGCATTAATAAGAGTAGATAGGAGTGTTTGATTGTACTGCTTTATCATTACTGCTTGACTGAGTCGATAACATGTTAACATATGCTTTATTGTTCCACTGAGTTAGCTACTCACTCCCACGTTACGGGACGGTGTTGTACACACCAACCAGATTTGTTGAGTTTCAGGTGATGGCGATGCTTATGAAGCAGAGCCGGACTACTATGATATTGAGGAGGAGCTCTCTTACATGTAACTCTCTGACAGGTCTATGAAGACCTGGTATTGTATTGACGGGGCTATGGTACTTGGAATAGAAGACATTACACTTACACATTTGGTATATTTTAGAAATGTACTTGAAATTTATTAACCTGGTAATGTTATCAAACACTAGAGACTCACCACAGTTTTTATATATTTTATATATCTATCACAGTCTTCTGCTTGCTAATTCACTGTCTCTGGAGTATGATATGCTGTTTTGGCTTAATCTCACTCATGTTCACTACATTAATGCAGACAACATTTAATCATCATTATCTATATTGCATTAGTGATGTTCTGGAAACTCGAGAGTTGAATTACTACTCGACCCTCGATTTTTCGGGATGTTACAAATATATTTCCCAAAAACAGATTCACCTGTAACGTACGGTCGTGGCGTTTGAGGGAGCTATTCTTCTCCCACAAATCTCTAGTCACAACTTGTTCCCCATCTTAGTATGAAAAAACTGCATTTATTTGTAACACTTGGTTACTGTTTTAGCCTGCTTTAGCACATGGATGGTCTCAAATTCATGGCAATGCATTTGCTTCTCTCAAATAAAAGGTCGTTTCTCCTAACAACTTGTTCTATGTATATCTTTTCTCATCTGGAGTATATCTTTGCATTATTTTATTTCTCTGAATCCTAATTTATGAACTGGGTTATTTTTATTTTAAAGACCTCTCAGAGACAGGCAGTGAAGAGACAAAACTTAGCTGTTCTGAGGGAGATGATTCATCATGGATCTCTTGGTTCTGTGGCTTGAGAGGAAATGTGCTCCTTTGTGAAGTGGATGAGGATTATATACGAGACGACTCCAATTTATGTGGATTGCAAGGACAGGTTCCCTATTATGATTATGCCTTGGATATGATCTTGGATGATGATTCTTTAAGTGGATGTTTTTGTCACTAAATCTTAGTACTAATGTGTGTACAATTGCCATTGATGGCTGCAGGTATTAGGATATTGCATCTAGGCTCATAGATCTCTCCATTATCACTTGCATGCAACTTGCAGATAAGCTCTGGAATTAGAAGTAATAGACTATATTTGCATTTTGCAACTTTCAGGTATCGAATCTGTTTATAATTTCTATCCATTCATTTATTTTCTTTTTGTTATATATATATATATATATATATATATATATATATATACATATCTTTCGTACAAAACTTCACTCTTTGACTTCTTAGTAGCTACTAGCTACCATTACAAAAAAAAAAAAACCTTAGAATCTCACTTCATAGTACACTAAAACCGGTTGCACTCATCTGAATTTATTTTGCTTGTTCAGTTGTATGTGCCAAGATAAAGTTCAAAATGTGAATATACAACTCATTTCTAATGTTTCAATGGTTGATCTTTTTATAAACATTTGCTGCATGGGCATGTCAAATTGTGCTTTGAAAATATGGCTGATTCAAGTTTGGGTCATTGAGTTTTGCTTGATTGATTTATGTATTAAGGCTACTAAGAAGTCAGTTCTCAGTCACTATCTACGTCTAGTGCTGCAGACTCAAGAGGTAACAGTGAAGCAAGAAAAGAAGCTAGAGGATTTGCATTTCTCAGACAAACACGTCATCATTCCAAACCATCTTCATGTCCCTGAAGCTGAGAGAAGTGGATTGAGTTTCGGAAGCTTTGATGCCAGTTTTGGGCTTAATGCAATCTTCACAAATGGCCCAAATACTGACAAGAGCTCTACACCTTTGTCTGAGTCATCTTAGGTGATCGAAGAGTCAACTAAGGAGCCTTCTTCAAGGTCTGAAACTTTTTCCCGCCTGGTATCACCTTTCCTATCATGTGTAGAGTAGTTTTGAGCTCTTTTGGCTCATCGTATTACAAGGGATGTTTGTTCATCTTACATGGACTAAAATTTACAAAATACATGGATAGTTTCAGCTGTAATGAATAGTGTCAGCTTTTTCTTCTATTTTCTTTTGAGCCTGGGTGGTCGGAGTACATGTAGAATCTTTAAATCTACACATGCATGCCTTAGTTCAATTTTTTGCATCTCATTTTCATTTTTTGTTAACTTTCTATTTTCAAGTAATTTTTGGAATGAATGGTGTCAATTCATAAAATTCAGCAAAATCAGTTTTTTTTTTCTTCTTCTTCTTTTGAGTGTGGATGGTTGGAATATGTGTAGAATCATTAAATGTACAAATGCATGCCTTAGATCAGATTTTTGCATCTCATTTTCTATTGTTTTTATATTTTATTTTCAACTAATTTTTCAAATGAATGGTGTTAGTTCATAAAATTCAGCAAAAAAAAAAAACAAAAAAAAAAGATTTTTCTTTTCTTTTCTTTTCTTTTCTTTTGAGTGTGGATGGTTGGAGTACATATAGAATCATTAGATCTACACATGCATGGCTTAGCTCAGATATTCACGTCTCATGTTCTATTTATTTATAATTGTTTATTTTCAGATAATCTCTGTAATGAAATGTGTCACTTTGTAAAATTAGCAATTTTTTTTCTTTTGTTTTGAATGTGGATGGTTGGAATATATGTAAAATCTTTAGTTTTACAAATGCATGCCTTAAATAAGTTTCTGACCTAAAAACATAGATGACGTGACCTTTTGTTGTGCAGATGTAGAAAGAAATAAAAGAGTTAATTCAACAGTGAGATCTGGCTTAATCTCATCTCAAGGGCTCATCTCTTTTTCTCAACATTTTTCAGGTAACTTAATGCCTTTTTCTAGAACTATATCATTAATCTCTTGGTGAAATTGGTTATTGGTATACGAGAGGCACCATTATTATAATTTCTATAATACAATCACTTTCTTACACAAGCTCTTTTGCTTGATGGAACATCCATTCCCAAAAGTTACCTAAAGATAGAACCGGTGTTCCCAAGGTGCTTACCCCAATCGGCTTTTTGTGTTGTGTTGTTTTCTTGTTCAATGGTTTTTACAAGATTATCTCATTAATGAAATTCTTCTGGTTGCTGGCCATTTGGACAGGCCGTGATTATGTATTTGCTCAAAATTAATGGAGCAGACCCGGATGTGCG
This sequence comes from Magnolia officinalis, assembly GCA_021015155.1. Classification (NCBI taxonomy): domain Eukaryota; kingdom Viridiplantae; phylum Streptophyta; class Magnoliopsida; order Magnoliales; family Magnoliaceae; genus Magnolia; species Magnolia officinalis. The sequence continues at coordinate 39,062,384 of JAJHSJ010000007.1, forward strand.
TCGGAGCTATCCGGATGAGCAGGGGTCCTTGGAAATGGACCTTTTCCAGAAAACCATGGATTTAAAACCATTAAATCCTTCTAAGAAATCTGAGTTTATTGAACTGAATTGAATTATTACAATTCAATTTTGTTAAATATCCAAACGCAAGGTTTCCATGAATCAGGCAAATGAATTCATTCTAATCCATTTTGTTGAATATCCAAACGCAAGGATTATTTATTTATTATTATTATTATTATTGTGTGATATACAATAGCTTTTCAGAATTCATATGTAGGTGCATACTTGTGCTCATTCACATGAACTTTGACTATCTTTCTTAAATTTCTTTGGTTTTTCTAATTTTTGTATCTAATTTTGAATTTTTAGGCCCTAAAACATGATTCAAGGTGCCGTCAACAATGCTAATAGAATCCTCCAGGTTAGATTGTTGATTGAACCTTATTTTATTTAAATGATCTTGATAATCCATTTTATTTAATGAGCAGACCCAGATGTGCATTGGAGCTACCCGGATGTTGAGCGGGGGTCCCTGGAAGGTGGGAACCGCTGTTATGATCATGATGAATCTGTCCATTTCCTATGGATAGCATTGGAGGGGCCTGGCCATTTGGACAGGCCATGTTTAATTCTGTATTTGCAGGTACCACACCCTTAACCTAAACCTATTCTCAATTCCCTAAAGCTATAACCTAAAACCTATAACCTAAGCCCGATCTCGAACCCGAACCCGATTTCCTAAACCTAAACCTTAAACTATTCTCAATTCCCTAAACCTTAACCTACACCTAATCCTAATCTCAACTCCCTAACCTAAACCTAAACCTAAACTTGAAAACACAAACCTAAACCCGATCCCGAGCCTGAACCCGATTTCCTAAACCTAAACTTATAACCTTCACCTAAACCTAAACCTCAAACTGAATGTTATAACCTATAACCTAAACCTAAAACCTAAACCTAAACCTACACTTATAACCTATAACCTAAACCTAAACCTAAAACCCAAACGTAAACCCGATCTCGAACCCGAACCCGATTTCCTAAACCTAAACCTTAACCTAATCTCAATTCCCTAAACCTTAACCTACACCTAATCCTAATCTCAACTCCCTAACTTAAACCTAAACCTAAACTTGAAAACACAAACCTAAACCCGATCCCGAGCCCGAACCCGATTTCCTAAACCTAAACTTATAGCCTTCACCTAAACCTAAACCTCTAACCGAATGTTATAACCTATAACCTAAACCTAAAACCTAAACCTAAACCTACACTTATAACCTATAACCTAAACCTAAACCTAAAACCCAAATGTAAACCCGATCTCGAACCCGAACCCGATTTCCTAAACCTAAACCTTAACCTATTCTCAATTCCCTAAACCTTAACCTACACCTAATTATAATCTCAACTCCTGAACCTAAACCTAAACCTAAATTTGAAAACACAAACCTAAACCCGATCCCGAGCCCGAGCCCGAACCCGATTTCCTAAACCTAAACTTATAACTTTCACCTAAACCTAAACCTCTAACCGAATGTTATAACCTATAACCTAAACCTAAACCTAAACTTATAACCTATAAACCTAAACCTAAATCAATACCTATAACCAAAACCAAAACCTATAACCTAAACCCACCAATTCTCAAATCCCAAAACCTATAACCTAAACCAAAACCTTAACCTAAACCAAAACCTCTAACCTAAACTCAAATCCCTAAACCTTAACCTTTAACCTAACCTAAACCTATACCTATAACCTAAAACTATTCCCAAATCCCAAAACCTATAACCTAAACCTAACCTTTCCCTAAACCTATAACCTAAACTCAATTCCGTAAAGCTAAACCTGCACCTAATCCTAATCTCAACTCCCTAACCTAAACCTAAACCTAAACTTGAAAACCAAAACTTGAACCTAATCCTGAACATGAACCCGATTTCCTAAACCTAAACCTTAACTTATTCTCAAATCCAAAAACTTATAACCTAAACCTATACCTAAATCATAACCTATAACCTAAACCCGAACCCATTCTCAAATCCAAAAACCTATAACCTAAACCTAAACCTTAACCTAAACCTATAACCTATAACCTAAACCAAAACCAAAACCTATAACCTAAACCCGAACCCATTCTCAAATCCTAAAACCTATAACCTAAACCAAAAACAAAACCTATAACCTAAACCGAAACCCATTCTCAAATCCAAAAACCTATAACCTAAACCTAAACCTTAACCAAAACCTATAACCAAAACCAAAACCTATAACCTAAACTCAAATCCCTAAACCTTAACCTATAACCTAACCTAAACCTATACTTATAACCTAAAACTATTCCCAAATCCCAAAACCTATAACCTAAACCTATAACTTAAACTCAATTCCCTAAAGCTAAACCTACACCTAATCCTAATCTGAACTCCCTAACCTAAACCTAAACCTAAACTTGAAAACCCAAACTTAAACCCAATCCCGAACCTGAACCCGATTTTCTAAACCTAAACCATAACCCATTCTCAATTCCTTAAAGCTATAACCTATAACCTAAACCTAAACCTAAACCTATAACCTTTCCCTAAACCTTTAACCTAAACCTAAACTTAAAACCTAAATCTATTCTCAAATCCTTAAACCCAAACCTACACCTAATCCTAATCTCAACTTGAAAACCCAAACCTAAACCCGATCCCAAACCCGATTTCCTAAACGCTAACCTTAACCTATAATCAAGTTCCCAAAAGCTATAACCTATAACCAAAACCAAAACCTATAACCTAAACTAACCTATAACCTATAACATAAACTTAATTATAACCTATAGCCTAACCTTAACCTAAACCTATAACCTAAACCTAAACCAAAACCTATAATCATATGGTGAGACCATTTCTTTTATGTCAATTTCATTCCTCTTTGAGTTTTTTTTTTTTTTTTTTTAATTCATTAAGAAAATAAAATGGTTATACATGATGTACTTCTTTCACTTTGTCTTTCTTTTCCCCAATGGGCATTCTAATGTATGAATGACATGACTGTTTGTAGGATGATGGAATATACGAAGCTGTTGAAATTTCATGGTGAAGTCGAGCACATTTCTCTAATGAAGCCAAAGATTTGTATTTTCAGCATTATTGTAATTATAATTGTAATTGATTGAATGAATTGGATTGTAATTGATTGTAATTGTAATTGATTGAATGAATTGGACTGTAATTGATTGTAATTGTAATTGATTGAATGAAGGATTGTAATTCATTGTAATTGAATGAATGATTGTACAAGTGGTAATTGAATGAACAAATGATTATATGTAATTTTTTAATGTACAAAATAGCTACGGATATTGACCGTAGCCACTAATCTGACAGGTGTATCCTTTATTAAATTTGGCATATTGCTACGGACTTTTAGCTACAAATAATATCCATAGTTGTTTGAAGTTTTCGCTACAGATATAATTGTTACGGATTAAATCCATAGCCATAGGTTCCAGACCTATTGTTACGGCACCTACGACTATGATCGTGCTACGGATTTTATCCGTAGCCTTTTCCCGTTTTTCTGGTAGTTATTGCTATGAATTATATCCATAGCTGTTGGTACCTATAGCTACGGATTAGATCCATAGCCATAGGCTCTAGACCTATTGTTGTGGCACTTACGACTACGGTCGTGCTACGGACTAAAACCGTAGCCATAGGTCTATGGCTACGGATTTTATCCGTAGCCTTTGCCCATTTTTCTGGTAGTGCTCTCTTTCTTCTTCATTCCCCTCCTTATTCTTTTCTTCTTTTCTTCTTTTGTTAGGAATTCCCAGCAGGGTCCGGACCTGACTAGCTAGTGAGTCAGAGACCTGACTCGATTTTGAACCGAGTCGACTCAGCAACTCGCTTCACTTCTTCCTCTTCTTTATTATCTTCCTTCTCTTTCTCCTTCTTTCTTCATTCTCTCTTCGGCACACTCCCTTTCGTTTTCTTCTTCTTCTCATTAGATGACTAGAAATGGGTCTAGACTCGGACAGGCACAGTGAAACTCGACTTGGATTCAAATCAGCCCAGCAACCCAAACTCGACTGGATTGTACTCCCACCTTCCATTTCCATCTCCCTTTTCTTGCTTTCTTCTCATTTTCTTCTGCTTCCTTTCCCCTTCTCCTATTTGCAGTTAACGCCCAACAATGGGACTCAACCGAACTCGGTTCTACTCGCCAGCGAGTCCGCACACACGATGTAACAGAGGCACACTCGCACCCACCCTTTTTTCTCATATTCTCCTTCATCTTCTCTTGCTTTCTTCTTCCTTTCCTTCCTTTCTACTCTCTTTGGACAGGGAGGATCTCAACTCCTACAGGACTTGACGCTCGGTTGAGTCGACTCGGTGTAGCATCACAGCGGCGCCCCTTCTCTATTCCTCTCTCTTTATTTTTCTTTATTCTCTCTTTTTGAATCCGTTGCCCTAAAAGGAAAGAGGGTTATTTATACCCCTCATAGATGTCTAGAAGGACCAGCAACTAATCCACCGATTACTTACAAGCTTTGTCCATTAATCACAAATAAGAAGGAGAGATCATTGTTGATATCATTAAGAACTGTTAACGTGGCTGAGATTGGATGTTATGGATGGATATCTGAGACCATTAGCCACCAGATGGATGGCTTAGATCAAGGAATGGGGTCCACTTGAAGGAAATGGGTTTTTCAAATGAATGGGGAAGAAGATGACCATGATCATGGCAGATTCTGATCGGATGGGTCATCCCTCGATCTGAGGCACTTGGATGGTGTGGATAGGTCCCAGGGTCATTGTGGGACCCACCGAACGGACGGCTACTACGTCATCTATTAGTGAATTTGGTTTCAACTCATGGTGGTGGTTTTCTTGTTGTAAAGAAATCCCTAAAGAATGGAGAGAATGGAGGGCTGGGATGTTTCCACATGAAGGACTAAGATTGAGGGAATCCCACACGCAGTTAGCCAGCCTGGCAACAAAAAGGCAGGACGATTTCCATTTTTGGAAATTGTCGTGCACAACACCAGATTGCACCAAAGTTTATGTGCACACACGTGCACCAAAACGTACGGAATCTGCAGGGTTTTGGATGGATCCTGATGCCACACCTAATGGATGGTCTGGATTTTCCAACCATAAGCACATTATGGGCCACCAATCATCGAAACGACACCCGTCCGTTCGGACACCGTTCAAGCAAGGAAAACGGAGGGAATTCTCCCTTTTTAAAATAGTTGTCAGGTCAACAACTTGTTGACCCGAATGGTAGTCCGTTGCACTTCGAGTGCATCACTTGCATGTGTACATGCAAATCGAAAGTGGGGTCCACACTGATGATATGTACAATCCAGGCCATCCATTTGCTTCCTCATGCCTAGATAGGACACCTGATTTGCGCTGAGGAAGATCCAACACTCAGGTGGACCATTTTGTTTTATTTTTTATGATTTAACTGATGATTCCCATCGATCTGATGATCAGATCATTTTAAGATTAAACGTTAATGGTCAAAATGGTCCCAAGGGTCCCTTAGTTTGAAATCAATGGTTAGATTTGTTCTAAGTCTGATTCACACTGGAGTACACAGTTTTTAGGACTCGTTTAAAGGATAATTTGTGGTAGATTCAATGGTCCAATAACTTGGTTATGAAGGTCAGTGTTGGATTCTTATATCAAGTGATGTGAGGCCAACCATTGAGGGATCTAGCGTACATGCTAACTTATCTTATGATGATTACATTAGTTCAAGGTATCTATAGTACGAAATTAGGGGTCTTTAAACAATGATGCTAAGCGATCTAATAGTTGGATGATTTGATTAAAGCGGAACAAATGATCATCTAGTCCTTTTAGGATCCTATGATGTAAAAGTCATCAATTTACGGTTTTAGGATGTCTCAGGATTATTCAAGTGAGTTTGAATGATAGATTTGGTAATCATTTGTCGACGACCCTAGGAGCTCTATTATCTAACCAAGTGGACTTCAATGATTGGCTAAACATTTAGATTGTTTGACTAGTGTGATTAGGCGGTGGATCACTTTATGGGATGTTATTGGCCTAATCGACTGTATATTCGATGTCTAGTCTTAATATTAAAATGCTTGGTTTAATTTATGCCCGATTGAGTTACATGCAGATCCCGACATCGATTGCTCAATTAGACCAAACCTATGATTATGATGTGAATTGATCAGGTCGATTTAGGACCAAGTTAAGAGATTGGTTTATGTTTGTAACTATATCGATTATGGCTTTGATCACCATTGATGGTGTAGTCTTATGTAGAAAGGTCAAATGTCGATTCAAAGTACCTTGCAGATACGTTGGGGGTGGTTAAGTCTGAATCTAATGGTCAAGGTGGATAGATTGAGAATACTTGAATAGAGGTGTGTGGTCTAAATTACATGTGTTCTCACACATGTGCAAAGTTATTTAGATCCCTATAATAACACCCGAGTATAGAAAATACGGGGTGTTACAGTTCCTCTTTGGACAATCACTGGGGTCTAGTATGCTCCAAATGGCATTGCCCCTCCCCCAGGCCCATAGTCCAAGTGAGCGTAAGAGACCTCACTATTTGCCTGGCCAATAGTCTGTCAATACCTATCCGGAATGTCGATAGCGGACCCATTTATGAGCCGGTCGGACTCAGCCTAGCATTGCCCCCTACCCTTCGAGTGGGTAAGGCCACACCCCCTTCCAACTGACCATGACACAGCGGGAGACGCGGCCTAATGGTATTCGGCACTCGTGCACTCATACATCCACTCAGTCTCGACGTTGGATCATCCTCTTGGTACCACAAGGGTTTAGGGACTTTCACCTAGGGACATCTATGGTACCCCATGTAGAACCAAAACATTTCCGGTGTCCAATCCTGCCATCCACGATATGCCTGTGGAGGCCTCAGCCTTGATGTCGCTAGGGTGAATAGAAATCATATCACGTAAATGCAACATGCATGAGTCATACAGTCCAGTCATGCATCAGTCTTACGCGTACCGCGCACTCAAGTAGGGCAATTCCGTATCTCAGGGAGTCCCGAAAACAACCAGCCCAATGGCATATGTTATGGTCAATCACTCCTCATAACAAGCATGCAAATGATGCGTATGGGCATAAATCATAATGTATGCCATGCATGATTATCAATCATAATAATGATCGGCCTCACAAAATCACAATGGGCCTCACACATCACAATGGGCCTAATTCAATCACAATGGGCCTCATACAATCACAACGGTCCTCGTACAATGGGCCTCAAACAATCACAATGGGCCTCATACCATCACAATGGGCCTCCTACAATCATAACGAGCCTCATACAATCATAACGAGCCTCCTACAATCACAGTGGACCGCAACGGTGTCGCGCCTACTGCGGTCTACGGCGGTCCAGCGGGCCAGGCGGCCCGTTAGATGCCCCGTTTTTGTAATTTTTCATCCAACTTTGAAAAGTCATATCTCCCTCGTTATAACTCTGATTTAGGTGATTTAAAAGTCAGATTGAAGCTTGATAAGCCTAGTTTCATATAAAAATAAGTAAAAAAATATATAAAAAATGTTAATATAGTTTAATCCAGGTTGATGTGACAACTATTCAAAAGTTATTAGTTTGGACAATGATTACTTCTAGAATTTTTAGAATTTTTTTACAATACGAAATCTAATGAAATTTGGTGGAGATGAAGTAAACTTAATGATGAACTACTATAAAAATAATTAAATTAATATGCTAGCTAAAAATACCAAAAAGGGACGTAGAACTGCCCTAGGACCATATTCTGTTGTAATTATGGTATAATTTAGTTAAGTATAAACTGAATACTCAGTAGAATTAGCTTGAGCCACTTTAAATACGAACTGCAAGACCTAAAACTTGTAGAATCATCGATGCTACATTACCCTATAATCTAGGATCAATCTCATTACCCAGTTGCTCTCGGGAGCACATTGAAACTTTGTATCGGAGCTGGAACATATGTCGAAAGTCCGATGACCACGAGACTAAACGCTTAGGACCGCCTGCTGGGCTTGACAACCATCTCAGAAATTAAATCCAGATAGTGTCCCGGGACTATTCGCTTGAGCCCGAGTGAAGTGTGTGAGAAACGTGGATATTTTAGAAATAAGTATTTAAATTTAAGTAATTTGAGACTTGTCGCTTGCAGACCGAATATAAGGATTTAGACCATTAGAATCTGACCCAAATACACCCTCGGAGCAGGGGAAATTTCCTACACAAGCCAGTGTACTTGTGGCCCTGATCGGTGATCGTCGACCATTGGACTGCTACTAGTCCGCCACGGGCGATCTGTAAATCCGATCGGACTGAAAACTTGACTTGACCTAGATCCATGTTTAGGGAGCTTAAGTCTAACCTTTGGCTCAAGGGGGGCTCTGGAAGTGCCCCGTTGAGCTGAAATAGTCGCTCTTTAGACATAACCTAAGTATACCTTGGCCCTAGGGCCATTTCTATCAATTTTAGGCCTATATAAGGACCTTAAGCCCTCACTCTCTCATCCCATACAAATTTGGAAAACCCTGGGAGAGAGAAGAGAAAAAGAGAGGAAAAGTGAGAGAGAAAGTGGGAGAGAGTTCCTGGAATTCAATCCTATCGTTCCACGTGCTTAGCTACCACATCTATATCACTCTTCCAGCGATTCTTTTCTGTTTTCGGGTAAGAAATCCCAACTCTAACTTGATCTAGAGTTCCAAATAGTGTAAGTGATGAAATAGCTAACCTATTCCTTGTTATAGGTTGTCGTTGTGCCGTAGACAAAGGCATTGTGTTCAAATTGATTTCGTTTCACGTCTACCGGCAAAAGGTACGGACTATAAACGTATAGGTTATGGTTTTCAAGGCTTTCAACTTCGGTTAATGATATATTACTAATATGGATGCTATTTCACATGCATAAAGTGATGTCTGTTTCGTTTTTCAATTATATGTTAACTAGGTTGAATATACTGTATTCCTCGTATTTGTAGAAAATATTGTATACGTATGAAATTTGGATTTGTGCTTGCCATGATTAATTGTTGTCTATGTATGCTAGATGCATGTGTATCAACTTTTGGGTGAACGGATTAGCCAAATACCTATGTGATCAACATGCGTCATGTATGTTGATGTAAGTAGTCTAAAGTGTTTACTGAAATGTTTGAATGAGTAAGTAGTTAGTAAATTGTAATGTATGAGGGTGTTGAGATATGATTCTCAACTCCTTTAATTATGTGTATGCTTTCCTCCATGTACCATATATTATAGTGTCTGTTTATCTATGTAATGTATATGTATAAATCCATGTCTAAGTTGTATTCCATAAAATGCAAAAACAAAGCCGTGAAGGGTGATGGGGGAGTGGTGTAACGATTCTGTGCAACAGCCCTGACAGCCCTAAAGTGGACAATATCAGACCTTTGATTGTATGATTTGAAATCTTGATTTATTACTGCTTTAACTGTCTTCTAGGATATTTTGTTGTAATTGAATGTGATTGGGGCTATTGTATAGTCCAGGCAATCAGTAACCGATCCTAGATTGGTGGATGACGTTGTTTCGCCACCCAGGATGTGTTCGACGAATCCGAGCCATACTTCGGTTGTCGACAGTGGTTAAGCCACATGGAGTGCTTACGCACTTCATGTCGATCCACTTGATGTGCACTCGTGTTAGTCGAGCTCGTCAAGTAACCCGATTGGCCAATGTATGTTCACCATGTTTGGACGCTACTGCTTGAACCTAAGGTACCAAACTCACCAGTGGAAAACTCCATTAACCTTAGTACCTCGATCCGCTAAGACTCATGAGCCGGACATGGTGGTATGGGACACTGTGGTCGAGCTGTCGGCCTACGCCGGGGCGACGAGCCCACCCGTAGTGACCAATGAGCAACCCAGACTCGTGAGCCGAATACGATGGTATGGGACACTGTATTCGAGCTATCGGCCTGCACTATTTTGGTGACGAAGCCGTGATGGGTGATGGGGGAGTGGTGTAACGATTCCGTGGAACTGCCCTGGCAGCCCTAGACGTGCCCTTTGTAGTGACCTCGAGCATACACTGAACCTGCGTTGAGGCGACGAGCCTTTCTATAGTAATCAGAGTATGAACTAGGCCTGTATTGATTTGGTGACGAGCCCTTTGCAGCGACCTAGAACCGCAACTTCGTATGAGATTTACTAGGACTGACGACCATAGAATGGATCATTGTTTAGGTATTGATATAAGGGAGGTACCTTAGTTTCTCAACCCTGCTGTATGAAAAGGACTAATAAGAACTTGGTAATCATATGCATGCAACGCATTATGCGTGCGTACAGGCGTAGCAGGTCAAGCACTGAGGCAGTGTTGTTCATGTGCGAACGTGAGATGAAGTTGCTGAGGGGGCGTAGGCGAGGGCATGCATCATACATTCATACCATTCTTACATTAACAAGAGTACTTAGGGATATGTGATTTACTGCTTTATCATTACTGCTTGACTGAATTGATAACATGTTAACCTCTGCTTTATTGTTCTACTGAGTTGATCACTCACTCCCACGTTGTGGGACGGTGTTGTACACACCAACCAGACCCTGTTTGAGTTTCAGGTGATGGCGATGCTTGCGAAGCGGAGCCGGACTTTTATGATGATGAGGAGGGTTTTTCCTTTAAGCAGCTATCAGGCGAGTCTATGTAGACTATCTTCTGATCGACGGGGTTACAGGGTTGCTGATTAGAAGTCATTACACTTTAGTTTGCTCTTTTGGAACACCCTTGTATATTCATTTTGTCCATTTTTTGAGTATACATTGATATATTTAACCTGGTAACATGTTCACACTCTGGAGACTTACAACAGTTTATCTATTTTATATATCTATCACAGTCTTCCGCTTACATAATTTAACTGTCTTTGGAGTATGAAATGCTATTTTGGTATAATCCTACTCATGTTTAATGCACTAATATAAACGACATTCAATCATCATTATCTATGTTGCATAAGTGATGCGTTGGAATCGGAAGTGGAGTTTATGCTCGACCCCCGATTTTCAGGGTGTTACAGAGGGCCCAATAAGGGAAAATAGAAATTGGCTTAATAATGGGCTCTAGAGGGTTTGCAACGTGGACATTTAACCATCATTGTGCCTAAAGTGAGGCCCACCTTAGATTATAACTTACAATGGGGAATGGGCTTAGCAATGGGCCCTAGGGAGTTTCTAATGTGGACATTTAACCACCGTTGTCTCTTAGAATGCGGCCAGCTATAGAGACTATCTCACAATGAGGCCCATGGCCCTTAAACTAGCTAGAATAATGGATGAGCATCATAAACATTATCATATACATCATGGTGGGATCAACATCATAATTGGACCTTGCACAAGAGTCTCATATATCACAATGGGCCTCATCACATGGGCCTCACATACATCACAATGGGTCTCATCACATCACAATGGGCTACATCCCATAGGCCTCATATCATCACAATGGGCCTCATCACATAGGCCTTATATACATCACAATGGGCCTCATCCTATAGGCCTTATATACATTACAATGGGTCTCATCATAGGGGACTTATATACTTCGTAATGGGCATCACCACATAGGCCTTATACACATCACAATGGGCTTCATACAAGGGCCTCACATACATCACATTGGGCCTCATCATATGGGCCTCATATACATCACGGTGGGCCTCATACAAGGGCCTCACATACATCTCATTGGGCCTCATCACATGGAAGGTAAGGCCCATACAAGATAGCTCATACTAGATGGCTCACTTAAGGTTTTGAGACCAACAACACCTGATGGTTATTTTTCAGAGTTTCAATACTGCATTAAATGCTTTAGGAAGGTGGTGGACCCCACTGACGTGGCCCCATATAAATTTTACATCAAACAGATTTTTTTGTGCGATATTGGTTCTAGGCCATTTTTTAGTCAGATTCATGATCACATGGGGCCTACATATGGTGAAAGAGAATAACCACCTAGTAGGTCTATGTACAGGCTTTACAAATTATAAGGCAGGCCTCATTGGCTGGCTGAGTACAATTTACGATGATGGCCCAAACATGGGTACTTGGAGAAACTATGCATGAAATATAGTGCAGAATTAGTTTTGGCCCAATTTTAAGTATATCCCATGATCACAAGGGACCACATTTCAGTATGTCGTCAGGTGCCCTTGGTTGTAATATATATGCACTTCAAAAATTATAAGTTGGGACCAACTGGTTGTGCACACGTAATATTTAGTATAGGGCCAAACATAGGCACTTCGATTTTCTGCACAACCATGTCTGACCACACTTTAGGATCCGCTCCCTGATCATGTGGGGTCTGATTTGGCCCAATTAAAATATTATTTATTTATTCATTAGTGTAGGTTAGAGGTTCCAAGTGGTGGCCTACTCAAACCTCCAACGTGTGATCCACTACAGAGGCCCAAAGTTGGTACAAAACACAAATAATTAGACAGTTTTCAGAAATGGGGTTTGTCACAAATTAGGGCCCAATTTCCAAACACTTAGGGATCATTCCTGACAAAAAGGTGGGACATCACATCTCACTTATATAAGGATTAAACATCCCCCAAAGTGGGACCCTTAACTACAGAGTGTGGGGCCCGCTACAAGGTGTCAAAGAGGCCTACAAGCAATACAATTTTCCGCAAACAGAAAGTGTAAACGGAATGAAATAGATCTAATGGCAAGTGGGGCCCACATACTAGCAAACCATAGATAAGAGACACACAAAAATATACATGGGTTACCAGATTGGATGAAATAATAAAATGTATAAATCACAAGTGATCCCACACCCAAGTGGGTCAATGAGAGGATAATTGTTACGTATAACATAAATACAACATATTCATCATGTAACACATGAAATATATATTGATGAAATCTCTATGATCAGATTCTCTGTTAGAAGATCTGATCCATGGATGGTTTGGAAACAAGTCATTCATGCCATTTATAAGTTTCCAACCATACAGAGCCTTGGATCCATCTGGACCACACAAATTTAAGATTTGTCCTTACAGAAGTATCTATCGATCCAGAATTTTCAAAATTTTATCATGAAAAAATCTGACCATAGGGACCATACATATGATTATTAACTATCTCAAGAAAGTTAAGAGCAAATATCAAATACATCTGACCGTTGGAATCACGGATATGGCCCAAACAAGAATGGTCATAATAAGCTCCCAAATACATCTTTCGTATAAAGCCAAGATCTCAGCCGTCTGAACTCTGATTGAGACGTATTATATACCGTAAAAAAGTTGGTTTGATTTTCTATGAATCCAACAGAATGTATATATTTTTAATACATTCATTAAAAGAGTTAAAAATGGGTCCGTTTAAGCAAATCAGAATCCTGTATGTGCTGCTCGATAGCAGCCAAGTAAACTTGATATTATAGATGATTGGACCATTGGATGGTTACGAAATTTGGTCCAGGGTTATTTCATATTGTGATTCATAATATCCCCAAGTTTCAACTCCGATCTTGTCACGGTTGATTTTATATGAATTTTAAAGTTACTGTCCAGATACAAAAGCAGGATTACATGCGAAGGGTATTGATATAATGTTCATCATGGTGGACCATACTGACATAGGTCACTTTGCTAACCACCATAGATATAAATACATGCACACAAGAACTCCACACCAGTGGGGCCCACACATATCAAGAAAATAAAAAGGGGAAGAAAAAGGAGGATGAGGAATATGGAAGGAGGATTGTAGACTCACTTCAATGGATGGATGGATGGATGATGATGTGTGGTCCACTCCCTCTTAATCAATGGTGGGCTACACCTTGGCCCCTCTCTCACTCTCTGTTAAAATCTCAGAATTTTTCTAAGTATAGGAAAAGAATAAGTCAAGAGAGCTCCTAATCTTACATAGGGAATTGGGGGTTGAGGTGGCAAAATTATGTGGCAAGTTCATGGGCTCTCATTGGTACTAAAAGTGAGGTGGAATGTGATATATGGTATGGGTATTGGATGGATGAGGTGGATGATGCTAAGCATGCATTAGCCAAGGTGGAAGAAATCTAGACATGCATTGGCTAATGAATGGATAAGGGTTATGGGTTGTTGGTGATGCATGGCGGATGATGAAGTGGAGTGTTACAATTGGTTGTTTGAAGTAATGTGGCACAAATCAAGACATGCATTGGATGCATGTATAGGATGAGGTGGACATGAGCCATGATTAGTTTCTAAGACATGGGGAGAGAGCTAACGATGAGTTTTGGGATAGAATCCAATTTTGTCTTATAGTACTTATCTTATATATGCTGGGTTCTTATTTTGTCATGTAGCAATTGTCCTATTTATTGGTAATTTTCATGTTCTAAAAGTGGGCTTTAGGCCCACACGGGCTCAAGTCCAATGGGCCTAGCAAAATAAAGGTTGCTTGTGTTACTGGATACATAATTTGGGTCGTACATTCGATGGGTCATATCTCACTAACAGAGCATCGGATTGACACACAGTTTTCACCATTGTGACTGCAATGATGACACGGTCTACTTGATAGAGGTCTCAAGCTCATCCAGAACAAATCACTTTAATGAGTCTTCTAGGTACGCTAGGGTGCAGTGTATGGTCTATCAACGGTGCACGTTGGGATACGTGTGCACACAAGCAATGTTGCAAAAGACCGGGATCCCACACAAAGTATTTAGGATCAAAGACAGTATTTGGGATATTAGGATCTGTTTCTCTTTGATTTGATGATTATTTATATATGGATTGAATGACAAAAAAAACAACCAAATTTTTAATTTTATTATTGTCTTTCCATAAGACTATTGTCCGCCCATACACTTAGTGATACAGTTTATACTTCTTGTGCTGGCAAACTGATGAAAGTACAATGTGTTTTTACCCCACCTTTTAGCCAAGTTGCTCTAGATTTTTGTCCAAATGAGATCTCTTTGCTTGTGAGGATATTACTGAATTCCAGCTTGAGCAAGCCTCTATTGTACTGGAACCCTAATGCAGAAGATGGGCAATGTCAGCAATTTGGCCTCCAAATGAACAGCAAGCACTTCTTTCTTTTCTTCGCATCAACATCTAAGAAGTCCTTTAGTTGTTGAGTCCTTTATTGTTGATGTAAGAAGTTTCCTTTAAAATCATTCCCTTATCAAGGACTCTACCATCTAATTGTCCAGAGAAAGTGGTACCTACATTGGAAAGCTAAGGTGAGTTCTAGTTGGCATATAACGTGTGATCTTTCATGTTAGGGGTTAATGTTTGTGGCTACATGATGACCTAAACAAGGCTACTTTTGTTCCATCCGAGGTCTTCCTAATTGGCAAAGTAGTGAAATCAATTAGGAGGTCACTCTCCTGGATATGAGGGATCAAAGGATGAGTCTGCAACTTGTCTGCTTTATCATCTCCAGCTTAATTTTGCCTTCAGACAATATATCATGATGATGCATTGTCTGGTCGACAACCTATTGTAAAACTTGTGCAGAATTACCATTTTAAAGATGACCCCAAAATTACTGGAAGAAGGCTAAGATGTTGATTTTGCCAGCGTTTGGTGGTGATGAGTTGTGTTGTTGGAAGAATATCCTCCCTTGTAAGCGCTCTTCTTACCTATACACCTCTCTTTTAACAACTATTGAAGGGATGCCCAAATCTATGTTTTTACTTGAATCTATGAATAATGTATTTTTCCATAGTTGTGTTAAAATAGTATTCATGGTTTTCTCCTTCTCCTTGGAATAGAAGCAAACAAACAAAATGACAAGGACTCATGAAGCTGGTTGAACTACTTGTTGCAAAAATTCAGGTTCATCTCATCATCTCTATAATTTATGTGAGAAAAGTTATTGCTATCATCTTTATAAATTCTGATTGGTACCCAACTTCTCTTTCTCACATCATCAACCAATTTGTTTACTTTGGCTTGATATTGTTTTGTTAATGCAGCCGAGAAGTTGGCACAAATGACGGAGGTCATCAGCCACTAGCGTGGAGAAGGCAATGAGAGTGAAGCTTCTCGATGGATCAAAATAGAACTTCTCGTACATATGCAGATGCAGGTATATGTCACTATACTAGAGCATAGGAACATTAGAATCAAATGTTACAAGGAACTCACTTCCCCTTGCAAAAAGCATTGTTTCTTATTTCCTGAAATTAATTCTCACTTTGATTTTAACTACGAGGCCAAGAAATATGGATGCTTGAGATGCATGAGATTAACATGTGTTATTTGGCGTTTAAAATATTGCAACTCTTTTGAAACATCGTAATAAATACTTAATGTTTGTGGAGGATGTTGGTGAAGTTTTGCCTGATAGCCAGAGTGGCCTGATTTTTGGGCCATGGTGGGCACCATTTACACGTGTCGACCGATTAAGATATGAAATCCCATTCTTGCTGGTAGCCTTCACAGTTCACATGGTGCAACTTGTAGGATATGGCACTCTTGATTGATCATTTCTATCTTGTCGCTATTTCAGAATGTCCTCAAGAGTGTTGGTGTGCATAATCTCAAATTTTATCTAAATGCTCTTTTTGTTGACCTTCATTTCTTTTTATATGTTCTTGTAGGCATTGTTTGAAGGGCTTATCGTTGATATACCATTCACAACATTCTTCTTTAGCAAATTATAACAAAAGTTGTGCATCCTATAGTGAACCTTTTCTAGTTGCATTTATTTGAATAATCCTATAGTATTTTATATGAGAACATGTGAAACCTTTTCTATTTCCTGTTTCATTGGTTGTTCCAGTAAGGACTGCTTTAGTTGAAGTGGGAATAGGTCAAAGTGTCCTTAAGGGGGGTGAATAGGACTTTTATAAAATTTTATGACAATTTAAAATCCTATTACCATTATCTTGATCTAATATACAAATGTCAATATATCATCAATTTAACTCTAATGGTTTCCAAACCAATTAGAGGATCCAATCACAAGACTGAGCAGAATCTAAACAGTATATAACCTTAGTCTAAGATGGATTGAATGAGCGACTGTATGTGGAATGTGATACTTATCATTTCTAAATAATCATGTCATCATGCATCATGTGAACATTAAAAGTAAACACCATAAGAGAGTATGCAAATAACAATCCCAAACACAGTCAATTTATGTGGTTCGGCTATATGCCTACTCCACTCCCGGTGGACGCACTCAACCCTTGAGTGTATCGGATTTCACTAACAAAGGTTTCAATCAGGTTTACCTCAAACCAGTACAACTTACACAAGGCTGACTCTTGGACCTACATAAGGTACCTAACATGTCTCCACAAGACACAAGTTTATGCCCCATACAGGAGCAAGGGTCAACACACAACACCCAGGTTTTTTGCCCTACACAAGAGCAAAGGATCTACACAAGGAACCTAAGGTTTTAGGCCACACAGGCTAAGGATCCACACAATGACGCTAGAGTTTATGCTCTACACAAGAGCAAAGGTCAACACACAATACCTATGTTTTATGCCATACACGTGAGCAAAGGATCCACACAAGGAACCTAACTTTTAAGCCACACAGGCTAAGGACCTAAGTTTATGCCCTACACAAGAGCAAGGGTCAACACACAACACCCAGGTTTTAGACCACACAGGTCATGGACCTACACTAAGGACTTAAGTTTATGCCCTGCATAAGAACAAGGGTTAACACATAGCACTCAACGTACTCTCCCGTCGGGGGCCTCCTATGAAGACTTGAAAGGGTGAGAAGCACATGTGACCCAATCCTATACAACGGAATGATCAACAGGGTCTCTGAAATCTAATGACTTACGGATAAGTAGATGAGCCCCTTTAAGCACGTTGATGAAGATCTCCTCCTTTGTTGATAAAGAATCTTCAGCTCCCTTGATCCGTAACACTTATGATGCTCCAATATAAGGCGACTGGTTGTGTCACTCCCCAAACTCAAAAACCGGGCTCACAAAATTTCCGATCGCCAAATCCGGTGCCGATAACCTCCTTTGTACCCCATTCTCAACTCCTAGTGTCTATACGCCAGATTCCAATCCTGGGATCCTACAAGGAAGATCTCCAATATGAATTTATTTCGTAAGAACCATAACCAAAAGTATACCCAAATCACAAGAACAACAACATCACTACATATCCACTAATATAATCATTCATCACCACATATCCACTAATATAATCATTCAAGTACAATGCTAAAAGGGAAATACATGCATATAATAAAATCTTCACAAGGCTCGGTCGTACGCTCCTTCTCCTGCTCAACTACAACTGTATCCTAACGTCACCTGCACACATCTATCGTGCATAAGCTTATAGAAAGCTTAGAGGGTGGTGAAAGTGTGTGAGAAGTATATGCATGATCAGAATGTAATATCAGAGTAAACGAAAATACTGGTAAGTCCACGAACCATACAATATCAGAGTAAGCAGAAATACTAACAAGTCCATAAAAATATCATCAACCTCATTCAAGATATACGATGAATAGACATAGCAAGTCAATGTCATATACTGAGAATGTAATGTGGGTCGGCAATGCAATGTGGAGACATAGTGAGCCAAATATCAAATACCGAGGATGAGATGTAATTCTGAAGAGCCATTAATACCATCAGCCTCATCTAGGCCATATAAATGCAGAAACATAGCAACCCAAAATGCCATATGCCACAGATATAATGCAATATATGGTGTGAATGAAATGGTCAAGCTAGAGTGTGAAGTCGGGATGATGGTACATAGTATCGCAAGCCACAAGGTCTATCACAAGGGACTTCTATCCAAACCAGTCCCATACTTAAATTTAGATAGTCCGACATAATGTGGTAGACTCCTGATCTCAAGTTAGTCGCGCGCCCCAACCGAAATCCTGGCCAATGAGAAGGTACATACAATGACTTGATTGCTCACCTCCAGCCCGAGTGGATAGTGAATGAATGAATGAATGAGTATAATGCTAAGTATGCAACTCCTGCTCCACAAATCATCCCATAAATCATCCCACAAATCACTACCGTACATCTCTGGGATCATCATCGGGGTCTAGAACACTTCAAGCTCGCTACCGCCCTGGCCAACCGTGTAGCCCAGCAAGTGGAAAAGACCTCACTACCCGCCTACCAGCAGTATACAAATGCCTACCCGGTTTGTCAATAGCGGACCCATTTAGGAGCTGGTCAAACTCAGCATAGCTTACAGCCCCCTCACTCGGGCGGATAAGGCCACACCCCCTCCCAACTGACCACAACACAGTGGGAGATGCGGCCTACTGGTATTCGGCACTCGGGTGATCATGTATCCACTCGATCTAGACGTTGAGGCATCTCCTGGCAACGGAGGTTTAGGGACTTTCACCCACGGACATCCAAAGTGCCCAGATGCTCGAACCAAACATTTTCGGTGTCCCATCTGGTCATCCACAATATGTCTGTGAAGGTCACAACCCTGATGTCCCTAGGGCGTATAGTAATCACAATCACATAATGCAAGATGCATAAGTCATGTAGTTCAATCATGCATCAATCCTGTGCATATCGTACACTCATGTGGGATAACTCCGCCTATCAGAGAGTCCCATAAACCACCTGCACTATGGCACATGTAATGGTCAATCACATCTCATAACAAACATGTAGATGATGCGTATGGACATGTATCATGATGCAATGTTGTTACATACTCATAATCGGTATCAATAACCGGCACCGATAATCAACATCGATAATCGGCCTCGATAATCAGCATGGACAATCGGCCTCGACAATCGGCCTCGATAATCGGCTTTAATATCCGGCCTAACAAAGGGCCTAAGGGAAGGTCACAATGTGGACATCCAACCATCATTACCCATCAATGTAGACATTTAACCAACATTGCCCCCAAGGAGTGACCCACATAGAGCCTAACATATATTGGACCCAGGACCTCACATGAGGGCCTAATATACAACACCATGGGCCTCGATAATCTAAATCGGCCTCAACAATCGGCCTCGACAATCGAAATCGGCTTCGATAATCAGAATCAATGAGAATGGGCCTAACAAGGCCTAAGGGAAGGTCACAATGTGGACATCCAACCATCATTGCCCATCAATGTGGACATTTAACTAACATTGCTCCCAAGAAGTGGCCCACATAGGGCCAAACGTATAGTGGGCCCATGGCCTCACACAAAGGCCTCATACACAACATAATGGGCCACATATATATCACAATGGGCCTCCTCATGTGGCCATATAAACATCACATTAGGCCTTACTCATGGGCCAACATACATCACATTGGGCCTCATCAAATGGGCCCCAAATACATCATATTGGGCCTCACCAATTAGGCCTCAAATACAATAAGTGGGCTGCACTACTTGGGCCTAATATACATCAAATGGACCATGTCCCATGGGCCCCGAATACATCATAAAGGGTCACAACCCATGGGCCTCCAACACATCACAATGGGCCTCATGCAAATTACATCAAGGTGGGGCCCACACACTATTTTTTTTGAGATTATTATAGGGCATTACCCAAAATGAATCATATCAAAAGATCATCTGGACCATACCACAAATAACAGCAGAAATGATGATTGAAAGATCATCAGAAGCATACCACAAGTGATAGTGGTGATAATGATTGCGAGATCATTGCAAATAGCAATGGAGATAATGATTTTCACTGTTAAAATCTTACAGGGCCACCACAACGTTTATTTTCCATTCAGTTTGTTAATAAGGTCACAAAGACCTGAACCAACGGAAAAACAAATATCATATTGGTCCAAAACTCCTGTGACCCAAAGGGCTTTCAATGGTAAACGTTCAAACCCCTGCTGCTTTGGTAGTGTGGACCACATAATAGCATATCTGACTTGTTTTCTTCAAGGGCCTTAGGACGAGTTCACTAAATGGATGGACGGTTTGGATGTAACACATACATCAAAGTAGGTGGGTCCCACCCGTCAAGATTGTTGGATGATGTGGATAAGATCCACACATCTGGTGCGGCCCATCCAACACCGTCCAGAAGTGGACGGTGTGGATACAACATATATGTCAGCGGTGGGTCCCACATAGGTGGGCCATCCCACTTCCCTCTCTCTCTCTATATTATATTATATTATATTATATTATTATTTTAAAAAAAGGGGTCCAACGTCCAGACCCTGGACGCTGGACGGATAATGTGGAATTAAAACACATACACCAAGGTGGGTCCCACCCCCACACGTGTCACACGTGTGGGGTGGCCCCATGTCTCCAAATGGGTGGATGGTTTGAATAAAATGCATACATCAATCTGGCCTGCCAAGCTTGCTGACGTTAATCAGCCATGGGCCCCACCGTCCTAAAAATGAACGGACAGCTTGGATCTAACACACATTTCATGATGGGGCCCACATAATTTGCTGACGCAAATACCTGCTAGCCGTCCAGCAAATGGACGGTCCAAATATAACGTGTGCATGGGGTGGGTCCACACGTGTGGGACCCACTTGATTTTGAATAAAGGTGATATTTATGTTTTCCCTTCATCTGGGCTAGCTGGATGTCAGCAAGGTGGCCCCACGGGCGGCTGGATCAGGTGGGTCACACCACACTCCGTCACAAAAAGGGAGAGAGAGAGGGAGGGAGAGAGAGGGAGAGAGAGAGAGAGAGAGAGAGAGAGAGAGAGAGAGAGAGAGAGGGTCGATGTGGGTGCGAGGGAGGAGCTTTGCCACTATGAGCTCCTCTCTGTTTACAACATGTACATCAAATGGATCCCACCACAAGTGGGCCCTCAAATAAAAATCAACAGTGAAAATATGAAGATCACCCACCGATCGGCCTTCTTCTTGGCTCCTTGGACTCCTAGGCTCCATGGCTTACTCTTTGATGGAGGATGATGAAGATCGAATGGTGGAGATGAGAGATTGGGTGGTAGAGAAGTGGGTCAGGCTTGGACGTTGGATGATTTCTTGTGAGATTGGGAGATTGTTAGAGAATGAGAGAGAGAGAGAGAGAGAGAGAGAGATAGAGAGAGAGAGAGAGTGATGGGATGATAAGGGATGGGTGGAATGGGTGTTGTAAGGAAGGGGATGGAAAGGTATGGGTTTAGTTGAATTTTGGGTAAAAGAGGGATGGGTGGGGAGAGTGTAACGCCCTGAAAATCGGGGGTCGAGCATAAACTCAACTCCCGAGTTCCAGAACATCACTTATGCAACAAAATGAATGATGATTGAATGTTGACTGTATTCGTGCATTGAACATGAGTGAGATTAAGCCAAAACAACATATCATACTCCAGAGACAGTTAATTTGCAAGCGGAAGACTGTGATAGATAGATAAAATATATAACTTATGATGAGTCTCCAAGTGTGATAACATTACCAGGTTAAATAAATACAAGTGCAGTTCTAAAATGTACCAAATGTGAGGAAGTGTAATGCCTTCTATCCCATGTACCATAGCCCCGTCAATACAATATCAGGTCTTCATTGACCTGCCAGAGAGATACAGATAGGAGAATTCCTCCTATCATCATCGAAGTAGTCCGGCTCTGCTTCACAAGCACCGCCACCACCTGAAACTCAACAAATCTGGTTGGTGTGTACAACACTGTCCCGTAACGTGGGAGTGAGTGATCAACTCAGTGGAACAGTAAAGCATAGGTTAACATGTTATCAATTCAATCAAGCAGTAATGATAAAGCAGTACAAATCAAACAATTCTAACTACTCTTATTAAATGCAAGAATGAAATGACATGATGCTGTATGCCCTTGCCAAACCACCCTCAAGAGACATTATCTTACGTTCGCGAATGCTTACTCCCTCAGTGCGCCACATCTACAAAGCACATGCGGTGCGATGATGCCCATGATTACCAAGTTTTTATTAGTCCATTTCAAACAGCAGTATTGGGAAACTAAGGTACCTCCCTTGTATAATTCCCAAACATGATCCATTCTAGAGTCGTCAATCCTAGTTAATCTCATACGACATTATGGTTTGAGAGGCTTAGCGAAGGCATCAAAAAGGGCTCGTCACCCGTCAACACGGATACAGATCTCACCGTATGCGGCTCAATTGCTGACAGTCAGCTCGAGTACAGGTCTCACCGTACTCGGCTCAATCACTAGCCGTCAGCTCGAGTACAGGTCTCGCCGTACTCGGCTCCACTCATACTCTAGTTGATGTGAAAGACTCGTCGCCATTCACAGACCCTTGGAGTATACTAGAAGATACTACGGAGGACTCGTCGCCCGTCAGCACAAGTACAGGTCTCACCGTACTCGGCTCTCGCTGTAAGTATCGACAGCTCGAATACAGTGTCCCATACCACCATATTCGGCTCACGAATTGGTTGCGCAATGGTCACTACGGGGAGGCACATGGCCCCAGCGTAGGCCAACAGCTCGACCACGGTGTCCCATACCACCATGCCCGGCTCATGCGTCTTAGCGGATCGAGGTACCATGGTTAAAAGGGGGTTTCACTGGTAAGTTTGGTACCCTAGGTTCAAGAAGTAGCGTCCAAACAGGGTGAACATGCATAAGGCAGATCGGGTTACTTGACGAGCTCGACTAGCACGATCGCCCGTTGAGCTGCACGACATGAAGTGCATAAACAACTTCGTGTGGCCTAACCACTGCCGACAGGCAACGCATGACTCGAGTTCGTCGAACACATCTCACGTGGCAAATGAATCTCAGCCACGAGTTCAATCTCGTTACCGATTGCCTGGGCCATAATCATAGCCCCAAACACAATCAATTGCAGATAGATAAAATAGTAATGGATCAAGATTCAACTCATATAATCAAGATCTGGTATTATCCGTTTAGGGCTGCCAGGGCTGTTGCACGCACTCGTTGCTCCACTCCCCCATCACCCATGACGGATCATACAACGTAAATATAAATTTAAACATATGCATTACATAGTTAAAATCATAAAGCAGTTGAGCATGTTATGAATCACAACACAAGCATGCGTTTGTACATGTTCAATTCCTAATCACACAACTATCAAAGGAGATCATACACATAGTTAAAAGAAGTTGAGAATCATATCTCAACACCCTTGTACTTTACAATTTGCTAACTACTACTCATTCAGACATTTCAAGAAACACTTAAACAAACATACATCAACATACACGACAAATGTCGACCACATAGGCATTAGGCCAAATCCTTTCACTAGGGAGTTGCCCCAATCATAACACGTGTACACCCACGACGGATAGTCATGGCAAGCAGGAATCCAAGTTCCATATCCATTCAGTCATTTCCACAAACACTTGGGCCACACATTTTAGCATATATAGTGTATATTGGCCGTGGCGTGACTTAGGGCAAATCCTTTCGTCAAAGGGGGTATCGCCAATACATCAATCATGAATCCATGACAATTAGTCATGGCGAGCACGAATGAGAATTCTATACTCATTCAGCCATTTCCACAAACGCTTAGAATACACTATTACAACATACATGGTGTATGTTAGTAAAACATGTATTAGGGTTATCCTTTAGCCAAACGAGTATTTTATCCATGTATACCATAATCATACAACAAATAATCATGACAATTACATTTCCAAAACTTACACATATACGGTATTTCTAGAATACACAATTTCAACATACGTAGCATTTACAAGTGAACATGTATTACGGCGATTCCTTTCGCCAAACTAGTATTTTATCCATATATAGTATAATCATACATTAAATAAACATGTCAAACATTTCTCCAAAAAAAATACGTATACGGTATTTCTACGTATACCTAGAGTATGTGAAATTCCATATTCTACAACGTTAATCGAAACAGGAAACGGAAAGCACTTTGTACATGTGCAATTGCATACAGATCATGAATCTATCATTATCTGACATTGAAAGCATTGAAAACCCTAACCTATACACCTAAAGTCCGCACCTTTTGACGTAGAATCGCGACGGAATCGATAGGTTTGCTAAGCTTCCGTATTCGGTAGTTTGGCAACCTATAGAACGAAATAGGTTAGCTATTTCATAACCTACAACCACCCAAGCCCCAAATCAGATTAGGGTTAGGATTTCTTACCTAGAAACGACGCCGGAAACACCGGAAAAGCATCAAGAAAAGGGATGGTGCAGCCCGTGTGGTGGCAGGGAACGACGGCAGGGAGATTCTCCCACTTCTCCCTCACTTTCTCTCTCTTTTCCTTCTCTCAAATCCCAAATTCGTATGGCTGTCATGAGAGAGGGTTTAAGGTCCTTATATAGTCTCAAAACTCACCGAAATAGACTCCTGTTCAAGGGTTACTGCTAATATAGGTATTTCGTCACTTTTTCAGCTCAAAAGAGAGGTTCTGGTGGCCCTCCTTGAGTCAAACGTCAGACTTAAGCTCACCACACATGGATCTATGTGGGATTACGTTGTCGACTCGATCGGATTCCCAGATCGCACGTGGCGGACCACTTTCAGTTCAACGGTCAGTGGGCCACGATCCGAAATTCCAAGTACATGTAAATGTTCCTGAAATTTTTCCTGATCCGAGGGTGTAATTTGGTCTGATTCTGACGGTCTGGTTGCTTAATACTGATGCACAAGCGAATGGTGCCAGATCACTATTCCTGATATTTATTTTGGAATGGGAATAGTATTTTTCACACTCCCTCGCTCCGGATCCAAACGAATGGCCGTGGGACATCGGCTGGACCTGATTTTTGAGATGATTGTCAAGCCCAGTGAGGCGGTCCTAGTTCCTTAACTTCGTATTAATCGGACTTCCGAGGTGCGGCCTAGACCTATACGAAGTTTCATTTCATTCCCAAGAGCAGCCGGGAAATGAGTTTGGTTTTAAACTTTAGGGTAACCTAGAGTCACTGATTTTGCAAGTTTTGGGTCTTGCAGATCGTATTTAAAGCGATCCCAACGGATTTCATGGATAATCGAGTTTTGCACTTAGTTAACTTTGTTAAATTTTTAAAGGATTTAATCCTAATTGTTTTCTGGTTGAGATGGTACTTAGGCCTTTGTAGTTTGTATATAAAGTGATCCAAGTTTTACTACTTAGCTAGTTTAAGTTAGTGTCTAGAGCGAAAGTGCTTTGAAAAATTGAAAGCACAAGGTAGTGAAGGGTGGGATTTGTGAAGGAAATGGGTTCCGAAGCGATTTTAGACTGTGGGGTTCAGTTCTGACGAAATAATAAGGTGTTAGGAGCAACCCATTGCCTAAGGACATCTAATCCCAGGTTGGCAAAAATCTGGGATGTTACAGAGAGAGAGAGTTGACTTGTGAGGGGTGAGGTGGCATGGGGCATGGGTGGTGTACTTGACTTGTGAGGTGATGTGTACTTGATTGATGTGACGGGTCATATAGATTCTCTCAGAATTTGTAACACACAGCGTTTCTTCAAAATATTCACGGGCCCACATCTCCTGGCCTGGGTATTGCATCGGTGCGCAAGACGCGGCGTTGGAACGCGGCGACGACATGGTCGCTAGGGTATAAGTTTCGAGTCGAGCTGACTCTGATATACAGGAGGCGACTTAGGTTCACATGCAATTGTTGGATATAGGTCGCGGGTTGTCGAAATTTGACTAGGAGGACCGCGGAAGCCTACGAAACGGTACGGTCTAGATATACGGGCCTTACAGGTTGGGTCAAGGTTATGCTGATAATTACTCTATTAAATGATTAATCATTGGAGTGACAGAGTAATACCATGATCTATGCATTCAAGGAATCTCAGCTCAATGATTTGCCATTAAGGTGGCAGCTGAAGGATCCTTGAATGCGGAAGTTCATTCACCAATCCACTCTATTGAATATCAATGATGAGGGTGGATTGGGGAATGAACTCCCTTGAAAGAAAAGGGCTTAGGATAGGTGATCTGAATTAAACACTCAAAAGCTCTATCTATTTTCTCTGAAAACAACCTAAGGCAAGCTCTCATTAAATAGGCAAAAAGTTCCAACGAAAATAAAACAATCAAATTTTTTGACAGAGTTTGATATCATCGAGCAGGCTTCAATATCCTCGAACGTATACTCTCGATAACGTCGAATGACCGCTCGATGACACAAACTTAATCTGTAAACGCTTTTGAACCTTTTTGCCAACTGATCGATGATATCGAACATGTTTCGATGTCATCGGATTTCGAACTCTGATTTCTTTGACCCATGGTTCGATTCCTTGACACTTAAAAACATGAGAGCAGACTTGCCTTTGGAACTGAATAGGCATCGATATGATCGAGTACTCCTCGATATCATTTGGTTTTGAATATCGATGATATCGATACCAATTTCGATTCATCAATTTTTTCAAGGAATTTTCCTATAAACTCGTTGGACAGTTTTGTGTCCCAATTCGATGACATCGACCTAGTCTCGATATGATCGATCTTTGAATATCGATATCATCGAGTGATTCTCAATACCTCGAACATTTAAAAGAATTTACCTGAAAGCTTGCTGGATAGATTTGTATCCCAATCCGATATCATCGAAGGTCTATCGATATCATCGAGATTTGAAATTAGAATATATCGAGGATCTCTTCGAGTCATCGAAATCACATGATTTTCCTTAACTGCTTACTGGACACAAACTAACCAGATGTCAATTTTTTCGAGCCGTTTCGATGAACTCGAGATTTGAAAGTCGATCATATCAATCCTGTCATCGATTCATCGAGAATTCAGCACAAGATTCATTTTGGTTGCTGGACATATGAAGTGCTCATTTCGATAACATCGAGTGAGTTTCAAGGACATCGGTAATAAAGTCCGATTTCATCGAAGCACTATCGATAAATCGACAAAGGCTAAAAACTTAGAGATTTTTTTGATTTTGCAAAACAGTTTTCACACCTTAAACTTTATGTCGTTCTAACCATTTTAAGGGTTTTATATACCTGGTGTTTTGGGACATGAGATGTGAGGCTAACCTTTGTAGAGATCTGAAGCCACATCCAGTTGAGGTAGATGCTTGAATGATCTTCCTATGGGGATCGCTTGTCTTGCTGACTCAACACTCATGCTAATTGACAAACCATGGCACTTTCAATCTGCTCCTTTGTCAATTATGTGACAAAACACAAGAAATCATAGAACAACATCTAAACTAGCACCCTAAATTGTGTGTACAAGAACTTTACACAATTTTACAAATATGCAATTTGACTTCACACACAAGATTGTAACATTCAGAAGTAGTTGTTCCCCCTATCTTCTTGCAACTGCTCCCCTTAACACTTGCACCACCATACATAAATAGATACACACAATTTTCTCCATGGTGGGATTTGTTCTCTCCCTTTTTGTCAGTAATTGGCAAAGGTTAGAATATACCAATCGCAAACGTATTGACTGAAGTTGAATTTGAAAATACTGGGAGATTTAAGACAATAGGAGGGCTATGTAGGGAAGCCTCATAACATAAAGGCGAAAGACTTCACTCTATCATATGAAACCATATTTTCAAAACGCATAATATAGATATCAGAGTATACAGTATTCCATAAGAGACATAATAAGCACATATGCATTTGAAAATAGAGCATTGAAATCATCATTTAACAATTGAAATTACACCCTACCACAAGCATAACCAGAAAAGTAATTACCATCTATAATCATTCTGCATTCAATCCAGACGGGCATAAAATATGCAATATTTAGCATCCTGTAGACATGATTCATTCTCATAGACAACTTAATTTCAAGCTTAGAAATATCACCATTCATTAAAGCACAGAAACTGCCCACGCTTGGTAGACAAAAAAGTGTTTAAACCATTCAAAAAAAAAATCATCTAGCCCATCCATGGGCACATTCACCCCAAAAAAAATTTCCAATCATTTTGCCCATCCATGGCCAATATCAGACTACCATGTACGACGCATCTGATTATGAGAGATCTTCGATGACATTGAACTTTGATCAATGTCATCAAGGAGTCATTCGATTCATTGACTGACTCATCGAAGTAAAAATTGTGGCATTGATATGAGTACTTCGATAGACTCTCGGAGATGCATATCATAAAATATTTCCTTTATAGCTTGTACACATAGCAAAATTTGTACAAAATATTGAGAGACCCAAAATTATAAACATTTTCTATGTTTATATTCAAAAAGAATTTCTTGAGGTATAGAAACCTCATATATACCATGATAACTACAAAAGTGCATCATTTTACACACACATCCAGGCCTAGATGCCGTGACCCGGACTTATCATCTATTCTCACGTGATATTAGGCAGATGGATCATTCTTTCTATTGCCTTTAACGACATAACATTGGTCACTAGTGCAAAGACCCTTCATAAATGATTTTCCTGATAGGTACGAGATCTTGCACTGTTGTTTGGAGACTGTCACCACATGCTTGCTGTCACATATTTGAGAGATGCTTAGAAGATTGTGTGTCAACCCTTCTACGCAGAGAGAACTCTCATTTTTTAGCATTTCCAATCCGACTATAGTTCCATGCCCCATTACCTTAGCGGTGCTTCCATCTCTAAAGGTCACCACCCCATCATCAAGATTTGAATAATTTGAGAGAAGGTATTTGTCACCAGTTACATGTCTTGAGCACCCGCTATCAAGGTACCATTTAGCACTATTGCCTTTTTTTTAAAGAGGAATGAGTTACAAGGCAATTTTTCTTATTTTTCGCTACCCATTCTGTGACTGTTTTTCTTGGAGAAGTTGTTTTCACTTCACTATGGGCTTGTCTGGGCATGTTGGGTAACTGAATCACATTTCCTTGTTTCATTAATTCCTTTGTTTTCTGATTCAGTTAAGCCACTTGACTTAATATATCCTCCATTCTCTTTGTCATTCTAGGTGGAGACAGATGTTTCTTACCTCTTGGCATGAACCTTGGCAAACTCTTGACATTCTACATTGTTCTTCCGGTTGGTTTATATTTACCAGTAAAGTTCAAACCAGAATCGAGTTGAGTCCTGCCAAAGGTAAGGAATTCAAATTTATAGTGGCCTGAGTCTCCTCATGAGTGATAAATAGGAGTAGCCCTTATATTACTTCCTGATGCAGCAATTTTCTTAATCATTGGTATTGCAGAAGTGGGACTTGGTTTGAAATTTTCATATCCCAATCCTCTCTTGTCTTTTTGTGGTCTCCCCATCTCTAAGAGTTTTTCTAGTTTTTCACTACTTTAGGAAATTTTGTAACTAAGCTCATCAGATTTTTTAGATTTTTCCGCATCAAAAATAGGTGTGTGATTTTCATCCTTAATACGCATGTTTTCATCTTTCAATAATTCAATCTGTTTGTTTACTTTCACTGATTCAGATTTGAGAAATGAACTGATTCTTTCCAACCTATCATTTTCCAAGTGGTATTGTTGAAGGTCATTAATCAAGTGTGTATTGATCTTTAAGGTTTTATCTAGATCCATTTGCTTTAATTTATTCTTATTTTGATTGATACCAAGTCTTTTAAGGATATTGATGCTATGTATGTAGAGTTGATCATAGGCATCATGTATATTATCATTTTCTTCCTCTTCTTCTTCTTTCTCATCATCTGATGGAAATGTCTCCTCAACTTGTGATTCATCAAATTCCTCAGTTATCTTGTGTAACATCCCGAAAAATCGAGGGTCGAGCATAGCTCAACTCTCGAGTTTTCAGAACATCACTTATGCAACATAGATAATGATGATTGAATGTTGTCTATATTAGTGCATTGAACATGAGCGAGATTAAGCCAAAACAGAATATCATACTCCAGAGACAGTTAAATTGCAAGCAGAAGACTACGATAGATAGATAACATATATAATCTATGGTGAGTCTCCAGAGTGTGATAATGTTACCAGGTTAAAGAATTACAAGTATACTTTTCAAAATATACCAAAGGTGTAGTGTCATCTAGTCAACATCCCTGTAACCCCGTAGATCAAGGCACGACTCACATGAAGCCGCCAGAAAATAACATATGTAAGAAAGTGTCCTCATTGTCGTAGAGGTCTGGCTCCGCCTCACAAGCATCGCCAACACCTGTAGCTACAACAGGGTCTGGTTGGTGTTTAAAAACACCGTCCCGTAACGTGGGAGTGAGTGATCAACTCAGGGGAACAATAAAGCATAGGTTAACATGTTATCAACTCAGTCAAGCAGTAATGATAAAGAAGTACAATCAAACAATTCTAACTACTCTTATTTAATGCAAGTATGAATGCAGTCATGATGTATGCCCTTGCCAAACCACCCTCATGTGACACTATCTTACGTTCACGAATGCGTTCATCCCTCAGTGCTCCACATCTACTAGGCACACGCAATGCATGATGAACATGATTACCGAGTTGTTATTAGTCCATTTCAAATAGCAGTATTGGGAAACTAAGGTACCTCCCTTATATCATTCCCAAACATGATCCATTCTAGGGTCGTCAGTGCCAGTTAATCTCATACGATATTATGGTTTGAGAGGCATAGCGAAGGCATCACAAAGGGCTCGTCACCCATCAGCATGGATACAGATCTCACCGTATGCGGCTCAATTGCTGGTCTTCAGCTCGAATACAGATCTCACCGTACTCGGCTCAATCGCTGGCCGTCAGTTCGAATACAGGTCTCACCGTACTCGGCTCAACTCATGCTCTACTTGCTGCGAAAGGCTCATCGCCAATCACAGACCTTAGGGTATACTCGAAGACACTACGGAGGACGTGTCACCTGTCAGCACGAATACAGGTCTCACTGTATGCGGCTCTCGCCGTAGGTGTTGACAGCTCGAATATAGTGTCCCATACCACCAAAATCGGCTCACGAGTCTGGTTGCTCACTGGTCACTATGGGGAGGCATGTGGCCCCAGCGTAGGCCGACAGCTCGACCACAGTGTTCCATACCACCATGCCCGGCTCATGAGTCTTAGCGGATCGAGGTACCATGGTTAAAAGGGATTTCACTGGTAAGTTTGGTACCCTAGGTTCAAGCAGTAGCGTCCAAACATGGTGAACATACATAAGACAGATCGGGTTACTTGACGAGCTCGGCTTGCTCGAGTACACAACAAGCTGAACGATATGAAGCGCATAAGCACTTCGTGTGGCCAACCACTATCGCCAATTGAAGTACGACTCGGGTTCGTCGAACACATCTCACGTGGCAACTGAAACTCAGCCACGAATTCGATCCTGTTACCGACTGCCTGGACTATACAATAGCCTCAATCACATTTAATTGCAGATAGGTAAAGCAGTAATGGATCAAGATTCAAATCATACAATCAAAGTCTGATATTATCCGTTTAGGGTTACCGGGGTTGTTGCACGCACTCGTTGCTCTACTCCCCCATCACCCATGACGGATCATACAGCGTAAATATGAATTTAAGCATATGCATTACATAGATAAAATCATACAATCAGTTGAGCATGTTATGAAGCATAACACAAACATGAGTTTGTACATATTAAATTCCTAATCACACAGCTATCTAAGGAAATCATACACATAGTTAAAGGAGTTAAGAATCATATCTCAACACCCTTAAACATTACAATTTACTAACTACTACTTATTCAGACATTTCAACAAACACTTAGACCACATACATCAACATACATGACATATGTTGGTCACATAGGTATTAGGCCAAATCCTTTCACTAGGGAGTTACCCCAAACATAACACGCGTACACCCACGACGGATAGTCATGGAGAGTAGGAATCCAAGTTCCATATTCATTTGAACATTTTCACAAACACTTGGGCCACACATTTTAATATAAGTAGTGTATATAGGCCGTGGCGTGATTTTGGCAAATCCTTTCGTCAAAGGGGTATCGCCAATACAGCAATCAATTATCCATGACAATTAGTCATGGCGAGCACGAGTGAGAATTCTATACTCATTCAGTCATTTACACAAACACTTAGAATACACTATTACAACATACATGGTGTATGTTAGCAAAACATGTATTAGGCCTATCCTTTCACCAAGTAAGTATTTTATCCATGTATAATATATTCATAGAGCAAATAATCATAACAAATACATCTCCAAAATTTATACGTATACGATACTTGCTAGAATACACAATTTCAACATACATAATGTATATGAGCAAAACATGTATAGGGCGAGTCCTTCCGCCAAACAAGTAATTTATCCACATATTATATATTCATACAACAATTAATCATGTCAAACACATTTTCAAAATTTGTACATATACGGTACTTTCTACAAATACCTAGAGTATGTAGAATTCCATATTTTTCATCTTTAATCGAAACGGAAAACAGACAACACTTTGTACATGTGCAATTGCATGCAGATCATGAATCTATCATTATCTGACATTGAAAGCGTTGAAAACCATAACCTATACACCTAAAGTTCGCTCCTTTTATCGTAGAATCATAACAAATCAGCTAGGTTTGCTAAGTCTTCGTATATGCAGTTTGGCGACCTATAGATCGGAATAGGTTAGCTATTTCATAACCTACAACTATCAAAACTCCAAATCAGATTAGGGTTAGGGTTTCTTACCTAGAAACGGAGCTGGAATCGCTGGAAAAGCGATTAGAACGGAGTGGTTGTGCTTGCATAACAGCAGGGAAGCATGGTAGGGAGATCCTCCCACAACTCCCACACTTTCTCTCTATTTTCTCCCTCTTTTCTCCCTCTCTTCTCCTTCTTTTCTCTCTCTCTCAATCTCAAATTCGTATGGCTGTGAGAGAGAGGATTCAAAGGCCATTATATAGCCTAAAATCTCACCAAAATAAACTTGGGAACAAGGTATACTTGAGTTTTGTCCAAAGGGCATCTGTTTCAGCTCAACGGAGGACTTCTGGCGGGCCTCCTTGAGCCAAGGTCGGACTTAAGCTCACTAACACTAGATCTACATACCATTAAGTTTCGTTTCAGTAGGGTTCCCAGATCACGCGTGGCGGACCAATTTCAGTTCAACGGTCAGCGAATCTCGATCGGAGATTCCGAGTACATGTAAATGTGTATGAAATTTCTCCTGATCCGAGGGTGTAATTTGGTCTGATTCTGACGGTCTGGTTGCTTAAAACTGATCCGCAAGCAACACGTACCAGATTACTATTCAAGATATTTATTTTGTAAAGAAAACAAGTGTTTTCACACTCTCTCGCTCCGGACTCAAGCGAACAGCCGTGGGAGACTGTCTGGATTTGATTTCCGAGATGGTTGTCAAGCCCAGTAAGGCGATCCTAATTCCTTAACTTCGTGTTAATCGGACTTCCGACGTGTGGTCCAGATCTGATACGGAGTTTCAAGATTCTCCCGAGAGCAGCCGGGTAATGAGAATGATCCTAGATTTTAGGGTAACCTAGCGTCAATGATTCTACAAGTTTTAGGTCTTGCAGATCGTATTTAAAGTGATTGGTGTTAATTTCACAGGCACTCTAGTTTAACACTAGCTAAATCTCGCCTAATTTCTAAAGGATTTAGTCCTGAATGATTTCGGTCTGAGGTGGTACTTAGACCTTTGTAGCAATGTTTAGTTTAAGTATTGTTCTTCATCACCTAAACTTTAAGGTAGTGTCTAATGTGAAAGTACTTAGAAGGATTTAAGGAACGAGGTAATGAAAGGTAAGATTTGTGAAGAAAATGGTTTGAAAAGGGACTTAAGACCCTTGAGTTGAGTGTTTGTGAAGTTAAACAGGATTTAGGATTGTCCCATCGCCTATGGACGTCTAATTCCAGGTTGGGAAAAATCCGGGCTATTACAATCTACCCCCCTTAAAACAAAATTTTATCCCCGAAATTGTCTAAGGGTAATAAGAAAAGATTTTATTATTTCATTTGTCTAAAACTTATTGTTTTCAAGTCTCTATGCGCGGTAGGGTGTATATTAGCCTGGTTCATTTTAGTCTACCCCCCTTAAAACTTATTTCTTTGTCCATTTCTCATACCCTGATGGTTCGCTACGATTTATTTCTTTACCTATTTGGAGTCTCGATGACAATTCCCAACAATTTAGAGTAAGATAGTTGTTTTCATTGTTTGACCACACGGAGAGACGGTAATAGTGGGCTCAATCCCGATACATCAATCATCTACCGGGCTAGGGTAGGAAGCTCATCGTATCTCTTCCGAATCCTGGTGGATCCTGGTCGTCTAATCGTCAGCAGAGAGTCCATTGGTAGTCACCCAGGATTGAGAATTGGGTCAAGCCGCGAATGCTTCGCAGTTTATATTTCAGTAACTCCGTAGTCTGATCACTCTAAAAACTTAGGGAATGTTCATCATTGAAAGGTTCAAATTGTCTATTTCTAAGGTTACCCTTTAGGTCTTAGTCTAAGAGAGTCATTATTATCTATGTCCAAGAAAATGGTGAATCAAATCTTATTAGATGATCCTAAAATGGTTTCTCATAGTAGTACTTGTTAGGGCTTCTATAATGTTCGTATTCAACCAGCACAGTTTCGATCCTGGGCTAATGGGGTAGGGTCCACCATGCTTTCGCTGCGCTACCCAGATCAAAGAGGTGTATTAGCCGACCTAACTAGAGTAGGCCCATAATGTTCTACCCCCCTTAAGATTTTATTTTCACCCTCAAGACTCAAGAGCTATGTCCTGATCCGTATGTCAGAACAAGGTGTAATTTATAACCCATCCTTGACATGAAATGGGAAATACATTGGTCTGCCTTTCATCGACGATGTGTACTATGGCATTGATACCTATGGGTATCGAAAGGAGCTAAAAATGATGGGTAATGTGGTTGATTTCAGGGGCAGGTGTGAGTTTGAGGCCAGATGCCTAAGTCTACCAAAGGAGGAATATCATCACGGTCCCGACCTACCTTATGTACTCATGTCAAGCCTAATAGGCAGGCTATCTTTCTACGTTCATATGCACAAAATGTATGCCGACATGGCATGTAATTTGGGACCTAATTCCTAACTATTTGTTGCCCATTTGGGTAATTCCTTAGGCCTAAAAGACAAAGTCGCTATCGACTATATACTCCTAATACTTTTCAAAGACGAAGTTATAAACTTTTGGTTGCAAGTGGTTCGGCCAACACGGAAGGAAAGTTGTATAGTGGGTCTGAGCCGGATACATAGATCTTCTGCCTCATGAGCATAGAAAATGTATCGTATCAGTTCTTAATCCTAGTTGATCCCAACCTTCTGCTTGATCAGAGCATAGAGTTCATTAGTCACAACTAGGATTGAAAATTCGATTCAAACAGCGAATACCTCGCTTATAGATAGTTTCTCTACTCCGTGTTCCCGATTGTACTAAGTCCTTGAGAAGGCGATTCTAAAGGGTATATTAATTTGACCAAACATTAAATCCAAGGGATATAGAAGTTTCCTCTGAGTGTGACTAGTTACTAATCAAACAAGCCTCCTAAGAGTTGTTAAAGAAGCCTATGAGTACTAAGGGGATTTAACGAAGGAATAGGTCCTCACTCCAACCAACTTAAGCCGACTAACTAGGTCTATCATTCAATTGGCTTAGCCTAATTAATTAGTCTTTTACTTTCCTTAGCCTAACCAGTAGTCTAGTCTTAATGTAGGAGTAGCGGTAATCCACTGGTTGTAATCCAAAGTCTATGCTTATACAGTAGATGATTTTATACCCTTTCTAATATAAGAAATTGTTTATTGCTTAGGGTCAAACGTTGTCTAAGTAGAATTGAGTTGCCTGAACTTAAATTTAACTATACTCGAGCATCACACATATGCTCATTCCAACTAAGAGGGTGCTAAGGTTCACATTACATATTTGTTGGATTTCCTACATGGTCAGGCCTGTCGAAGTCTAGGAGCACCGCTCTAAGTCCAAAACTCCAAGGGTCTATTTGGCCAGTGGTCTTAAGTTGTATTAAATGGGACTGTATTGCTAATCCTACTTCAAGATTGGGAATGACATGTTTGGTAGGAGGGTGGGTGGGGATTAAAATTATTGGTATAGGCTTTGGAAAATGAGCCTAGTTTTGGAAAGTGTGAGATGAGATTTCCAAATCCCAGGGTAATTAATTTCTAAGTGTAATTTGAAAGGAAACCCGGGATATACTTTTTATTGCATACATTCCAAACATGGCATTGGCAAACATGGGATACAACCAATCTAGGGGCCATACCTTACACATACATGTATTATTACTTTTACAATTCCATCCACCTAATCTCACTTAATGTAGT
This sequence comes from Magnolia officinalis, assembly GCA_021015155.1. Lineage (NCBI taxonomy): Eukaryota > Viridiplantae > Streptophyta > Magnoliopsida > Magnoliales > Magnoliaceae > Magnolia > Magnolia officinalis. The sequence continues at coordinate 39,099,590 of JAJHSJ010000007.1, forward strand.
TGGCCGAACGGGCCCTAAACGTCCCCAAACATCAAAAACATTCTACCAACGACTACACCCATCAACATGAATGTAAACATCCAAAGGCGGTAATTCTCTTTCCCATGAGAGAGAGAAAGGTGGACATCGAGAAACTAGCCGTAAGGACCTCGAATAAGGCCATGGAAACGTAAAGAAACGGAGAGAAAAGGCTGGAGGTTTTGGTTCTCCATGAACTTGGGTCCTCAACAGATGTTGTAGAGGCCCAATAGACAGGGTTTAAAGAAAGGAAACGAAGAGATGGACTGGGTTGAGTGCTTACACAAGTTTAAGCTTCAAATGAGGGGGTGTAGGAGCTCAACCGAGAGAAAACAGAAAGGGTAGAGGGTGGTTGTTGCTGCAAACGATGGAGGGGTGCTGGTTTTAATAGAAAACAGTGGAATGTACAATTTGAAGGAAGGTTAGAGAGAGAAAATCAATTTTAGAAGGAAAAGGAGAGCTTGGAGGGTCGTTTTGTGAAGGAAGTACTAGTTTGGGGGGGTTTTAGTCAATGGCCCATATACTAGGGGGTTCCCCTAGCCCCCAAACACGATCGGCCCGGATGGCAGGCCCGGCCCAGCAAAAAACCGACGAGGCCTCACCGACTTGGCAAGGGCCTCGTCGAAAAATTTCTCATTTTTTAAGGGGGATCCCCATGGGCGTGTTCTTCCAGTCCCCTAGGCACCAAAAAAGTATGGGGCCCACCCTGGTTCCCTCCGGAAGTGCTCCGTTTGGTCCCCGACTCTATTTTGAGCCGTATCGGGGCCAAAATGCAAACTAGAATGATTTTATGTAACGTGTAGCATATGATTTTGGGGTAGGAGGAGCTAATCCATCCAACTAACCCATTTATTTGGTCAGATTCAAAAATTTGAATGGTCAAAACTCCAATTTCTACATATATTTAGTATTTATAGTAAATTTTTGTTTAAGTATTATTCTTCATCATTTATATGTTAGGAGTGGTATTTATTATGAATGTGTTTAAAAGAAATGAAGAATACAGGGGTGGAGGGTAAGATTTTGGAAGGAATTGGACAAAAAGGGGTTTTAGGCTTTGAGGTTAAGTGTAAAGTGTTGTGGTTAACCCACAACCTAAGGACATTCATCTCTAAGGAACGGCTCAAACCCGTCGACTGACGGCCTAGAAGTGATTCGGGATCGTTTCGCGTGATCATGGGTGTGTACGGGCCCAATCTCAGCGGTCGATTTCGATTGGTTTCGCCGTTCGGCGAATTTGGAAAATCCTAAGTCGGTTTCTACGTTCCGTCGCTCCCTCCTAAGTCAGAGTGCGTCAGAGTGCGTCATGTAACCATAACCCAAGTCCAGTTTAATCCAAATCATGCTCTGATACCAACTGTAACATCCCGAAAAATCGACGGTCGAGCATAGCTCAACTCTCAAGTTTCCAGAACATCACTTATGCAACATAGATAATGATGATTGAATGTTGTCTATATTAGTACATTGAACATGAGCGAGATTAAGCCAAAACAGAATATCATGCTCCAGAGACAGGTAAATTGCAAGCGGAAGAGTATGATAGATAAATAACATATATAAACTATGGTGAGTCTCCAGAGTGTGATAATGTTACCAGGTTAAAGAATTACAAGTATAATTTTTAAAATATACCAAAGGTGTAGTGTCATCTAGTCAACATCCCTGTAACACCATAAATCAAGGCACGGCTCACATGAAGCCGCCAGAAAATAACATATGCAAGAAAGTGTCCTCATTGTCGCAGAGGTCTGGCTCCGCCTCACAAGCATCGCCAACACCTGCAGCTACAACAGGGTCTGGTTGGTGTTTAAAAACACTGTCCCGTAACGTAGGAGTGAGTGATCAACTCAGTGGAACAATAAAGCATAGGTTAACATGTTATCAACTCAGTCAAGCAGTACAATCAAACAATTCTAACTACTCTTATTTAATGCAAGTAGGAATGCAGTCATGATGTATGCCCTTGCCAAACCACCCTCATGCGACAACATCTTACGTTCGCGAATGCGTTCATCCCTCAGTGCTCCACATCTACCAGGCACATGCAATGCATGATGAACATGATTACCGAGTTGTTATTAGTCCATTTCAAATAGCAGTATTGGGAAACTAATGTACCTCCCTTATATCATTCCCAAACATGATCCATTCTAGGGTCGTCGGTCCTAGTTAATCTCATACGATATTATGGTTTGAGAGGCATAACGAAGGCATCATAAAGGGCTCGTCACCCATTAACACAGATACAGATCTCACCGTATGCAGCTCAATTGCTGGCCGTCATCTCGAATACAGGTCTCACCGTACTCGACTCAATTGCTGGCTGTCAGCTCGAATACAAGTCTCACCGTACTCGGCTCAACTCATGCTCTATTTGCTGCGAAGGGCTCATCGCCAATCACAGACCTTAGAGTATACTTGAAGACACTACGGAGGATTTGTCGCCCGTCAGCACGAATACAGGTCTCACCGTATTCGGCTCTCGTCGTAGGTGTCAACAGCTCAAATATAGTGTCTCATACCATCATAATAGGCTCACGAGTCTGGTTGCTCACTGGTCACTACGGGGAGGCACGTGGCCCCAACGTAGGCCGACAGCTCGACCACGGTGTCCCATACCACCATGCCCTGCTCATGAGTAATAGCGGATCGAGGTACCATGGTTAAAAGGGATTTCACTGGTAAGTTTGGTACCCTAGGTTCAAGCAGTAGTGTCCAAACATGGTGAACATACATAAGACAGATCGGGTTACTTGACGAGCTCGGCTAGCTCGAGCGCACAACAAGTTGAACGATATGAAGCGCATAAGCACTTCGTGTGGCCAACCATTATCGCCAACCGAAGTACGACTCGGGTTCGTCAAACACATCTCACGTGGCAACTGAAACTCAGCCACGAATTCGATCCTGTTACCAACTGCCTGGACTATACAATAGCCCCAATCACATTCAATTGCAGATAGGTAAAGCAGTAATGGATCAAGATTCAAATCATATAATCAAAATCTGGTATTAGCCGTTAAGGGCTGACAGGGCTGTTGCACGCACTCGTTGCTCCACTCCCCCATCACCCATGACAGATCATACAGCGTAAATATGAATTTAAGCATATGCATTACATAGATAAAATCATACAATCAGTTGAGCATGTTATGAAGCATAACACAAACATGAGTTTGTACATATTAAATTCCTAATCACACAGCTATCCAAGGAAATCATACACATAGGTAAAGGAGTTAAGAATCATATCTCAACACCCTTTAACATTACAATTTACTAACTACTACTCATTCAGACATTTCAACAAACACTTAGACTACATACATCAACATACATGACATATGTTAATCACATAGGTATTAGGCCAAATCCTTTCACTAGAGAGTTGCCCCAAACATAACACGCGTACACCCACGATGGATAGTCATGGAGAGTAGGAATCTAAGTTCCATATTCATTTGAACATTTTCACAAACACTTGAGCCACACATTTTAATATAAGTAGTGTATATAGGCCGTGGCGTGATTTTGGGCAAATCCTTTCGTCAAAGGGGTATCGCCAATACAACAATCAATTATCCATGACAATTAGTCATGGCGAGCACGAATGAGAATTCTATACTCATTCAGTCATTTATACAAACACTTAGAATACACTATTACAACATACATGTTGTATGTTAGTAAAACATGTATTAGGGCTATCGTTTCACCAAGTAAGTATTTTATCCATGTATAATATATTCATAGAGCAAATAATCATAACAAATACATCTCCAAAATTTATACGTATACGATACTTGCTAGAATACACAATTTCAACATACATAGTGTATATGAGCAAAACATGTATAGGGCGAGTCCTTTCGCCAAACAAGTAATTTATCCACATATTATATATTCATACAACAATTAATCATGTCAAACACATTTCCAAAATTTGTACATATACGGTACTTTCTACAAATACCTAGAGTATGTAGAATTCCATATTTTCATCTTTAATCGAAACGGAAAACAGACAACACTTTGTACATGTGCAATTGCATGCAGATCATGAATCTATCATTATCTGACATTGAAAGCGTTGAAAACCATAACCTATACACCTAAAGTCCGCACCTTTTATCGTAGAATCGTAACAAATCAGCTAGGTTTGCTAAGCCTTCGTATATGGCAGTTTGACGACCTATAGAATGGAATAGGTTAGCTATTTCATAACCTACAACTATCAAAACTCCAAATCAGATTAGGGTTAGGGTTTCTTACCTAGAAACGGAGCTGGAATCGCCGGAAAAGTGATTAGAACGGAGTAGTTGTGCTTGCATAACGACAGGGAAGCATGGTAGGGAGATCCTCCCACAACTCCCACACTTTCTCTCTCTTTTCTCTCTCTTTTCTCTCTCAATCTCAAATTCGTATGGCTGTGAGAGAGACGATTCAAAGGCCCTTATATAGCCTAAAATCTCACCAAAACAAACTTGGGAATAAGGTATACTTGGGTTTTATCCAAAGGGCATCTGTTTCAGCTCAACGGAGGACTTCTGGCGGGCCTCCTTGAGCGAAAGGTCGGACTTAAGCTCACTAACACTGGATCTACGTACCATTAAGTTTTCGTTCCAGTAGGGTTCCCAGATCACGCGTGGCAGACCAGTTTCAGTTCAACGGTCAGCGAATCTCGATAGGAGATTCCGAGTACATGTAAATATGTATGAAATTTCTCCTGATCCGAGGGTATAATTTGGTCTGATTCTGACGGTCTGGTTGCTTAAAATTGATCTGCAAGCAACACGTGCCAGATTACTATTCAAGATATTTATTTTGTAAAGAAAACAAGTGTTTTCACACTCTCTCGCTCCGGACTCAAGCGAACAGCCGTGGGACACTGTCTGGATTTGATTTTCGAGATAGTTGTCAAGCCCTGCAAGGCGGTCCTAATTCCTTAACTTCGTGTTAATCGGACTTCCGACGTGCGGTCCAGATCTGATACGGAGTTTCAAGATGCTCCCGCGAGCAGTCGGGTAATGAGATTGATCCTAGATTTTAGGGTAACCTAGCGTCAATGATTCTACAAGTTTTGGGTCTTGCAGATCGTATTTAAAGTGATTGGTGCTAATTTCACAGGCACTCTAGTTTAATACTAGCTAAATCTCGCCTAATTTCTAAGGATTTAGTCCTGAGTGATTTCGGTCTAAGGTGGTACTTAGACCTTTATAGCAATGTTTAGTTTAAGTATTGTTCTTCATCACCTAAACTTTAAGGTAGTGTGTAATGTGAAAGTACTTAGAAGGATTTAAGGAACGAGGTAATGAAAGGTGAGATTTGTGAAGAAAATGGTTTGAAAAGGGACTTAAGACCCTTGAGTTGAGTGTTTGTGAAGTTAAACAGGAGTAAGGATTGGCCCATCGCCTAAGGACATCTAATTCCAGGTTAGGAAAAATTCGGGCTGTTACATCTTGGGAATATCAGAGGATGTGGAGGCCATAAGTATTTTTAAGGATTTTTGGTCTCCATCACTTTTTGATTCACTGAATTCTGAGTTTGATTCTTCAGTGTCATCCTAGGTGGCTACCATAGCCTTTCCCTTGGTCTTCTTGTTAGGGCATTCAGTGGACAAGTGCCCAAATTTTCGCCAAGTGTAACACTGAGGCTCTTTGGACTTCTTAATAGATTTACCTATATGACGCTTGTTGTCCAACTATTTCCCTTTGAATGGTCGGCCACCGTTTTTGTGGAAGAATTTTTTGAACCGTTGAGCCAAGAGGGCCACTTCCTCATTTTCATTTTCCTTTTCACTTTTCTCTTCCTCATTGGTGGAAATATGTTTTAAGGTTTTTAAGGGCATTATTTTTGGATTTTGGAGTTTATTTGAAGTGTAGTTCAAATGTTTGTAGGGAACCTACTAATTCTTCTACTTTCATTTCGTCCATGTTCCTACATTCTTCAATGGTTGTTACTTTTGAGTTGAAACGTTCTGGTAGAGATCTTAGAATTTTCCTATAGATTTTTAGGACCAGAACTTTCTCTCCTAATCCACCCTTAGAATTACAGATGATGTTCAACTTTGTAAAAAATTCCCTGAATGTCTCATGCTCCTCCATTCTGAGATGTTCAAATTGTGAAGTTAGAAGCTGCAGCTTGGATCTTTTCACTATGCTGGTTCCCTCATGGGTTGTTTCCAACAAATCCCATGCTTCTTTAAAAGTTCCACACATGCTGATTTGATTAAAGACTTCTTGGGACACAGCACAGTAAATAGCATTCATTACTTTCGCTTCAGCGGTCTTTTTCTCTTTGTCATATGTAGTCCACATCTCTTTGGATTTAGGTTTGGAGATAGTTATGCCATTTTCAAGTACCACTTGATCGGTTGGGGGCAAGTATCCATTTTCAAGGATGTTCCAAACATCATGATCCAAAGATCTCAGAAAGTAGTGCATCCTAGCCTTCTAGTAAGCATAATTTGAACCATCAAATACAGGACGTCTAGTTATAGATGAGCCCACTCCTTTGGCCATGATTCCAACTTCAATCAAGATCACTCTCTAGGCAGTTAAGCCCTTAAGAGAGACCCGCTTTGATACCAATTGAAATTGCAATAAGGACTGCTTTAATTGAAGTGGTAATAGGTCAAAGTATCCTAAAGGGGGGTGAATAGGACTTTTATAAAAATTTATGACAATTTAAAATCCTATTACCATTATCTTGATCTAATATGCAAATGTCAATATATCATCAATTTAACTGTAATGGTTTCCAAACCAATTAGAGGATCCAATCACAAGACTGAGCAGAATTTAAACAGTATACAACCTTAATCTAAGATGGATTGAATGAGTGACTGTGTGTGGAATGTCATACTTATCAGTTCTAAATAATCATGTCATCATGCATCATGTTAACATTAAAAGTAAACACCATAAGAGAGTATGCAAATAACAATCCCAAACACAATCGTTTTATAGTGGTTCATCTATATGCCTACTCCACTCCCGGCGGACGCACTCAACCCTTGAGTGTAGCAGATTTCACTAACAGAGGTTTCAAATTAGGTTTACCTCAAACCAGTATAACCTATACAAGGCTGACCTTAGGACCTACACATGGTATCAAACATGTCTCTACAAGACACAAGTTTATGCCCCACACAAGAGCAAGGGTCAACACACAGCACCCAGGTTTTATGCCCTACACAAGAGCAAATGATCCACACAAGGAACCTAGGGTTTTAGGCCACACAGGCCAAGGATCCACACAAGGACCCTAGAATTTATGCCCTACACAAGAGCAAAGGTCAACACACAGCACCTAAGTTTTATGCCCTAGACAAGAGCAAAGGATCCACATAAGGAACCTAACTTTTAGGCCACACAAGCCAAGGACCTACACTAAGGACCTAAGTTTATGTCTAACATAAGAGTAAGGGTCAACACACAGCACCCAATGTACTCTCCCATCGGAGGCCTCCTTTGAGGACTTAAAGGGGTGAGAAGCACCTGTGACCTAATCCTACACAAAGGAATTATCAAAAGGGTATTTGGACTCTAATGACATAAAGATAAGTAGATGAGTTCCATTAAGCACGTTGATGAAGATCTCCTCCTTTGTTGATGAAGAATCTTCAACTTCCTTGATCCGCAACACTTATTATGCTCCAATGTAAGGCGATGGGTTAGGTAAAGGTTATGTTGGTAATTACTCTATTAAATGATTAATCATTGGAGTGACAGAGTAATACCATGATCTATGCATTTAAGGAATCTCAGCTCAATGATTTACCATTAAGGTGGTAGCTGAAGGATCCTTGAATGTGGAAGTTTATTTACCAATCCACTCTATTGAATATCAGTGGTGAGGGTGGATTGAGGAATGAACTCCCTTGAGAGAAAACGGCTTAGGGTAGGTGATTTGAATTAAACACTCAAAAGCTCTATCTATTTTCTCTGAAAACAACCTAAGGTAAGCTCTCATTAAATAGGCAAAAAGTTTCAATGGAAATAAAACAGTCATATTATTTGACAGAGTTCGATATCATCGAGCTGGCTTTGATATCCTCGAGCGTATACTGTCGATAATATTGAATGACCGTTCGATGACACAGCTCAATCTGTCAAATGCTTTTGAACCTTTTTGCCAACTGATCGATGATATCGAACATGCTTCAATGTCATCGGATTTCGAACTCAGATTTCATTGACCCATGGTTCGAGTCCTCGACATTTAAAAACATGAGACCATACTTGCCTTTGGAACTGAATAGGCATCGATATGATTGAGCATTCCTCGATATCATCTGGTTTTAAATATCGACAATATCGATACCAGTTTCTATTCATCGATTTTTTCAAGTAATCGTCCTATAAACTCGTTGGACAGTTTTGTGTCCCAATTCGATGACATCGACCTGGTCTCAATATAATCGATCTTTAAATATCGATATCATCGAGTGATTCTCGATACCTTGAACATTTAAAAGAATTTACTTGAAAGCTTGCTGGACAGATTTGTGTCCCAATCCGATATCATCGAAGGTCCATCGATATCATCGAGATTTGAAATTCGAAGATATCGAGGCTCTCTTCGAGTCATCGAAAATCACATAATTTTCCTTAACTGCTTACTGGACACAAACTGACCAGATGTCGATTTTATCGAGCCGTTTTGATGAACTCGAGATTCAAAAGCCAATTATATCGATCCTATCATCGATTCATCGAGAATTCAGCCCAAGATTCATTTTGGTTGCTGGACATCTGAAGTCCTCATTTTGATAACATCGAGTGATTTTCGAGGACATCAATAACAGAGTCCGATTTCATCGAAGCACTATCGATAAATTGACAAAGGCTGAAAACTTAGAGAATTTCCTGATTTTGCAAAACAATTTTCACACCTTAAACCTTATGTTGTTTTAACCATTTTAAGGGTTTTATATACCTGGTGTTTTGGGACATGGGATATGAGACTAAGTTTACCTTTTTAGAGATCTGAAGCAACATCTAGTTGAGTCAAACGCTTGAATGATATTCCTATGGGGCTCACTTGTCTTACTGACACTCACGCTAATTAACAAACCCAGGCACTTTCAAATTATAGACCTTATTTAACCATCAATTGGATTATAAGCCACAATCAATTGTTTTGAATTTCGACTGTTCAGGGACTCACCATCAATTGGATAGTTGGGATTTTGGATGGTATGGTTTTAGTATTGTTGGACCACTGGAAGAATGTCTTGATTATCAGTGGCGATGGTAATTGTGGCCTTGCAAACTCAACCATCAGAATAGTTTGGCCCTTTCTGAGAAAGTGCAGTAGCATCAGGGGTGAATTGGATTATGTTACAGGCAACCTGTAACTTTGGTATTGCTCGAGAACATAGCATTAGCGTAATACATTATATACAACTTGCGACTTTTCTTATTGCATGCCAAATTTCAATTAGGATAAGTGATGCCCATGGATCAGTAATCCAGACCATTCATCCATTGCATCCTAGTGGACAGATTGTGCCCTAGAATCTGCTAGATTTGAAGATCCTTTTAGCAACAAATATGGGACTTCTCTCAATCAGAACTGACCACCTACAAGAACCTATACTGTCACGCCCCAAACCTGGAGATCGAACTTACAGGAATCCCGATTGCCGAATCCAGTGCTGACAGCCTCCATAGTACCCCATTCTCGACTCCCAACGCCCATATGCCAGATTTCGATCCTGGGATCCTACAAGGAGAATTTTCCAACATACATTTATCTCATAAGAAGCATAACCACAAGTTAACCCAAATCACAAAGGCAACATCATCATCACATATCCACTAATATAATCATTTGAATACAATGCTGAAAGGGAAAATACATATATTGAAAATCAAAGCACCAGAAGTCCGCTGCATGCTCCAAGCTCAACGCTGCTCAACCTAACGCCACCTATATGCATCTATCGTGCATAAGCTTATATAAAGCTTAGTAGGTGGTGAAAGTGTGTGTATAAGGTAAGTGTCAAGTAACCAATATCAGAGTAATCAGAGTAAGCAGAAATACTGACAAGCCCATAAATTATACAATATCAGAATAATGCGAAAATATGCTAATAGGCCCATAAATACCATCAGCCTAATCCAGGCTATGCGATGCAATATAATAAACCAATATTATATACTGAGGAATCAATGTAGATTAGTTATTGTAACATCCCGGATTTTTACCAACCTGGGATTAGACATCCTTAGGCAATGGGTCGATCCTAACACCTTATCAACTTGTCAACACTCAGTCCCAAAGGCTAAAATTGCTTGTGAACCCATTTCTTTCACAAATCCCATCCTTCACCACCTTACTCTTCAATCTTTCTAAGTACTTTCATCCTAGACACTAACTTAAACTAGCTAAGTAGTATAACTCGGATCACTTTATATAGAAACTACAAAGGCCCAGGTACCACCTCAGACAGAAATCTTACAGGACTAAATCCTTTAGAAATTAAGCGAGATTTAGCTAGTGTTAAACTAGAGTGCCTGTGAAATTAGCACTAATCACTTTAGATACGATCTGCAAGACCCAAAAGTTGTAGAATCATTGACGCTAGGTTACCCTAAAATCTAGGATCAATCTAATTACCCGGCTGCTCTCGGGAGCATCTCGAAACTCCGTATCGGATCTGGACCGTACGTCGGAAGTCCGATTAACACGAAGTTAAGGAACTAGGACCGCCTTGCTGGGCTTGACAACTATCTCGGAAATCAAATCCAGATAGTGTACCAGCGCTATTTGCTTGAGCTCGGAGTGAAGAGTGTGAGAAATGCGAAATTAATTCAAAATAAAATATCTTGAATAGTAATCTGGCACCTCTTTCTTGCGGATCAGTTTTAATCAACCAGACCGTCAGAATCAGATCAAATTACACCCTCAGATCAGGAGAAATTTCATACACATTTACATGTACTCGGAATCTCCGATCGAGATCCGCTGACCGTTGAACTGAAACTGGTCCGCCACGCGTGATCTGGAAATCCCACTAAAATGAAAACTTAATAGAACGTAGATCCAGCGTTAGTGAGCTTAAGTCCGACCTTTGGCTCAAGGAGGCCTGCCAGAAGTCCTCCGTTGAGCTGAAACTGACCCGTTTTGATTATAACCTAAGTATACTTTGACCTGGAGTCTATTTCGGTGAGTTTTTAGACTATATAAGGACCTTAAACCCTCTCTCATTGCAGCCATATGAATTTGAGAGAAACCCTAGAGAGAGAAGAGAGAAAAGAGAGAAAGTGTGGGAGTTGTGAGAGACCCTTCCTGCCACTCTTCCCTGCCGCTCCACGAGCTCCACCGCTCTGTTCTCATCACTTTCCCGGCGATTCCAGCCCCGTTTTTAGGTAAGAAACCCTAACCCTAATCTGATTTGGGGCTTGGGTGATTGTAGGTTATGAAATAGCTAACCTATTTCATTCTATAGGTTGCCAAGCTGCCGAATACGGAAGCTTAGCAAACCTATCGACTCCTTTACGATTCTACGACAAAAGGTGCGGACTTTAGGTGTATAGGTTATAGTTTTCAACGCTTTCAATGTCAGATAATGATAGATTCATGATCTGCATGCAATTGCACATATACAAAGTGCTTTCCGTTTTCTGTTTCGATTAAAGATGTAGATTATGGAATTCTACATATTCTAGGTATTCATAGAAAATACCGTATATGTAAAAATTTTGGAAATGTGTTTGACATGATTATTTGTTGTATGAATATACGATATATAGATAAAATACTTATTTGGCAAAAGGATTCGCCTAAATACATCTTTTACTAATATACACTATGTATGTAGAAATACTGTATTGTAGAAAGTACCGTATACATATATATTTTATTGATGTGGTTGCCATGATTATTTGTTGTATAAATATATTATATATGCGTAAAATACTTGCTTGGCGAAAGGATAGCCCTAATACATGTTTTGCTAACATACACCATGTATGTTGTAATAGTGTATTCTAAGTGTTTGTGAAAATGGTTGAATGAGTATAGAATTCTCATTCGTACTCGCCATGACTAATTGTCATGGATATATGATTGTTGTATTGGCGATACCCCCTTTGACGAAAGGATTTACCCTAAATCATGCCATGGCCAATATACACTATATATGCTAAAATGTGTGGTCCAAGTGTTTATGGAAATGACTGAATGAATATGGAACTTGGATTCCTGCTTGCCATGACTATCCGTCGTGGGTGTACGCGTGTTATGATTGGGGCAACTCCCTAGTCAAAGGATTTGGCCTAATGCCTATGTGATCAACATATGTCATGTATGTTGATGTATGTATTTTTAAAGTGTTTGTTGAAATGTTTGAATGAGTAGTAGTTAGCAAATTGTAATGTATAAGGGTATTGAGATATGATTCTTAACCTCTTTTAACTATGTGTATGATTTCCTTGGATAGCTGTGTGATTAGAAATTGAATATGTACAAACTCATGCTTGTGTGTGCTTCATAACATGCTCAACTGATTGTATGATTTTATCTATGTAATGCATATGCTTAAATTCATGTTTACGTTGTATGATCCGTCATGGGTGATGGGGAGTGGAGCAACAAGTGTGTGCAACAGCCCTGGCAGCCCTAAACGGATAATATCAGAATTTGGTTGCATGATTTGAATCTTGATTCATTACTGCTTTAATTATCTGCAATTGAATGTGATTGGGGCTATGATTATAGTCCAGACAATCGGTAATGAAAATGAACGTGTGGCTGAGTTTCATTTGCCACGTGAGATGTGTTCGACGAACCCGAGTCGTACTTCGGTTGGCGATAGTGGTTGGCCACACGAAGTGCTTATGCGCTTCATGTCGTTCAACTTGTTGTGCACTCGAGCTAGCCGGGCTCGTCAAGTAACCCGATCTGTCTAATGTATGTTTACCATGTTTGGTCACCACTGCTTGAACCTAGGGTACCAAACTTACCAGTGAAATCCCTTTTAACCATGGTACCTCGATCCGCTAAGACTCATGAGCCGGGCATGGTGGTATGGGACACCGTGGTCGAGCTGTCGGCCTACGCTGGGGCCACGTGCCTCCCCGTAGTGACCAGTGAGCAACCAGACTCGTGAGCCGATTATGGTGGTATGGGACACTATATTCGAGCTTTCGACACCTACTGCGAGAGCCGAATACGGTGAGACCCGTATTCGTGCTGACGGGCGACGAATCCTCCGTAGTGTCTTCAAGTATACTCTAAGGTCTGTGATTGACGATGAGCCCTTCGCAGCAACTAGAGCATGAGTTGAGCCGAGTACGGTGATACCTGTATTCGAGCTGACGGCCATTAATCAAGCCAAGTACGGTGAGACCTGTATTCGAGCTGACGGCCAGCAATTGAGCTGCATACAGTGAGATCTGTATCCTTACTGACGGGTGACGAGCCCTTTGTGATGCCTTTGCTATACCTCTCAAACCATAATATCGTATGAGATTAACTAGGACTGACAACCCTAAAATGGATCATGTTTGGAAATGATATAAGGGAGGTACCTTAGTTTCCCAATACTGTTGTTTGAAATGGACTAATAATTACTCAGTAATCATGCTCATCATCGCACTGCATGTGCCTAGTAGATGTGGAGCACTGAGGGATGGATGCATTCGCGAATGTAAGATGGTGTCGCATGAGGGTGGTTTGGCAAGGGCATACATCATGTCATTCATACTTGCATTAATAAGAGTAGTTAAAATTGTTTAATTGTACCGCTTTATCATTACTGCTTGATTGAATTGATAACATGTTAACCTATGCTTTACTGTTCCACTGAGTTGATCACTCACTCCCACGTTACGGGACGGTGTTGTACACACCAACCTGATTTGTTGAGTTTCAGGTGATGGTGATGCTTTTGAAGTAGAGCCGAACTACTATGATGTGGAGTTCTCCTACTTGTAACTCTCTGACAGGTTTATGAAGACCTGTTATTGTATTGACGGGGCTATGGTAATTAGGATAGAAGACATTACACTTAAACATTTGGTATATTTTAGAAATGTACTTGAAATTTATTAACCTGGTAATGTTATCACACTCTAGAGACTCACCACAGTTTTTATATATTTTATATATCTATCACAGTCTTCCGCTTGCAATTTAACTGTCTCTGGAGTATGATATGTTGTTTTGGCTTAATCTCACTCATGTTCAATACATAAATGCAGACAACATTTTGAAATGGCCAAGCTATATGTCCTAGAGTGGGGGTGAATAGGACAATGCCAAATAAAAACTTATAATAGCGGAATTAAACAGAGTATGATAGCCAATGAACCAATTAAATAAATTGCAATGCAGAAATGAAATACAACCTCAAACAACTGAATTTGATAGGTTGATACAAACGTTGTTCTAAGGACAACCTTTCACCAAAAACCCAATGTTTATGGTAGGACAACCTTATATCTAGAAATGTCTTTGTATCAATTTCTCAAATCAAAGAGGAATACAAACTGCACTAAATAAATTGAATTTACAAATGTCTTGTTCTAGGGACAGCCATACACCATAAATATGGCAGGGCAACCTTGCTGGAACAATTTTGGAATTTAAAGCTTGAATCAATAAAAGGGATTGCAAGAAAGAAATTGCAGAAATAAATCACTAAATTATTACAACATTCCCACACTTGCTTGAAATTTCAAACTGTTACAACATTCACATCCACAAGGAAAATAGAACTGAATGATAAAAGATAAGGAATTAAATAACCATTCAATCCATAAGACAAGAAGTTATAGTGGTTCGCCTGTGTGTTCACCAACTGTCCTCAAACAGCCACACAGAATGCTACTCCACTCCTAATATCCTCACACAGGGGATATTAGCGTTCTCTAATAAAACTGGTTTTCACAGGTTCACCAAAAACCTTCACAATTGTGTCTTTATCACTTGGGCTTACACAACTCAAAAAAACCCCACAATCTGAGTTTTCTGGCTCTCCTCAGATAACCATACACATTGAGATTTTTCTGGCAAATCTCATACAAAACCAAAATAGAAATTACAGGAATTGTAGAATACCTGGATCTTATCCTTTTGCAGTAGCCCGGAAGAACCGATCAGAGTAGAGATTCAATAATGATAGTTCAATGTCCAATACTCAATTTATCGAGGTTCTAAGTTCTAATTGATTTTAAATGAAATCACAAAGGGCTAGCTCTATTTGATTTTAATTCCAAGAAGAAGGAATACACGATTTCCCCTTTTAAATATGATTGGAATTTAGAATAAAATCAAATGCAAAAAGCTAACAAAAGGAATTAGAATGAAGCGCAAATTAGCTTAAAAATAAACACAACTTATCTCAGAGTAGAGCCTAGAATATACTTGCTTTGATAGATTTTTCGACGTTTAAACTCTGAAATTCGTGTGCTATTTATAGCTACAGAAATTCGTCTTCGACTGGTCTAGGAGTTCCCACGACTGGTCTTAGGAGAAACAGATTTTTGAATTTCTGTACGGAATCAGGAAAACCGATGTTCGACCGGTCGTAGGCAGTCCACGACTAGTCGAAGGTCGTCCACGACCGGTTGAGACCCCTGCTCGACTGGTCGAGCGACAGTGAATTTAGTCGCTGGAGTTTGAATCGAGGCTCCACGACTGGTCGAGGTTCGAGTCGAGGACATCCCACGACCGGTCGAGCAGACTCCAAGACTGGTCGTGAGCGAACCAGAAAATCCGATAAAATTGAACAAGTCCAAGACTGGCCTAGGAAATTCTTAGACAGGTCGAGCCAGTGCTAGGACTGGTCGAACCAGACCCAGGACTAGTCTAAGAGCAGATCAAAAACATGTTTAAACATAGTTGTATAATGTATCCAAAATGACCTACCCTAAGGTCAAAGACTATGGTCTATCAAACCTGAATAATGAAGTATGGACATTGAACTTTACTTCATTCAACGAATGATAAATCTTTTAGTACTTGAAGCCTGAAGTACGAGTCGTCCAAAAGACTTGACACAAACATTTATCTTGAGTTTGCTTTTGAGCTTCACACCTTCAAACACTGCTTGTATCTTGACCTTGAATAACCTTTGCGTGAATAAAGAATACTGTGTCTTCTTTATATCTTCGAAATGTACCTTGAAGCCGCTTGAAGAGTCCATAAGTTGATATGGTTGTCTTAAACATAGAACACACCAAGACATAGAACACACCAAGGTTTTGACACAAAATTTGACAACCAAAAAGGTATCATATAATAGCACTAACAATCTCCCCCTTTGTCAAATTTGTGACAAAACATATATATAAAATCACAATAGAGAATCATGAATCAGTTGTCAACACATGTCAACACATGACAACCATACACAATATGAGAGATGAATCACTCCCCCTCAATAAGACTCCCCATTAAGGAATGATGCACACAACATCAACAACACAAATAACATATATATACCATTCTTCTCTCCCCCTTTTTGTCAAAAATATGACAAAGGAAGATCCATAAGCTCAAGAAGTAAAATAGAGAATAAGCATAAAAGTGTTAGGAGAAGATATTACAAACCAAAGTCACAGTTATAAGTTTAACAGTACCAAGAAAAATCCAAAGTGAAATCAGTTCAAACTTCAGTTAAAAAACATTTAATCAGACCCTGAAGAAGGAGCAGGAATGGTAGCATCAATATGATGAAGGCCTTTTTGTAAGCGCCTCAAATACTTATGCATTTTCTTAAATTGTGCATTATGGCCAACATGCATATTTTCTACCTTTTCTTCTAATGCACTTAGACGTGCATCGAAATCAGAAGGAACAAAATCTGGATCATCTTCAGATGCAGACTCAATATCATCAAAAAGATCATCCATGTTGATATCCTCATCAGGAAGATCATCGCCTTCATTCGCATCTCCAACTCCAGCAGCTCCACCACCTTCGACATTATCAACTTGACCAGCGGCCAATCTCAACTTCATTTTGTTTAGGTTGGAGTTGTTGAAAATAAGGTGTTGGATAGGAGCTTCACCAACAGGCATAGTGACCAACATATGAGTAGCTAAGACATTTAACAAATATCCAAATGGAATGTCACCATGACCTGGCTGAGACCGAAACTGAATAATAGAAGAACAGATCAACGAAGGCAAGCAAACATTGGCACCACTAATGACTGAGTACAGTATACGAACCATCAGAAGAGTCAACTCAGTTTTGTTACCAGCCCGAGGATACACATTAGACGTAAAAATACGATGAAGAACTCTGTATCTGGGCAACAGCCACCTGGATTTGAGAACAGTACCATTGACAGACCAAGGTGCATCCATATTACAAAGGGCTCTAGTAAATAGACGTTTTTCAGATTCAGTAACTTTATCACCCAATGTGGAAGGGTGGATTCCATCATCAATTACTGGAATATCCATTAAGCCAGAAATCAAATGACGATCCACAGTAAAAGGCCCTTCTCTTGTAGTAACAATAAAAGTTAATTCCTCAAGAGAAAAGTCTGTAATACATGCAACCATGGCCTGAGCAATTGACTGAAATGCCGGCCCTCCCCAGTTCAAAATGTTAACCCAACCAACAGATTGAAGGAGAGGAACAAGATTAAATTGAGCAATATGATTAATACTAACTGCTTTCTCAACAATAACCTTCTTAGTACGAAAATCACGAACTTGTGGAGGGTCATCATTAGGATCTCTAAGATGACGGCGAGAAATAACATTAGACCTAGATGAAGAAGCACCTCTACTAGTTCGCTTTTTACCTCTAACATCCATACTCTTGAAAAGATTGAAGAAATTTCAAGAAAAACAAGATGGGTTTCAACCAAATCAGAAAATGAGGAAGAAAACCCCAAACCCTTGAAGGAAATATGAAATAATCAACACTAACAAGGAAGACAAGAAACAATGTTCAAGATTCTTCAACAAAATCAAGAGAAATACTCAAACCTGGAGAAATCCCATAGATGGGTACGACCGGTCGAAGCTAAGCCCGTTGGAGAAGAAGAGGGAAATGAGGAAAAAGTGATTTTTCTCCCCAATTAAAGGAACCAGCGCGATACACGACCGGTCGTGATTAGTCCTCGACCGGTCGAACCACAACTGGTCGAGACTATCCTCGACTAGTCGTGTAAGACCAAAACATGCATTTTTAAAAAAAAAAAAAAAATTCATAAAAACTATGAAGATATTTACAATATAATATACAAAATGCATAATCAATCATCTTATATTACACATACCGAGATCAAATTTCAATTTATTGAACCTGCATTTATCGAGTGGTTTGGTGAAAATGTCAGCAAGTTGTTTCTCGGTTGGAATATATTCTAAACAAATTACTTTTTCTTCAACAAGTTCACGAATATAGTGAAATCTAATGTCAATATGCTTAGTTCGTGAATGCTGGATTGGATTTTTGGAAATATTAATTGCACTTGAATTATCACAATATAAAACTATCGAGTCTTGTGCAATACCATAATCACTTAACATGCGTTTCATCCAGACTAACTGAGTACATGCATTTCCTGCAGCAATGTATTCAGCCTCAGCAGTTGAGAGTGAAATGGAACTCTGTTTCTTGCTGAACCAAGAAACTATGCAATTTCCAATGTAAAAGCAACCACCACTGGTTGACTTTCTGTCATCCATATTACCAGCCCAATCAGCATCCGAGAACCCAGCCAATTGAACACTAGTATCATAGGGATACCAAAGACCCAGATTAACTGAACTTGCAACATAACGAATAATGCGTTTAACAGCAGTCAAATGAGATTCTTTAGGATTAGACTGATATCTAGCACAAATTCCAACACTAAAAGCAATATCAGGTCTACTTGCTGTTAAATACAGTAAACTACCAATCATGCTTCGATATAGTTTAGGATCTATATCTTTACCTGTAGAGTCTTTTGAGAGTTTTAGAGAAGTACTCATAGGAGTATCAAAATTCTTACCATTTTCAAACCCGAACTTCTTAACTAAATTTAGAGCATATTTAGTTTGAGAAATAAAAATTCCATCAGATTGCTGTTTAACTTGCAATCCTAGAAAATAGTTTAATTCTCCGACCATACTCATCTCAAATTCAGATTTCATTAGATCTGCAAACTCAACAGTCATGTCAGTACAAGTTGATCCATAAATTATATCATCAACATAGATTTGAACCATTAAAATATCATTGTTCTGCTTTTTAACAAAAAGTGTTTTATCAACACTACCCATTTGAAAATTGTGACCCAGTAAAAACTTAGTCAATTTTTCATACCATGCTCTGGGAGCTTGTTTCAACCCATAGAGAGCTTTCTTAAGGCGATAAACATGATTAGAAAACTTAGGATCTTCAAACCCTGTAGGTTGTTCAACATAAACCTCTTCATGTAAATCACCATTAAGAAAAGCACTCTTTACATCCATTTGATAAATCTTAAACTTTCTAAAACATGCAATGGATATAAATAATCTGATTGATTCAAGGCGTGCAACTGGAGCGAAAGTTTCCTCAAAATCGATACCTTCAATTTGAGTGTACCCTTGCACAACCAGTCTTGCCTTGTTTCGAATAATATTTCCCAATTCATCAGACTTATTTTTGAAAATCCATTTTGTTCCAATAATATGTTTATCTTTCGGTCTTGGAACAAGATACCAGACATCGTTACGAACAAATTGATTAAGTTCTTCCTGCATCGCAACTATCCAGTTTTCATCAGAAAGAGCTTCTTTTACATTAACCGGTTCTATCTGAGATGTGAAACACACGTAATTACAAAAATCTTCTAATTGTCTACGAGTGCGTACACCAGTGAGAGGATTTCCAAGGATTTGTGTAGTTGGATGATCTTTGACAGTCCTCACATCATGATTAGATTCACTTGATGAAGTTTCTGGTTTTTCAATTATGAGAACTTCATCATTATCTGAACTAGGGGCCGAAGTATTTAAGTGATCATCTATGACCACATTAATTGACTCTTGAATAACTCCGGTCCTTTTGTTCAGTACACGATATGCACGACTGTTTAATGAATATCCTAAGAATAATCCTTCATCACTTTTAGTATCAAATTTTCCCAAGTTTTTCCGGTCACGTAAAATATAACACTTACTGCCAAAAACGCGAAAATATTTGACTGTAGGTTTTTTGTCAAACCACATTTCATAGGGCGTTTTATTATTTGATTTGCAAGTATAAACACGATTAATAATATAGCAAGCAGTATTAATCGCCTCAGCCCATAAATTCTTAGAAACCTTCATGCTATTTAGCATAACAGTTCCCATTTCTTGAAGAACTCTATTTTTTCTTTCCACAATGCCATTTTGCTGTGGAGTTTTAGGTGCAGAGAATTCATGTGATATTCCATGATCATTACAGAATTTCTCAAAACCGCTATTTTCAAATTCAGATCCATGATCACTTCGGATCTTATTCACTTGAGAACATTTTTCAGTTTGGATCCGTTTGATTATCTTTTTCACTTCATCAAGGGTTTCTGATTTGTCCTTTAAAAATGAAACCCAAGTGAATCTGGTATAATCGTCTACAATAACCAGAATGTATTTTTTACCACCTCGACTTTCCGTTCTAGTTGGTCCTATTAGATCCATGTGGAGAAGTTCGAGTGGTCTTGATGTGGTATTGGAGTTCACCTTTTTGTGAGATCTCCTAGTTTGTTTACCATACTGGCATTCACCACATATTTTATCTACTTTTTGAATCTTTGGTAGACCTCTTATTAGTTCTTCTTTGCTCAATCTATATAAATTCCGGTAGTGTACATGTCCAAGGCGTTTATGCCATAATTCTGTTTCATTGGTATGGACCATGTAACACATTTGATTAGATGAGCTGTCATTTCTCACTATATAGCAGTTTTCAGAAGTTCTGAGACCAGTTAATATCACAGACCCCTTTTTGTCTATAATCTCACAACCTTGATTGGAAAACTTCACACTATGATTGTTATCGCATATTTGAGATATGCTTAACAAGTTGTGTTTTAAACCCTCAACATATAAAACATTCTTAAATAAGGGAAGATTATAGAGTTGAACCGTACCTTGGCCAATAATTTTGCAATTGCTACCATCACCAAATGTGACTGACCCATCAGTCATATCTTGTAGATCGGTGAAAAGAGCTTTGTCACCAGTCATATGCCTGGAGCAACCACTGTCTAGGTACCACTTTGAAAGGCTAGTTGCTTTGAAAGCAGTGTGAGCAACCAAGCAGTCAACTTTAGGAACCCATTTCATAACAGTTTTAGGTTTAGGAACATAGTTGGTCTTCTTTTGTTTATATTTGTAAGAGTGACTTACAGAGTTAGATTTTAAAAGTTCCTTGAGTAAATCAACTATTTTTTCAGCTAAAGGATTTTTCATCTGATTTTTGAAGTTGACATAGCTGCTTCTAGGTTTTTGAAAATTTTTTGTTGTTTTGACAAAACCTTGTGAAGTGTTTTTCTCTTTTGAATTAGAGGATTCTCCTTTCACAAATTTAGGTGGAGAATTCTTCTGTTTATGAGGTATTGTTTTATCATACCCCAACCCGGATCTATCGCCACATTTTTTTGAACCGGATAGGAGTTTTTCTAATTTAGAATCACCTTGGGCATACCTCCAAGTTTCCTTTGAATTCAGAAGAGAAGACACTTCATTCTTTAGTCTCTCAATTTCAGATTTTAAATCAACAATCAGAGAGTTTTTGAATTCTAAATCACTTTTTGATTTTTCAAAATAATCTGATATTTGAGATTTTTCTAAAACAAGCAAGTCAAAACAATCTCTAAGTTTAGAAAATTTTTCTCTCTGAAGTTTAAGCTTCACAGCAATTTTACAACTCTCTTTGTATAAGGCATTGTAAGCATCTTGAAGATCTTCTTCATTCTCATGATCATTATCCAAATTTTCTTCACTAGTAGAATCATCGTGATCAGAGAAGGTAAACTTGGCTAGAGTCATAAGGGCTTTTACCTCATTGCCCGACTCGGTTTCAGAATCTTCTGATTCAGAAGAAACTTCAGAGTCAGATGATTCATCCCATGTAGCCAACATACCCTTCTTTTTGGGTTTGTCCTTATTAGGACATTTGTTTGCTAGATGCCCATACTCATGACAGTTGTAACACTGACTGTCTTTCAAAGATTTTCGAGTTTTAGATCTAAACTTCTTTTTATCATTTGATTTTTGAAAATCAACTCTTTTCTTACTTTTAAAAATTTTGTAAAATCTTTTTGCAATAAGAGCTAAGTCATCTTCAGAATCGGATTTATCTTCTACCGTATTTTTGGAAGATTTCAAAGCAATTGATTTTCCTTTAGGAGCTTTAAAATTTAATTCATAAGTTTGTAGAGACCCAACGAGTTCTTCCACCTTCATTTTGTCCGTGTCACGAAGTTCCTGGATTGCGGTTACTTTAGAATTGAACCGTTCAGGAAGAGAGCGTAGTATTTTTGCACACACTTTACTTTCTGGGATTTTATCACCAAGACCCCACATTGAGTTTACAATGTCATTTAATCTAGTATAGAAGTCCATAAACATTTCATTCTCCTCCATATGAATTTCTTCAAATTTAGTTGTGAGGAGTTGGACTTTAGATTTTTTGACAATCGATGTACCCTCATGTGTCATTTCTAAAATATCCCAAGCTTGCTTTGCAGTATCACAGGATATGATTCTTTTGAACTCATCCGGTGATAGTGCGCAAGTAATTGCATTTAGTGCTTTAGCATTAGCACTACTCTCACTTTTCTGAAGTGTGGTCCATTGAAAGTATGGTGTAATTCTCATAGATTTAGAACCATCAACTCCAGTTACTTCCATGACAGGAGGATTCCATTCAGTCACTGTGGCTTGCCACACACTCTCATCCATTGATTTGAGGAAGATCCTCATTCTGGCTTTCCAATAAGCATAGTTGGAGCCATCAAATGGTGGAGGCCTAGTGACTGAGAGGCTATCAAAATTTGACATTATTATATATAGCTTAGATCGTTAGCTCAGGAAATAAATCCAAATATAAAGAAATAAAAGCGAGCTATTAGGCTCTGATACCACTTGAAATGGCCAAGCTATATGTCCTAGAGGGGGGGTGAATAGGACAATGCCAAATAAAAACTTATAATAGCGGAATTAAACAGAGTAGGATAGCCAATGAACCAATTAAATAAATTGCAATGCAGAAATGAAATACAACCTCAAACAACTGAATTTGAGAGGTTGATATAAACGTTGTTCTAAGGACAACCTTTCACCAAAAACCCAATGTTTATGGTAGGACAACCTTATATCTAGAAATGTCTTTTATCAATTTCTCAAATCAAAGAGGAATACAACTGCACTAAATAAATTGAATTTACAAATGTCTTGTTCTAGGGATAGCCATACACCATAAAATGGCAGGGCAACCTTGCTGGAACAATTTTGGAATTTAAAGCTTGAATCAATAAAAGGAATTGCAAGAAAGAAATTGCAGAAATAAATCACTAAATTATTACAACATTCCCACACTTGCTTGAAATTTCAAACTGTTACAACATTCACATCCACAAGGAAAATAGAACTGAATGATAAAAGATAAGGAATTAAATAACCATTCAATCCACAAGACAAGAAGTTATAGTGGTTCGCCTGTGTGTTCACCAACTGTCCTCAAACAACCACACAGAATGCTACTCCACTCCTAATATCCTCACACAGGGGATATTAGCGTTCTCTAATAAAACTGGTTTTCACAGGTTCACCAAAAACCTTCACAATTGTGTCTTTATCACTTGGGCTTACACAATTCAAAAAACCCCACAATCTGAGTTTTCTGGCTCTCCTCAGATAACCATACACATAGAGATTTTTCTGGCAAATCTCATACAAAACCAAAATAGAAATTACAGGAATTGTAGAATACCTGGATCTTATCCTTTTGCAGTAGCCCGGAAGAACCGATCAGAGCAGAGATTCAATAATGATAGTTCAATGTCCAATACTCAATTTATCGAGGTTCTAAGTTCTAATTGATTTTAAATGAAATCACGAAGGGCTAGCTCTATTTGATTTTAATTCCAAGAAGAAGGAATACACGATTTCCCCTTTTCAAATATGATTGGAATTTAGAATAAAATCAAATGCAAAAAGCTAACAAAAGGAATTAGAATGAAGCGCACATTAGCATAAAAATAAACACAACTTATCTCAGAGTAGAGCCTAGAATATACTTGCTTTGATAGATTTTTCGACGTTTAAACTCTGAAATTCATGTGCTATTTATAGCTACAGAAATTCGTCTTCGACTGGTCTAGGAGTTCCCACGACTGGTCTTAGGAGAAACAGATTTTTGAATTTCTGCGCGGAATCAGGAAAACCGATGTTCGACCGGTCGTAGGCAGTCCACGACTGGTCGAAGGTCGTCCACGACCGGTCGAGACCCCTGCTCGACTGGTCGAGCGACAGTGAATTTAGTCGCTGGAGTTTGAATCGAGGCTCCACGACTGGTCGAGGTTCGAGTCGAGGACATCCCACGACCGGTCGAGCAGACTCCAAGACTGGTCGTGAGCGAACCAGAAAATCCGATAAAATTGAACAAGTCCAAGACTGGCCTAGGAAATTCTTAGACAGGTCGAGCCAGTGCTAGGACTGGTCGAACCAGACCCAGGACTAGTCTAAGAGCAGATCAAAAACATGTTTAAACACAGTTGTATAATGTATCCAAAATGACTTACCCTAAGGTCAAAGACTATGGTCTATCAAACCTGAATAATGAAGTATGGACATTGAACTTTACTTCATTCAACGAATGATAAATCTTTTAGTACTTGAAGCCTGAAGTACGAGTTGTCCAAAAGACTTGACACAAACATTTATCTTGAGTTTGCTTTTGAGCTTCACACCTTCAAACACTGCTTGTATCTTGACCTTGAATAACCTTTGCGTGAATAAAGAATACTGTGTCTTCTTTATATCTTCGAAATGTACCTTGAAGCCGCTTGAAGAGTCCATAAGTTGATATGGTTGTCTTAAACATAGAACACACCAAGACATAGAACACACCAAGGTTTTAACACACAAAATTTGACAACCAAAGAGGTATCATATAATAGCACTAACACATTTAATCATCATTATCTATGTTGCATAAGTGATGTTCTGGAAACTCGAGAGTTGAGTTACTACTCGACCCTCGATTTTTTGGGATGTTACAGTTATGCAATGCGGAGATAGTAAGTCAAATACTATGTGATGAGGATGCAATGCAATATGCGATGCTAATGTGGTAAACTCTTGATCTCAGATTAGTCACGTGATACGGGGTCCATCACAAGGGAATTCTATCAAAACCAGTCACATACCTAAAATTGGATAGTCAGACTCAATGTGGTAAACTCTTGATCTCAGATTAGTCGCGCGCCCTAACAGAAATCCTGACCATTGCGAAGGTACACGTAACGAATAGTTGCACACCACCAGCCCAAGTGGATAGTGAATGGATGAATGAATAAGTGAGTATAATGCTGAGTATGCAACTCCTACTCCACAAATCAGTATTGTACATCTCTGAGATCATCACCGAAGTCTAGTACATTCTAAGCTAGCTACAGCCCCTGCAGGCCGCGCAGCCCAGCAAGTGGAAAAGACCTCATTACCCACCTGTCAGTAGTATACCAATGCCTACCCAGCTTGTCGATAGCGGACCCATTTAGGAGCTGGTCAGACTCAGCCTAGCTATGCCTACTCCCTCAGGAGGGTAAGGCCACACCCCCTCCCAACCGACCACGACACAGTGGAAGACGTGGCCTCTTGATATTCGACACTCAAGTGCTCGTGTATCCACTTGGTTTAGATGTTGGGGCGTCTCCTAGCCTCGGAGGTTTAGGGACTTCCACCTACTGAATCCAAAGTGCCCAAATGCTCGAACCCAAACATTTTTAGTGTCCCATCTGGTCATCCACGACATGCCTGTGGAGGTCACAGCCCTGATGTCGCTAAGGCGTACAGTAGTCACAATCACACAATGCAAGATGCATGAGTCATGTAGTTCAATCATGCATCAATCCTGCGCATACCGTATGTTCATGTGGGATAACTCCACCTATCAGGGAGTCCCATAAATCATCTGTACTATGGCATATGCAATGGTCAATCACATTTTATAATAAATATGCAAATGATGCGTATGGGTATGTATCATGATGCTATGCTATCTCATACTCATAATCAGTATCAATAACTAGCATCAACAATCGGCCTCGATAATGTGGACATTTAACCAACATTGACTCCAAGGAATGGCCCCACATAGAGCCTAACATATAGTGGACCCATGACCTCACACAAGGGCCTAATATACAACACCATGGGCCTTACTTAAGAGCTTAATACACATCACTATAGGCCTCTCACATGGGCCTAATATACATCGCAATGGGCTCCATCGTCTGGCCCTCAAATGCACCATAATGGGCCTCATCATATAGGCCTCATATACATCACATTGGGCCTTAAACACGGGCTGAATACACATCATAATGGGCCATAAATACGGACCGCATATACATCACATTAGGCCTCAACAATCGGCCTCGACAATCGGAATCGGCCTCAACAATCAGAATCGGCATCGACAATTGGAATCAGCCTCGACAATCGGAATCGGCCTCGACAATCAGAATCAGCCTCGACAAGGTGGGGTCCATAGATGAGCGGTCCATGATGAACCAAGCAATATCAATGAGGCCCAATCATTTGGGTTAACCCACTAGAGAATGATGAGAATGGGCCTAACCAGACCTAAGGGAAGGTCACAATGTGGACATTTAACCATCATTGCCCATAAATGTGGTCATTTAACCAAAATTGCTCCCAAGTAGTGGCCTATATAGAGCCAAACATATAGTGGGCCCATAGCCATACGCAAGGGCCTAATACACATCACTATGGGCCTCACTCATGGGCCGCATAAACATCGCATTGGGCCTCACTTATGGATTTCATGTACATTACAATGGGCCACAATACATGGGCCGAAAAATACATCTCATTGCGCCTTACCAAATGGGCCGAAAATACATCACAATGGGCTACGACATATGGGTCGAGTATACATCTCAATGGGCTACGATCCATGGGCCTCAGATACAACAAGTGGGTCACATTAATGGGCCGCACCAATGGACCTCATATACATCAAGTGGACTGCATCAATGGGCCTCATATACTTAACAGGTGGGCCCTACTCATGGGCCTCAAATAGATAACATGTGGGCCCTACACATGGGTCTCATATACATCAAATGGGCTACGTATTTGGGTCTCAAATACATCAAAAGGGCCACTCATCAAGGGCCTAATTCATATCACAATGGGCCTTGCCCATATGCCACGAATACATCACGATGGGCCTTGCTCATAGGCCTCAGATTCAAGCAAGTGGGCCCGATCATATGGGCCTCAAATATACATCATGATGGGCCTCATGGATGGGCCTCAGATACATCATAAAGGGCCTCTCATATAGGCCCAACATACATCACATCAAGGTGGGGCCCATACATCAACTAGAGGTCATTTAGAGCATTATGAATCATTTCAGAAGATCATCTGGACCATACCACAAATAACAGTGGTGTTCATAATTCCCACTGTTAAAAATTTAGAGGGCCCACCATAGCATTTATTTCCCATCTAGTCTATTCATTAGGTCATCAAGACCTGAACAGAGAGGATAAACAAATATCATATTAGTCCAAAACTTCTGTAACCCAAAGGGTTGTAATGGTAGACGTTCAATCTCACTGTTTTCTATAGTGTGGTCCACCTGATAACTAAATCTGCCTTATTTTTAGTCTCAAGCCTTGAGACGGACTAGCCAAATGGATGGGCAGTTTTAGGTGAATCACATACATCAGGGTGGGGTCCACATACGTGGTCCGTCTGGCCCTTAAAATGAGATCGTCTTGCTGGCATCTGGTATGCTAGCCAATCCATTTCTAAATCAGGTGGGTCCCCACGTAGGGCCCACCATATACTATATATATAATTATTATTATTATTATATATATATATATATTACATATATATATATTATACTATATATGGGTCCAGTGTCCAGGTGGTATTCCCATCGTCCCAACAGTGGACGGTGAGGATCATCACCTGCAGTATGGTGGGTCACACCGTTAGATGGACGGAGTAGATATAACACATATATTGGTGGTCCCACTTTATCATTAAGGGGAGAGAGGAGGGAGAGAGAGAGAGAGAGAGAGAGAGAGAGAGAGAGAGAGAGAGAAGGATCGGAGTAGTGGAGGGGCCCCGCCACTATGGGCCCCTCTTGATACAAATCATAAATCAAGATGGGTCCCACCGTAAGTGGGCCCTCTAATCATCAAAATCAACAAATAAAATCACCCACCTTAAGATCTCTTCTTCCTTCTTCCATCAACACGTTCTATAGCTCCATGGAATGCACTTCAACGGTCGAGATGAAGCTTGGATGGTGGAGATGGGAGGTAGGAAGGTGGGCCATGCTAGCTTCTCCATGGAAGCCATGGATGTTGGGTGCTTGGGTTGCTTGGGAGAATAAGAGAGAGATGAGAGAGAGAGGGATGTGTGAGTGATGGGGTGTGATGGGTGAGAGATGGGTGATGGCTTTGTACTTGGTTGTAAGAGAGAGTTGACTTTAGGGATTGCTTAGGGATGGGTCATGTACTTGACATGTGAGGTGATGTGTACTTGATTGATGGGATTGATGTGAGTTCTCTTAGGATTTACAATGCGCAGTGTTTTCCTCGAACTGAATGCGAGCCCACATCTCCTGTACCGGGTATCGCCTCGACGCGCGAGACGCGGCATCGGAACCGCGGTGACGGCGCGGTCGCAAGGGTATAAGTCTCTGATCAAGCTGACTCTGGAATACGGGATGTGACTGAGGGTCGAGTGCAAATGCCAAAAACAGATCGCGAGTCACCAAAATTCGACTGGGAGGACCGCGGAAGCCTATAGAATGGTACAGTCTAGGATACGGGCCTTACATATATTGTTATCTGCAGTACAAGGCATTTTTTAGCTTCGAGATGTAATAAAAAAAAATTCCTTTTCCTTTTCCATGTGTTATGTTGCTCATTTGGTGTATGCATCCAATATGTTGTCATAGTGGTTCTTATTTGGATCGCAGGGATGCAAGTGTTCCATTGAGTAAGGAGTACAAGATTGACAGCATGACTATAAAAAATAAATAAATAAATAAGATTACCATCGACTCAAAACTTTCAGACAGGTGTTTTTTTAATATGTTCCACACTTTGAATTTATTTTTATAAAAGCACGTAAAGCTTCTCTTTAGTTCATATAGTCATCTTATATTTCTCTTATCTAAGAAGATGATGTAAAAACACTCAAAACTCATGTTTCATTTATATTTATTTTAGTAAACCAAAGAGAAGCTTTGCTGATTCCAACTCCATATTATCCAAGGTGAGAACTATCTCCACCTCAAGTTCTTGCATTTTGAGCTTTGGCCATGTGTTGTGGAATAGAAATGGCTTTATATTTTCCTTCTTACTGTAAAGAATTAATACAATATTTCCAACATGAAACATTAAGAGCATATGATTTTCGTTCATCTCCAGTGACTTCTAAAGATAGCATTTTTTTTTGTTTGTTTCTCTTTTGTTGCTCACTTGGATATGCTCATTTACTGTCATCTCTGATGTTTGTTCTTTTTAAATAAGCCATATTTTTTTTTTCAGATGGCTTTTTCATTGTTGAAATTCAGTGTCTCAAGTAGTTTAGTCTAGGACCTTATTTACGTCGATTACAATCTAATGTAGCTTGGGTGGTTTGGGTGGCATATAAACACCATGGTGGGCCCTACACAAAACTAATGGTGGATTATCATGATTTTTGGTTTCTATGGTTAAAATTAGGCAGTACCTGTTCAATGAGTGGATCTTACGATCAAGGAAATCCAGGTGTGTTTCTCAACATGGCATCCAATTTTAACCTATGAGATTGTGATGGAATTCAAGGGTGTTTCATTATTTTAATGGCCTCAAAAAAGTCCATTTCCTTCATTAAACTGACCCTTGGAAATTAAGGTGTTTAATAATTTTCCTTGTCAGTGCTATATGAAACAACTATTGGATAGGCTTTGTTATTGCCATGCTAATCAAGTGCTTTACCGTGACATTAAAGGTTTTCATGAAATACTTAGTTGGATCTTTTTCTTAGTCAGGATTTTACTTTTTACAGCTTCAATGATATCTATTCTACATGTATTTGTGCAACACATAACATTCTCATCAATAATGAGGGATGTTTAAAGCTTGTATATTTTAGCCTTTCACGCTAGTGCCCCAGTGATGACATCAATTAAGTTAAATTTGAGGTTACTTCTTTATGGCGTAGGTATTGCTATGCCTTTGGGGTTACTGGACACCCCTAGATCGGTCAAAGGTATCACTTTTCTAACAGTGTGCCCAATGCTTATCACTTTTCTCACTTCATGTGCCCAATGCTTATCATGACTATGAGCTAGCTTCTTGTTCTAAAGATAGTTCTTTGAAACTTGTGATTTCAGTGGGCTCCATGAATCTCTTCAATTTATACATTTGCTAGCTTCTTTTTTCACTTGGCCTCTATGAATCTTTGATCCTTTTATTGTACATTTGCTATCTTCCATTGTACATTATGATTGACCAGCACCTTTCTGTCCACTTCCGCAACAGAACTCACTTAACCATCTTATATCAAGAGGCACAATGTCATTTTCATCAAAGGGTAGACTATAGGAAAACTGGTAGTTAGTAACAGATATTCTTCAGTGCACATGGGGTGCCAGTAAGTTATGTTGAGGATGCAGGGGATCCGTATAGAGATCAGATGGAAGATTGTATCAGTTTAATAATGGAAGAATTGAATTCTATAGGAATTGCCAATAGTCACACTCTTGCATACCAGGTAATTCATTCAAAATTTTATCTTTTGATTTCTAGGTTTGATTTCCAACTGCTTTATGCTTCTCAGTTCTTCAGTTTGTTTGTCACTTATGATACATCTAAATCACCATCATCTAAGCCTTTTCCCGACAAATTGGTGTTGGCTTTTGAGACATCTAAATAAACAATGAAAATTACATATGTGCTACACCAACCAAGGCTTTAGAACTCGTCAAAACCAAGTGGACTTGGTTTCACTAGGAAACAAATCGATAGGTCCCTTTGAAATATGTATGTTTTAAGGATGAGTTGTTGTATGATAGGTGGCAGTTTTAGCTAACAGAGCCGCAAACTTACATATTCGTAACTACCAAAATCTCCCATCACTACGTGAAAAATGGAAAAAAATGACAGATTTAGAGACGGTTCTGAACCGTCTCTAAAATTGGTTGGTTTAAAGACGGTTTCGAGACGGTCGTAAATCGTCTCTAAACTTTTAGACGGCCCTTGACCGTCATTAATATTGTCTCAAAATTTTGAACGTCTACGAGTCATTAAAGACGGTCAAAAACCGTCGTTAACTGCGGATAAAAGACAGCCATTGACCGTCTGGAATAAGAGACGGTCTCTGACCGTCTTATATGCGACAATTTGAGACAGTCAAAGACCGTCCGTATTAGAGACGGTCATTGGCAGTCTCTTACTGGTAATTTGAGACTGTCAACGACCGTCTCAATTAGAGAGTCATTGGCGGTCTCTTCCTGTAATTTGAGACTGTCAAAGTAGTCTGTATCAAGGACAGTCCTTAGCTGTCTCCATTTGAGACTGTCAAGGACCGTCTCATATGCAGTCATTTGAGACGGTCAGAGACCGTCCGTATTAGAGACGTCATTGGCCGTCTTTTATTAGTAATCCGAGACTGTCAATGGCCATCTCAATTATAGACGGTCATCAGCCGTCTTTCACTGGTTACATGATAGAGTCAAAAAATAGTCTGCATTAGGGACGGTCCTTAGCCGTCTCTATTTGAGACTGTCAAAGACCGTCTCTAATAGAGACGGTCCTTAGCCGTCTTATAGTGGTCATTTAAGACTATCAAAGACCGTCTGCATTAGAGACGGTCCTAAACCGTCTCTAATGCTCAAGTCAAAAATTAAGAACAAAAAAATTTATGAATTTCGAAAAAAAAAAAAAAAAAGTTAAAAAGCTTAGAAAAATAACTAACAATGTTTAAGAAAAAAATTTAGATTTTGAAAAAAAAAAAATGTAATCTTATAAAAATCTAGATTTTGAAAAAAAAAAATTAAGAACTTTGAATAATGTTGATAATTTTGAAAAAAAAAAATTCGATAAGAAAATGATATTTTGAAAAAGAAAATTTAAAAAATTAAACAAAATTATGAAAAAATTGACAAGTTGTAAAAATATATATTTTTTAAAAAAGAAAACTAGATTTTGTATTTTGAAAAGAAAAATTAAGAAGTTGATATTTAAAAAATGATATTTTGAAAAAGAAAATTTTAAAAATAAAACAAATTGTGAAAAAATTGACAAATTATAAAAAATATATATTTTTTTTTAAAAAGAAAACTAGATTTTGTATTTTGAAAAGGAAAATTAAAAAGTTATATAACAAAAGTGATATTTAAAAAATGATATTTTGAAAAAGAAAATTTAAAAAATTAAACAAAATTGTGAAAAAATTGACAAATTATAAAAATATGTATTTTTAAAAAAGAAAACTAGATTTTGTATTTTGAAAAGAAAAATTAAAAAGTTATATAACAAAAGTGATATTTTAAAAATGATATTTTGAAAAAGAAAATTTAAAAAATTAAACAAAATTGTGAAAAAATTGACAAATTGTAAAAAATATATATTTTTAAAAAAAGAAAACTAGATTTTGTATTTTGACAAGAAAAATTGAAAAAAAAAAAAAAAAAAAAAAAAAAAAAAAAAAAAAAAAAAAAAAAAAAGGGATCTATACCAAATTGAATGGATGTGGCCTACAATACACAAGGTGGGATTAAAACATGTAAACGTGAAAAGAAAAAAGAAGAAAAAGAAGAAGAAGAAGAAGAGGAGTGCAACTCGAAGTTAAGAAAAAATATACACGTTTAAGAAAGAGGAGTGCAAATCAAAGTTCCTCAATACCTTGGTCAAAAAGAAAATGGTCTAAATTCAACGGTAATATCAGATGGTTGAGATTATCCAATCATTGTGATATTAAAATAAGTGTTCTACCCAACAGAATAGATGTGCCCTTCAACACAATAGAAGTGCAAACCAAAGGAGATTGAAGCATATGTTTTAAAAGAATAGTCCAACTCAATGTTCCTCAGGATAGTCAAAAAGAAAATGGTCCAAATTAATCCAACGACAATTTCAGACAGTTAAGATCATCCAATCAATGTGACCTTTGGGGAGGTCATTCTCATGTTATCATTTTTCGGCTATTAACTCGTCTCCAAAGCAATGAGATGTCAACTTGCACAGCTTAGATATAATTTAAGCTACTTGTTAGAAAGGAATTGGAATATAGTTTAAGCTAAATGGAATCTCAAAAAAGAAAAAGAAAAAAAAAAAAAGAAGACAACCGACATCCATCCAATCGTACCAAGTCCACCAATCAGGCGGCAGAGATTGTTCCATGAAAGGCATACCCAGCCCTCCACCCATCCACAGTTGGCCCCCACATATTAGCTCCAAGGACTTCAAAACAATAAAACACAATACATAAGTCTCACTAGAAACCCTAGAACTTGCAAAAACACAAGACATTGACACAGACAGAATTTTTTCCAAATGGAATCAAATTAATATCAAAGGTTAGTTTCCAAACACCACTAGTAGAATCGAACAATCTTTAACAAGAAAACAAAATCAAACCCTACAACCCCTAGAATTCAACATACAGCCTCATCAAAACAGCAAAATCCAAATGTGAAAAAATCATCATAAGAGCGATTTCATGATCCACCTGAGATTATTGAGTTCTTATGATTCGAAATCACATCCTAAAATATGATGGAAAAATATATGGACGGTGTCGATATACGTAAAATATATCAAGGTGGACCCTACACGGTTAGAGTAACACCCATGAAGGAGTTACCTAAATAGTGAAATGGTACTATAAGGTCACCTCATGGGAACTTCCCATGAGGTTAATTTGTGTGCGCCCCACCATGATGTATGTAGAACATCAACACCATGCATTTGATGTGTCCCATTTAAGTCAAAAAATCAGTCGTATACAAAACTCAGGTGAGCCATATCATCTAAAACTATGTGAAGACATTCCTAATTAAAACATATAAAAACATTTAATTGGTGGGGCCCACATGAGTTTTGGATGTGTATGA
Source organism: Magnolia officinalis (assembly GCA_021015155.1). Lineage (NCBI taxonomy): Eukaryota > Viridiplantae > Streptophyta > Magnoliopsida > Magnoliales > Magnoliaceae > Magnolia > Magnolia officinalis. Next base: position 39,133,928 of record JAJHSJ010000007.1, read on the forward strand.
AACTTGGGCTGACTCCTCATCCAAGTTGGACACACGTATATAATGAATGGGCTGGATCTATGAACCACATCTAGGTGGGCCCAATAAATGATTATGAATGCTTTAATGGGAGGGTAACTCTCTCAACTATAGTATGTGGTGTGGCCCACCCAAGTCATGGATTGACTTTTTTTTTAAGCTCGTGGCCCAAAGTCATGGTTTATGATATCCACACCGTCAATCCATTTTTCCAAATCATTTTAGGGCCCATTTGGACAGGTGGATTAAAAGGGGTTGGAAGTTAAATCCCTAGATTGGCCGGGCGTGCCAAACAAACTGGGTGATCTGATCCTGGGATATATAGCAATCCCATGAATCTTAAGACAATCCACCGACAACACCATCATTACCTTTAATCCCATCCAATCCACCTTAATCCGTTCAAATTTGCCTGGGACATGTTTGGTTCGAGGGATTGGAAGGGATGGGAAGGTTTAATCCCGGGATTGGCCGAGTGTGCCAAACAGACTTGATATAGCAATCCGGGGGGATATAGCAATTCCATGGATCTTAAGACAATCCATTGACAACGCCATCATTACCTTGAAATCCATGCCATCCACCCTAATACCATTCAATCCCTTCCAATCCACCCATCCAAGCAGGCCCTTAGTGGTTGAGTCCACAATTAAAGTATATCCAAAGCTCAAGTGGACCATACCACAGGAAACAGTGGGAATAATGATTTCCACCGTTGAAATCTTCCTATGGCCTACAGTGATATTTATTTGTCATCCAACCTGTTCAATAGATCACAAATACATGGATGAAGGGAAAACTAAAATATCAACTTGATCCAAAACTTCAGTGGCCTCCCAAAATTTTTCAATGGTAAACGTTCAATTTATACTGTTTCCTATGATGTGGTCCACTTTAGATTTTTATAGGCTTCAATTTTGACCTTACGTAATAAAACTATATGTTAAAATGGATGGATGGAGTGGATAAATTGAATAAATCATAGTGGGCCCCACAGGACGCTTAGGGTATAAGGAAATAGTGTTAAATGAATTTTGACCATTAAAAATGTTCTGGGGGCCATAAAAGCTTTAGATCAAGCTGATATATTTGTTTTCCCTTCATCTGGGTCTTTATGACCAAATCAATAGATTGGATGTCAAATAAACAGTACGGTTGGCCTTAGGAGGATTTTAATTGTGAATATCCATTCATTAATTTTGTCCTGTGGTGTGGCCCACCTAGGATTTATATCCCTATCATTGGTGGTCGATGCTCTGTGGCCCCCACCATGATATATGTGTTTCATCCATGCCGTCCATATATTTTTACAGATAATTTTACGATATGAGACCGAAAATGAGATATATCCAAATCTCAAGTGGACCACATTATAGGAAACAGTGTTGAATGAGCGTCGACCATTAAAAACATTTTGGTAGCCATAAAAGTTTTGGATCAAGCTAATTTTTGTTTTTTCCTTTCATCTGGTCCTGTATGACCAAATCAACACATTGGATGTCAAATAAACAGTACAGTGGGCCTTAGGAGGATTTTAATGGTGGATATCTAATCACTATTGTTCTCATGTGGTGTGGACCACCTGAGATTTATATTCCTCTAATTTTTGGCATAAAAATCTAAAATAATTTTTAAAAATGGATGAACGGAATGGATGAAACACATACATCATGATAGGGCCCACAGAGAACCGACCACCACAGCCCAAAATTGGGCGCGCGCCCAAAACCGAGCCGCGCGCGCCCAATCCCCAATTCGGCACCCTCCATTTACCCTCTCTCTCTCTCTCTCTCTCTCTCTCTCTCTCTCTCTCTCTCTCTCTCTCTCTCTCTCACCGCTGCCCTCCCTCGCCGCCCTCCCTCATGCCCTCTCTCACTCTCGCACATCCTCTTTCTCTCTCTCGGTCCTCTCTCCACCGCGCCGCCTCTCTCTCTGTCTGTTTCTCTCGGTGCTCTCTCTCTCTCTCTCTCTCTCTCGCATCCACACGAGGTATCTCTCTCTCTCTCTCTCTCTCTTTCTTTCTCGTTCAATCTTTCTCAATCTCAATACCGATCGAAGCGATTTAGGGATTTGGGGATTTAGGGATTTGGGGATTTGGGGATTTAGGGATTTAGGGTGTGTTTGGACGGGCCCATCCCACGGGATTGGATTGTATTAGGGTGGATGGCAAGTAATGATGGCTGTGTCAGTGGATTGCCGGCAATCCCATGGGATTGCTATATCCAGGGAATTCACCACCGAGTATGTTTGGCTCGCCTGGCCAATCCCGGGATTACGTCAGCCAATCCCAGGATTACTCCGTCTAACCAAACATGTCCCAAGCAAAATAGATGGGATTAAGAGGGAATATCGTGAAAGGACCCACGTTTCGATCGGACCTGCTGATTAGGTCATCGAAGAAGAAGATAGGTAAGGGATCTTTTCTCTGATTTTGAGGTTTTGGACCTTCTGATTTTCTCATCCATCATGGACCCACGTTTCGGACCATTTCCTTTGAGTTATATGGCTCCACGGTTTAGAGCATTTGGTTTGAGTTTGGATTATTTTTTTTTTCCTTCTTGGTGTTGGGGTTTTTGGACAGTTAGTTTTTTTTTTTTTCCTTCTGATTTTGTTTTTATTACCGGCTATATGCTTTAGAATTACATGGGGCCATGGCTTGGGTCCGGCATGATATAATTTCTCAGTTTGTTAATTATTACTTATAGTAATAATCCTATGGATTGAAAGTTTGTCTGTGAACTTCTGCCATTAATTTCACGTGCCAATTGAATCAGAGGACCCAATCAACGGAATTGCTTTCTTTGGTGGGCTAAAACCAAAAAAGTAAACAGATCAATTTTAACCACTATCCTGTCAACAGTCCGCAAGGAAGTAAACTGATCCAATAATTAGGATCACTAGACTGGTGCACTATTTGGTCAGGTATCTATCTAATGGTCTAGATGGATGGGCACAAGGACTGAATTTCTGTAGAGATGATTTACACTGTATCTTATTAGTTGGCTTGTCACTTTATCACGAGTCTTTTTATACTCTGGCAAAGTGTGATGGTTCATACATGCAGTCAGCAATTACACATGCCCATTAAACCAATCTCATTTTTGGGTTATGGCCGGGCTATTTACATTGGGTTCCTCGATGTTAACAGTTTTATTTGATTATGTCGGCTATAGCTGTCCTTTGTCCATTTGGGCTAGCAAGGAGTATGTGGTTATAGTGTGTCTTGATGGTGTAACCATGAGAACATGTCGCGTTATGTTCGTTGGACCATTGTGTTTTCATTGGGGAATTTTGTATGATGATCGACATGGTATATGCCATGGCATGAAATTTCTGCTGGTACAAATGAGTGAGGAAGCATCGTCACCCAAGCCTATTCAAGGGGCAGGTGGAGGCTGTCTCTCCATGAACAATCTTCTGTGTGGTGGTTGTGATCCCAAAGCGTTCCTTGAGATCAACATCAAGAAGGTGATCAGTGATGAATCCTTTCCCAGGATTGCTCCTTCCAATCCACCCTAATACAACCTAATCCCATCCACCCTGCCCGGCCAAACAGGCCCTTAGGGATTAAGGTGGGCCCTATTGAATTTACTCAATACAATAAGAGAGTACTGAGTAACTCAGTATGCAATCTGATCCTCTGCAGCACCACCATGATCTATGGCCCTGCATGATCTATGGCCCCACCATGATGTATATATTTTATCCATGCCATTCATCCATTTTTACAGATTATTTTAGGTATTTATCCCAAAAATTAGAGGGTTGTAAATCAGAGAAATGGAGAAAAATCAGAGAAATGGATGAGTGGCATGGATGAAAATTAGAGAAATGGATGAAATGCATTCAGCCTCCGTTGGTGTTAACAGACGATCCTTCCTGTTGGGGCATCCACCTTCAAGGAAGCCATGAAGATGGGTGTCGAAGTATATCACCATTTGAAGACAAGCTTTTATTTTGCTTAACAGCTTCAAAAACTATCCATTTAGGTCTCAGCTACAAACTTTGATTCCCTCTTCTCCTTCAGGTTGTGATTAAGGGAAAATATGGCCAAGATGCAATGAATGTTAGTGATGAAGGCGGCTTTGCTCCTAATATTCAGGTTTGTTGCTAATTTAGCTTTTCCACCCTAAGAGAGCAAAAAGGAAAGACGAGAATCCCTGAACACAGTCATGATTTGCATCCATATTCGTGTTCTCAATTACCAATATCATGACATGAGATTACCTTATAGGTGCATGTTGATGGGAAATGGATGATTGATGAGCTTTTAATTTTCCATTTATATATTTTTCAGATTTTTTTTTTGTTTGGTAATTTAAGAAAATCAGAAATCTTACAATTGGTGTAGGGAAATTAGTGAAGCACATGCTCTAAGGCATGACTATCCACTGCTAAACACCTAGGCCGTAAACACCTAATAAAAAGTTTTGTCTATTGCTAAACACCTAAGAATCTTTGTTCAGTCGTTAAGTTATTTATTTTTGTATATTTGCATGTCCTTATTTTATCACGATTTGATTTGTTTTTACAACTAATTGATGACATTAGCTTCTTAATTAGGCATAAATCTATGTTTGTGTGTAGGTCAATGGCATTGAGTACAAAGTATAACTCTCTCCCAAATGAATCTTCATCATGTGAAAATTTTGACATTGTTTTTTTCTCTTTTTGGGTTGTCTTCTAACAGGAAATGTCTTTTGGATGGAAACTTTTTGTAAATATACATCTCTGCCTGCTTCACTTTAAGGAATGTTTCGTACAGTTTAAATTTATAGTTTTCCATGGCGTTAATATTTTTGGTGTTTCATGATGCTTTCTAAGCATTATCTTTGATCAGGTTATCTTTGTGAATGATTCACGCTAATACCATGTCTATGTTCTTCATATGTTGTTGAAATTGACGCAGCAAGCAATTATCCATTTACTCCTTTGGCTAAACAGATTGCTAGTTCATGTGGTTTTGCCTTTTACTTTTTTACTTCATAATTCAATTGTATTCATTTAGGTTTCTTTTCTTGAAAAAGAATTATGGAAATTGTAACAGTTAAGTTCCTACTTTTTTACTTTTTAACATTCAACACCAGGTTTCCTATCACAACCTTCTTTATTCATTACACTGCAAAAGCCTATAGTTGCTTCTCTTGTTGAATACTTATAAAATAAATATTATGGTAGTTTACATTGTCTATTGGGTAATGGATTTATCCGACTTCAACTTCCATCCATGATGTTTGGTTGGTTAACTTTTGAAGAATACATACTGTTCAAATGAGTCAAGTACATGATATAGACTTACAATCTCAAATGGAAAATTTTCCCATGGTACAAGTGCATGGAAAACTTTCCACATATCAACTTGCATTTGGATCAGTTGGCCTCCACATCACCCATCTGGACCGTCCATTAGGAAAACATTACAAGGAAAACATCTCCACAACATCAATCCAACTTAGGCATGTATGAGAATATGAAAGTATTACAGCACAGGAAACAGTTTGATTGAACATCTACCATTGAAAATTTTTTGGAGGCCAAAGAAGTTTTGGATCAAGCTGATGTTTGTGCTTTTTTGGATTAAGCTGATGTTTGTGCTTTCTCTTCATCCATGTCTTTGTGATCATATTAATAAGTTGGATGACAAATAAAAATTACTTTAGACCCTAGGAAGGTTTCAACAGTGGAAATCTGGATTTTCTTATTAGTAAATTTTAACTGAACTCATTCTTTTGAAAAATAGAAAAATGGGAATATTAGTAAATATGGATTTTCTTATTAAGAAGAAAATGGAAGATGGATTGAAAAAACATAAAAGAGTTTTGCAGAAATTATTTGTTCCAAACAGGACATTTATCAAAGGAGCACTATTGGGTGATATTTAAGATTTTCTTAATAAATAGATTAAGAGCCAATGATAATTATAAGTAGACTTGCAGCAAAAAATAAAGAATTTAATTTTTTTCAAAACATGGAAAGACTAATCAGTCCTACTTCTTGTAACTTCAGCCACTGCTTCAAATGGAGCGATTGCACAAAGATTTGGTTAGGGAGACCATTGATGGTAAACTAGCAGTTACAACAAATATGAGAGTTACAAGGTGAAAAGAAACATAAGTCGGTCGGTAAGATAAGATGCATGATTTCCTTTTCAATTATTAGTCACAGATTGACAGTACTTGTTTCAATTTTCTTGGATGGATGATGAATGTATTTGGGAATGTAAATGAAAATAAAAAACTTATAATAAATAAATAAATAAATAAATAAATATATATATATATATATATATATATATATATGTTATCAATGGAGGATACCTTGTTTAGGGGGACATGAAATTCTTGTAGCTTATGGTATGGTGCCCCATATTGGTTGTATGTTACTAGTATGTAGTAGATAATACTAGGTTCAATAGTAGATAATACTAGAAAATCCCTAAACCTAAACCTACACCTAATCCTAATCTACTCCTTAACCCGAATCCAAACCTAAACCTATACTTATAACCTAAAACTATTCTCAAATCTCAAAACCTATAACCTAAACCTGAATCCAAACCTGAACCCGAATTCCTAGACCTTAACCTAAACATATAACCTATAAGCTAACCTTAACCTATAACCTATAACCTATAACCTAACCTTAACCTAAACCTAAACCTACACCTAATCCTAATCTCAACTCCCTAACCTAAACCTAAACCTAAACCTAAATTTGAAAACCCAAACCTAAACCTGATCCCGAACCCGAACCCGATTTCCTAAACCTAAACCATAATATATTCTCAATTCCCTAAACCTATAGCTTATAAAAGCTAAACTTATAATCTAAAACCAAAAACCTATGACCTAAAACCTTAACCTATAACCTATAACCTAACCTAACCTAAACCTAAAATCTAAACCTTAACCAATAACCTAAAACCTAAACCTAAACCTAAAACCTAAATATATTCTCAAATCCCTAAATCTAAACCTACACCTAATCCTAATCTCAACTCCCTAACCTAAACCTAAACCCGAACCCGATTTCCGAAACCTAAACATTAACCTATTCTCAAATCCCTAAACTTAAACCCACACCTAATCCTAATCTCAACTCCCTAACCTAAACCTAAACCTAAACTTGAAAACCCAAACCTATACCCAATCCCGAACCCGAACCCGAATTCCTAAACCTAAACCTTAACCTATTTTCAAATCCCTAAACCTAAACCTACACCTAATTCTAATCTCAACTCCCTAACCTAAACCTAAACCTAAACTTGAAAACCCAAACCTGATCCCGAACCCAACCTGATTTCCTAAACCAAAACCTTAACCTATTCTCAAATCCCTAAACTTAAACCTACACCTAATCCTAATCTAAACTCCCTAACCTAAACCTAAACCTAAACTTGAAAACCCAAACCTAAACCCCATCCCGAACCCGACCCGATTTCCTAAACCTAAACCTTAACAGATTTCTCAATTTCCCCAAACCTATAGCTTTAAGACCTAAACCTATAACCTTAAACCAAAACCTAGACCCTAAAACTTAAACCTAACCTATAACCTAAACCTTATAACCTATAGAACCGAACCTTAAACCTAAACCTAAAACCTAAACCTTAACCCAATACCCTACAACTATACCTAAACCTAAAACCTAAATAATTCTCAAATCCCTAAACTTAAACCTACACCTAATCCTAATCTCAACCTCCAACCTAAACCTAAAACTAACTTGAAAACACAAACCTAAACCCGATCCCAATTCCCTAAACCTGAACCTTAACCTATTCTCAATTCCCTAAACCTATAGCTTATAACCTAAACCTAAACCTAAACCTAAACCTTAACCTAAACCTAGAACCTTAACCTAAACCAAAACCTATGACCTAAAACCTAAATGTATTCTCAAATCTTTAAACCTAAACCTACACCTAATCCTAATCTCAACTCCCTAACCTAAACCTAAAACCCGATCCCGAACCCGATCCCGATTTCCTAAACCTAAACCTTAACCTATTCTCAAATCCCTAAACTTAAACCTACACCTAATCCTAATCTAAACTCCCTAACCCAAACCTAAACATGAAAACCCAAACCTAAACCCATTCCTGAACCCGAACCCGAATTCCTAAACCCAAACCTTAACCTATTTTCAAATCCCTAAACCTAAACCTACACCTAATCCTAATCTCAACTCCCTAACCTAAACCTAAACCTAAACTTGAAAACCCAAACCTAAACCTGATCCTGTACCCGAACCCGATTTCAAAAACCTAAACCTTAACATATTCTCAATTCCCTAAACCTATAGCTTATAAGTCCTAAAACCTTAACTGAACCTAAACCTATAACCTTAAAACCAAAACCTATGACCTATGACCTAAAACCTTAACCTATAACCTATAACCTAAACTTATAACCTAACCTTAACCTAAACCTAAAATCTAAACACCAATAACTTAAAACCTAAACCTAACCTAACCTAAACCTACATGTATTCTTAAATCCCTAAACCTAAACCTACACCTAATCCTAATCTCAACTCCCTAACCTAAACCTAAACCTAAACTTGAAAACCCAAACCTAACCCGATCCCGAACCCGAACCCGAACCCGATTCCCTAAACCTAAACCTTAACCTATTCTCAATCCCTAAACCTATAGCTTATAACCTAAACCTAAACCTTAACCTAAACCTATAACCTTAACCTAAACCAAAAACTTATGACCTAAAACCTAAATGTATTCTCAAATCTCTAAACCTAAACCTACACCTAATCCTAATCTCAACTCCCTAACCTAAACCTAAACCTAAACTTTGAAAACCCAAACCAAAAACCCGATCCCGAAACCCGAACCTGATTTCCTAAACCTAAACCTTAACCTATTCTCAAATCCCTAAACTTAAACCTACACAAAACCTACCCCTAAACTAACTCCCTAACCTAAACCTAAACTTGAAAACCCAAACCTAAACCCATTCCTGAACCCGAACCCGAATTCATAAACCCAACCTTAACCTATTTTCAAATCCCTAAACCTAAACCTACACCTAATCCTAATCTCAACTCCCTACCTAAACCTAAACCTAAACTTGAAAACCCAAACCTAAACCTGATCCCGTACCCGAACCCGAATTCATAAACCTAAACCTAACATATTCTCAATTCCCTAAACCTATAGCTTATAGTCCTAAAACCTTAACTGAACCTAAAACCTATAACCTTAAAACCAAAACCTATGACCTAAACCTAACCTAACCTATAACCTATAACCTAAACTTATAACCTAACCTTAACCTAAACCTAAAATCTAAACACCAATAACTTAAAACCTAAACCTAAACCTAAAACCTAAATGTATTCTCAAATCCCTAAACCTAAACCGACACCTAATCCTAATCTCAACTCCCTAACCTAAACCTAAACCTAAACTTGAAAACCCAAACCTAAACCCGATCCCGAACCCGAACCCGAACCCGATTCCCTAAACCTAAACCTTAACCTATTCTCAATTCCCTAAACCTATAGCTCATAACCTAAACCTAAACCTAAACCTAAACCTTAACCTAAACCTATAACCTTAACCTAAACCAAACTTATGACCTAAAACCTAAAAGTGTATTCTCAAATCTCTAAACCTAAAACCTACACCTAACCTAATCTAATCTCAACTCCCTAACCTAAACCTAAACCTAAACTTGAAAACCCAAACCAAAAACCCGATCCCGAACCCGAACCCGTTTCCTAACCTAAAACTTAACTTATTCCATTCTCAAATCCCTAAACTTAAACCTACACCTAATCCTAATCTAAACTCCTAACCTAAACCTAAACTTGAAAACCCAAACCTAAACCCATTCCTGAACCCGAACCCGAATTCATAAACCCAAACCTTAACCTATTTTCAAATCCCTAAACCTAAACCTACACCTAATCCTAATCTCAACTCCCTAACCTAAACCTAAACCTAAACTTGAAAACCCAAACCTAAACCTGATCCCGTACCCGAACCCGAATTCATAAACCTAAACCTTAACATATTCTCAATTCCCTAAACCTATAGCTTATAAGTCGTAAAACCTTAACTGAACATAAACCTATAACCT
>JAJHSJ010000007.1:39144145-39444145 GCA_021015155.1 Magnolia officinalis
ACCTGAGAAGGCTCTACAAAAGGGGCTCAATATGATAAGTAAGTTGTCAATTGTAAGAGTCTGGGTACACTCCTTCTTTGGTAGGATTAAGTAAGATTTTGAATACTAAAATAACTGGGTTCTTTTGTAGGACCTTGGCTCTTGTGTAGGGCCTAAATCAAAGTCCTTGTGTAGGCCAACGAACACGCATGCATGTATGTTAGTCTCCGTGGGAGCATCCAGCTAGAGAAAACGTAGGTATTTGGGATTAGGACCGAGTTTTTTGGTTAGCGATAAAAAAACTAACTAAAGTCTCTTAAGGGAGCCTCCAACAGGAGTGTACATTAATAAGTTTTTGGTAGCATCGAGGTTCATAGTGAGCCTATGGAAAACCACTTAAAGTCTCTTGCAAGAGTTGATCCTATATAGGATTTTAAAGGTTAGAAAGAACCTGATTTAAAACCTCCAATAGTAAAATTCAGTACTCTCATGGGTTGAGTGCATGTGCTGGAAGTGGAGTGGGGAACCAAAACCACCTACATGCTTGTGTTTGGGATTGTTATTTGAGAACTTGTTTGATTATGTTTATATGATTAAATATTTAATTATATTTATTCATGATTAGATAAATGTTAGGAGTTGATAGTTGGAACATTCCACAAACACATGTACACTATCATGTCTATAGATTAATTGCTTAATTAGCATATCATTTGTAGTCTATGTGATTGGACCCTTTATTGTCTTGTTACCCTTGGAGTTAATTGCCCTGCTTAGCTTAATTTTCATATTAGCTTAAGTAGGCAATTGGGTTTAAAAGATAAAAAATTTAATTGGTCCTAATCACCCCCTCTACGACAACCTTTATTCTGCAGCCCCGCACAACTTTCGCCATGCAGCCGTGATAATCTATTACACCACATGTTAATTGCAATATCTTCTTTTGAAACATATTTCAAAACCAAATACTAGCCGGGTTTCTCTATAAAGACTATGCTAAGGAAATTGAGGAGGCCTCAAACGTCACAAAGATGCTCATTATAATAGATGTTGGAATAAATGGTGGATATGAAGAAATTAAATGATCCTAATCTCCCTTTTGAAGACAAAATATCAATCAATACCACCCTAATCCACCACCATTCCCAACTTCTACTCAAGTAATGACAAAAATCTTAAGAAATTCTCAGTCTGTAGATAGTTGATTCATAATTGTCGTTGTCCGTTCCAATTTAGGTGGATGATATTTTCATTTTCACACTTGCTCCCATCTTCTTGTCATTTCTTTGTAACTTCGCTTTATTGTAAATAATCAGGAGGTTGGGTGTCGGTTGTGGAGAAGCAAGTTACTCGAGAATTGACCGACATCATTGACATAACAGAGGTGTAAGCTACCAATTCAAAAGGGACAATAAGAAACGAAACTATTCATCATCATCTACCTTGGAGGTTATTATCATCGATACTGAACCTGCTGCATAGTTGAACATCCTTAGACACCTATCGTTATCATCCTCAAGAGGATGGAGAAAATGAAAATGAGAGGGATGAACACCCTATGATTTCAAGTCTCTAGAGTTCCAAGAGAGGATCAACTTCACAATCTACTCCAACATCTGCTCAACACCTCTCTCCAATCATGGAACCCGTTTCTGATGATGAAAAACTACTACAATTAGTGCTTCATGCGAGGGTTACCATCCCTGGTCAACCTGAGACCACATAAATTCATGTGTTGATGTCTCTATTTCTGAATTGGAACCACTACCTGATCAAACACCGATATCAGCCAATGATATTCTAGCATCTGCAACTATTGAAGATGTGCTTCCAATCGAAGAATCCTCTTCCTGTTGAGGGTCAAAATTGTATATTATCCCCATTTATTCTTAGTTTTACAATATAATATGGCTTAATGGTATATTTTACATGTGTTTGTGTTGCAAGGTAAATTAAGAGCTTGGATTGAAAAGAATGCTAAAAGCATGAATTTAGTGCTCAAAAGTCACCAAAGTAAAGAAGGGATCTTGGAGACCAAGATTGAAGATTTTAAGACTTAAGATCTAAGAAAACCAAGTAGAGAAGGAAGGAAGTTGAAAGAACAACGCGCAGAAATCACGAAGACCGGTCATAGAGAACCGTTCGATAACATCGAAGATCTATTCGATGACATCAAATTTATGAGGGGAAAATCGAGTTGGTTGCTGGACATATTGGGTGCTTTTCTCGATCAATCAAAGACATGTTCGATGAATCGAAGGAAGGTTTTCGATGATAATGAAGACTGCTTGATGACATTGAATTTATTGAAGAAATTGAAGCAACTCATTGGACTATTTTGGACACATTTTCGATGACTCGAAGACCCGTTCGATGGATCTAAGTTTCACTCGATGATATCGAAGGACGGTTCGATGTCACAAAGACTTATGCAGTGCGACAGAAGAAAAGGCGTGATTTTCGGATTCAAACCCCTTTCATGACATCGAAGTGTCGGATGACATCAAGGATTACACGGACTGCGTAAATTTGATCTGGTTTTGCGATTTTGTGGAACTTTGCTTATAAATAGGGGTTTTCTAAGCACTTTTTAGGAGATCGAGGGTTTGGAGGAGTAGAGCAAAAGGACGGAGCCGCTTCCCAAGAGTTCTTCTTCCCTTCTCTTAATTTTTAATGCTTTCTTCTAGGTTTTAATCCAATCATGTCTATGGTGGCTAGATCCCTTAGCTAGGGCTAAGGGGTAAAGCTTGTAGCATGGTTGAGATGTTTTCTTGTTTGATTCTTATTATTGTTGAACTCTTTTGATTCTAGTTTGATATTTAAGGAATGCTTTTAGTTTAATGGTTTGTTGTGACTTAAATTACAATAGATCTACAATAGCTTAAAGTATCATCTTTTCTTATTGGAGTTTGTGAAAATAGAAATCTTGTTGTTCTCCATCGTCCCTTGGGCATGGCTGAGTGATGGAATCCCTTCTATCCATCACAATTCTCCCATGTTAGTTATGGATCGGTATATATACTCTGTTGTCTACCATTGTCTCCTAGGCATGGTTAGGTGATGGAATCACTTCCAATCTTCACAACTTTCATTCGTTGAGAATTAGGTTAATGGAAGTTCAAATATGAGTTTATTGAATATCTACCAATTGGATAGGATAGGACTCCAATCCAATTCAGTGCCTTGAATCAAATAAGGAAACATCCTAATAGTGCAAGTGGATCCATAGAAACCCTAGTTTCCCACCTTTGAATTTCTTAAGTTTCTAAATTCATCATCTTACGATTACTCCTTACTTTCCAGGTTTAGGTAAGATCTTTCCTCGTTTTGATTCTAATTACTTTCAAAATAGACACACAAGATTAGTCCTCATGGAATTGACCTCAGTCTCACCGAGATTATTCTACATCGAGACCCTGCACTTGGGGTGTGAATACTTCCCTCCAACAAGCTTTAAACAATGACATTTTGTGGTCGAGTCTCCTGTACCTTCTACCGAGCTGCAACTTCTTTAAGAGGAAATCCAAAAACTCATACGCTTGAGGGTACCAAAAACTCATTAACTGAATTGATTGAGAAATTTACTAAGATGATCGACCAGTATCAAATTTTTTTCTCATTTAGATAAGATCCTTATGGTCAAACTGTCAGTACTTAAGGATTTCCTAGACTTGATTAAGAAAAATCACAAGCTCCACGTCATGATCGGCCATTTAATCTAAGTGTGCGAATATAACTTCCCAAGTATCCACAATTAGTGATGCTGTTGCAAAATTTTCTGCCAGACATGAAGAGCTGAAGAAATTTGAGGCAAAGTTGGAGAACATTAGCATATAGATCGACACTTTGAAAGCATAACTGATAATGTAAAGAGATTTTTTTTGGAGGAGAGAGCTGAGTACGACCTAAGAAGAAGGCAATCAAAGACTTGGCTCTTTTTGCCGAGGCACAAATGGAGTCAATCGACAAGTTAGACTAGTTGCGTTAAAACATAGACCATCTTCGTTAAGAGAAGAGGAGAGACTGGAAGAAGTAAAGGTTGCACTTGCAGGGTTTTCACCGGGTTTTCTACTTTTGAATTATAGCTTTTCCATATACCATTTTTATTCATCAATACAATTGGCAACCACACCATTTTATTTTCTTGACCATCTTTTACTTACTTTTCTTACTTCGCGCAATCCACATAACTTAATAATGATGTGGAAGGTGGAAAATAAGGAGTCGTGCGCGACCTTGGCCGAAATAATTGTCATGACGGCTAAAGTTCCTATTTACCAGGAATATGAAACGTCATTGCATGTCATAATTGCCTAGGATACTCTAAATGTGGGGTAGGTGTAGTCTCCTATATAAACAACATTAGGGTTCATTCTTCAATTCAATGAAACCTAGTTTTACCTAAACTCTTCAACCTATCGATATGGCCCTCAACCAACTGTCTTACTCTTTCTTAGTTAAGCTAAGGCCTACTCGAAGGAGATCTTCAACTTTGGCCTTGTCGATTATGGCTAATGCTCCCTCTTATTTGACACTAGCTTCTTCATAAGGAGGCTTCCAGGGTTGTTGAATCTGATGCTCCTCTTGGGGAGATTCTGGAAGGACTAGAAAAGCTCTGTTACCTCAAGCACCACTATTTTCAACTCGAATTCGAGTCCAGAAAAATTGTTGAATACCTGAGACAACAATCCACTACTTAGGAAGAGTCTCATCTCGTGGGCAATGTTTATGAGAGGGCATGGAATGACCGGCTTCAATGGAATAGGGTGCATCAATTCAACTGCACCTTACTCCAAGTCCTTCAAGCACAACGTGCTGAGCTCATGGAGGACATCAAGGAGAAGGAATACACTTATGCAGTGAATGATCCTCTTATTCTAAGAAATCTCCTCTCTTTCATAGACTCCTAGATCACTGACTACAAGAATCGGTTGTGGCTGAGCTTCTCTATGGCAAGAGAGAGGCTACTAAAGGTAGAGTCTCCTGGACTGGCATTCGTGTCCACCAACTTCTCAAATTCCTACCCATTTCATGGAGGTGGGGGTCTAAAATGAAAACCATAGAAGGAAGTTGTGGAGGCCGATAAGCTCCAAAATTTAAGAATTTAAGGAGATAAAGGTAGCATATGCCTGAATTGCCTTCCTTGACTGATGGTCATTTATTTTCTTCATTTTTTTTCGTATAATCGGCTGATGGTCTGCTCATACTTTCAATTAACTTTTTTTTTCTAAATTATGCTTCTCGTATCATTCACATATTACTATAGAATAACATTATTTCCCTCTGGATATCAACATTCAAAATATAAGCTATCAAATAATGGCATTACTATAGTGATCAGTCGTATCAAACCCGGGATACTTGGTCTATGAGATGTTTTCACTTCATTCATCGTTAAATGAAAAGGCAAAGGACCCAAATTATTGTATTTATCAAGACTTACCTTACTGGCCAACTGTATACGAAGAAATATTGTTGATCACGGCACTGGCCCTCCTCCCTTGGTCATATCGACCGATACCACCTTCTAGGTTTAATTGTAGCCAATACTTAGCATTTTTTTTTTATTTTATTTTTACAATAATTGCCTGGCCGACAGTGTGCATGAAAGTAGGGAGACGTGTGCACTATTTTCCAAGGAATTAATATTTATTGCAACCACCTGTTTCACTTTCCTTGGAACACAAATCAGTGTTGCACCTTTTTTTATTATCTTAATCGCCACATCTCGTTACTTGTGATCATTAAATGTCTCTGACGAGGCTTATAAAATCATCATTCTTCTTCATTCTGCCACCCAAGTTTCCTTTATTTCTATTAATAGACCTCGAGCCTTCATGTCTTTTTCAATCTTCTACTTGCAGTTGTTGACCCTTTTGGAGGAAATCCTCACTACGTGGATTGAGTATTTCTCCCAACCTCTCCTCCTTGATAAAGTTTAACCTTTTATCAGAGATGCTACAAAAGCATCTTGATCTAACGAACCTCTCAAAGAACTTCTAGAGTTTCTAACGAAACCACAGTGTCTCGGAGATGCTTATTTCAAAGCCAATATGGAGATACAAGAGCATGTCAGTTTGATAAGAAAGCAGTCTTCCATGCATGCAGAATCCAAAGCTCTCTTAGCCCGATATGATGCTTCACGGAGCCATCGCCTACACTCATGAGCACCATTTCAACGAGGCCATGCTGCAATCACTTGAAGCCCAATGTAATGAGCTGGCCAAAAACCTCTCTAAGATTGCACGTCTCCATCCAAATACGGATCGACCTTAATCCCATGAGCTCCAGACCTTCATCGATTCTCATATCAACCTTTATCAACCTCGACTACACAGAAGAAAAAGTGGTGCTCATAAGGAAGAAGCCAACAATGAGGTTGTCGTAATCGGCTGTTACATTAAAGAAGTGATAAGCTTCCTTAACCGATTTATGGTCAAGAGACGGTCAAGGAGGAGTAAGCATGCATTAGCTAAGGAGGCTAAAATGTCTGCACTCAAGGAGTTCCAAGAGATCCAGGCGACTTATATCTGAATTGCTCAATCGATTGATTGTACCTCCTATTGCACACAGTTTTATTCTTATGTATTTTTGTACTAGCCGATGGCCTTAGTCCCTTCTTGTAGTAATAAAATTTTCCCATTTTTTGAAAATCAGCAGTAAGGAGCTTATCGGTTCCCTTTTTATTACTCAACTCGACCCTGCACTATTTTCTATAAGGAGGGATAGTAGGCCTTTAAGAATCGGCCATTGATTGGACTTTTTGCAACTTTTTCATACTTATCACATGAGAGATTAGCTTCACCTTAAGGACTTGGATGACAACATAGGGCCCATCCCAAGTATGCAACCATTTCTTACTCAAGGCTTGATCCCTGCATCCTATCAATAACACTATCTTCCAAACATTATTCCCTTGAATGATTTTCCTTCAACCTCTTATTATATGCATGGGCGACAACAACCTTGTTGGTGATTATGGAATTTAAGGCCTTCATCTGAGTTTTGTGTAACCTTTCGAACTCAACTAACATGGCTTCTATGAACTCGAGAGGGGTTAACTCAGCTTCATGTGTGATCCTTAATGATAGCACAATGATCTTCAAGGGCACTATTGATTGCATGTTAATGCGTCATCCGTAATTTAATGCTAATGTAGGTGACATTCATGTACTATATGAATTCCTATATGCTCAAAGAGCCTCAGAAGATTTATATACCACTCTCAGAAATTTTCTTCAATATTTTCCTCAATATACTATTTATCACTTTGTTGTTGCCCTCGGCCTGGCCATTTATTTGTACATAATATGGCGTTGAATGAAATCTTAGTTTTGTATTGGTTGGCCATGGCTTTTGAACTCCTTTGTTGAGAATACTGCACCTCGATATATGGTAATTGATTTAGAAATCCCAAACCTATGGATGATATGGGTCTCAATGAAATTGATAATCTCCCTATGGCCAACTCCTTTAATAGCTCTTGCTTCCACCCATTCGGTGAAATAATAAGTTGCCACAGAGACGAAAGAGTCCATGCGCGACGAGGGCGGATGGATCTGGCCTATCAAATCGATCATCCATCCCTAGAAAGGCCATGACTTGATAATCGGGTGAATCTCGAGCCTGTGCATGTGTTGTATCGACTCATTTTTCTGACATGCTTCACATCCTTTGGCATATCGAATGCAATTAACCATCATTATCAGCTAGAAATATCTGTAACATGTGAGTGTAAGCCTCATTTTTCTCGTGGCCCGATGGGCTCCACATAATCCTTCTTGAACCTCACCCATTACCAGCATTGCTTCTCTTTTATCTAAGCACCTCAGTAGCATACCATCGGCCCCTTTTCGGTACAACTTGTTGTCAATCATGACATAATTGACACCCGATCTCCTCAGATTTCTGCTCGCTTTGATCAATGGGCTTTGAAGATAACCCAAGAGGGGATCTCTCTAGTTGTGCTCTTCTATCTTAACTTGACATATTTCTATGATTGCCTCTCTCTCTCAAAGACTAAGGGTAAAGACCTTTGCATGGTGACCATTCTTCCAACCGATTCTTTTATGATGTCTAGCTCTGTGGTCAGCTGCATCATTTCATTGGCATCTATGTTGTGATCTTAGGTTATATGCATTAATTCTACCTCATCGAAGCTATCCAACATTTGGAATGTCATGGCATAGTAAGATAACAGTGCTGGGCCGGTGCATTTGAACAGTCCTACCATTTGATTTATCACTAATGATGAATCATCCATTACTATCACATCTCATGCACCTAATTCCATTAGTAATTTCATACCAATTATCATAGCCTTGTAGTCAGCCTGATTGTTGGTGCATTCGAATTCCAACTCGAACGTGAATTCTTATTTGTTCCCATTCAATGATCCTAGTCCTTAAGGATTTATGGGTCTTCGAGCCATAAAAAATAAGCTTTTAGGGAGTTAAAGATACATGATCAGCCAAGAAGTTTGATATAGCCTGACCCTTTATTGATTTCTGGGGAAGTACCTAAGATCGAATTCAGATAGAGCAAAACCCATTTACCAATTCGAACGCTCAAAATCGACTCGTTTAACATATATTTTACTAGATTAGTCAACGCTAATACATTAACTATTTCGGCCAACAAATAATCTCTTAGTCTTTTTGAAAACTAACTGATGTTCTACCTCCCACTTGAATTAAACACCCTGCTTCAATTTTATCAGAGCAGAAAAATGTTAGTCTTTCCTACATAGTTGGAAATAAATATTCGTATATAAAATTAACCTAGCGAAGGAAGCGTTGCAATTCTGACTGATCCTTAGTGGGTGAGCATTTATGATTGCTGGAGCTTTATTATGATCTACTTCGATTCCATGCCAATGTATAAGAAAACTCAGAAAATTACCAGCGAAACCCCAAACATGCATTTGAGGAGATTCATTTTTAACTTATGGAACCTCATTCGCTCAAACAACTTGCCTAAATGAGCAGAATGATCTCCCACATCGGATGATTTCACCACTACATCATCGATGTAAACTTTCATGAACTAGTTGATCATGTCATGAAATATGGCATTCATTGCCCTTTGATAGTAGCTCCTGCATTTTTTAGCCCAAACGACATTAATATCTAACAATAGATTCCTTAAGGCCTAGGACATTTAAATACCATTTTTTTTTCACATCATCCGATGGGATATATATATCTGATTATAACTAGAATGGCCATCCATGAAAGAAATCATTTGATGCCCAACTACTCGGTCAATTAGTTGATCAGTTATAGGCATCGGGTATTTGCCCTTCGGTGTTGCTAAATTTAAATTTCTACAACTAATACATACCCACAATTTACCATTCTTCTTGCCGACTGGGACCACATTCAAGATCCTCTCAGCATACTTAATGGGCCTAATGAAATCAACCTTTAGTAGTCGTACAATCTCTTCCTTTATTTTTTTGCGTAACCTCTGTCGTCATCTACCTAGGAAGTCGCTTGTATGGTCGATAACCTTCCTTTATTGGTAACCTATGATCGACCAAACTTCGATTTACTCCTATCATCTGATGATAATCCCATGCGAAGCAATCGACAAACTCTCTAAGCGAACCAATGAGCTCAACTCTATCCTGTGGTTTAAATGACCCATAGATAAAAGTTGGCTTCCAGTGCTGCTCGGGTCCGAAATTCACCTCAATTAAGGGATCATGAACCTAAGCCTGGGAGTCTTCCATTTTATCAATCTCATCCTCATCGGTCGGAATAACCATGTCAGCTAGATTGACAAAGTAATCATTGTCAACATTTTTGGGCTCTCTTCAAGCCCTTTTAGTTTAGTTATGACATTGGTTGTTTGCTTCTCATCTATTAGTGTACTAGTCATGGGACCTCTTCAATGGTACAATATGGAATTGACCGAGAAGGTACAATGTCCCTTGGCAGGTTGGTTATCGCTATGACGAATTATGGCGGTAATATCCCACATGATGCTTCTGGGTTGGGTATTTTTGAAAGATATCTCAGTTGGTCGTCCATACTTGTATCTTCTAGTAAAACGAATCGGTCGCAATTCATCTCTGTAGTAATAGGCCTCATTTGCATTTGAGGTAGCTAAGAATGGCTTATTATCGGCCAAGCCCGATTCAACTTTATCTTAGTTCCAAATATATGAATTGATATATGGACGAAGGAATGCATGCAAAGGAATGATCTAGTCCCTCTCGAGCAACGCATTGTAATTGGATGAGGATCAACCATGAGAATGTAAGGGGCCAATATTCTTTTAGTACCTATGGTCAAGTCAATCGATAACACACCATATGTATTAGTAACATGTTCGACAAAGTACTGAACATTACCTCAAACGGGATCATATCGGGCCTAGTTTTTCTAAATTTTGGCATCATTCTTACTGGCAGGAGATTAACGATAGCCCCATTGTCAACTAAGATTCTGGTGATTAGGTAACCCTTGAGATAGGTGGATATGTACAGTAGTTTAAGATGCTATATCATATCGTGAGTGGGCCTTTCTATGACCACTCTCTTGGATGATGCCCTTGACTCCATGGTAATAATATTTACCTTTGGTATCTTGTTCATTCTCAGTGCTTCCTCAATCGCATATTCCGAAGAAAAAGAAGCATGTTGTATTGTTACAGAGGGACCGAGTTCTTCCACTGTAACGCCCTGAAAATCGGGGGTCAAGCAAAGCTCAGCTCCCGAGTTCCAACACATCACTTATGCAACACAGATAATGAGATTATGATGAGAGCATTGAAACATGAATGGGATTATACCAAAACAACATATCATAGTCCACAGAGACAGTTAATTTGCAAGCGGAAGAACTGTGCTAGATATAAAATATATACACCGAGGTGAGTCTCCAGAGTGTGATAATGTTACCAGGTTAACTATTTACAAGTATAATTCCAAAATATGCCAAATTGAGGAGTGTAATGTCTTCTATCCCAAGTACCATAACCCCGTCAATGCAATACCAGGTCTTCATAGACTCGTCAGAGAGTTATATGTAGGAGAACTCCTCCTCAACATCATAGTAGTAGTCCAGCTCTGCTTCATAAGCATCGCCATCACCTGCAGCTTCAACAGGATCTGGTTGGTGTGTACAACACCGTCCCGTAACGTGGGAGTGAGTGATCAACTCAGTGGAACAATAAATCATAGGTTAACATGTTATCAAAACAGTCAAGCAGTAATGATAAAGCAGTACAATCAAACAATTCTAAATACTCTTATTAATGCAAGTATGAATGCAGTCATGATGCATGCCCTCACCGACATACTCCCTCATGCGACACTATCTTACGTTCGCGGCATGCTTGCATTCCTCAGTGCTCCACATCTTCCAGGCACATGCAATGCGATGTTGAGCATGATTACCGAGTTGTTATTAGTCTATTTCAAACAGCAGTATTGGGAAACTAAGGTACCTCCCTTGTATCATTCCTAAACATGATCCATTCTAGGGTCGTCAGTCCTAGTTAATCTCATACGATGGTGTGTTTCTAGGTCGCTGCTGCAAGGGCTGCCAGGCTATTACACGGAACCGTTACACCACTCCCCCATCACCCTTTTAACGGTTATCACTAAATTGATACAGGCCTAGTTCATACTCTATTCACTGCGGCAAAACTCGTCACCTCACTGCAGATTCAGAGTATGCTCGAGGTCACTACAAATGGCTCGTCACCAATCAGTGTAGGCCGACAGCTCGAATATAGTGTCTCATTCCACCATAATCGGCTCACGAGTCTGGTTGCTCACTGGTCACTACGGGGAGGCACATGGCCCCAGCGTAGGTCGACAGCTCGATAACGGTGTCCCATACCACCATGCCCGGCTCATGAGTCTTAGCGGATCGAGGTACTATGGTTAACGGGATTTCACTGGTAAGTTTGGTACCCTAGGTTCAAGCAGAGGCCCCCAAACATGGTAAACATACATAAGACAGATCGGGTTAATTGACGAGCTCGGCTAGCTCGAGCGCATAACAAGTTGAACGATATGAAGCGCATAAGCACTTCGTGTGGCCAACCACTATCGCCAACCGAAGTACGACTCGGGTTCGTCGAACACATCTCTCGTGGCGAATGAATCTCAGCCACGAATTCAATCGCGTTACCGATTGCCTGGACTATAATCATAACCCCAAACACAACCAATCCTTATTCAGGAGCATGTAGAGTAAAGCAGAATAAACAAAGTAATTTAAGCATGTTATAAAGCACAATATAAACAGGAAATACAAACACATATATTTCATAAGTAAGTGGTTAAACTAAACAAACGACATGGAGGAAATCGCACGTTGCTAAGGTAGTTGAGAATCCCATCTCAACTACTACCTGAAGCATGATTATCTAAGAACTTACTCTTACAAGCATTTTTCACAAACACTAGAATACACTATTTTAACATACATAGTGTATATAGCAAAAACATGTATTAGGGCAAACCCTCTCGCCAAGTGTTATACACGTATATAATATGTTCAAAAAGCAAATAATCATGGCAAACACATTTTCAAAATTTATACGTAAACACTCCCTTCTTCTTCCTTCTACAAATACCTAGAATACACACAAAATTTCATATTCTTCGTATTTAATCGAAATGGAAAACAGACAAGCACTTTGGACATGTGCAATTGCATGCAGATCTGAATCTATCCTTATCTGACATTGAAAGCGTTGAAAACCAATAACATATACGTCTAAAGTCCGTACCTTTTGTCGTAGAATCATAACAAATTCGATAGGTTTGCTAAGCTTTCGTATACGGCAGTTTGGTAACCTATAGAACGAAATAGGTTAGCTATTTCATACCTACAACTATCGAAACCCCAAAACAGATTAGGGTTATGGTTTCTTACCTAGAAACGACGCCGGAATCGTCGGGAAAGCGATTAGAAGGAAGTGGTTAAGCTCGTGTAGCGGCAGGGAAGCATGGCAGGGAGATGCTCCCACTTCTCTCTCACTTTCTCTCTCTTTTCTCTCTTTTCCTAGGGTTTTTCTTAAATTCGTATGGCTGAATGAGAGAGGGTTTTAAGGTCCTTATATAGCCTAAAACTACACCGAAATAGACTCGGGAACAAGGTACACTTGGGTTTTGTCCAAAGGGCATCTGTTTCAGCTCAACGAAGGACTTCTGGCGGCCCCCCTTGAGCCAAAGGTCGGACTTAAGCTCACAGATTATGGATCCAGGTCGAGTTACGTTTTCATTCCAATCGTGTTTCCAGATCACACGTGGCTGGCCAGTTTCAGTTCAACGGTCAGTGGATCTCGATCGGAGATTCGAGAGTACATGAATATGTTGGGGAAATATCCCTGATCCGTGGGTATAATTTGGTCTGATTCTGACGGTCTGGTTGCTTAATACTGATCCGCAAGCGAGACGTGCCAGATTTATTTATTTTGAATTTAATTTAGAATTATTTTCACATTTCTCATACTCCTCGCTCCGAGCTCAATCTAATTGCACTGGGATACTATCTGGATTTGATTTCCGAGATGGTTGTCAAGCCCAGCAAGGCGGTCCTAATTCTTTAACTTCGTGTTAATCGGACTTCCGATGTGCAGTCTAGATCTGATACGGAGTTTCTAGATGGGTAATAAGATTGATCCTAGATTTTAGGGTAATGTAGCGTCAATGATTCTAAAAGTTTTGGGTCTTGAGGATCGTATTTAAAGTGGATCAAGCGGATTTCGTAGCTAATCTAGTTTAACACTTAGTTACTTTGTGAAGGATAAGGTAGTGAAAGTGAGATTTGTGAAGGAAATGGGTTAAGAAGCGATTTTAGACTGTGGGATTCAGTTCTAACAAGTTAATAAGGTGTTAGGAGCGACCCATTGCCTAAGGACGTCTAATTCCAAGTTGAAAAAAATCTGGGATGTTACAGTCTACCGCCCTTAAAACAAAATTTCGTCCCCGAAATTACCTAAGAGTAATAAGGAAAGATTTAATTATTTCTTTGCCTAAGTTTTATTGCGTAGGGTATATACTAGCCTGGTTCATTTTAGTCCACCCCCCTTAAAACTTATTTCTTTATCCGTTTCCCATATCCTAATGGTTTTCTACAATTATTTCTTTACCTATTTGGAGTTTTTAACGACAATTCCCAACAATTTAGAGTAAGATAGTTGTTTTCATTGTTTGATCAACACGGAGAGACGGTTATAGTGGGCTTGATCCCGATACATCGATCATCTACAGGGCTAGGGTAGGAAGCTCATCGTATCCCTTCTGAATCCTAGTGGATCCTGGTCTTCTGTTCGACCAAGCAGTGAGTCCATTGGTAGTCGCCCAGGATTGAGAATTGGGTCAAGCCGCGAATGCTTCGCAGTTGTATAATTCAGTAACTCCGTAGACCGATCACTCTAAAAACTTAGGGAATGCCCATCACAGAAAGGTTCAAATGTCCTATTTCTCGGGTTGCCCTTTAGGCCTTAGTCTAAGAAAATTATCGTCTCATTCTATGTCCGAGGTAGGGTAGCTCATCCTATTTAGTGACTTGTCTTTATGTATAGTCTGGATCAACTCCATTCGATCCTGGGCCAGTGGGGCAAGGGTCCACTACGCTTTCGCTGTGCCACCCAGATCAAAGAGGTGTATTGATTTGACCTAGCTACATCTATCGGTCTCAGGCATTCTCTAATGTAACCGGTAGTCTAGTCTTAATTTAGGAGTAATGGAAATCCATAGGTGTAGTCCAAAGTCTATGCTCATACGCTAGATGATTTCACATCATTTCTAATACAGGAAGGGTTTTATCACTTAGGGTCAAAGTTGTCTAATTGGAACTGAGTTGTCTGTACTTAACGCTCGAGCATTCTACATATGCTCATTCCAACTAAGAGGGTCCTAAGGTTCACATTATAAATTTGTTGGATTTCCTACACGGTCAGGCCTGTCGAAATCTAGGAGCACCGTTCTAGGTCCAAAACTCTAGGGCCAATTGTCTTAAATGGGACTACATTGCTAATCCCACTTCGGGATTGAGAATGGCATGTTTGGTAGTGTGAGACCTGACCCTAGTTCCCATGTGTGCATGTGTGTGTGAGTATGCATCTTGTTCATCATGGTCTTGCGGTCCTACCGGTCGCTCGGATTGTGTTTGCAGTCACCTTGAGTTCAGTCATGTAGACCCGACTCGGATTGACCCAAGACCTATGCCATCTCATTTGTATCGTCGTTGCTGTTCCAACGACGCGTCTTGTGCATCAATCCGACCTATGGATCAAAAGTTATGAGCATTTCATCATGTGGACCACCTCCATGACACAATTTCCCATGCACACCACACACACACTACACTATTGTATGGAATAAACACTACCTACACCTAACCTACCCTAGCAACATTGTTATTGTCACCATAGGTTATGATTACTTCCCTTAAAAAGATTTTCCCTCTCTTTCCCTCTCATTTCTCTCTCTCTTCTCTTTTTCTCCAGCAACTTCTCTTCCATCTCCCTCTCTTCTTCACCCCCATTTTTCCTTTAATCCTCTAAATCTAACCATCGAAATTCAATCTCACCCATTGATATGGATCCCTTGGTGCACTAGGAGCTAGGAGGTCCAAGTTTGGAGCAATCTAAGGTGGGTGTACTCCTAGGACTTAGGATTTCTATTTTCATGTTCTTAGATCTCTTTTTCTGTGGGAAGTGTAAGGCCCACCAATCCATGGTGGAGATCCTACATCATCCCTTAGTTGTGGCCAAATGGCCTTTTTGATACATGCATGTCCATGCATGGGGTTTCCCCTCTATAGGCCCCCATCATGGAGGATTACTTGGATTCCATAGCATGATAGGTCATCTAGACCCTAGAATCATGGTTGGAATTGCATCCCAACCAATGATCTTGAATCTAGAACATGCATGTGGTGGATCATTGTTGTAACATATGAATAGAAGGAATGTATGGTGTGATTGATGAAGGGGAGGGCCTCAATGTGGCGGAGCCCCTCCTCTTGTGGCCGATTCTTTATTTTTTTCTTTATGATAGAATTCTGATCTTGCATGTGTGATCCACCTTGTAGGCCAACAAAAATTCAGACCAACCATGGAGCTTAGACGCCCATAGCGGTCCATCCTTAGACATGTGGCCCCAAAATCCACTTAAATGGGACACATGCAAGGGGTATTTGATGATGGGAAAGGTCTGGACATTTATGGGGCCCACTGGGGTGGTCCACCACACAAATTCCTGGGGTTAAATCCCATGAAAAACCATGTTTATATTTTAATCATTTTATTACATGTTACTGTCCAAATTTGCCTGGACAGATTTTTGGGCCACCTTGGGGCCTGATTCATGGGTCTTCGATGGTAATACTGAAATAAAATAATATATGATTCTTGTAGCCTTATGACCCACCTACAACCATACCAAATTTCAACCCCATCTGACCTTCATTGGGGTCCCAAAAGTGTGGTCCAAGTGAGGTGGACAGTCTGGATTTTCTGCACTGTTCCAGCAACATTCCACTATGGACAGGTTGGAATTCTGAAATTTATTAAAATACTTTCGGGTGTCTAAAAATTATGAAAATTTATAGCGAGTTGGTCCACTCATGTTAGGACCAACCTACAAAATTTTGGGGCCAATGGATACCTGTACACACCATGGTAGTGGCTGGACCGACCCATTACAATATGGTGTCCAGATCAGTCCGATTTTCAGGATAGATTGACTTCTTTAAATAAATTAAAATATTTTTAAATGTCCAAAAATTTTGAAAATTTTTGAAGTTATTTTCACCCATAGTGGGACTTACCTACCAAGGTTCAGAGCCAATGGACCCCTGTGCACACCGTGGCGAGGGCCGGACTGGCCCACCACATTGGGACGTACTGTTTTGTTCAAATTAATCAAAATACTTAAAAATATCTAAAAATTCTGAAATTTTTTGGGGGTGTGTCCCACCTATTGAAGTGTCACTCTGAAAAATTTCAACCCTAAATGATCCCATTTGGGCATCCAAAAGAATAGTCCAAGATGGTTGGCTTGCCAGAATTTTCTGTTGTACAGTCTAGCAATATGCCTTGATAAAAATTATAATTCAAAAATATTTTCTCTGATAGTGGGCCACCTTTTTGGGTTTTCTCTTATTGTATGCATGATGAGGGACCTTAGCCCTCAATTCCTAGAGTTTTATAGGCCCTAGGCCCACTCCAATGGAGTGCCCAAATTTAGGACAACAACATGTCATAATTATGCTTGGCCTTTGGGCTGAAATTTTGAGTGGGACCCAATACATTGTGAAGAATCTTAGAGGTAATAATTTATACCTTTAGTTCCTTAAATGTTAGGTTTAATAAATGCACTTTTAAGGCCCACCACAGTTGATTTAATTGGGTCCATGAATGTAGCTAGTTGTTGAACTCTTTAGGCCCAATTGGGCTGGAACTTTCCAGATAGGCCCATTGAACTCTTGGGCCATTTTTACTATGCTATTGTATTGGATTAGTGGGCCAGATTACACAAGTATATGGGCCCTTGATTGTCCACCAAACCAACTTTATACTTGGGCCGGGTTGTAGGCCCAACTTACTTGACTAAGAACATGACATTTGCCCATTGATTTGAGCAATGGGCTACCTACTAGGCCACCACAATATATGGGATTAGTGGCCTTTATGTTGGGCCCTAACCTTTCCCCTATGGGCCCATAGTGGTATATATGGGTTGGGCTATGTGTGTTCCCCTTCGACCCTAGTTTTAGATAGGCCTTGGGCCGCCTTTCTGAAGCCTAACATGAATGTATGTGGTATGTAATGGCTGCCCATTTCTTATTTCTAATGTTGTGTGGGCCTTGGGCCTTGATCAGTAATCAATTAGAGATGGGCTACCTCTTGGGGACCAATTGTGTTGGATGTCCACATTGGTGGCCTTAAGGTAGGCCCATGGGCTTCTATGGGTGGTTAAAGGCCCACCATAGACCCTTGCTAGGCTCATTTCATCTATTTAGGCCCATATCATTGTTCTCCTTAGTCTCGTGGGCTACCCTAGGTATATGGGCCCCCACTAGAGGTTGTATTCCTTATGAGGAATTAGTTAAGTACCTAGACCCTTCATGGTTAGGTAGAGAGTTCATCTTCACCTCATTGACACCCCTATTCATCTTCATGGCCCACTCCCATACACATCATATGCATGCTTGGTTGAGGTATGATTGGCCATGGTTGTGTCATTGTGTAGTACATGTTGGTATCTCCCCGAGAGATGGATGCTTGGGATTGATGTATGGGTGATTGTGTGATTCATGCATCTGACATTACATAGCTTATGGATATCTGCCCTTACTTCATCAGGGCCTTACCTCCACAGGGGTATTCGTAGATGGTTGTATGCGTGGACACCAGAAATATTAGTTGAGCATACCGGGTGCATAGGATGCCCATGGGTGAAATTCTCAAAACTTTCATGGTACCAAGGATCTGCTCCAACGTCTTGACCGGGTGGAATATATGAGCGCACGAGGGCCTTATACCATTAGGTCGCGACTCCCACTGTCGTGTAGTCGGTTGGATAGGGGTGTGGCCTTACCTTCCTGATGTGAGGAGGCATTGCTAGGCTGAGTCTGACCAGCTCGTAAATGGGTCCGCTACCTTCAGGCCTTGTTGGTGATTGGCTGTTCGCAGGCAGGTAGTGAGGTCTCTTACGCTCGTTTTACTATGCGGGGTCTGTAGAGCGGGAGTCATTCAGCAATGTAATGGACGCCGGTGATTTCCTTATGATCGGAAATGTACATGACTTGTGGTTTGGATATGAGCACTGACATTACTTGCATTGCATTAGCATTGGTTGTATAAGCCTCTTCATGCATTGCCTTGGCATGGCACCCAGTACTCATTGCATCCTATTCATGATAAGCCTAGGTAAGGCTAGTGATATCCTCATTGACCATGCTTCTCTCCTTGTATCTCCTACTACTCTTCTGTGCACCATTATCACACACCTACACCACCCTCTAAGCTTCTATAAGCTTATGCACAATTGATGCGTGTAGGATACTCTAGGCAGGCGACATAGCAGTAGAGCATTGAGTAGAGCTGAGCATTTAAGGACTCCAGTGTTACTGACCTTTCTCTCTCTTATCCTTTTATCTCATGTATGTCCTTTTGGACCTTATGGATGATTGTAAAAGTTCAAATTTATAGTGGATTTTGCAATGTGTGCCTTTGTTATTCTCAGATGTTCTTGCTGTGATCTTGGGTATGCTCATATTGGAATGATTATAATGTTATGAAAATCCTCCTTGTAGGATCCCAGGATCGGAACCTACCTCAGGAGCTGAGAATGGGGTACTATGGAGGCTGTTGCGTTCAGAACTGGTCATCGGAATCCTTGTGAGTCCGGTTATTGAGTCTGGGGCGTGACAGGTAGGAGGGTGGGTGGGATAAAAATTAATTTTATAGGCTTTGAAAATGAGCCTGGTGTTGGAAAATGAGCCTGGTGTTGGAAAATGTGGGATGGGATTTTCAAATCCCAAGATGATGAATTTTCGAATGTACTTTGAAAGGAATCTCGAAGTTTACGTTTTAATGCATACATTTCAAACATGGTATTAGAAAACATGGGAGATAGGAGAGGGGTTGTTAGGTTTCGGAATCTTGAGCCTACATAGGCTCAAATGAAAGGGAATAAAGAGGGAAAATGGAAAGATGAGATGGGTTGAGAGCTTAGACATTTTTAAGCTCCAAATGGGGCATGTAAGAGCCCAAATGAAAGAGAATGGAGAGGGTAGGGAGGTAGGTATTGTTGTGAACGATGGAGATGAATGGGTTGTGACAGAAAATGACGGAACGAGTGAATGGAAGGGAGGTTTGAGAGAGAAAATAGAAACTTTTGGAGAAAAGGAGACCTTGGAAGGGTGTGTGAGGGGGAGGGGGCAAAACAGAGCAAAAATAGGAGGTCCTCACGAAATTTCGTTGGCACCACGCGAGTCCAGGGGTCGGGCCGACCACGACCAGTACCGGCCCGACCAGCCCGTCCCAACCTGATCGCGGTCGACCGCGGTTCCGCCGTGGTCCACCGGGCCAACCGCGGTGCCACCGTGGTAGGGCGGTGTTCACCACCCTCCCATGGTGCTAATGGTACCCGGGTCTGTCCCGGGTCCCCCCGGATTTCATAGTGTGGCCCCCGACTCCATTTGAGGCATTTTCGGGGCCAATTTGCAAACCGGAATGATTTTATGTGACATGTGGAATATGATTTTGGGGTAGGAGGAGCTAATCTATCCAACTAACCTATTTATTTGGTTAGATTCTAAAGTTTGAATGGTCAAAAGTCTAATTTATACATATATTTACTATTTATAGTAACTTTTTGTTTAAGTATTATTCTTCATCATTTATATGTTAGAATTTATACCTGGTATGAAAGGACTTAGAAGAAATTGAAGAATGAAGTGGTGCAAGGAGAGATTTTGAAGGAATTGGATAGAAAGGGGTTTTAGGCTTTGAGATGAAGTGTAAGGTGTTGTGGTTGACCCACAACCTAAGGGCATTCATTTCTAGGGAACGACACAAACCCGTCGACTGACGGTCTAGAAGTGATTCGGGATCGTTTCGCGTGATCATAGGTGTGTACGGGCCCAATCTCAACGGTCGATTTCAGTCGGTTTCGCCGTTTGGCGAATTTGAAAAATCTTAAGTCGGTTTCTACGTTCCGTCGCCCCCTCCTAAGTCAGAGTGCATTAGAGTGCGTCGTGTGACCATAACCCAGGTCCGGTTTAATCCAAATCATGCTCTGATACCATCTTGTAACACCCTGAAAATCGTGGGTCGAGCAAAGCTCAGCTCCCGAGTTCCAACGCATCACTTATGCAACACAGATAATGATGATTATGATGAGAGCATTGAAACATGAATGTGATTATACCAAAACAGCATATCATACTCCAGAGATAGTTAAATTTGCAAGCGGAAGACTGTGATAGATATATAAAATATATACACTGAGGTGAGTCTCCAGAGTGTGATAATGTTACCAGGTTAACTATTTATAAGTACAATTCCAAAATATGCCAAATTGAGGAAGTGTAATGTCTTTTATCCTAGGTACCATAGGCCCGTCAATGCAATACCAGGTCTTCATAGACCTGTCAAAGAGTTACATGTAGGAGAACTCCTCCTCAACATCATAGTAGTAGTCCAGCTCTGCTTCATAAGCATCGCCATCACCTGCAGCTTCAACAGGGTCTGGTTGGTGTGTACAACACCGTCCCGTAACATGGGAGTGAGTGATCAACTCAATGGAACAATAAAGCATAAGTTAACATGTTATCAAAACAGTCAAACAGTAATGATAAAGCAGTACAATCAAACAATTCTAAATACTCTTATTAATGCAAGTATGAATGCAGTCATGATGCATGCCCTCACCGACAAACTCCCTCATGCGACACCATCTTACGTTCGTGGCATGCTTGCATTCCTCAGTGCTCCACATCTTCCAGGCACATGCAATGCAATGTTGAGCATGATTACCGAGTTGTTATTAGTCCATTTCAAACAGCAGTATTGGGAAACTAAGATACCTCCCTTGTATCATTCCCAAACATGATCCATTCTAGGGTCTTCAGTCCTAGTTAATCTCATACGATGGTGTGTTTCTAGGTCGCTGCAAGGGCTGCCAGGGCTGTTACACGGAACCGTTACACCACTCCCCCATCACCCTTTTAACGGTTTATCACTAAATTGATACAGGCCTAGTTCATACTCTATTCACTGCGTCAAAACTCGTCGCCTCACCGCAAATTCAGAGTATGCTCGAGGTCACTAAAAAGGGCTCGTCACCAATCAGTGTAGGCCGACAGCTCGAATATAGTGTCCTATACCACCATAATCGGCTCACGAGTCTGGTTGCTCACTGGTCACTACAAGGAGGCACATGGCCCCAGCGTAGGCCGATAGCTCAACCATGGTATCCCATACCACCATGCCTGGCTCATGAGTCTTAGCGGATCGAGGTACCATGGTTAACGGGATTTCACTGGTAAGTTTGGTACCCTAGGTTCAAGCAGAGGTGCCCAAACATGGTGAACATAGATAAGACAGATTGAGTTGCTTGACGAGCTCGGCTAGCTCGAGCGCACAACAAGTTGAATGATATGAAGTGCTTAAGCACTTCGTGTGGCCAACCACTATCGCCAACCGAAGTACGACTCGGGTTCGTTGAACACATCTCTCGTGGCGAATGAATCTCAACCATGAATTCAATCCCGTTACCGATTGCCTGGACTATAATCATAGCCCCAAACACAACCAATCCTTATTGAGGAGCATGTAGAGTAAAGCAGAATAAACAAAGTAATTTAAGCATGTTATAAAGCATGTTATAAAGCACAATATAAACAGGAAATACAAACACATATATTTCATAAGTAAGTGGTTAAACTAACAAACAACATGGAGGAAATCATACACGTTACTAAGGTAGTTGAGAATCCCATCTCAACTCCTACCTGAAGCATGATTATCTAAGCACTTACTCTTACAAGCATTTTCACAAACACTTAGAATACACTATTTTAACATACATAGTGTATATTAGCAAAAACATGTATTAGGGCGAACCCTCTCGCCAAGTAGGTGTTATACACATATATAATATGTTCATATAGCAAATTATCATGGCAAACACATTTTCAAAATTTATACATATACGGTACTTTTTAGAAATACCTAGAATACACAAAATTCCATATTCTTCGTATTTAATCGAAACGGAAAACTGACAGCACTTTGGACATGTGCAATTGCATGCAAATCATGAATCTATCATTATCTGACATTGAAAGAATTGAAAACCATAACCTATACGTCTAAAGTCCGCACCTTTTGTCGTAGAATCGTAACGAATTCGATAGGTTTGCTAAGCTTTCGTATACGGTAGTTTGGCAACCTATAGAACGAAATAGATTAGCTATTTCATAACCTACAGCTATCAAAACTCCAAAACAGATTAGGGTTAAGGTTTCTTACCTAGAAACGACACCGGAATCGTCGGGAAAGCGATTAGAAGGAAGTGGTTAAGCTCGTGTAGCGGCAGGGAAGCATGGCAGGGAGATGCTGCCACTTCTCTCTCACTTTCTCTCTCTTTTCTCTCTCTTTTTCTAAGTTTTTTCTCAAATTTGTATGGCTGAATGAGAGAGGGTTTTAAGGTCATTATATAGCCTAAAACTACACTGAAATAGACTCGGGAACAAGGTACACTTGGGTTTTGTCCAAAGGGCATTTGTTTCAGCTCGACGAAGGACTTCTAGCGGCCCCCCTTGAGCCAAAGGTCGGACTTAAGCTCACAGACTATGGATCCAGGTCGAGTTATGTTTTCATTCCAATCGGGTTTCTAGATCACACGTGGCGGACTAGTTTTAGTTCAACGGTCAGTGGATCTCGATCGGAGATTCCTAGTACATGAATATGTTCGGGGAAATATCCTTGATCCGAGGGTGTAATTTGGTCTGATTCTGACGGTCTGGTTGCTTAATACTGATCCACAAGCGAGACATGCCAGATTTATTTATTTTGAATTTAATTTAGAATTATTTTCACATTTCTCACACTCCTCGCTCCGAGCTCAAGCGAATTGCACTGGGATACTATCTGGATTTGATTTCTGAGATGGTTGTCAAGCCCAGCAAGGCGGTCCTAATTCTTTAACTTCGTGTTAATCGGACTTCCGACGTGCGGTCCAGATCTGATACCGAGTTTCGAGATGCTCCTGAGAGTAGCCGGGTAATGAGATTGATCCTAGATTTTATAGTAATGTAGCGTCAATGATTCTACAAGTTTTGGGGTCTTGCAGATCGTATTTAAAGTGGATCAAGCGGATTTCGTAGCTAATCTAGTTTAACACTTAGTTACTTTGTGAAGGATAAGGTAGTTAAAGTGAGATTTGTGAAAGAAATAGGTTAAGAAGTGATTTTAGACTGTGGGATTCAGTTCTACTAAGTTAATAAGGTGTTAGGAGCGACCCATTGCCTAAGGACGTCTAATTCCAGGTTGGCAAAAATCCGGGATGTTACATTCACATCGCCCATCATTTAAGTGGGTTGGGATGGTCTTGCTTGAAATTTGGATGGAAGGGTGAGCACCATGTTGCAAGCAAACAACATAGGTGGCAATGATCCAAAAATAATTTCCAAACCTGGACATTGCCCCCCAAGTGTTTCCTAGTTCTAATGCTCATTAAAACTCATATCGGAACATTCACCACTCTCCTTGGCTATTGAAGTTGCATCTGCTTGTTTAAAAATAGACGACAATGCCTCCAACACCTCGGTTGTCACCATTAGTTCCTCAATTAGCAGATCATCCCCTGAAAACTGCTCATTGTTGAGCTAATCTTATAAATAGTCTTGATCACCAATATTCCTTAATTTTGTAGTACTACTTAGCTGGATACCTCTTCTGTGAGTCGATCATACATGACGGGATTGAGAATTGCTTCGACCTAGTTCATGGTTATTTGTTCCTCCAATTGAGTAACCCTCTAGAATGATCGTGACAGCACGACCCCTACCTAAGGTGCATTCTTGGCCTCTGCCAATGATGCTTCTGTGTTCAAGTTATTGCTTCAGAAGAGGCTAGAAATTTGAAATGCATGACCCTTATTCATACTCCTTTCTGAGTCAGTGGAGGCTTGACCATCCTTTGACCCAGAATTCTCTCCTGAAGCCAGTAGTTGAGGGGTATGAATGCTTTCTGCGATCGATTAGTATCTCTCCTATCGATCCTTCCCGGAGTTGCATGTTCGACTTGCCTTACTGGCCGAGGTGGAACTTTTACGTCTTGGGCCATTCTCGTACATCGACTGCATAGTGGCGAGGCTCAACCGTCATGTTGCGTTGCTCTCGATTGTTCTATGGAACTTGCAGTTGTTGTATAAGATTGGTATCATCCTAATCTCGGCTATCACGACGCCCACGATAATGTATAGAATCAAGATCAACCATCTGCCTTGGTTGATTTAATCTCCACAGGTTTACTGTAGCCATGTTGACGTCCATATTAAGTGGGAATGGGTTAAAATCTATCAACATTGCTTCTTCCTCTTTTCTAAAAATTTTAGCAATCCGTGATTGATGTTGTCGTGAATGACATTCTTAAACATAACACACTTATTAGCGGAGTGAGAACATGTTCCGTGCCATTTATATTGTTCAGCCTTTTTTAATTCATCAGTCGTTGGTATTTTGTGATTACTGGGCACTTTAATAAACTTTATTGCTAATAGTATTTCAGATATCTTATCGGCCTCGGTGATATTAAAAGTGTATATCTTCCGAGCCTTTTGCATGGTCAGCGTAGTTGTTTCCACCTTGACTAGTGTTGAGGCATAAAAAAGAGAGAGAGGCAACTTCTGTTGTACGTAAAGGCATTGTATGCTAATAGGCCAGCCCGCACAGTGAAGGCGACACAATGGAGGCCGCGCAGCGGAGTCCGTGTAGTGGAGTCCACATAGTGGAGTCTGCATGTAAGACCCGTATCCTAGTCTGTACCATTCCATTGACTCCCGCGATCCTCCTCGATGAATTTCAACAACTAGCGATCTGTAGACGGCATTTGTGCATGACCCTAAGTCGTACTTCATAGATTTGATCCGACTCAACTCGATACTTGTACCATTACGACCGCACCGTCGTCGCAGTTCCAATGCTGTGCCTTGCTCACCGATGTGATACTTGAGCCAGGAGATGTGGGCCTGCATTTATCTCGAAGAAAAATGTCACGCATTGCGAATTTCGAGAGAATCTCTATCCAATCCATCACGTCAAACAATCAATCAATCAAGTACACAACCCATCACTCAACCTATCACACCTATACCTCACATGTCACCACTCTTACACAACCCATACCCCTCTTACAGAAGCTACCCCCAAAGTCAACTCTTACATCACTCCATCCATCACTCTATCCATTACTCACACCCATCACCTCTCTCTTACAACCACCCTCTCTCTCTCATTCTCTACTCACTTTTCCAAGCAACCTAAGAGGTTAGCCGTCTAAGCATTATAAGGAGAGAAAAGTATTTTGTGTGTGACCCACATCCTACCCCTCTCATCTCCCATCTCAACCCTTCAATCCTTATTATCTTCCATCAAAGAGAGTGCCAAGGAGTTTGGCATCCCATCGGACCAAGAAGATTGAATGGTGGGTGTTTATAGGACTAGATTTGTGGTTTTGATGATGGGCCAAGTGAGGCCTACTGATTGATGGTATGGATCTCACTTTGAACCCTAGGTGTGGCTGATGGCCCATCATGATTCATACATCCATCCCATGATGGGGCCATTCTCCATGGACCCCATCATGATGTTTAATTTCCTTGTATGAAAATAGTTGTCTAGACCTTACATTTTAGTGGAGAAGGGATCTCCACCGTTGATTTTGATTTGGTGGGCCCACATGTAATGGGACCCACTTGATGTATGTTGTATGCATGGAAGGGAGGGCCCATAGTGTCGGGGTCCATCCATTACACTCGTTCTCTCTCTCTCTCTCTCACTCTCTTTTTTATATGTTTGATCGTGGCCCACCTAGCATGTATTGATGGACGGTGGGGACCACTGCTATACAGTTGTGGTATTGACGTCAGCAGTTTCTGTGGGGCCCACCCATGATATATGTATTTTATTCGTACTGCCCAGTAGCATGGCCCCCACACACGTGTGGACTCCAGTGTGATGTATGGTCACGTAGGACCCACTGCCTGTAGCAGATTGGCTAGTGTACGTGTATAGCAGCAATAAAGTTGCTGTATTAATGTTTGCAAGTTCTGTGGGTCCCACCCATGATGCATGTATTTAATCCACATCGTCCACCCTATTTCCCAGCTCATTTTAGGCGTCGAGCCAAAAAATGAAACTAATCCAAAACTCTGGTAGGCCACACCATCTAAAACATTATTTTAATAGTGAAAAATTATTAGGGCCCACTGTGATGTTTCTGTGCGTCAAAACATATCCAATATTAGGCTTGTTAGACCCGTTACGAGCACAGGGACCCAACCGGTGGAGTAGATTCTCCTGATGTGGGCCTCATCTATGAAATTTCTTTAAAATAATAATAATAATAATAATAAGTGACGCTGCTGCTGCCAAGCGTCCAAAGGATGCTGCAGCAAGCAACGTCCTTGCTGCTTCAAACGGGCAGGGACTGTGGGCCCCGCCATAGGCCCCACTATGATGTATGTTGAACATTAACACCGTGCATTTGGTGGGTCCCATTTAGGAAGTCGGATCCCCCAAAAATCAGTCGTTCACAGAACTCAGGTGGTCCACACCACCAAGAAAGTAGCAGGGGATTGAACATCTACCATTGAAACCCCTTTTTGGGTCCCAGAAGTTTTGGACAAATATGAAATTTGTTTTCCTCTTAATTCAGGTCTTTATGTCCTTATCAACGAATGGTATGGAAAATAAATGTTATGGTGGACCACACGTGTGGCCCCACCACGATGGATGTGTTGTATCCTCACCGTCCAACCTCTGGACGGTGGGAGATTGGATCGGCTTGTGTATCTCACAACAGTTATATAGCTGATGTATTGACGTTGACGTCAGCAAGCTGTGAGGCCTGCCTTGATGGCATGTGTAGGCCCCACCATGATGTCTGTGTTGTATCTCCACCACCGTCCATCTGTTGTTGGACGGTGGAACGCCACCATGATGTAGTGTTTTATCCACTCTGTCAGTCTATGGACCCTACCATGTGGAATGTGTGAAATCCACACTGTCTAGCAAAGGACGGTGGGTCCCACCGATGTAAGTGTTTTAGCTACTCGGTCCATCCATGGGGCCTGCCTTGGTGGCACGTGGCTCCACACATGGGACCCACATAATGTATGTGTTTCATTCACACTGTCCAGTCCCTGGACGTGGACGGTGGTCCACTGATGTATGTATTGTATTCCCCGCCGTCCGTCTGTGTGGGACTCGCCGTGATGTATGGGTCTTATCCACCAGTCCATGGCTGGGACGGGTGGGGCCCGCCTTCATATATATATATATATATATATATATATATATATATATATATAATATTATCCACACCGACTATTTATTGGGGACTGTTGGCCTTTGATGCATGTATTCTATAACCAGCCGTCCATCTGTTGCTGGACGTGGACCCTACCTTGAAGTATATCTACACCGTCCATGAGGCGTGGGGTCCACCACGAGGTGTATTGTATTCAGCCCCATCTTGTAGGCCCACCTTGTAATGTGTTGTACATTCGCACTATCCATCCATGTGGCCCCCACCTGATGAACGTGTTGGATCCAAACTGTCCATCTAATGGGGCCCATTTGGAATGTGCAGGGCCCACCTTGATGAGTTATATGTGCGACCCATTTGATGAGGCCCGATGTGATGTAATTGGGGCCCAGGCATGGGGCCCATTGAGATGTATTTGAGGCCTAGTGAGAGGCTCATTGTGACGTATATTAAGCCCGTGAGATAAGGCCCTTTTGTGATTGTTTATGAGGCCCATTGGATGTGTGAGGCCACCATGATGTACATGCTATATACACACCGTTTACACATTTTTAGGCCATGCGCCCCACCGCCTTATGCAGGCCCACCATGTATGAATAATGGGCACGCGCCGTCCATCAATTTCCTAAATAGTCAGAGGGCCGAGAATCTCATTATGATTCCGATTCTGATTTTTATACGGACTGCACCATAGGACAATGGTGGTTAAATGTCCACCATTGTAAAATTTCATAGGGCCCATTGTTAAGCCCATTTCCACCGATACCCTAGTGGTTTAACCTAAACTATTGGGCCCCCACCGATGATAGTAATACCCATTTTTCCATGGGGCTGCCTTGTGAGACCCACGTAGCGGTATGTATGGTATATACACGCTCTCCATTCCTTTTTTTCTAGATTCGTATAAGGGCCGTGGGCCCCATCGTGAGTTAGATCCCAATCCCCTAATGGGCCGCATTGCAGGAACAATGGTGGTTAAAGGTCCACCATTGTAAATCTTCCTACGGCCTATTGTTAAGTCTAATCCCATCTTCCCTTAATGGGCTATCCCAAACCATTGGGCCCCATTAATGTTAGTACTACCCGTCTATTTTAATGGGCTAAGCCAAACCGTTGGGCCCCATTGATGCTAGTACCTTCCCATCATGCCCTGTAGGGTCGTCCAAACCTTGAAGCCCACATTATGTTCATACCAGGCCTTTCATAGGAATGCAACCCATCCAGATTCATGTTTCACCTAAGCTTAGCGACCATAACCAAGGTCCACTTAGGAGTTGAGTGAACTACCCAATTTGTTAGAGGTCTTAGATGTATGAACTCCACCAGACCCACTTCGTGAACGCATTGGGCTTCCCATAGGAAAACCTAGTTTATTACATGATATAGAGATTTAGGAAGCCCAATTGATCACCATGTTAGCTCACCTTATGAACTCACCTTGTCATATACTCACTTGACAAACCACGAGAGGTGTATCCTACTCTTGTACCCATTTACCAGGACCTCGTGACATGAGCATATCATCCGCACCATCGGTCTCTTTGTTGAGACAAGCACAAGGTCCATCTTGGACATTAGTGTATCATTTAGGCTATCCGTCGCTTAGTGCATCATCACCCCTTGCCATAGATAGAAGAATATGTAGTATCAGATTTGGTATATCTACCATATAGAGGCTATCTCGATGTATGGGCAAGATCCACCGTCCTTCTAGTGGACCCCATCTTGGAATATATGATATATAAGTGCCTTGGAAAGCTAATGTAGTATAACGTGGGACATGCTGCATGGACTCCTATAGTTGTAGAAGGAGCATGTTGTTTAGTTTATACTCTGGGTATATGAAATGCCGGTGAAGGCCGATTGTGGATTATTATTGTCTGCCTTATCAGATAATCATGCCTGTGTACTTTATTACATCATACTACATGTCCATACACATCATTTGTATGCCTGTTGTGAGGAATGGTTGATCATAGCATTGACATTGGGCTTAGTTATTAGGGGATTCCTTAAGAGATGGAGTTACCCCACATGATCGTGCGATACATGTAGATTTGATGCATGACTGGATGGTATGACTCATGCAGCTCGCATTTGTGTTACATGATCGCTTGGCGCCCTAGCGATATTAGGGCTATGGCCTTCACAAGTTCATCATAGATGGTGAGATAGGATACCGAAAAGATTTTATTTTAGCACTGTGGGCACATAGGATGTCCTTGGGTGAGAGTCCCATAATCCTCTTGGTACCAGGGGAGACCCCAACGTCTAGACTGAGTGAATACATGAGTGCCTGGGTGCCGAATACCAGTAAGCGACGTCTCCCGCTGTGTTGTGGTCAATTGGGAGGGGGCCTTATCTGCCCGAGTGAGGGGGCTGTAAGCTAGGCTGAGTTTGACCAGCTCCCAAATGGGTCCGCTATCGACGAGCCGGATAAATATTGGCAGACTAGTAGCTAGGCAGATAGTGAGATCTTTTCCACTCATTGGTTGTGCAGCTAGGGAGGCGGCAACCATTGTGGAGTGTACTGGACCCCGGTGATATCCCAGAGATGAATCATACTGACATGTGGACGCAATGAGTATGGGATTATGTGCCCACCATGTGACTCATTCATTCATTCATTCATTCACTATCCACTAGGGCTGATGGTGTGTAACTAGATCATTACGTGCATCTTCACAATGGCTCATGATTTTGGTTGGGTATGCAACCAACCTAAGATCAGGAGTTTACCACATTGAGTTTATCTATCCAAATTTAGGTATGGGACTGGTTTGGATAGAAGTCCCTTGTGATGGACCCCATAGCTTGCGATACTACATACTATCATCCTGACTTCACACACTAGATTGGTCATTTCATTCACACCACATATTACATTGCATCCCCGGTATATGGTTTTGGCTTACTATGCCTCTGCATTACATAACTGATCTATACTGCATACTTTGATATTGTATGACTCTTAGACTTACTAGTATTTCCAACATTATATGATTTATGGATTTGTATTATATACTTGGCACTTACCTTGCGCACACACTTACACCACCCTCTAAGCTTTCTATAAGTTTATGCACGATAGATACGTGCAGGTGGCGCTAGGTCGCAGCAGCATTGAGCTTAGAGCGTGTAGCTATCTTCTAGAGCTTTGATTATCGATATATGTATTTCCCCTTTCAGAACTGTATTTGACTATTTATATTAGTGGATATGTGATGATGATGTTGCCTTTATGATATGGGTAATCTTGTGGTTATGCTTCTTATGAGATAAATGTACTTTGAAAAATCCTCCTTGTACGATCCCAGGATCAGAATCCGACGTATGGGCGCTGAAAGCAGAAAATGGGGTACTACGGAGGTTGTCGACACCGGATTCGGCGATAAAAAATTTTGTGAGCTCGATTTATGAGTTTGGGGCGTGACACCGCATAGTGGAGTCTTCATAATGGAGACTGCACATTCGAGTCGACACAAAGGGGATCGGCGCACAATGAATACCACACACTAAATACGTGGCATATTCACACGTATGAGAGGGCTATAAATACCCCGTGACTCCTCTAAAGGGGTCATTAGCACCAGGTTCAAGAAGAGAGGAAGGAGAGGAGTAGACGTTGGAGAGAAAGAGATAGAGTTCGCACCTATTGTGTGGAACAAGTGTTATGCGGTGCACAACACTGTCAGTGTACAACAAGTTATAGTGCACAACGGGCTGCAGCGCATAGTGCCCGCCAGCACATAGTGCCCTCCAGCATAGTGTTTGTGACGCCTCGTCACTGTGGTCACATGTGGGCGGGCCCCAAGATGGCTGATAGGCTACTGTGTGGCTGGCAGGCTACTGTGGCTGGCAGGCTACTGTGCACACAGTGAAAGGTGAAGCTTTATCCCACATCGGAAGTGTCGTCTGAAGTTGTGGTAGTTATATGTAGAGTTGTCACCCTATGTTGTATAAGGC
The DNA here is from genome assembly GCA_021015155.1 of Magnolia officinalis. Lineage (NCBI taxonomy): Eukaryota > Viridiplantae > Streptophyta > Magnoliopsida > Magnoliales > Magnoliaceae > Magnolia > Magnolia officinalis. The sequence goes on from JAJHSJ010000007.1 coordinate 39,176,129, forward strand.
CTTTTGGGGCGATCCCAAGAACAAAACCGTGCGGGCTGTGCTCAGAGCGGACAATATCATACAGTGTGGGCGTAGGCTGTTACAAATGGTATCAGAGCCGAGGACGGCTCTGCCCTCGGTGGGGGATATTGTGACGCCCCGTCACTGTGGTCACATGTGGGCGGGCACACGTGGGCGGGCACACATGTGGACGGGCCCCAAGATGGCTGACAGGCTACTGTGTGGCTGGCAAACTACTGTGGCTGGCAGGCTATTGTGCACACAGTGAAAGGTGAAGCTTTATCCCACATCGGAAGTGTCGTCTGAAGTTGTGGTAGTTATATGTAGAGTTGTCACCCTATGTTGTATGAGGCCTTTTGGGGCGATCCCAAGAACAAAACCATGCGGGCTGTGCTCAGAGCGGACAATATCATACAGTGTGGGCGTAGGCTGTTACAGTGTTCTAGTGCACGATGCTCCTGCACGAAGTGTTATCAGCACACAATGATGTTTCTCCGTTAAAGTGACATATGTGTGATTTCTCCAGCAGTTAAAGATCAACAAAAAGCTTCAGATTTGATCAAAGGAGTGATCGATATATATGTCACATTTGCTTTGTATTATGGTTCTATGAATATTCTATTTTGAAATCAAAGGAGAGAAATGATATAAAAGAATTCAGAATGACAATCATTTGCTAATTATTAAGTGAATAAAATCCCCCAAATTGAATTCATTTGTTTCTTGTTCGAAATAAAATGGCGACTCTGCTGGGGAATCATTGTATTCACTTGATATTAACTTAAGAACTGTGTAGAGGAAAATCACTCCTGTTTGGCATCTTTAAGGCGCCAAAATGACGACTCTTAGTGGGAACATCCTCCCTTTCATCTCCAAAATAGAATATAACTTCATTTAAGTACTAACTTGTGCTATTTTGTAATATGAGGAGATTTAAGAGAGAGAGAGAGAGAGAGAGAGAGGATATTACAATCAATCAATGACAATCATTCAGAAAAATATAGTCTTCTCCTTCACTGAGACAGGGTTCATCGTCGAATATGCCAATAAACAAGCTGAATGTTGTAAAAGAAGAGTAGCGTCAGTCAAGCGTACAGAATCACAGGCAGCTGTTGCAGTCATAACTACTTCGTCAGTAACACAGGAGAAAGAGATGACTGCATCATTGTTACTCAAAGAAGGACAAGGACTCGGAATATCATTGCTGTCGGAACGAGTTCACCACTGAGAAGAGCTAGGGGACTGATAACGCGAAATATAGCTAAGAAACATCCCGAACTTGCTCCACCAGCATTCTACCCCAGGCGAGCTGTCATTCCTTCAGCAATACAAGATGTCCCTGCCCTGCCTATTAAGAACTCCCGGTGGACAAGGTAGCAAAAGGGCAAAGCTCTACTGATGAGCCCACCAGGATCCACGTCACCAATCTCCACATCCCCCCAATCGACTGGCTATCACAGGAATGCGTGAAGATCATACAAGTCTCCTCTTTCGGCAACCCCTATAACATCAATACACTCTCATTCGGCCTCGACTACTGCCTCATCAGGGAATGGGGAGGCTGTTGTTTACATGGCTGGAACAAATCGAGGATCTTCCCCAACTACAGAGGATCACATAGCTGAAATGACAGAGGCATAAAAAGCACTAATGGAGGAATGTAGAAACCTCCGGGAGGCCTTGGGGACTCTTGCGCATAATGTAACCCGAATGACGGCACCCCCAATGACCGATAACACAAATGAACGAGATCAACACCCCGAAGGGTTATAACCACTGAGGACTGGGTCACACGGATCTGCCCCCACAATGAGAGCAGTGACACAAGAAGAGGTACGACAAGTTGTTGAAGAAGAAGTCAGGTCAGAAAGAGAATGTGAGGGCACTAGAAGATTCCGATATCGAACACCATACCCATAAGAAGTAGAAGATATCCCGTTCCCGAACAACTTTAAGCATCTTGATTTTCAGAAATTCATCGGGGATGGATCACTGGAAGAACATCTGATGCATTTTATTACCAACATGGGGAATTTCTCCACAGTGCCCCAATATTGCCTCAGGTTATTCGGGTTCTCTAACGAATAAAGCGTTCAGATGGTATTCTAGCTTAACACCTAGGTCGATAAGGATGTGGGAACAGATGTAAGACGCGTTCATGTCAAATTTTTTCTCATTAGAACGAGATGTCAGTATCACAGAACTAGCTTCGGTACGACAGAGAGAGGGAGAGCCAGTGGAGAAATTTATAGACAGATGGAAGACCTTGGAGGCTTCTTGCAAGCAATTACCGGAAGAGAAAGAACAGGTGAAAATGTGCCTAAATTCTATAGAAACGGGAGTGACATTCAGTATCACCAGCACCGACATCAGGACCTTTCGCGATTTGGCTACGAAAGCACACGCCTTAGAACTGATGACTCGAAAAATGTCGGCGTTCAATTGTGAACTGGTTAGAAGAGGACCCCAAAAGTTGATCACGAACATGGTTGAACACGAAAAGAGAAGCCAAGATGTGGGAGAATACAGAAGCCAGGACATGAGAGAATCATAGGGTAAAAGGATATAAAGGAAAGAAGAGTCAAATCGGCCCAGGGAAAGGTTTTACGACAAAAAACTCCGACCGTTAAATTCTCATGAGGGTTTTGCATTTGAAAAGGAGGACGTACTTCCTATGATGAATCAGTTGCTAAAAGCAGGAATAATTGAGCTACCCATGTCAAAGTGTCCTGAAGAAGCATTCAAAATGAAAGAAAGAAACTTCTGTCATTATCACCGCATAGTAGGGCATCCGACAAAGAATTGTTATATATTGAAATGTATCATACAAAGGATGATAAACAGGGGGAGATAATAATTAGAAAAGAAAAAGAAAGAGACAGAAGAGGGACGACAAATGTACTCACTATTCGAGAAGACTATCAGAGAAGGACAAGGGCGGATAATCAGAAAATAAGGGAAAAAGTTGCAGTGACTACCCTGCGATCAGGAAAGAAGATGGTCAGCCCACCAAATTTGAAAAGTGAAAAATTAAAGACAGGAACAGTCAAGAATCACACCAGCAGCAGCAACAGTGGCGAGAAAGAAAAGGGAAAGGAGATAAAGAAAGTGACGTATGATATTATATGCCATTTGAAAGGCATTCTAGCTCAGTTGAGTGTTTATGATGCTCTGAAATTGGCAGAAGACTCCTGGCAGAGCCTGATTAAAGCCTTATCTGATGAAGATATAAGAGGAGTGTTGCTAACTCTGATGGAGAATGAGAAGCGAGGAGATTGTATGTGAAAAGGCCAAGCTAAAAGTCCTAAAGGGAGGGGGGGGCTTGAATAGGACAATGCCGAATTAAAAAATAAATGCGGAATACAGAGATAGATGGCAAAATCAAATAATAAAGTAGCACAAGTAAATAACAACCTCAAATGTACTAGTATTGAGAGGTTGATACAAACTGAGTTCTAAGGATAACCTAACACCAAAAACCAAAGGCTTATGGTAGGACAACGTTACTAAAACGTTTGTAAGTATCAAAAACCCAAACTAATAAAGAGGCAAAGGAAATAAACTTAGGTTATTACAACATTCACTAAAAGTGTATAAAGTAAATTACACCATTCACCACAAGTGCATAAAGTAGATTACAACATTCACACACATAAACAAATTCAATCATCTACCACAACTCCCGGAATTATAGTGGTTCATTTGTGTATACACCAACTGTTAGCAAACAGCCACACAACCACTCCACTCCCAATATCCACACCCACAGGATATTGGCATTCACTATGAAAATGTTTTCCAAGGTTCACCTTAAAACCTTCACAATTGTGTCTTTAGATGGGCTTACACAATTACAAAAACCCCACACTCTGAGATTTTTTGGATTACATCAGACAAAACAAAAAATGAAATTTTCCTAGCATAACCTCACAAACCATAAAAGATACACAAAAATTAAATGGTACTTATTTGAAAATTCTCCTTTTGATGAAGCCCGGTAGAACCATTCCGATGTAGATGAAGATGTTCAATGTCCAATCTCACAAATGAAAGGTTCTAGGTCTAAATGATTTTTAGATTAATTCAGCCTGGGCTAGCTTGATTTGATTTTGATCTCAAAGAGGGTAAAAATCACAATTCCCTTCTCTAATGAAATTGAGTTGAATGGAAATCACAAAATCGAATGTAAAAAGCTATTTAAGAGAATTTAAAATGAACACAATATAACTTAAGAAATGCAGAAACTTATCTCTCAGAGTGATGGTTTGATATAGCTTGGAATCAATGAAAAAACTCTGAAATTCGTCCTCTATTTATAAGTGAAAATATTGTTCACTCGACTGGTTTAAAGGTCGGTTCGACTGGTCAAAGGACCAACCAAATTTCAAAATTTCTGGTGCGATAAGATAGGGTCGTTACTCGACTGGTCGAGCAATGCACTTAACTGGTCGAGTGGGACCCAAAAAACTTGTTGAACTTTGAGTCGAGCCTGCATGACTAGTCGAGCACTGTTCACTCAATTGGTCGAGCAGTCTCCACAACTGGTCGAGGGTCTAACAGAAAATTCCAAAAATTCACAACAAATCTTGGATTGGTCGAGCTAGAGCTTTGACTAGTCGAATAAAGACTATGACTAGTCGAGGAAATGACTTATAAACTTATGAAATGACCCACATAGCATATACAATGAATATGACCTGACCTATGGTCAATCTAGGGTCATCCATACCTTGTTTGTGAGTTTGAGCAATTGAAACATCGTTCGCTCTGCTAACTCATACACTTGAAATACTTGAAGCTTGTCTTCAAATCTTGAACTTGAGCTTGAACTAGGAATTGAGTTCTTGAGTTCTTTAAGGTACTGAACTTGAAGATTAGCCTTGAACTTGAGCCTTGAACTTGTACTTGTACTTGAGCTTCTTTAACTTAAATACATAGAGAAGTTTGACAAAGACTTGGACAACTTTAAAGTGCACAAAGTTGATCTATTCATCTCATCAATACATGTTACAAATTCTAAATGATTTGGCACAACAAAATTTGACAACTGTGGGTGCTAGATTTACAATATATCATTTATAGTATGCCAGTTATTTCCTTCTCCGACAACGACCTAGTTTGTGACGGGGAACATAATAGGTCGTTGATGATAGTGGGTCACATTCGTGGTAAACAAGTAAAGCGAATAATGCTCGATAATGGGTCTGCTGTAAACCTGTTGTCGTTGACGATGTTGAATGAATTAGGTTATCGACGTTCGAACCTACGCCCTAGTGAAATGATGATACAGGGCTTTAATCAAGATGGACAGCGTGCGCTTGGTAAGATCACGATAACACTGGAAATAGGGGAGTTAACTACAAATGTTGTTTGCCACGTTATAAATCCAGTGATGATATAATCTCCTTCTGGGGAGGCCATGGATGCACCTGTATGGCATCATACCTTCCACCTTATACCAGTGCTTCAAATACTGTAAAGACGGGATGCAACACAAAGTACTAGTTGATGTGAGAACATATACAGAAGTTGAAGCCTTTTTCACAGACGTCAGTTATTACGATGCATTTGCTAATAAAGAAGAAAATAGAAATTATGAGAACAAGGTCCAGAAAATGTTTGCATGAAGATAGTGAAGGAAAAAGAAACAGAATAATCTGTAACAGAAAAAGCGAAAAAAGAAGTTTTATTTTGTGCCAAAGCATCTGCAGCAGCCAGGACAACCACTGTTGACATTAGTGTCACCAGAATAGATGGAAATTCTGTAGTCTAATTACACAGTGCCGCTCTCATATGCAGAAAGGAGTAAACCATTTCCTCTCATCCCAAAAGGGTTTCATGTTAAGCCCAACGCAAAACACCAAGAGCCAATTAAATTCTATGCTCCCTCAGAAAAAAGATAGAGGAAGTAGTCGACAGTGATATGAGGAATGGAAAATTAACACCCGAAGAGCTTAAAAGATATAGTCTGGTAAGTTAAAAAATCATGAAGAAAATGGGCTTTGATTACGAAGAACCCATTGGCTTAAATTATAGAAAGGGAATTCAGATTTCGATCGGAGTTAATCAGAAAAGGTGAGAAAAGTTACGAGGACTGGGGGCAGAAGCTTTAGTAAACATGGTAACAGTCAGCTAGACAGAAGAAACAGACTCTGAAATGATCAGAAAGCCTGAGACAACTCCGAAGCAGATAGAAGACGGGGGGCAGTCGACGATTGACAGTTCGAGAGAGATAAATTTGGGAACAGAAGAAGAACCGTGAAATACATTTATAAGTGTCAGTTTGCCAGAGGAAGAAGCTAATTAGTATACCAGTCTTTTGAAAGTGAACAAAGATGTCTTCGCTTGGACATATGCAGAAATGTCAGGCCTAGAACCTTCAGTGGCAATGCATCGGTTGAATATCTCTTAAGATAAAAAAGTCGATCAAGCAAACACAAATGCGGTTCCATCCAGATCTAATCCACAAGATGGAAAGAAGAAATAAGCAAACTAATAAAGGTAAGATTCATCAGAGAAGTCAAATACCCCAAATGGATATTGAATGTAGTCCCAGTAAAGAAGAAAAAATGGGCAGATCAGGGTTTGTGTTGACTTCAGAGATTCAAACGAAGCGTGCTCGAAAGATGATTTTCTATTACCGATCACCGAATTGATAGTTGATAGTACTACGCAATATGCTATCATGTCCTTCATGGATGGCAACGCTGGTTACAATCAAATAAGAATGACACCTAAAGACGAGGGGGCAACAACTTTCAGAACTCCCTTGGCAATATATTGTTACAAAGTTATGCCGTTTAGTCTTAAGAATGCAGGTGCAACATACCAAAGGGCGATGCAAAATATATTTCAAGACATGATGCATAAGTATGTTGAGTGTTATGTGGACGATCTGGTGGTTAGGTCAAACCATCACGACGAACACCACGAGCATTTGGCTTCAGTTTTCCGCCAGGTGAGAAATATACAGTCAATGATGAATCTAGACAAATGTGCATTTGGAGTATCATCAGAAAAATTCCTTCATTTTGTCGTAAGGCACAGAGGAATCGAGATCGATCCATAAAAAGTTAAGGCTATTCGAGATATGTCGCCCCCGAAAACGTTGAAGGAACTGAAAAGCCTGCAAGGTAAGTTAGCATATATTCACCGCTTTATCTCAAACCTGGCAGGAAGATGTCAGCCGTTTTCTCATCTGATGAAGAAAGGAACAAAATTCATATGAGATAAGCCCTGTCAGAATGCATTCGATTTGATAAAGGAGTTGTTGAAATAGCCTCCAGTATTAACGACCTTGGTAAAAGGAAGACCTCTTATCTTGTACATATCAGCGGTTAAAAATTCATTAGGAGCTTTGTGGCGCAGGTGAATGAAATCAGGAAGGAATCAACACTCTATTATCTATGCTGAACTTTAATAGGTGCAAAATGCAATTATACGCCGATTGAAAAAGTATTCTTAGCATTTATATTCACAGTCCAGAAGCTAAGACATTATTATCTATCTCATGACATAACCTTGATATCTCAGGCAGACCCCATCAAGTTTTTAATGACAAGGCCAATGTTATCAGGAAGACTAGCGAAATGGATGCTACTATTATCAAAATATGTGATTATGTATGAGCTGGAAAAAGCAGTAAAAGAGTAGGCAGTGGCAGATTTTCTGGCAGCCCATCCTGTAACAGGTAGCGAAGCCATTTTTAATGAGTTTCCTGACAAGCAAGTCATGATGACTGAATCATCGAATTCGTGGCAAATGTTCTTCGACGGTACAGCACAAGCAACAGGAGAATGTGCAGGAGTGATATTTATCACCCCCAAGGCGATTTGTTACCTTACTCCTTCATGTTGGGCACTGCATGCATAAATAACGAAGCTGAATATAATGCCCTTATCATTGGAATGGAAATAGCCACTGAGCTGAAAATAAAGACACTGCGAATTTATGGGGATTCCAAGCTAGTCATAAATCAATTGACGACAGAGTTTGAAACAAGGAAACAAGAAGTTCTTCCATACTATCGAAAGGCACAGTGTTTGTTAGAACAATTTCTATATGTTGAAATCAAGCATGTACCGCAGTGTGAGAATGCGAAGGCAGATGCTTTGGCTAGTTTTACAACAGTGCCATCTTACTCAGATTGAACCCCCCTACAAGTGACAATTGAAGAAAGATGTTGGAAACGAGGAAACAAGAACTTCTGCCATACTGTCAGAATGTTAAAGACAAAGATGTTGTCAATTTCGTTCGGCACGCAATAATCTATCGTCATGGCATCCCGAAGAAAATCATCACTGACAATGACACTCCTTTTAAGAATAGGGGCATGAAGAAGCTATGTCTCAAGTTCAATATTCACCATTCATTCTAAACACCCTATTATCCACCATCCAATGGGCTGGCAGAGGCATTCAATAAGACAATTGTAAAAATATTGAAGAAAATAGTGACCGAAAATAAACGTGATTGGGATGAAACGTTACAAGAAGCCTTATGGGCCTACAGGACCACCCATCGGACAACAACGCAAGCTACCCCGTACTCGTTAGTTTATGGTGTAGAGGCCATCGTGCCGATCGAAATGCAAGTCGCCTCACTTAGAGTATTAGTGCACCAGTCGATTACAGATGATGAGAACGCAAGAATAAGATTGATAGAATTGGACCTTCTTGATGAGAAAAGATTGGCAGCTCAGTAGCGATTGCAATTATATCAGGCCAGGATTTCTAACACCTTTGATAAAAAGGTTAAGCACCGATCTTTCAAGAAAGGGGACATGGTTCTGATGTTGAAAAGGCTAATAGTAGTCACTCGAAGGATAGGGGGCAAGTTCGATCCCAAATGGGATGGACCGTATATTATAACTGAAGTTTATTTTAATGGGGCATACAGAGTAACAGACCAAGACGGACGAGGCATTAGTATACTGGTCAATGCTTGCTTCATCAAGAAATATTGTCCCTAACATTGGAAGAGATTTTCATATAGAAGATTATCAGAATAATGCTTCTACATCAACAAGGGGCAATCACAGATGAAATGGTGAAACAGCCTTTAAAGGCGGAGCCTTGTATTCTTTCTTCGCAAATGATGAATAAAAGGCGAATTCTCAAGCATATCAAGAGTAAACATCAATGACTATTACTGAAGTCGCAGCCATCACCGTCATTATTCGTCGCTTATCAAAATTGTTATTATTACCCAGCTGACTGAATATAAAGACAGATATCATCAGATTATTATGGGAAATAGCAAGCAACAGTGATATATCAATTATTGATTCACCATTCATGGCAGTAGGACGATGTATACGGCCAAGCTCATATAGATTCTTATGACAACAATGGTGGTCCTTCATCTAAGGCAGCCTAGCTAAGCCCTAAATAGCTAACTACGCATAAGACTATATATTATCCGGGATAGCAGTGTGGAGCCAGTGGCCCTAAAAAACCCCTATAGGCCACATCACGTGCATACCCATGCGGGCAGCGGGCGGAACCAGTGACTAAAAGCCTCAAAAGGCCAGAAGTCCTCAATGGCCAGTCACGAATGAGACTAATGCTGTTTGTAAGCTCTCCGACAGCGTCACAAACAAGGATGAAAATACCCTCCTGTGAATGGTTTCGAACTTATAGAAAAAGAAAAATGAAGAATAGAATAAGACCCCCCAGATCCTTGGCTTGATTTCAGTATTAACTTATGAGGACAAGGTCTCAATAAATGCCCTCTCATTGATGGACTGACGGCCCTGAATTTGGTACCAAAGGTAGCCTTGTGCTCCCCGTGAACTCTAGAGAGTTATTGTAGCCAACCCTGCGTGTAAATCCCATTGGGTTCACGGCCCCGGTAGCTTCACTGGGCCCCTCTAATGGACTGCGGTTTGTGAACTTTGCGGCCGCGATAAGCCAGAGAACTCATGAGAGTTAGAGAGACCATTCGCATAAGACCTGACTCCAACTACTTATGAGTCTAAAAACTGTGATTGATCCACTACTTAAGAGTTTAAACTGTGTGCAAAACTAACTCTACTAACTTTAAATTAAAATAGTTCCGCCCATTGAAATGAACATCACATAGGATCGCTTTACGATACATGAATATAAATGATAGATATAATAAAACATGAATATGAAAGTATTGCATCAACATGTATTCCAAAATCAATGATTGTATTATCAAGAATATTCTTGCTGCGAATAAAACACCACAGTCTGTCTATACATCACAACACAAAAAGAAACAAAAAGAAGCAAAGAAATTTACATGAAAAATGCAATTCTTATAGATCCTCATATATGTCTAATGTTGTTACATAACGCTGTAATTCCTCTTTTAGCAAAATTTGTGCCAAAGTAGTTGTGTGTTCTGCCTCAAGAATAATCTTAGCCTGATCAGGAACGTCGGCCAATTATTATTCCAAAAAGGCAACAACTTCCCTATTCTTCGTTTATTTAGCCTTCTCGATATCGGCAACTTGAGTATTTGTTTCATGCTCCTCCCTGATTTAATGAATATTCAACTCCTCTACTTCTTCTTTACCCTTGAGTAGCATAATCTATCTCTCAAGAAGGGTGATTTGGTCATCAACGATCGCCTTATTTCTATCAGAAGCTTTCAAACTCTCATGAAGAGATTGACTAACATCACCACAATTAGAGAGAATATCGTCTGAATGGGAAAGTTTCTCCTTGAGCAGCACTAGTTCTTTTTGAAGGTTTAGAATTTCTAGAGCAATGACTACACCTCGTGTTGCCTCTAAATTTTTTGTGGAGTCATAAAACTGTGACAAGGAATCATGAAGGGATTAACATTGGCGTGCGCTAGATGAGCTGAGTGGTCAAGAACGGCTAAGGCACTGTCTAAAAAGGGCCACTGGGCTGGATCTTTAAAAGCACTTATGATGACAGAGATTATGTTCTTGAAGAATCCTAGCATGAGAGGTGACACCTTCTCCAACGAAATTCTATAAAAAACTGTAGCTACTGAGTTAGAACCTTCAGATCCACTTGGAGTTGGTACGACCAAAGCTGGAAACAAAAGAAGAATTAAAAAAAAAGATACATATATATATATATATATATATATATATATATATATATATATATATAAAACGATTTAAAGAAAATGAGAAGAAGAAAAGAAAGTACATACCCTGTTTGGGGCAACTGCAGAAGTAGCTTGAATAGAACAGGTTCCTGGTGCTACAGATCTAGGTGCGTCTGTAGCCACGACAACGTTGAAAGTAAGCTCCTGAGCCCCTCCGGTACTCGAGTCGAGAGTTGTCGGAGTTGGAACGTCAACCGGGTCATAGAAGAATTCCAAACTCTGTGCTACTGGTTGGATAGGAGGAGGGCACGCAGTAGGAGATTTATTAACATGAATGGGGGCATCAGATGCTGTGGTGACTATCGGCAAGACTTCTTCTGTGCTTTGAGGAATGGGTATATTTTCCATCCCTGTTTAAATCTCTGATGATTGGGCTTCTGCTTCCCTTAGTGTCGATGCTTCACGAGCAATTACATCGGCGGCTTCCACGATACATGGAGAATATGAGGCATCAAAAGAAAGAAAGATATTTGCACCAAGAGAATCGACAAACTCTCCATAATCAAGTTATTCTTCTTCTACGGAGGTCATCATGATCAGAAGAGGGACATCTGGACGACTGATCTGGGTGTCAGGAGGCGAAGATTTGGCCCTAGCCTCATCCTCTTCTTCAATATCTACGTCAGCCTCGGTTTCTTAATTCAATAAGACATCTCCTTTGTCGGTCAAGCTTGTAGAAGAAGACATATCGCTGATTGAAGTGTTAGCCGAGTATTCCGATGAACTATCTTCTTCTGACATGATTTGTTTCCCCTTGTAAGCAGTCTTCACAGGGAGAAGATGAGAGCTTCGAACAGGAGAAGGGGCCTGTTGTACCAGAACTTCAGGAAATAATGACTTCGCACGCGAACGAGTCATAGGAGATGTAGTAATAGTGACTCGATTTGTAGCAAGGGAAGATATAAGTATAGCACGACCTGTAATAGGAGAGATTGTGGCTGTTACATCACCCATGACAGAGACGACCGTGGTGGTTGCATGGTTAATAGCGAGAGAAGTCATAGTTGCGACAAGCTCTGTAGTGGGAGAGGTGACAGGAACAGGATGTTCAGGCTGGTCTCTTCCTTCAGGAGTAGGGGAAGGCAGAATACCACCCACGGTCTCGAATTCATCACGAGGAGTAGCTAGTCTTTCTCCCCGCCTTATCAAGTCCAAAGGAGAGCCAAAAGCAATCCATCCTTCTAGAGTGTTCGAGGACTTTATCTCTCTAATTGGTTCTTTTATAGAAATTTTCGGCGAAGTTGCCCTGTAACAACGGCATGGTCTTTCTTAACAAAATACCCGATTCCTTGCTCCAGTCTGTAGTTTCTTAAACGCGGAGGAGGAACCCAAATGGGGCGATCCACGGGAAAACAGTTGCGCACTAAGTAGTAGTGATGCGTCCACTACCGCATCCAGGAATAGGAGGCTGTTACTCGATGATTATACCTCGAAAGAAGAAAGCAGGAGCCAAAATTTCTTGTTAAGAGCTGCTTCCATATCAGAGCCCAATTATAAGGGCTGACTCCGTAGCTTCTCATTGTTCGCGTGACCTCCTCTCCTGCCTGAGGTACAGCTTGATAATAGCCAAATTGTCTGGCAAATCTACTCGAATAGTATGACTCTCTCCAGAACTCCACCCCTTCTCGCATGGGTAAACTGCAAGAGCAGATACAAAGAAAGAAGGCCCTCTCAATGGGTTCCAAGTTGTTATTATCTTCGACCTCCCTATCTTCGGCTTGGTAATCCAGATAGACAGGGAAGAAATTAATAGATTCCATGTTTTCAATCTTGTCCACTATCCAGTCGTGCCCTTTCTTTATCATTTTTCGCTTAAGGAAATGCCATAAGGGTATATGTTCAGGGTGGACATTGGCCTTCTCCGGGTCTCCATAAGTCCAAGGGAAGCACACGCCAAGCCAGCCCGAGAAATAATGCCATGGGGTGAAAAAGGATGACGCTCCAATTGCTGGGCTTGAACAATGGGCCGCAAAATGTCCAAAAGCTCTATATAGTGAACATAATCCACGGGGAGCTAGAGAGTATTTTTTTCTTGCCTTCCACCATAAAGAGAGTGAAATAAGGACATATACATGTGTGAGAAATTTTAACTAAAAGAGAAAAGGAATGTTGAAATGTTTACAATAGGTATCATGAGAAATGCGTGAGCCATTGAAGAGGAGATATCTTGTGAACATCTGGGAAGAAAGACATCTCACGGAAGAGTTCAATGGTAGATGTTGAAATCTTAGGCACCCTATTGGGGGGCAACATAAGCAAATTCCTCGTTCGTAGGAACGTATTCGTCCAGAAAGGATCCGGAGATAGGAAAACCTGTCATCCTATGCAGATCCCACAGAGTGATACTTCACCAACCGGGAGGTGAAAAGAATTTGTAGTAAAAGACCAGTACTTTAGAAAGCTCTTGTAAATCATGGTGTCCTTGTGGAAGAACTCTGAGGTAGCTTCCATAGCATAATATATCTTCGCCACAATGAGAGCATCTTTATACTTCTTTAAGATTGCTTTAGTCCATGCGCTATAGTATGGACGATTGGCCCAAAGACCCCGTATCCTAAATTCCTCTTTACCCCACAGGTAGTCGCGATCACGAAAACATTGTTGAATTGTCTCAAAGTAATGAGTAGGGTATATGGCATGAGGGTTGTAACATGGCGTATGGAAGTGTATGTCTGATATCTGTCCGGTCTTCTGGATTAGGCATTTCTCTGTGAGATAGCCCTCAAGGATTTTTGGCTCTTTGATGACCCAGTTTGATACATACAAGAGTTGGTTTTGTGTCATGTAATCGGTCAGTTAACTTTAGAGTATTGACAGATGACGCTTGTCACGACCTAGACTAGGTAACCGGACTCACAAGGAACCCGATAGCTAGTTCTACCCGCAACAGCCTCCGTAGTACCCCATTCTCGGTTCCTGAAGCAGGTTTCGATCTTGGGATCTTACGAGGAGGATTTTCTTAATCATATATCCATTCTAATACGAGCATACCCAAGATCACAGCAAGTAAATCTTAGAAATAACAAGGAACACAATCACAAAATCCACTATAAATTTGAACTTTGGATACATGGCTGAAGGAAATACATATGATAACAAAAGAAAGAGGGAAAGATCTGCAACACTGGGGTCCTCAGTTCAACTCATATCCAAGCTCCACTGCTGAGACGCTGACTTAGGATCTCCTGCACGCATCAATCGTGCATAAGCTTATAGAAAGCGTAGAGGGTGGTGAAGGTGTGTGACAATGGTGCGCAGAAGAATAATAGGGGATGCAGAAGGGAAACATGATCAATGCCAATATCACTAGCCTTACCCATGCTAAGCTATGAATGCAGGAAGCCATACTAAGGCTATGCAATGCAATAAGGCTTATACAGTCGATACCAATGCATTGCGAAGTAATACTAATGCTCAAAACCAGTCCACATATCAACTACAGTTCCATCATAAGAAATATCACCGGGGTCTAATGCACTACAGGATGATTGTCACTCTCAAGACCACATAGTCAAACGAGCGTAAGAGACCACGCTACCCGCCTGTGGACAACCAATCACCAGCAAGGCTCGACGGTAGTGGACCCACTCACGAGCTGGTTAGACTTAGCCTAGTAATGCCCACTCACTCAGGTGGATAAGGCCACATCCAATCTCAACCGAGTACACGATAGTGGGAGACGTGGCCTAACGGTGTAAGGTACTCGGTGCTTATAATTTTTACTCGGTCATGGCGTTGAGGCATCCTCTAGGTACCCTAAATGTTTAGAGGCTTTCACCCAGAGATATCTTATGCACCCCAAATGCTCAAATAAAATATGTTCGGTGTCCACATACGGCCATCCATGAATACCCTTGTGGAGGCAAGGCCCTGATGAAGCAAGGGCAATAATATCCATGAGATGTGATGCCAAATGCATGAATCACGCATACCAATCATGCACTAGCTCTAAGCACTCAATGTGTACAAGAGGAGAAAACTCCATCCCTCTATCATATCAACCCAATGACCACACACGAATGCAATCCAACCACTCAATGATGCATATGGGTCATGAGGGTGAAATAGGTGCGCCATACAGCGATGATGATGTGGAATACACTCCTCCTTCCGGAGGAGGGATCAAGTCTAGATATAAAGACAAATACTCTAAGGAGAAATCCTCAAGTGGGGGCCTAATAGATTGGGGTAGCCGACAAGGCTAAGGAATACAATATATGAGCCTAGAAGGATAAGCGGTCCTAATAAGGGTCTACAGTGGGCCTTTAACCACCTATAGAAAACCCATGGGCATACCTTAGGATCACCAAGGAGGACATCCAACCTTAACTAGTTCCTAAGAGGTAGCCCGTCTCTAACCAAATACGAATAAAGGCCCAAGGCCTATACCAATCATGGGCCTAGTGGGCAATCATACAAAGCCCAACTCATAGGCATCATTGTGGGCCCATAAACAAGGTTTGGGCCCAAGCATAAGGGTCATAAATCCACATATTGTGGTGAGCCTAATGGGCAGCTCGGTAATCCAACCATAAGGGTAATCCTTACACTTAATTCAAGTGAGTTGGGCCTCACGACTTGGCCCATGTACAAGGTTATTTTGGTGGGCAACCAAGGGCCCAGCTACTTGCATATTACAGCCCACAAATCCATCACAATAAGTAGTAAATATAGACCCAAAGGTCAAGGGACCTATCTAAAAAGTTATAGGACAAAAGGGCCTAGGGAAATCCAACAATTAACTATGAACATTGATCTAATAAAAACCCAACTGGAGTGGGTCTCAAATGTGCATTAATTTAGCCCAAAGGCACATTAGGACAAAGACATGATATGTGTTTAAAAAATCCTAAATTTGGTGGGCCATGCTGCCCCAAAACATATAATTTATGGGCAGCAAGTTTGGGCCTGTTGCTGGAATTTCAGTCCACCTGCTTCTAGGCCTACTGGAGTCTAGTAATAAACGCTAATTTATAAAATTATAATTCCCTGGTGACCTACACACATCACTGTGGGCCCCACCATATAATGGAGTGCATAAAACACCTAAATCAGGTGGGCCATGCTGCTAGACTGGATGTTTAGTAGCAGCCCAATGGGCCTGGGTGTCCTTGCTTGGGCGGTCCATGGGGCCATGGACGATTGCCCCAATGGACATCAAAGTGGGTCCCATATGTGGACGTCCCATAGGGAAGTGGGCCACGTCCCATGTGGACCACAATCTGGATGAACAGTGTAGATACAAAATACATCATGGTGGGCCGTTTGGAGTTGGGACGGCCAGCCAAGCTAAAACGTCCAGATGTGGCTGTCCATCCAGCAGTATTTTCTCCCATTTTGGTTGGAAGGGTGGTGGCCCACACCCCCAAGAAGGGTCCCAATATGCTGGACCACACAATGGACCAATAAGGAAGCCTAAAGCTCAAACAGAACATGGAAAAGCAACATGGACAGCAAGGTAAAACAGAAGTTCTGCTACACCAAATACATTGCTGTTCATACAATGTTTACCCAAGAAAGTGGGCCCAATCTATTCCTAAAAGGGGAGGGGTGAATGGCTAGTATTTTTCTCATAAAATACATCAAGGTGGGGTCCACAAAAGTGGCCCACCACTCCCAAAAACCAAGTTGAAATTTGTGTTTTCCCTTCATACCTTAAGGCTGGACGGTCCAGCAAGGTGGACTGTCCACCCTTATGGGCCACCCTTTTTGGGTCCCATTGCATGGACAACCTGAGGTGGA
The DNA here is from genome assembly GCA_021015155.1 of Magnolia officinalis. NCBI lineage: Eukaryota > Viridiplantae > Streptophyta > Magnoliopsida > Magnoliales > Magnoliaceae > Magnolia > Magnolia officinalis. Next base: position 39,192,983 of record JAJHSJ010000007.1, read on the forward strand.
ATTTGGGGTATTACAAGGTGGGGTCCACTACTCCAAGGTACACCCCATATTAGGGAAGAAAGGGGGTTCAAAACATGGGCCAATACCAAGCCAAATTTTTGCTACAACAACCTAATAAATCTGTCCCAAAATTTTGGACAGCCATATATGGCTGGATATTCCAGCCCATATATGGGATTATACATCGATCCAAGGGTGGTGTGGCCTTCCTTGGTGGGTCTCACTAGTGTCCAAATCAAATTCCCAAGCTACATCAGTTGCATGCATCATTTAAGGTAGCAAATGGGACACCCAAACCATTGGTGTAGGTGGGTATGGGCATCCACCATAGGTGGATTTTCTGGATGATCCAGGCCCACTAAGTGGGCCACACACATCATCAGCAAAAATAAAAGAAAAGAGAGAGAATAACAAGAACATCCTGACCATAGGGAGAAAGCTCCGCCACTATTGAGCCTTCCCCAAGACAATCACACCCACACATTTTATTCATATACATATTACATCATGGATCTACATCATGCATGATCTATATTCAAGATGAATGGTTGGGATGCCATCCTAGCCATGATGCAAGGGTCTAGATGACCCATCATGCCTATGAAATTAGGAGAAACCTCCATGATGGGGTCCATCAAGGAGAAACCCCATGCATGAGACATGTATGCATAAGATAGGCCAAATGGCCACATCTAAGGGGTTGTGTAGAACCTCCACCATTGATTGGTGGGTCCTACACTTTCCAAATGAAAGAAGGAGAAGATCTACACTATGAAAAAGAAATTACATGATCTAAGCGAGCACCCACCTTAGATCTCCACCAAAACTAAGATCACCAAGCTTCAAGTGCTCCAAAGAAGGTAAATTGATGGTTGAGATGGGTCTTCCATGGAGGGATGATGAGGAAATAAGAGGAGAAGTGGCTGGAATGGTAGGGGATTGGTGGGGATGTCCCACCCTTCTCTAGCTAGGGAGAATGAAAATGAGAAAGAGAGGAATGAGAGGGAGAGAGAGAGAGAGAGAGAGAGAGAGAGAGAGAGAGAGAGAGAGAGAGAGAGAGAGATGTGTTAGTATGGTGATGATTGCAAAATTACATAGGGAAGAAAAAAATATGATTTTCTCTAGAAACGAGGTGCTTGGTTAGAGAGTCTTATGATGAGCTAGCAAAAAGGAAAGCCTAAATGGAGGCTATAGACTGGGGTTGTGTAGTGTGTGGGTAGTGGGTGGTGTAAGTATGGGAGTTTGGGTGTTGTGTTTTGGAACTTATGCATAGGGAGGGCTCATCTAAAAAAATGTGTGCACCATCCCTAGGTGGGCCACATGATCATGATCAAGGGCTAGAAAATGAGATGCACACAACTTATGATCTACACATCGGATGGACGCACAAGACACGTCATCAGAATTGCAACGACGATGCGAACAAGATGGCATAGGTTTCGGCTCGATCTGGGTTGGGTCTACATGACTGGACTTAAGGATGACCACAAACATTATCCGATGGTCGCAGGTCGCTGGGATTCGACCAGTAGGACCGCGGGACCAAGAGAAACAAAATGCACACATATACACATACATGGATCCTTACTCTTACTCCGGTGGTAGACTCTCAGGAGTTTCAACACCTGGTCAAGGGTTCGAGTATCCATAGGTGGTGAAATCCCACTACGGCATGAGTGTGCGTGTGTAAAAATAAAATAAAAATGCACACACATACACATACATGCACTCGGGTCGGGTCTTACAACGCTGGAGATGTAAGGGGATGGTGATAATCTCATCTTTGTAGGGATTGCAGAATTTGATGGCGTCAGTGTTTGACTTGACTATTCCCAGGCGTTCTGGAAGCATCTCTTATTGTACTCCCAGATTTTTTCTTGGAAGGCTTCATCTTTATTCTTTTTCCCTTACTTTCTTTGAAATCGCTGGAGAGGGGGAAGATTCGGCAGGGGCCAGACGAGTGTTGTTTGTTCGGAGATTGGCAGTGGATTTTAGCCAGTCTTCCCAATCAGACTCTTGGCCTTCGGTGGGAGGTCCCTCTATCTCCTTCATTGGAACGGCCGTGCGAATGTGGTCAGACAGACGTTGGATGCAGTCAGCAAAATTGATGATAGAAGGAGCAGGTTCCTTAAAGAAGGAAGAATAACCTTCGGCAGATCTAGGCTTTTTTTGAGTGTGAATCTCAACTGGTTGCGAGTCTAAGGGTCCAGTAGTATTTGGGGAGGCATGAGGTCTTTTAGAGTTAACCATCAGAAATCTACATAAAAGTCAGTGAACAAAATTAAAATTAGGGAAAGGAGTTTGAAATATGCATAAGAATTCTAAGTCCCGGAAGTTGAAAGAGTGGAGAAAATCTTGTTGTGTGCAGGGGGCAAGCAAGTTGTAATTATTTACAAGTCTGTATTGTGCAAAAAGTTCATTGTGCGTAGAGTTATTGTGCGCAAGGAAGTGTTGTGCGCAAAAAGGCATTGTGCGCAAGGAAGTGTTATGCGTAGAAAGGCGTTGTGCGCAGAAAGGCATTGTGCGCTACCTGTTGTTGTGCGCAAAACTCCATTGTGCACAGGGAAGTTCAGCATGCAAGAGACTTGGGCGAGCTGAAAGTGAAGCAAATAGTGAAGGAAAAGAGCACTGACCCTGTATTTATAGACTGGCGCAAATCCAATGTGCGCAATCTGTTGCACACAAGTCATTGTGCGCAAAATTGTATAAAGCGCTTTGTGAAGAGAAAGGAGCAAAATTAATTAGAATATTAAAGTATTGATCCCACATTTTTATTTTTGTTTTTGTAGATAAGAAAAATAAAAAATGCAGGATCAAAGGGACATCTGTTGAGGCATAAAAAAGAGAGAGAGGCAACTTTTATTGCGCGCAAAGGCATTGTGTGCTAATAGGCCAGCCCGCATAATGAAGGCTGCACAGTGGAGGCCGCATGATGGAGTCTGCATAATGGAGACTGCACATTCGGGTCCGCACAGAGGGGATCGACGCATAATGAATACCGCACACTGAATACGTGATCACATATTCACACGTGTGAGAGGGCTATAAATACTCTGTGACTCCTTTAAAGGGGTCATTAGCACTAGGTTCAAGAAGAGAGGAAGGAGAGGAGCAAACCTTGGAGAGAAAGAGGTAGAGTTCGCACCTATTGTGCGGAATAAGTGTTGTGCGACGCACAACACTATCAGCGCACAATAGGTTGTCAGTGCACAACGGGCTACAGCGCACAGTGCTGCCAGCGCATCGTGCCCTCCAGAGCACAGTGCCCTCCACCACACAGTGCCCTCCAACACAGTGTTCTAGTGCACAACGCTCCTGCACGAAGTGCTATTAGCACACAATGATGTTTCTCCGTTAAAGTGACATATGTGTGATTTCTCCAACAGTTAAAGATCAATAAAAATCTTCAAATTGATTAAAGGAGTGATCTAGATATATGTCACATTTGCTTTGTATTGTGGTTCTATGAATATTCTATTTTGGAATCAAAGGAGAGAAATGATGTAAAAGAATTCAGAATGAATAAATGTTGTGGTTATCTTCTTCATCTTCTTTTCCTAATTATTAAGTGAATAAAATCCCCAAAATCGAATGCATTTGTTTCTTGTTCGAAACAGCTAGTGCTGAGCAAATGAGTGGATTTTTTGTCACTACTTCGGCAATGCGATCTCATAGTTGGGGTCGTGATAATATATTCTGAATGATGAATTCTTATGCCTAGCTCCTTATACCTAAAAACTTTCTTGGTTAAATTGTATAAATTGACAAACTTTGTTCCAATGAATTTCTTCCAAAGTTTGTATTTTAGGCCGTCTTGTGCAAGTTACACAAGTTTAGCCTCAATCATGACGACCTTACATCCACTTTTCACTCTTTTGAATCGGTTGTTTGAATTGGTTGATGTAACTCTTACAAGATTCACCAGGTAACTATAGGAAATGTGCGAGATCAACCATAGTCATCTCCCTATCCTTGGAAAAGAGCTAGGCATGGAACTTCTTTTCCATCTTCTGCCAGGTATGGATTGAGTTTGGTAGTAAGTTGGAGTAGTAAAGGTTGCTATCGTTAATGAATGACCGAATAGTTGCAACTTATGATATTCATTTTTAACTTGTTCACCACACTACATAATAAACTAACCTATATACTTGATGGCCGATTGACCAGGGTCACTGTCACGCCCGAAACCGAGTTCACAAAATTTCCGATCGCCGAATCCGGCGCTGACAGCCTCCGTAGAACCCCATTCTCGGTTCCGGGCACCCATTTACTAGGTTCTGATCCTGGGATCCTACAAGGAGGATTTCTAATATCAATTTGATTCATAATGAGCATAACCATAAGCATAATCCACGAACAATAACCACAAGAACACCATCACAAAATCCACTATGATAAAAAACTTTGAGTACAATGCGTATGAAGGGGAAATACAAGATAATGATGATAGTAGAAACTCCGAAAAGCTCGACTGCACGCTCCAATTGTAACGAGGCTACGGTTGCATCCGGGTGTCACCTGCATGCATCAATTGTGCATAAGCTTATAGAAATATTAGAGGGTGGTGTAAGTGTGTGTGCAATATGAGCGTGCTCAGAAGCAAGGTCAGAGTAATGCGGAATCTGCTGATGAGTACATGAATGCAATAAGCCGTACCAAGGCTATGCAGTGCAAGATAAGAATGCTATCGGCCATATCAAGACCATGCAATGTGGGATGCAACTCAAGCATACGAATCCTCATACAACTCATCAAATATCAGTACAGTTCTCATTCTGGATAATTACCGAAGTTTAGTACACTCCAAATAGTACTACCCCTTTCCCAGGCGCGTAATCCAAGTGAATGTAAGAAACCTCACTATCTGCTTGGCCAATAGTCTGCTAATATCTATCGGGCACGTCGATAGCGGACCCATTCACGAGCTAGTCAAACTCAGCCTAATAATGCCCCCTACCCTCGGGCGAGTAAGGCCACACCCCTTTCTAACCGACCACAATACAGTGGGAGATGCGGCCTCCTAGTATTCAGCCCTTGTGCGTTCATAAATCCACTCGGTCTCGATGTTGGAATCATCCTCTGGTACCATCAGGTTTAGGGATTTTCACCCAGGGACATCTATGGCGCCGCGATGCTAGAAACATTATTTTCGGTATCTAATCCGGCCACCCACGTTGTGTCTGTGGAGGTAATGACCCTAATATTATTAGGGCATACAATAATCATGTCATACAAATGCGAAGTGCATGAATCACACTACCAGTCATACAACAATCCTACGCATACCGCGCGCTCATGTAAGGCAACTCCACCTATCAAGGAGCCCATAAACAATCTGCCCAAAGGCATATACTATGATCAGTCACTCCTCATGTCAAGCATACATATGATGCGTATGAGCATGAATCATGGAACTATACTAAACATGTTATATGGTGATGGACTCTGTTCATAACGAAGATGGGCCTAGGCGGCCTACACACTACAAGTATGGGCCTATCAATGGGTCCTGGGGAGAGTGACAATACGGACATTTAACCAACATCATTCTTACAATGTGGACATCAAACCATCATTCATCCCAAGGCACGGCCTGCCATGAACATCATTACATAAACCATGGTAAAATCACACATTGCAATGGGCCTTATGTACATCCTGTTGGGCCTCGACCCATGGGCCTCTAATACATCAAGTGGGCCTCATAACATGCGTCTCATATATATCAAGGTGGGCCTCAACAACGTGTCACAAATATATCAAGACGGGCCTAATCACATGGGCCTCATATATATCAAAGTGGGCCTTAACAACGGGCCACAAATATATCAAGATGGGCCTAATCACATCCCAAAAAAATCATAATGAATGATCATTTGGACCATACCACAAATAGTAATGGAGATAATAATTTCCACGATTAAATAAATTAAAGGACCCACTATAAAGTTTATTTTCCAACCAATCAAATCATAAGGTCATAAAGACCTGGATTAAGAGGGAGAACAATTCTCCATTGATCCGGTACTTCCATGACCCGAATGGGTTTCATTGATAAACGTTCAATCCTCCACTATTTCTGTGGTGTGGTCCACTTGATCAATGGATGATCACATCACGGTGTGGGCCGCCGTAATGTATTTGAGATCCAACCAATTCATAAGTTTAACATAGTGATAGATGAAGTGGACACAAATATCAGCCTAATAAGAAACTATTGTGGCCCTTGAAAATTTTGAACGGTGAATGCCACTATTTCCACTATTTTAAATGGTGGGGTCTACTTGAACTGTAGATCTGACTCATTCTTTAGCTCATGCCATAAAATGAGCTTCCAAAATGGTTGGACGGTTTAGATGCAAGACATGCATTATGGTGGGTCCCATAAGGATAGACAATGTGGAGAAAACACATACATCATTGTGAGGTCCCACCGTCTAGTGGTGTGGACGGTGTGGAAAGAACACATACATCATTGTGAGGTCCCACGTGGGGCCCACCAAAATGTCTATCTGTCATCCAAGGTCACACAGACCCTAGATGAAGAGGAAAACAAATTTCATAATGATCCAAAACTTCTAGACACCCAAAAGAGTTTCAATGGCAGACGTTCAATCCCTACTATTTCCTGCCATGTGGGCCACCCGAGTTCCACATAAGGTTGATTTTTGGGGGGGCCCACTTTCCTAAAGGGGACCCAACAAATGCATGGTGTTGATGGTCAACACACATGGTGGGGCCCACAACTGGGACTGTGGGTCCTGCCCGTCTGTCCGCTCGCCAGCGTAGCAGGCGCTGCCTGCGCGCCTTTTGACAGCAGCAGCGTCCTGTTGCATATTTATTTATTTTTATTTTTTATTTGTTTTCCTATAGTTTTTCACAGGTGGGGCCCGCATCAGGGAGATTCGACCCAGCCACTGGTTTCTATGGCTCAATACAAACCCATCAAGCCCAATATTCGATAGGTTTTGGTGTACAGAAACATCATGGTGTATTTCAACGGCGAAAATACTATTCTTTATGCTATGGCCCGCAGATTGAGTTCATTTTTCGGCTCAACGCCTAAAATGATCTGAGGAAAAGAATGGACGGCTTGGATTAAGTACATACATCAAGGTGGGGCCTGTAGGAGCGGCCCGCCCAAAAGTTTGGAATCAAGCTAATTTTTTTTTTGTTTCCAGTTCACGTCCAGCGTCTTTGGACGCTGTACGGATGACTAATGGTGGGCCTCACATGCATGAACGGTTTGATGCAACACATGCATCATGTGGTGGGGCCCACATTCACCAGCTTGATGACATCAATACACATACTCCATGTAGCCGCCCTTGATAGGGATCGACACTAAGACCTCAAGTGCTGAAACGAGGTATCTCCACTTGGTCTGCCAGTTAAGCTATGGATTTGGTGAGCACTCCACGATGGAGTCCCACCGTCCATGATGGACGGTGAGGATAAAACATAAATTAGTGGGGCCCACTTCATCAAAACGGATAGAGAGAGAGAGAGAGGAGGGACCCCGCCACTATGGGCCCTCCATTTCTTACATTGTATGCTTCAAACGGGTGCCACCACACGTGGTCCCAAAAAAAAAAACAATTTAACGGTGGATCACCCACCTATTGCACTCCTCCTTGATCCCTTGAACTCCTATGCTCCTTGCCGTCACTTTTGATGGTGGTTGATGGGGTTTTGATGGTGGGGATGAGAGATGAGAGGGTGGGCCACACTTGAGTTACTCTTGGAAACTTGGGGAGTTTGGACGTTAGATTTTTTTGTTGCTTGGGAGAGTGTTTTGAGAAATGAGAGAAAGAAGAAAATAATGAATAAAAGGGATGGATGGAATGGTGGGTGTAAGGAAAGGAGATGGGGAAGCATGGCTTAGTTTGAAAATTGTGTAAAAGAGGGATGGTGAGGGGAGAGAGAGTGTTGACTTATGGTAAAAGGAGTGGTCATGTGTACTTGTTGTTGGGTGAGGTGGCTGTAACGCCCTGAAAATCAGGGGTTGAGCATAAACTCAACTCCCGAGTTCCAACGCATCACTTATGCAACATAAATAAGGATGATTTAATGTTGTCCGTGTTAGGGCATTAAAGATGAATGAGATTAAGCCAAAACAGCATATCATACTCCAGAGACAGTTAAATTACGCAAGCGGAAGACTGTGATAGATATATAAAATATATGTAAAGTGGTGTAAGTCTCCAGAGTGTGAACATGTTACCAGGTTAAAGACTTACAAGTGTGGTTCCACAATGTACAAAATGAGAAAGTGTAATGTTCACTATCCAAAACCCTGTAGCCCCGTCAGTGCAACTCCAGGTCTACATAGACCCACCAGAGAGTTGCATATAGGAGAGCTCCTCCTCGTCGTCGAAAGAGTCTGGCTCTGCTTCATAAGCATCGCCATCACCTGCAGCTAAGATAGAGTCTGGTTGGTGTGTACAACACCGTCCTGTAACGTGGGAGTGAGTGATCAACTCAGTGGAACTATAAAGAAGAGGTTAACATGTTATCAATTCAGTTAAGTAGTAATGATAAAGCAGTAAATCACACATCCCTAAGTACTCTTGTTAATGCAAGAATGGTATGAATGTATGATGCATGCCCTCGCCTACGCTCCCTCAGCGACTTCATCTCACGTTCGCGCATGAACAACACTGCCTCAGTGCTTGACCTGCTATGCCTGAACGCACGCGTTATGCGGTGCATGCATATGATTACCAAATTCTTATTAGTCATTTTCATACAGCAGGGTTGGGAAACTAAGGTACCTTCCTTATATTAATACCCAAACAATGATCCATTCTCAGGTCGTCAGTCCTAGTAAATCTCATACGATATTACGGTTCTAAGTCGCTGCAAAGGGCTCTTCTCCAAATCAGTACAAGCCTAGTTCATACTCTGATTACTACGGAAATGCTCTTCGCCTCAACGCAGGTTCAGTGTATGCTCGAGGTCACTACAAAGGGGACGTCTAGGGTTGCCAAAGCTATTACACGGAATCGTTACAGCACTCCCCCATCACTCATCACGGCTTTGTCACTAAAACAGTGTAGCCGACAGCTCAAATACAGTGTCCCATACCACCGTATTTGGCTCACGAGTCTGGGTTGCTCACTGGTCACGACGGGGAGGCTCGTCGCCATAGCGTAGGCCGACAGCTCGACCACTATGTCCCATACCACCATGCCCGGCTCATGAGTCTTAACGGATCGAGGTACCAAGGTTAACGGGGTTTCACTGGTAAGTTTGGTACCTTAGGTTCAAGCAGTAGTATCCAAACATGTTGAACATACATTGGCCAATTGGGTTACTTGACGAGCTCGACTAGCACGAGTGCACATCAAGTAGATCGTCATGAAGTGCGTAAGCACTCCGTGTGGCCTAACCACTGTCGACAACCAAAGTACGGCTCGGATTCGTCGAACACATCCTGTGTGGCAAAACAACATCATCCACCAATCTAGGATTTGTTATCGATTGCCTGGACTATACAATAGCCCCAATCACATTCAATTACAACAAAATATCCTAGAAGATAGTTAAAGCAATAATGGATCAAGATTTCAAATCATAAAATCAAACGTCCGATATTATCCGCTTTAAGGCTGCCAGGGCTGTTGCACGGAATCGTTACACCATTCCCCCATCACCCATCACGACTTTGTTTTTGTAGTTTATGGAATGCAACATAACCATAGATTTAAACATATGCATTATATAGATAAATAAACACTATAATATACGGTACATGAAGGAAAGTATACACATAGTTAAAGGAGTTGAGAATCATATCTCAACACCCAATTAGAGAAGAATTTATAAGCGCTTACTCATACAGACATTTTTTTTTACATACACTTAGTCTGCACATAACATCATACATGGTATGTAGTAGGTAGTAATTAGAATACGTATTAGGGCAAGTCCTTTCGTCAAAAGATTGCCGCCTATACAACAATCACATATCCATGATGGTTAGTCGTGGCGTACACTAATGCATAGTTTATACTCACTTAGACATTTTCACAAACACTTAGGCCACAACTTGTACATACACGACGTATGTTAATATAACAGGTATTAAGCTAATCCGTTCACCTAGAAGTTGATACACATTCATCTAGTATACCTAGACAACAATTAATCATGGCAAACACAAATCCGTATTTCATACGTATATGGTATTTTCTACAAATACGAGGATACAGTATATTTAACATACTTAACGTATATCTGAAAAATGAAACGGACAACACTTTGTATATGTGCAATAGCATCCACGTCAGTAATATATCATTAACTGACATTGAAAGCCTTGAAAACCATAACCTATACGTTTAAAGTCCGCACCTTACGCCGTAGAAGCGTAACGAATTCCCTAGAAACTCTAAGGCTTCGTTAACGAGGGTATATCAACCTATATCATGAGTTGGGTTAGTTATTTCATAACCTACACTACCTGAAACCCGAAAATAGATTAGGGTTATGTTTTCTTACCTAAGAACGGGATCAGTATCGCCGGTAGAACGATACAGAAGGGCTGATTCAGTCCGTGGAATGATGGGATTGAATCCCAAGGATGAACTCTAACTCTCTCTCTCTCTCTCTCTTTCTCTCTCTTTCCTCTCTTTCCTCTCTTCTCTCTCCTAGGGTTTCCCAAATTCGTATGGAATGAGAGAGTGAGGGCTTAAGGCCCTTATATAAGCCCAAAATTGATGGGAATGGCCCCAAGGCCAAGGTATACTTAGATTATGTCCAAAGGGAGGTTGTTCCGTCTCAACGGAGCACTTCTGGAGCCTCCCCTTGAGCCAAAGGTCGGACTTAAGCTCACTGACCATGGATCTACGTCGAGTTAAGTTTTCATTCCAGTCGGGTTCCCAGATCACACGGGGTGGACCAGTTTCAGTTCAACGGTCACCAAAACTCGATCAGGGTTATAAGTACACGGACATGTATATGAAATTTCTCCTGATCCGAGGGTGTATTTGGGTTAGATTCTGATGGTCTGATTGCTTATATTGGGACCACAAGTGACAAGTCTTAGATTACTTAAATGAGATTAAATTTCTAAAGAAAACCACATTTTCTCACACTCTTCGCTCCGGGCTCAAACGAATAGCCCTGGGACACTATCTAGAGTTGATTTCCGAGATGGTTGTCAAGCCCAGCAAGGCGGTCCTAATTATATAATTTCGTAGCAATCAGACTTTCGATGTGCGGTCCAGATCCGATACGGAGTTTCAATGTAGTCCCGAGAGCAACTGGGTAATGAGATTGATCCTAGATTTCAGGGTAACCTAGCGTCGATGATCCTACAAGTTTTGGGTCTTGCAGATCGTATTTAAAGTGATTCAAGGGGATTTCACAGCTAATCTAGTTTATCACTTAGTTAAACTTGTCTAATTTCTAAAGGATTTGAGGTTCGAGAGGTTCATAAGGGGCTAGGATTGACCCCTTGCCTAAGGACATCTAACTCCAGGTTGGCAAAAATCTGGGCCGTTACAATCTACCCCCTTAAAAATAATTTCGTCCCCGAAATTGGCTAAGGGTAAGAAGTAAAGATTTTATTATTTCTTTTGCCTAGGTTTTATTAATTTCAAGTTTATATGCGTGGTAGAACATATACTGTCTATGTTATTCTGGTTCATTTTAGTCTACCCCCCTTAAAAACTTATGTCTTTATCTCGTGCTTATACCCAAACGATTTGCTACAAGTTATTTCTTTATCTATTTGGAGTCTTGACGGTGATTCCCACCTATTTAGAGTATGATATTTGTTTTCAATAGTCGACTAACATGGAGAGACAGTTGTAATGGGGTTGATCCCGATACATCGGTCATCTACTTGACCAGGGTAGAAGGCTCATCGTATCCCTTCCTAGTCCTGGTAGATCCTTGTCTTCTGCTCGGTCAAAGAAGTGAGTCCATTGGTAGTCGCCCAGGATTAAGAATTGGGTCAAGCCGCGAATGCTTCGCAGTTGTATATTCCAGTAACTCCGTAGTCTGATCACTCTAAAAACTTAGGGAATGTTCATCAATGAAATGTTCAAATTTCCTAGTCATAAGGTTGGCCGTTGGGTCTTGGTCTAGGAGAGTCCTCATCTTAATTCATGTCCATGGTAGTAGTTAAACTCGTACTCATTGTTAGGCCCTTTCTGTAATACGAATTGGTTTAATACTTAAACCCTAATTACTTTCCTTCTAGTAACTCTATTATCGACATTCTAAGAAAGGCTCAAATCCTATTGAATGTGCAGCTCAATTCAAACCGAACAATTACGACCCAAGCACCAAGATAGGTAAGGTGCAAATTTCAGGTCGAGTCGACTTCGGTGGGCAGGAATCGGCTTAGGTTCATGCGCAAACGTTGGATATAAGTCGAGGGTTGCCGGAATTTGACCGGAGGGACCGTGGAAGCCTATGGAATGGTACGGTCTAGGATATGGGCCTTACAGTCACCCTATAATAGGATAAAATCTGGCCAATAGTTCCTTGGCAATGGGTGTTGTCATTCAATCAATTTAAGGTAAGGCTTATGGTAGACTGGGATGGTATTGTGGCCGATGACTTGGCCTTCAACCTATTGGACCATTTGCATGATTTGGTCGCGATTTATCCACTATGGTTTAACCATGGGCAGTGGATAAGGACATACCTGGTTTTTTTCCCCTCATGAAATAATGGATTTATGGAAAAATGTTGGAAAGGCTGTCCTCCCAGCAGACCCTGATTTCAAATTTTAGGAATAAAATTTTTGACTTCTCGTTTTGACCACTTGAACTCGGTGTGCAATGGAGCATTTCTCCTCTCTTACATTGGGATGGGAAGTATCAGTGGCGGTTGAGCCATATTACTGACATAATTTCATTGTCCATTATACTATATTGTCGTAGGTGCTCTTTCGGTAATGATGGCCATCAGTCAGTGCGTGGCCTCGATCTGATTAGCCATCCATCAGTTCATAGTCTCAGTTTAAATATGGAATTGCTCGGCTTGGGTGTGTACTAAATCTGCTAGAGCTCTCACATATTTATGAACATGTTGAATACTCATTTGCACATCCTGGAGTTTGACCATTATCTCTTCAAGATATACGGTCTGAGAGGTTGATGGCCCCTCTTGGTTAGTAGGACCGAGTGTTGGGCTATTGTTTAGATTTAATGATTTGAGAGTTGATTGAACTGACACTTCCTTAGTCGAAAATGGTGTGGTTACCATCGAGGGTTCAACCCCGGTAATTTGATTGTTACTTCCGTTCATATTTCCAATTGGTCAACTGAAAATGTCACACTGATAAGTAAACCAAAGCGAGGGTTCCATTCGACATACCAAACTTATGTTGTGGTTCAATTTCAAATTTGGTCACATAATTAATTCGGGCATGCCATAATTGAATGTGCGGCTCAATTCAAACCGAACAACTATGACCCAAGTACCAAAATAGGTAGATACATCGGAAATCTATCATATACTACCGAGATCTAATAAGATTGACCGCCTATTCAACCACTTACACAGTGTTGCTTTAGATGAGCAGGCGATAGTCAGAGAGTGGGATTCGTCCCTTGAAAATGGGTCACACCTCTGCCTTTCGTACGAAATGACTCTCTTCAATATAGATAAAATAAAAAATAAAAAATTCTTACAATCGTTCATGGAGAACAATTGCAGAAAGCCTCTCTGGATGAAGAAATTTGCTTGATACTCGAATTAAATCCAGCGTATGAGTGTAGACTCGACTTACAACTAAAGTTAATGACTACTTGATTACCGGTATGGATTACATTAAGGAATGCACATACCAGGTAAAGGTAAATATTACACTAAGGAATGTAAATGACTGATGAAGATAAAATGATTACACCAAGGAATGTAAATGGCTGATAATTGAAAGATAAATTTGGAATAGCTTGGTTTGGTTTGGTTGGTATGAGACGATTTTTTGTGTTAAATTCTTTTACTATTTATATTCTTAACTTGACCATCTGGATGTTTCCCACGTTCTAACGGTTGTTATAACCATTTTAGTACTACTTGCTTTCCTTGCTTCTAATCTCGCCATCTGTTCTGATAACTGCTTCAGCATGACCACTCTTCACTTGTCCACTTTCTCTTAATGGGTCATGTGACACTGCTTGATAAACACCAATTGTATTGCCACAAAATACTCTTCGCATACCTATAAGGATCTTCAAATACACCACATAACTCCCTGATAATTATATGCAACCTTTTCTAAATGACTCTTATATGAATATATGAATGGTATAAAATAGGGATGAACAACCCCACCATTAAAAAAAATTAGGACCCACCATAATGTTTATAATGTTTATTTAATGTTTTTATGATGAGCTTGATTTAAAACTTTTATGACCCACCAGAATTTTTTAATGATCAATCCCAATGTTTTATATAATGAGTACTTAGTATTTGAATGGATTTTATTTTTGGACTTATACCTTAAAATAATTTATTAAAATAGATGAACAGTGTAGATGTAGAGTATACACATCAAGGTGGGCCCAAACTTATAAAATCTTGGGTGAGGGCAGGGCGGCACCTAATCCGCTCTCCTTTCGAACATGCTTGTGGGGACGCGGATTAGTGGTATTGCCAACGCCACCGGAACGGTGGTGTATCCATCGATGTCTTGGTGCGGTCTGGCCCACGGTGATGAATGTATGTTTTTATACATGCCATCCTTTCTGAACTTAAAAAAATAATAATAATAAGCAAATCCGAAATCAAGTAGATCACACTAAAGAAAACAATGGAGATAATAACACCCACCTTAGAAACCTTTTTAGGGCCCCAGTTGATGAGGTCACTCAGACCCAGATGAACGCAAATATCAGGCTCATCGAAAACTTCAGTGGCCTTAAAGTTAGGGTGTTCAGTGACAACTGTTTCTATAGTGCGGTCTCAGATCTGCTTATTTTTTGTTTCATGCTTATAAAATGAGGGGCAAGACGGATGGACGGCATAGATTAATTATATACAACACGTGGCCCACAGCGCCACCCGCATCTACAGACCAATACCGGGGTGATTTACGCGTGCGCTTGCGTAGCTCTCTCTTGCAACAGCACGTGTCTTTTTGGTCACAAGGGCCAGCATCCCATGCCGACAAACCATACATGTCCTTTGCCAGCGGGAGAGATTAACCGCCTGACATTTTGCATGCTGACTCTATAAATGCCCACCAACCCCACTGATTTTTCTCTCATCCCAGATTTCACCTTTGAATCACCCCCATGGCCCCCCAACTTACAGAGCTTCTCTCTCGCAGCAGCCATCTACCCGCTCACTACATTAGACCTATATCTGATCGTCCAAATCTCCTCGATGCCCATACATCGGATGTCTCTATTCCTCTCATTGACCTCGGAGGACTCAGCGGTCCCGATCGGCCAAAAATTGTCCAAGCCATTGGTCTAGCATGCCAAACGGATGGTTTCTTTCAAGTATTCACTTGCACATTTATTTCCATGTTTGTGGGCAATTGATGATGGTTTCATTCTTTTTTTTTTTTTATTATTATTATTAAAAAAGAAAATTACTGTAGATTAATTGATTCATCTATAAGACACTAATCGGCTCTTTCAGAGAATATTAATTGATCGGTTATTTCGAATTCATTCAAAAAGTGGTTTGATTGGTTTAATTTCCTCCTGTTGATGGAATTTGTAGGTCAAGAGCCATGGGATACCTCAACACGTGATAGAAGACATGCTGCATGTTGCCAAGGAGTTTTTTCAGCTTCCTGAATCCGAGAAACTTAAAAACTATTCGGACAATCCGTTGAAAACCACCCGTCTTTCAACCAGTTTCAACGTCAAAAGGGAGAAGGTTTCGAATTGGAGAGATTATCTGAGACTCCATTGCTACCCGTTGGAGGAATTCATAGATGAATGGCCCACTAATCCTCCATCATTCAAGTAAGATTGACTTCGAGCGTTCTATGGCCTGTTTGTGATCCTAGGTTGATAGATCCTTTGTTTTGTTGACACCAATGATGGGCTAATTCAAGATGAGCAATACATCGAATCCAAACAAACAAGGCATGTTTCGATTGTGGGAAAGAGAGGGTTTCCCGTTGTTTGGATCGTTTGTGTCCTTTAGATAGATGGAAAAAGCAATCATTAGTACAAAGATGCAAGGTAAAATTTTTGAGAGGAATATGAGACTTCTACTTTCTCTTAAAACAAGACCCAAAAATAAGGAGTCCAAGCAAGTATTCATGTTTCAATGATGTCCATGGAATCCATTATTGGAAAATCATTACACGTTTTCTTTTTTCTCTTACTTTCCCACAATCGAAACAATCTATAACGAATATAGTAAATGACATCTCTGTAATTTCATATTGAGCATTTTCGTAGTAAATGACGTCTCCGTATATAGCAAATGACACCTCTGACATTTCACATTCCACAATTTTCCAGGAGAATTGTTAGTGAGTACAGCACAAATGCTAGAGATTTGGCTATAAGGCTATTGGAAGCGATTTCAGAGAGCCTTGGGCTAGAGAAGGATTACATAGAAAAGGCATTGGGCAAGCAGGCACAACATATGGCCATTAATTACTATCCACGGTGCCCGCAGCCGGAGCTAACGTATGGATTACCGGGCCATACGGACCCCAATGCACTGACAGTTCTGCTTCAAGACCAGGTCTCTGGCTTGCAGGTGCTCAGATACGGCAAATGGGTTTCCGTCGATCCCATCCCTAATACATTTGTCGTGAACATCGGTGATCAGATACAGGTAAAATAGTTAAATGAAAGCACCGGTTGATTTGTGGTTTACCATTTCAATTCTCAAAATGGAAAATGCGTGTCAAGAATCGTGCAACTTGAGTCAACTCAAGACTCTCACGGACACAATCGAGCATAAATCAACTAGACTATTCACCATGACCTAGACATGTAGAGCTGATTCACTCTTCACTTGGGCTAGTCCCAACTCCACCCATGACTGAAGAAGTGGGTCTTAGTCACTTGAAACCTTTAACTGGGGCTCTCAAAGGACCATGACTAGCAAATGGTTTATAAGATCCCATTTTATGGTGATTACACAAGAATTTAACTTTCATAGATGATCACAAGCATTAAACCATTTGAGAATTTATTTTTATTTTATTTTATTTTTCGTTTAGGTGCTTAGCAATGGGCGTTACAAGAGCGTGCTTCACAGAGCGGTTGTAAACAACAATGTCGAAAGGATTTCAATTCCAACATTCTACTGCCCATCTTCAGATGCCACGATTGGGCCTGCCGAGAAACTGATGGACGATCAACACCCTGCAATCTATAGAAGATTCACCTATGAAGAATACTACAAGAAGTTTTGGGATCATGGGCTCCAAACTGAGAGTTGCTTAGAGCTTTTTAGGGCTAATTAGTGGTTAATATGTGGTCTATATTTCGAGTGTCTTGTCTAAAGTCGAAGTCATGTCATGTTCTCCTTTTAATTCATCGTGTAAGGATGTGGGTTTCCCGTAGAATATACTGTAACCAAAGGCTCGATGGGACCCACCACAATATTTTTGTGAAATCCACTCTGTTCGCCAGTTTCACCCTGCTCGTGTTTGGATGAGAAACCAAAAATGAGGCAGATACAGAACTTACCGGGCTCAGTGTGTTGATGCCATCTTAATCACCGTGATATTTGGGTTTTCCCTTCATCTTCGTGAGGTTCAGATGGTATCAACACACCGCTCTCACCCCTGTGCTGATACCTTCTAAACCTTTTTCCCATGAAGATGTTGGGTTTTCCCTTCATTTTCATGGGAAAAAGGTTTAGATGGTATCAGCACAGGGGTGAGCTCTTGATAAACCACGATGAGATCATCGTGTTTCTCGGCCAAATTAGAAATATTTGAACTGAGTCTTGAGCTGCAACGCCTGGAGAAGAAGTCTGTTTGTATTAGAGTCTTTCTTTCAGTTGAAGTCTTATTATTCTGTTAAGTCATATTATTCTGCTAAGTCCTATTCTTCTGCTAGTTTATTATTTCTGCTTCCATGATTTACTTTCTGTTTGTGCACACTAGTTGTGGTCGTAAGTTTAGGAAGAGTGGTTAGAAAATATATGTATTTAAACTCTTTCAATGAATAAAAAGGTATCAGAAAATTATTCCAAACCTTGTGGTCTGTTCTCACCCGAAGAGTACAATTTATCTTTAAATTCTTTAGGAGCTTTGGCTGGGACCTAACATTGGTATCAAAGCTCGGTTACAATGGCAACCAACAAAGAGAGGATTGAAGCCTTGGAGGCTGGACTCGGTGGATTTTAAGATGGAATGCAACGACTTGAGGACACTGTCAACAGGCTGTCTGAAATTTTGCTTTCAACTAGGGAAAGCTCCAACAATCACAACAATGGGCGAGAAGGATTTGTCCGGCCACATCGAGAAGAGAACGACGGCAGCAGACAAATTTTTTCTTCCAAAATGGCAAAATTGGAGTTCCCAAAATACTCTGGAGCTGATCCAACAGAATGGTTCAACCGGGTATCTCAATTTTTCAAATTTCAAGACACGGCATGTAACGCCCCGAACTTTTCAATACTCAAGTATTGAAAGTTCTCGAGTGTTACCTGAAATTTTACTTATATGTGTATGTGTACGATACCAATTCGACAATCCTAGCCTTACATCTTCGCCCTGAAACAAACCTAACCGTTAGGAATGACCCTCATTCATAGATTAAGCCATCTAACCGTTGATTTCCAGGAAGGACCATCCATCGCATGATTTGACGAAGTACCTTCCCACGAAGGGCACGACGAATAACTCCCTATCCGTAGTGATTTAGATATACATTCATTCATAAGAATTTCTTAGAGACGTGCCCATAACCATGTGGACCCATTGGATTTCCCAAAACTCACAGATCAGCAATAATTACGGAAATGCCATTGACCTGTACCCCTGAATTCCAATTCACATAGTTCTCATTATCCATTTTATGTGAAATTTTATACCAGGCCTAATTATCATAAATTAACCGTACACATCAAGTTTCAGCCCTTAGATCATAGTAGATTAACTACTTGACCTCTACATCCGTTCGTGTACTTATCAGATCAAAATTCTGATCCGTTCATCTTGTTCGTCACCTATGAATATGCTTAACCCACCATCAGAATTATGATCGGAGAAACTCACACACGTGAATAAAACACTTTAATCTGACTATACATATGCTCTACCCCTAATTACTCCATAAACCCACTTTATGCCCATCCACTTACAGAACTGACCGTACATCCACCTATATACAATGTCAGAATGTTAATCATCAGGCTTCCTTATTTTTAGTGAGTCATCTGACTATCCATCATGTCTGGATCCGCCACATGGGCTGCCCGAATATGGGATGAATCAGTAATTTTGAAGATCTTAGAATACAGGACCAAACTACCGGACAAAACTACAGCCAGACATATATAAACGTCACATTAAAACCCAGGAATGGTATAGTCCATTGAAGTGGTATCTTAGTTGTCCGTAAGTGATCGAGATCCAAATTGGACTGATGGAAAGAGTACGAAAAACGATACATATCCACCAAGTTTCAAGGCATTTGGACGGTTCACTCTAACTTAACTGACACGAGAAGGGGGTTGAGAAATTGATGGCAATTTTGTAAATAAAACTAACTCTATGCATGTCACTGTTCAACTATACTAATGGTTTAACGGTGAGTATAAATCTCCACATATTTAGATGGTGCGGCTCATCTGGTTTACGAAACTTTCCCATATTTTACCCCGTATCCTAACATGAAGGGACAAAGACGGTTAATGGAGCAGATTTTCTACCAGACATAATGAATAGACCCCACCAAATGCCACTGTGAAACACGTGTCTTGTTACGTGGTTAGCCAATCACGTAGATTACGTGACTCCAACAACTTCCAAGCACTGGCTGCCTACGTCAGGAATCAGTGTGGCCCACCATCATCGTCCCCAGAATCGATCCGAGCCGTCCAACGTGTCCACATGACAATTTTAGTCGAAACATGTTGGTTCCATGCACCTATTCAAGCACACGAAGTCACAATGACGAGGACATACAACAGTACATTGATTGGTGGTGTGGCTGACTCAGAACTCGAGTCCATTCCAAATTTTGGGCAACGATTGGACACTAATCCAACAGGCAGAAGGGTGGTGTAGATCCTTCACATGGGATGTAAAAGTGGACCCCACCAACTCCCGCAAAGAACGGAAATAAGAAAGTTTCCGCAGCGCGAACAGAGCATGTCTGGTTGGGATCGTTACGGCCACCACGGCTGACCGATTGGGAAATCCAAGCCAATCATCTTGTGGGCCACCCAAAACCGAACAGACCCTAGGTGTCCCACTGTAGCATCAAACCGTGATGTGAAACAGGTATTGTATGCAACAGACGGCCTTTCGCACCCAACGTGCGCAACTTGTTCGCACCACAGTTGTAACGGGAATCGGAAACTCCTTCTGATGCGAGAACCCTTATCTCGAAACCTTATATAAACGCTTCTCCACAGGCGTTCCATCCCAACAAATCAGAACAACAAGAAAGAGACGCGAGAGAGAGGGGAAGAAAGAGGGAGAGGAGTGAACAGGGGAAGACAGACCACCACCACTTGGAACCGTTGGCCAGGTTGCTGCTGATCCTGGAATGGTCCGGGTAAATTATTTGCCCTGTCCCAACCGAATTCTTCTTTCCTCTTCCTTCCATGTCTTTCTTTAATCCCACAACAACCAAGGTGGCGAATCCTAATTACCTTTCCTACATTTAAATAAGAGCTATTACTGTTATCAACTCAGACCCTAATCTTAACTATTTTGAATCCATGGATTATGATAAAGGAAGCAGGATTGATCTTAAGATTTCCCTAGGCCCGACGACTTTATTAACAAAACGACCAAAATACTAAGGTGAGGGTTCTATCCTTTAAACTTACAGTCATTCTTGTACTTTATCTGTCTTCATACTAGTTTATTTTGGCTTCTATATATGCTTTCATGAATTTGATATTGCCTTTACATGTATTCCTTTTATACATCAATTTGAATCTTCCATGTTATTATATGTTTCACCAGCAATTTAGGCCTTTTCATGCCTTTTATGATATGAATTATCATGTATTCCATATTTACATGTTCCTTGGGAATTATCTTATCAATTGATTTATTGGCCCTTTTGGGATTATGATCTGATGTCAAATACAAGAGAATTTCTCTGAATTTATGTAAGGCCATGGGTACAAGCCTTGCCCCTGCCTCATCCATTATTGAGTTGGCTCTGCCACTCGTCTTTATATGTGAGTTGGCTATGTCACTCGTCTTTTTATTTGAGTTGGCTCTGCCACTTTTCTTTTGTGGAGTTGACCATTGTCACTCTTCTCTTATTATGTTGGCCATTGCCACTTTTGTGGAGTTGACCATTGTCACTATTCTCTTATTATATTGGCCTTGTGCCGTCTATCTTTAAAAGGCACGGGCATGTGTCTTGTTATTCCAGAACCTCCATGATTCAGTTTATATTCTTCATGGTTCATGTTATACTCTTCATGATTTAGTTATATTCTTTATAAGAGCAAGTGATGTGTTATGAGGTATCACGACTAGTGAATCGATTATCTTATCATGGACGTAATGCGTTACGGGTAGCGGCCCTCTTGGTCGGCACGTAAATCCGTGGGTTGGTTGCGTGGTGCACAATCGATGTATGTAAATCGGCATACGTGTTACATCAATTTTTCGGGATTGGATGTCGCAATTAGTCGCTCCATGAACACATCGTGTTATGTAAATCCCCCAACCGCGTGTTGTGTTGCCTTGAGATGTTCGCATAAATCCACGTTAGCGTTGGCCATGCCGGCGAATATCCGTAGTTATGGGATGCGGGTCGAGTCGGGTTTCCTATGATCACTACGTATGATGAACCGCACACACTATGCTAGTCTTACACCTCATGTAGCGTATTTGTGCATACTGATATCTCATGTATTAGTGGAGTACGAGACGTATCAGTACCCCTTACTCTACCTGTTATGAATCATTTGAATTGTTGTTAATCTTAAAGGATAACCTTCACTATGAGTAGGGCATTGACCCTCTCCCAACCATTCAGAAGATGCAGGTGACGAACAGATGGAAGAACCAGAGGAGCACCGACTCGAGGGAGAACCTGACAACTAAGACGGAGAATAGAAATTAGTTTTACTTACTTTTCTATCATTAACAGAATTTGTGTTATGCTCCCATTATGAGAGTCTTTGACAATCTGTTCATTTTCTTTTGGAATGAGAAAGATAGTTAATTTCAATCTTTGGATGGTCTCCATCAAATATATAGATGAATGTAATGTTGATGGGAGAAAATCTCAGGGCAAGTTCTTGAGACATCTCACTTTACAATATTAACACCCGGTTTCCTCGGACACGAGTGCATACTCTGGCCGTGAAAATTCGGGATGTTACACGGCAGATAACCAAAAGGTCTCTCTAACATCTTTTCATCTTGAAGGAAAAGCTAATCAATGGTGGTAATGGCTGTGTCGTGTTTACCAGGAGGAAGATCGAGTGGTAACTTGGGAGTTATTTGAGGAGGAACTATGGGCTCGTTTTGGACCAACAGAGTGTGAAGATTTCAATGAAGCTCTCTCCAAAGTTCGGCAAATCGGATCCCTTCACGATTACCAAAAAGAGTTCGAGAGGCTGGGTAATCGGGTTCATGGATGGTCACAAAAGGCGCTCGTCGGATCGTTCATGGGTGGATTGCGGTCAGAAATTTCTGAAACGATTCGTATGTTCAAGCCCAAAACCTTGAAGGAGGCGACAAGCTTGGCTCGCATGAAGGATGAACAACTACAACGCCAAAGACGAATCTCACGGCCATCACTACCTATTCGCACCCCGCTGGCTCTACCAACAACAACAAAAGCCTCACCTGTCAAGAGACTATCTTGGGAGGAGATGCAAAGAAGACGAGTACAAGGACTCTGTTTCAACTGTGATGACAAATTCACTTTTGGCCATAGATGCAAGGGTCCTCAACTTCTTCTGTTGGAAGGTAACATCGATGATGACTCAGAAGGAGACACTAAAGAGGCCGAAACTGACCTTCCATCTGATCCCGAAATTTCACTACATGCCTTAACCGGTTGGACAGCCGCGAAAACCATGCGTGTTATAGCCAAGATTGGGACTCATGATGTTGTGGTCCTCATTGACAGTGGCTCTACACATAATTTCATCAGTGACAAGGTGGCCACTTTACTACATCTACCTGTGGTGCCCACTGCACCTTTCCATGTACGAGTTGCAAACGGCCAACCATTAAAATGCCAAGGGCATCCACATCCTTCTATAAGGAATTCCTTTTTCAATTACTTTTTACTCTTTACTACTAACTGGTTTAGACTTGGTTTTGGGTGTTCAATGGTTGGAACAACTAGGATCTGTTGTTCGTGATTGGAAAAAGATGACAATGGAGTTCCAATGGGCCAACAAACCTCGATTATTACAAGGATCCAGTGCTTAAATCCTTCAGCAAGCATCACTAGAAGCAATCTCAAAGGATATGAGGCACACCAGCGCTATTTTTGCAATCTGCCTGCAACCACCAGCTGCTCCACAACAGACCATCCAGCCAGACATGCAAACATTAATTGAGGCCTTTACTGCAATTTTTGAGGAACCACAACAATTACCACCAGTTCGTGAAGTTGACCATTGTATTCCCCTCAAAGAAGGAACGGAGCCAATAAATGTACGCCCCTACAGGTATGCCTATTTTCAAAAAGCTGAAATTGAAAAACAAGTTCTTGACATGCTAAAATTGGGGCTAATTCGGCCCAGTACCAGTCCCTTTTCATCTCCTGTTTTACTTGTTAAGAAAAAAGATGATACCTGACGCTTTTGTACCGACTATCGACCCCTCAATTCCGTTACCATCAAAGATCGATTCCCCATTCCAACTGTCGATGATATGCTCGATGAACTTCATGGGGCATCTTATTTTACCAAACTCGATCTACGGGCTGGTTATCATCAGGTAAGAGTCAATCCATCTGATATTCATAAAACTGTCTTTCGTACTCACAATGGTCATTATGAATATCTTGTTATGCCATTTGGTCTTTGTAATGCCCCATCCACTTTTCAAGCCATCATGAATTCCATATTTCGCCCTCACCTCCGCCAATTCATTCTAGTCTTCTTTGATGATATTTTAATTTATAGCCCCAAGTAGAACATGCATCTTGAACATGTTAAGCAAGCTTTTGAAATTTTGAGGCATCACACATTTTTTTTAAAACTAAAAACATGTGCCTTTGGCCAGCAAGAATTAGAATACTTGGGGCATACTGTCACTGCTCATGGGGTTAAAGTGGACCAAAATAAAATACAGGCCATGCTTGATTGGCCTCGTCCTACTAATGTTTCAGAATTACGTGGGTTCTTAGGACTTACAGGTTATTATCGGAAGTTTGTTCGTAACTATGGCATCTTGGCTCGTCCACTCACTAATCTCTTGAAGAAAGGCCAATTTGGGTGGACTGCAGAAACTGAGACCTCCTTCAAGCTCCTTCAGCATGCTATGACTACCACTCCCACCCTTGCCATGACTACCAAATGCCAAATTTCAGCAACCATTCACTATCGAATCTGACGCTTCTGGGGATGGGATTGGCGCTGTGCTCACCCAACAAGGCAAGCCCATTGCCTTTATGAGTCGAGCCTTAGGAGTCTCCAAATTATCCTGGTCTACATATGCCAAAGAGATGCTTGCCATCATTCACGCCATACGAACTTGGCGCCCTTATCTTCTCGGGCAGAAATTCTATATCCAAACTGACCAGCGAAGCCTCAAGTACTTACTTGAACAGCGTGTGGTAACACCAGAGCAGCAGAAATGGGTTGCAAAGCTACTTGGCTATGATTATGAGATACTATATAAACCTGGCCACGAAAACTCAGCCGCTGATGCCCTTTCCCGCGTACCAGGCTCCCCAACTCTTAATGCTTTATTTATTTTGCAGGCTCAAATCTGGGAGGAAATCAAAACAGCAGCAGCAGCTGATGCTTACATGGCCCGAATTAGCAAGCTGGCTGCTACCAAACCTGACTTTCCCTACACCAACCGTCATGGGCTGACCTTCCACAAAAATTGAGTGGTGGTGCCTCCTCAATCTTATATTCCGAAACAGTTACTGCATGAGTTCCATGACTCTCCTCTTGGTGGCCACTCCGGCGTGCTACGCACATATAAACGTATCGCTCAACAGTTTTATTGGCCATCAATGTATCGCATGGTGAATGAGTATGTCTCCTCTTGTGATGTTTGTCAACGAGCTAAGGCCTCCACATTGTCCCCTGCTGGTCTCTTACAGCCGCTGCCCATTCCTTGTCAAGTATGGGACGACATCACCATGGATTTCATCGAAGGACTGCCTCCATCCCAAGGAAAGAACACGATCTTTGTGGTCATCGATCGCCTTAGCAAATCAGCTCATTTTTTTGGCCTTAACTCACCCTTTTTCTGCCAAGATGGTAGCAGAAAAATTTGTTGATGGCGTTGTAAAATTACACGGCATGCCCAGCTCAATTATCAGTGACCGTGATCCAATTTTCATAAGCAACTTTTGGCGTGAATTCTTTAAAATGTCAGGCACCCAATTAAAGATGAGCTCCGCATACCATCCCCAAACTGATGGGCAGACCGAAGTCATCAATCGCTGTGTCGAGCAATATCTGCGCTGTCTGGTTCACCAGCATCCACGAAAATGGTACTCCCTGCTTCCTTGGGCAGAGTTTTGGTACAATACAGCCTACCATGCTTCAACCGGCATGTCACCTTTTTAAGCTTTGTATGGTCGCCCTCCTCCCATGATTCCACACTATCAGTTGGGCTCTTCTCCTGTTAATGAGGTTGACCAAAACTTGGCCTCACGCAATGATCTTCTCAATCAGCTTAAACTCAACTTTCACCAAGCTTCCAATCGGATGAAACAAATCGCCGATTCAAAACGGCGGGACATCAAATTCAATGAAGGTGACCTTGTTTTCCTTAAACTGCATCCTTATCGCCAGCAAACAGTGTTCAAAAGTGCATCTCAGAAACTTGCTCACCGGTTTTATGGGCCCTTTCCAATTGAGAAACGCATTGGCAAGGTAGCATATCAACTCCAACTTCCTGCGGGGTCTCGTATCCATCCGGTATTCCATGTTTCTTTTTTAAAAAAGAAGATTGGTGATTCCAGTGCACGTTGTCCTACTTTGCCGCCTCTCACCGATGATGGTGCCCTCATCATAGAACCTGCAGAAATCATAGACACTCGTTGGCTTAAAAAAGGGGGGAAATTTATTGAAGAGTGCTTGGTCAAATGGAAACACCTTTCCGTTGAAGATGCTACTTGGGAGAATGCAGCAGAGTTGCAAGATCGGTTCCCTGACTTGAACCTTGAGGACAAGGTTCCAGTAAAAGTGGGGGGTATTGATAAACCACGACGATCTCAGCGTGTTTCTCGGCCAAATCAGAAATATTTGGACTGAGTCTTGAGCTGCAACGCCTGGAGAAGAAGTCTGTTTGTGTTAGAGTCTTTCTCAGTTGAAGTCCTATTATTCTGCTAAGTCCTATTCTTCTGTTAAGTCCTATTCTTCTGCTAGTTTGTTATTTCTGCTTCCATGATTTAGTTTCTGTTTGTGCACAATAGTTGTGGTCGTAAGTTTAGGAAGAGTGGTTAGAAAATATATGTATTTAAACTCTTTCAATGAATAAAAAGGTATCAGAAAATTGTTCCAAACCTTGTGGTCTGTTCTCACCCGAAGAGTACAATTTATCTTTAAATTCTTTAGGAGCTTTGGCTGGGACCTAACAGCTCTCACCAAGATCCATGTTTTGGTTTTTCCATCCCCACTGTTTGCTATGGTGTGGCTCACTTGAGACTTGGATTTGCCTCACTTTTAAGGCTTTCATCCTAAAATGAGCTGGTGAAACCGACAGGCAAAGCAGATTTCACGCACGCATTACGGTGGCCCCGGACAATTTTGAGTTACAAAAACTCCTGTAAGTGTTAGGCAAAACTCTCGTCCATCTTAAATTTCCTGATTTTGAAGAATAAAGCTTCATCTACTGTGCCGTATTTTATCAAAGGAATGTGGTCAGATCTTGGCTTCACGTGCATTTTGCAAGCAATCCTCATGTCATAATGTAGTGAGAAGAATATTTGTTGAGCCCAAACAAAAGTCTAGAAAGTGCTATACCTGATGACGTGGCAAATACTCCAGACGTAGAAAGCTTTCACTGTCAGATCCATTGCATAGATTGATAACCATACAAAATTAGTTAGGACCACACATCAGGTGGGGAACACGTGTGACCAGGTGTGTAAAATACGTGCCTCTGAGAGGGTTAATACTAGAAAAAATAATCTATGAGGGTCATTTTAGTACATTTTAGCGTACCTTCTTTATGATCTGCTAGACATGGCCGTGGGCTCACCTGTGAGCAACCAATAATAATTGAGTCCAGGTGAGATACTGTATCCTTCTTTTCATTTTCTTTTGGAAGTTTGAAATTGAATTTCAAATTAATAATTAAAATTTAATTTCAAATATTATTAAGAAGAGGGAGGGGTTGGATAAGATGGAAAAATTCCATTTCATCCAAACTATCCCAATCTTTGTAAAAGGGAAGAGCTTTTTACCATATTCAATCCGAGCTCGTTCGTTCCAGCGGGAGAAGAGTTTATTTGCCTGCTTGATGCCCGCTTGGTGCACTCCTTAATAATTCACTTTAGATGCCAAATGTTATTACCAGATGGCACCATATATAAAAGATTATTGTTTTGAAGTTGTTAGTGTATTAATTTGTCAATCACGTGATTTCGTGTGTCATCTAGCCAGCTGAGCAAGGGGAGAAGGCCAGAGATACAAGAGGATATGAGCATCAAGGAGCAAAAAATGAGTAACTGAGGTACCTTAGTGACCCTAACCTTTGACCCAAAATAACTTTTGAACATTTAGGTGATTGTGGCTTAATAGGTAAACTTTATTGATCATCATTTAGCCTTAGAATCTAAATTGTAACATGATTAGTATGGTTATAAGTTGTATAAAGCTGTTGTGAAATTGTATCTTTAAAACAATAGACTTTCGATTGTTGCTCGAACTCATTGAGTAGTCCTCGATGGGTCTTTGATGACATTAAAGACCACTTGATGGAATTGATTAGGTAACTCAGATATGTCTAGCAAGTTTTGATAATTTGATCTAAGCTTCTCGATATAATCAAGGAACCTTCAATGACATCGAATGATCCCTTGATACCATCAAAGACCACTCGATGGCATCAGGTAGCAATGTGTAAACTGTTTAGCAACAATTCAGCCGCAAACCTGATTTTCTCAATGTTATCGAAGGGACGCTCGTTGCTATTGGCAGAGTCATTATCTGCTTTTTTTTTTTTGAACCATTGGAGCTCAAATTAATCTTTATAAAGGACGTTTGGTTCTTGGGCATATGTATGGGTTTTTTTGTGCAATGGAAGATTAGGTGAATCCATGATGATATCCCTCATCACAAGCCTTTAAACCAATGAGTTCTAGGACATCGTTATTGAGATTAACACTTTAATGAGGATTCCATCCTCCACCTTGAAGATGTTCTTGAAATCCAATATTTTCTATAAACTAGACTCAACCTCTATATGTATACCTTTGTTATATCATTTAGATGGCCTGTCTAGGTCAATCCCCTAGGAATTACAAGCTCGCCATAAGTTGTAGGAGATTCATCAACCTCCCATCACCTTACTCACCTCAAAGGAGCAACAAATGCAAGGTCGTTGACCAAGGTGGTTGATCTTGGAAATGGAGCATTGACAATGCATCGACATCACGATCGAAGGAACAAGGGGAGATGATTGAAGCACGAGAGAGCATTAATCAGCTAAGCAAAGACGACGCTACAAAAGGAGCTCAATCCGATAATTAAGTTATCATTTGAAAGAGTTCATGTACACTCATTCCGTATATAAGATTGAGTGTAGATCTTGAATTGTCAAACTCGATTAGGTTATTCTGTATGACCTAAACCTAAGTCCTTGTGTAAGCCATCAGACATGCGTGTGTACGTGTTAGTCTCTGAGGGAACCTCCAATAGGAGTAAACGTAGGTCCTTGGATTAGGACCGATGTTCGTAGTGAGCCTATAAAAATCACGTAAGTATCTTGTAACGCCCTGAAATTCGGGGGTCGAGTATGAACTCAACTCCCGAGTTCCAACGCATCACTTATGCAACATACACAATGATGGTTAAATGTTGTCTGAGTTAGCGCAATAAACATGAATGAGATTATACCAAAACAATAATTCATACTCCAGTTCAATTGTATAAAGGCAAGCGGAAGACTGAACTTTTATATTCAAAGTATGTAAAGTAACAAAATTTTATGAACTCCAGAGTATGAGTACTAACTGAGTACCAATATACATGTATTGTTTCTAAGTCAAAAATCAAAATACAACTCCCAAGAGAAGCCCTGAAAACCCCGCGATGCAGTCGGCCTAAGCAAAGCCGTCAGAGTACTGCATAAAGGAGAACTCCTCCTGATCCTCATCGAAGTCGGGCTCCGGCTCCTGAACTAAGGCGCCATCTACACCTGCGACAGAGTTTGGTGGGTGTTGCAAATACCGTCCCGTAACGTGGGAGTGAGTAGCTAACTCAGTGGAACAATAAAGCATAGGTTAACATGTTATCAATTCAACCAAGCAGTAATGATAAAGCAGTACAAATCAAACATTTCTAACTACTCTTGTTAAGTGCAAAAATGAAATGACATGATGCTGTATGCCCTTGCCAAACCACCCTCAAGCGACATCATCTTACGTTCGCGAATGCTTACTCCCTCAGTGCGCCACATCTACAAAGCACATATGGTGCGATGATGCTCATGATTACCAAGTTTTTATTAGTCCATTTCAAACAGCAGTATTGGGAAACTAAGGTACCTCCCTTGTATCATACCCAAACATGATCCATTCTAGGGTCGTCAATCCTAGTTAATCTCATACGATATTATGGTTTGAGAAGCGTAGTGAAGGCATCGGAAAGGGTTCGTCACCCGTTAGCGCGGATACAGATCTCACCGTATGCGGCTCAATTGCTGGCCGTCAGATCGAGTACAGGTCTCACCGTACTCGGCTCAATCACTAGCCGTCAGCTTGAGTACAGGTCTCACCGTACTTGGATCAACTCATACTCTAGTTGTTGTGAATGACTCGTCGCCAATCACAGACACTTGGAGTATACTCGAAGATACTACGGAGGACTCGTCGCCCGTCAGCACGAGTACAGGTCTCACCGTACTCGGCTCTCGTCGTAAGTATCGACAGCTCGAATACAGTGTCCCATACCACCATATTCGGCTCACGAGTTTGGTTGCGCAATGGTCACTACGGGGAGGCACATGGCCCCATCGTAGGCCGACAGCTCGACCACGGTGTCCCATACCACCATGCCCGGCTCATGCGTCTTAGCAGATCGAGGTACCATGGTTAGCGGGATCACCACTGGTAAGTTTGGTACCCTAGGTTCAAGCAGTAGCGACCACACATGGTGAACACATATACACATGTCGGTTTACTTGACGAGCCTGACTAGCTCGAGCGCACCACAAGTTGAGCGATATGGAGCGCAAAAGCACTCCGTGTGGCCAACCACTACTGCCAACCGAAGTACGACTCGGGTTCGCCAGACACATCATTTGTGGCGATATGAATCTCAGCCACAACCGCAAGTCTGGTACCGAATGTTTGGACTATAGACATAGTCCCAAACTCAAACAGTTCTCATCGATAGCATGTGGAGTAAAGCATGTTAAACAAGCAATACAAGCATGTTAGCAGGCATGTTATAAGCATGAAGTAAAGCATATTGTAAAGCATGTTGTGAAGCATGGTGTAAAGCACTATACAGATAGGGATACAATTACATACACATCACAAGTGAGTGGTTATAGCGAACCACCACATGGAGGGGATCCTACATGTCTCTAAGGGAGTCGAAAATCCCATATCAGCGCCTAAGGCACTAACACTCAAGCATTTACACACACAAGCATTTACACAAACACTTAGAGTACGCTATTCCAACATACATGACGTATGTTAGCAAAACGCGTATTAGGGCTATTCTTTCACCAAGCAGTTATTTTATCAGCGTATACCGTATTCATACAACAATAATTATGACAATTATATTTCCAAAATTTGCACATACGCGGTATTTCTAGAAACACAATTTCAACATACTTGACATTTACAAGTGAACATGTATTTCAGCGATTCCTTTCGCCAAACTAGTATTTTATCCATATATTATATAATCATACATTAAATAAACATGTCAAAAATTTTCCCGAAAAAAATACATATACGGTATTTCTACGTATATCTAGAGTATGTGAAATTCCATATTCTACAACGTTAATCGAAACAGGAAACGGAAAGCACTTTGTACATGTGCATTTACATGCAGATCATGAATCTATCATTATCTGACATTGAAAGTGTTGAAAACCGTAACTTATACACTTAAAGTCCTCACCTTTGCCCTTGGAATCCCAACGAATCAGCAAGGGTAGTAGAGCTTCCGTATACGGGAGTTTTCTAGCCTAAAGAGCGGAATCGGTTAGCCTTTACATAACCTACAACCCACCTACATCAAATCAGACCTAGGGTTAGGGTTTCTTACCTTCAAACGGAATGGATACCTCCGGGAAAACACCTGGAAAGGAGCGGTGTAGGTCGTGCGACAACCGAAAGCAGTAGGAGGAAGATCACCCACAAATTCCAAGCTCTTCTCTCTCTTTTCTCACTCTCTCTCTCTAGGGTTTTTCTCCCAAATTCGTATGGCTGTGAGAGGGGCTGTTCTAAGCACCTTTTATAGCAAAAAACATTCCCAAAATAGACTCAGGTTCAAGGGTTACTGCTAATATAGGATATTTGTCACTTTTCCAGCTCAAAAGAGAGGTTCTGGTGGCCCTCCTTGAGCCAAACGCCAGACTTAAGCTCACCACACATGGATCTATGTGGGATTACGTTTTCGACTCGATCGGATTTCCTGATCGCACGTGGCGGACCACTTTCAGTTCAACGGTCAGTGGGCCACGATCAGAAATTCCAAGTACATGTAAATGTTCCTAAAATTTTTCTTAATCCGAGGGTGTAATTTGGTCTGATTCTAACGGTCAGGTTGCTTAATACTGACGCACAAGCAAATGGTGCCAGATCACTATTCCTGATATTTATTTTGGGATGGGAATAGTGTTTTTCACACACCCTCACTCCGGATCGAAACGAATGGCCGTGGGACATCGGCCGGACCTGAATTGTGAGATGATTGTCAAGCCCAGTGGGGCGGTCCTAGTTCCTTAGCTTCGTGTTAATCGGACTCCCGATGTGCGATCTAGACCTAATACGAAGTTTCGTTTCATTCCCGAGAGCAGCCGGGAAATGAGTTTGGTTCTAAACTTTAGGGTAACCTAGAGTCACTGATTCTGCAAGTTTTGGGTCTTGCAGATCGTATTTAAAGCGATCCCAACGGATTTCATGGCTAACCGAGTTTAGTACTTAGTTCACTTTGTTAAATTTCTAAAGGATTTAATCCTAATTGATTTCTGGTTGAGGTGGTACTCGAGCCAATGTACGGAAATTTACGGGTCGTTACAATCTACCCCCCTTAAACGAAAAATTTCGTCCTCAAAATTTATACCTTTTCATAGTCCTCGAGAATCTGAGGGTAGTTCTTCCTGACCTCGGCCTCAGTCTCCCAGGTAGCTTCCTCCTCGGAATGATGTGTCCAAAGCACCTTCACAAGTGGGATGACCTTGCTACGTAAACAATAAAACCATAAGACACAACGAATTAGAGTGGTTCTCCTGTGTGTACACCAACTGTTTAAAAAAATAGTCACAAAACTACTCTACTCATAATACCCTCACAAAGTGGATATTAGCATTCACTATGAAAATAGGTTATTTCAGGTTCACCTAAAACCCTCACAATTGTGTCTTTCAAGTGGGCTTACACAATTTAAAAACCCCATGCTCTGAGTTTTTTGGATCACCTCAGACAAATCAAAACAGAGATTTTTCTAACACAAACTCAAAAACCAAAACAAAGGAATTTACAAAAATTGTAAAATACCTAGATATTCTCTTTGATGCAGCACGGAAGAACCAAGTCGGAGTAGAATTTCAACGTAGAAGTTCAATATCCAAACTGACTTATGAAATGGTTCTAGGTTCTAAAATTATTTTAAATTAAATCAAGTTGGGCTAGCTCTATTTGATTTTGATTATAAGAAAAGGGCAATCTCAATCCCTTCTTCAAATATGAATGAAATATAGAATACAAAATCAAATATAACAAAACTAAATTAAGAGAATATTAAATAAGCACAATATAGCTTAAAAAGAACACTAACTTATCTCTCAGAGTGACGAATTGAATTGCCTTGAATTGAATGAAATACTCTGAAATTCGTGCTGAATTTATAAGTGAAGAAATCGCGTTCACAACTGGTCCTGTGGACACTAAGACTGGTCGTCGGACCAACAAATTTTTAAAATTTTGAGCGCAATCAGATAAAGCCGTTTCATGACTGGTCGTAGGCCTTGTACAACCGGTCTAGGGACCTCCACGACTGGTCGTGACATGTCTACGAGTGGTCATGTGGAACCAGACTTAGTTGCTGGACTTTGAGTCGTAGCTGCAGGACTGGTCAAGCACGAGTCGTGCACTGTTCACACGACCAGTCGAGTAGTATCCAGGACTGGTCATGGCTTAACCAAAAAATTCTGAAAATTTGCAACAACCTTAGGACTGGTCGTGGAATTTCTTCGACTGGTCGAGCCAGTGCTAGGACTAGTCGAACAAAGTCCAGGACTAGTCGAAAAACAGATTTTTCACTTATACAATTAGTAATTGAATTATGTATTCAAAATAACCTACCCTAAGCTCAATCTATAGTCATTCATACCTTGTTAGTGATGTATGAACATTGAAACTTCTTTTCTTTTAATTGATAGTTGATCTTTGAAGTTCACGAAGCTTGTGATCATTACATGATGAAGCTTGAACTTGAAAACTTTTGAAGCTTCAATTTAAATTTTGAATTCATAACTTTAAGAAGCTTGAACTTGAAACCTCTTGAGTCTTGAATTTGAGGTTCAAAGAAAAATACTTTGTCTTGACTTGGAACTTGATCTATGAATCTTGAAACATTGAACTCACACTTGTTGTTGTACATAAACATGACCATGTAAACTTGCATTTCTTGTAGGAAAGATCTTTGTTCTTGAGTGATGCACAATCTTTATTATGTAGATGAGTTATACAAGACATAGATTCCAAGAGAGGTTTTGACACTACAAAATTTGACAATTATAGGAGCTAGAAACCTTTGCACTTACGATCTCCCCCTTTGTCAAATTTGTGACAAAACACACTCCATACAAACATAAACAATATATGCTCAAAGAATCATGCACCAGTTATCAATATGTATTAATTCTACCAATAATAAATACTCCCCATTACTCAACTCTCCTTCACAAAATAGAATTATTCACAATCTATTCATCCACAATCCACAATCCACATGCAATATTGTCACCATATATTAAGCATGCCAAAATTCTCCCCCTTTTTGTCACAATATGACAAAGGAAGGAAGCAAGATATAGAAATGAAAGTAGATAAAGAAGGAAGAGTAAGAAGAGTATTGAGGAATCAAGATAGACAAAGTATCAAATCCATAAGCAAGTTAAGGTCAACCATAATTAACTAAAGTCAAATAAGTACAACTAAGTTAAGTCAAGTTCAAGTAATGTCTCAAAAGATGAAATAAATCCAAGTATCATGAAAGTTATTACAAACCAAGAGTAAAACTAATCAGATCCTGAAGAGGGAGCATGAATAGATGAATCAATTTGATGTAAACCCTTATCAATGTGCCTCATATATTTACGCATATATGCAAGCTCTCAGTAAAGTCAGAAGACTGATAGTCAGGGTTAGTTTCAGAATCTGATTCGATCTCATCAAAGATATCATACATGTTAATATCATTTGGAGGTAAATCACCTTCTTCTTCATTCACTGCTTCAGCTCCCCCAACACCCTCATTGACTTGGCCATCAGCCAACACCAAATTCATTTTATTGATATTAGAATTGTTGAAAATAAGGTGTTGAATGAGAGCTTCTCCAACAGGCATAGCTACTAACATATGAGTGGCTAACACAGTTATAAGATATGCAAAAGGGATATCACTGTGTCCAGGATGGAGACAAAATTGAATGATAGAATGACAGATTAAAGAAGGAAGACATACAGATGTACCAAAGATAATGGAATGTAAAATCCGAACCAAGAACAAGGTGAGTTCGGTTTTGTTACCAGAACGAGGATAAAGATTTGAAATAAATATTATGTGAAGGACCTTATATCAGGGTAACAAGTAGTTTGAAGCAAGCACATTCCCATTTTGACTCCATTGTGCATCTATATTGCATAATGCTCTAATAAGTACACGTTTTTCTGATTCAGATGATTTATCAACTAAAGAGCTAATTGGAATACCTTCATCATTGACAGGTATGTCCATTAGGCCAGAAATCAGATGTCGGTTTACTTCAAATGGACCTTTTTTAGTTGTTATAATAAACATTAAATTTTTAGTTGAAAAATAAGAAATACATGCAAACATAGCTTGCGCAATAGACCGGTATGCCGGCCCAACCCAATGTAGAATGTTATCCCATCCTACAACTTGGAGAAGAGGAAAGATCTCAAATGGAGCAATATGTTCAATATGCACAAGTCGTTCAACTATCACGTTGTGTAACCATAAATCCCGTACATAGGAGGGATCATCTTCGGGTGACCGAAGGTGGTGCCATGTGATAGGTGTTGATCTAGATGTTGAAGCACCACGGGAAGTTTTCTTTTTTACCTCTACCTTCCATTTGCAACTAGAAATATAAGAAATTAAAAGGTTACAAAATATGTAGAGTGGGTTTTCTTAAAATCAATTTTTGAAGAAGAAAATCCCAAAAACCTTAATGAAACAAGAAATAATCACTCCAAGGATGAAAAAGAAGTGATATGAGCTTAAATCTACAAGAAAAATGGAATTAACGCACTAACCTTGAAGATTAAGAAAGTTGGGTACGACTGGTCGAGCTTAGACTTGTTGGAGAAGAAGCACAAATGAGGAAGAAAAAGAGTTTTTCCCCCAAATTAAAGTATCAGTCCGTGCTACACGATTGGTCGAGTATGTACTCGACTGGTCATGCACATCCAAATATATGCATTTTTCTTGAAATTTGAAATTCTAAACAAATAAAATAACAAATATATACAATATGATACAGAAATGCATGAATAATCAATTCAAATTGCACATACTAAGCTCAAATTTCAATTTATTAAACCTGCTTTTGTCGAGCAATTTAGTGAAAATGTCAGCAAGTTGAGTCTCGGTTGGAATGTATTCCAAAAAAAATTGTTTTTTCTTCCACTAATTCACGAATGTAGTGATATCTAATGTCAATGTGCTTGGTTTGTGAATGCTGGATTGGATTTTTAGATATATTAATTACACTAGAATTATCATGATATAAAACCATAGAGTCCTATGCAATTCTGTAATCGCTTAACATTCTTTTCATCCATATAAGCTGAGTACATGCATTACTTGCTGCAATGTATTCAACCTCAGTGCTTGAGAGCGATACAAAACTTTGTTTCTTACTTTGCCAAGAAACTAAACAGTTCCCAACATAGAAACAACCACCACTGATTGATTTCCTATCATCAACATTACCAGCCCAATCAACATCACTGTAACAAGCTAATTGAACATTAGTATCATATGGATACCAAAGACCCAGATTAGCTGAACTTGCGACATATCACACAGTCCGTTTAACAGCAGTTAAATGAGACTCTTTAGGGTCAGATTGATATCTAGCGCAAATTCCTATGTTAAATGCAATATCAGGACGACTTGCAGTTAAATATAGCAAACTACCTATCATACTGCGATATAATTGAGGATCAACTCCTTACCTGTAGAGTCCTTTGAGAGTTTTAAGGTCGTACTCATAGGAGTATCGAACTTTTTCCCATTCTCAAATCTAAACTTTTTAACTAAGTTCAGAGCATATTTGGTTTGGGAAATAAAGAAACCTTCAAGTTGTTGTTTAACTTACAACCCTAGGAAATAGTTCAATTCCCCAACCATGCTCATTTTGAACATAGATTTCATAAGATCTGCAAACTCAATAGTCATGTTAGTATAGGTAGATCCATAAATACTATCATCAACATAAATTTGCACTATCAAAATGTGATCATTACGTTTCTTTACAAATAATGTCTTATCAACACTTGCCATTATAAAATTATGATTTAGTAAAAACTTAGTCAGTTTTTCATACCATGTCCTGGGAGTTTGTTTCAAACCGTAGAGAACCTTTTTTAGGCGATAGACATGATCAGTATTCTTAAGGTCTTTAAAACCCGTCGGTTGTTCAACATACACTTCTTTATGTAAATCACCATTTAAAAAAGCACTCTTTACATCCATTGGATATATGTTGAACTTTCTAAAGCATGCAATGGATATAAATAGTCTGATTGATTCAAGACAAGCTACTGGGGCAAAGGTTTCATCATAATCGATTCCTTTAATTTGATTGTACCCTTGTACAACTAGTCCAGCCTTGTTTCTAATAATATTACCAAGTTCATCAAACTTATTTTTGAAAATCGACTTAGTTTCGATAATGTTTATCTTTAGGTCTAGGAACTAAGTATCAAACATCATTTCTAACAAATTTATTAAGCTATTCTTGCATCGTAACTATCCAGTTTTCGTCAGTAAGAGCTTCATTTATGTTAGCCGGTTCTATCTGGGATGTAAAACATACGTAGTTACACACATGTTCTAGTTGTCTATGAGTGCGTACACCAGTGAGAGGGTTTCCAAGAATTTGATTAGATGAATGGTCTTTAACAGTTCTCAGTTTATAGTTATTTTGACTTGATGAAGAATCCGATTTATCAATTAGAAGTACTTCATCATTATCTGAACTTGAAATAGGTGTATTCAATGATCATCAATAACTACATTAATTGATTCTTGAATTACACTGGTCCTCTTATTAAGAACCCGATATGCTCGACTATTCAGAGCATACCCTAAAAATATCCCTTCATCACTTTTGGTGTCGAACTTACCCAGATTTTCACGGTCACGTAAAATATAACACTTGCTGCCAAAAACTCGAAAGTATTTGACAGTAGTCTTCTTATCAAAACACATTTCATAAGCCATTTTACTATTTGATTTTCTCGTATAGATGCGGTTAATTATATAACATACAGTATTTGCGGTTTTAGCCCAAAGATTCTTAGGGAACTTCATACTATTTAACATTACATTTGTTATTTCTTGAAGCACTCTATTTTTTTCTTTCTACTATACCATTTTATTGTGGTGTTTTGCGCGCAGAGAATTCATGTGATATTCCTTGATCACTGCAAAACTTCTCAAAACTGCTATTCTCAAATTCTGATCCATGATCACTACGGATTTTACAGACTTGAGTCTCTTTTTCAGTTTGGATACGTCTAAGTACCCTTTTAACTTCATCGAGAGTTTCTTATTTGTTTCTTAAGAAGACTACCCAAGTATATCTGGTAAAGTCATCAACGATTACCAGAATATACTTTTTGCCACCTCGACTCTCTATTCTAGTAGGTCCAATCAGATCCATATGGAGGAGTTCGAGCGGTTTAAATGTGACATTGGAGTCCACCTTTTTATGAGAGCTCCTAGTTTGCTTACCAATCTGGCATTCGCCACATATTTTACCTATTTTCTGTATTTTGGGTAAGCCTCATACTAACTCTCTTTTGCTCAATCTATATAAATTGCGGTAGTGTACATGTCCAAGACGTTTATGTCATAAC
Source organism: Magnolia officinalis (assembly GCA_021015155.1). Lineage (NCBI taxonomy): Eukaryota > Viridiplantae > Streptophyta > Magnoliopsida > Magnoliales > Magnoliaceae > Magnolia > Magnolia officinalis. The sequence goes on from JAJHSJ010000007.1 coordinate 39,232,036, forward strand.
TCGGTCTCATCGGTATGGACCATATAGCACGATAGATTAGATGATCTAGAATCACTTACAATGTAGCAGTTTTCAGAAGTTCTACGACTAGTTAATATTACTGAACCATTTTTATTTAAAATTTCACACCCCAGGTTAGAAAGTTTTACGCTATGGTTTTTATCTCATATTTGAGAAATGCTTAATAAGTTGTGTTTTAAACCTTCTACATACAAAACATTCTCAAATAAAGAGAGGTTAGAAAGTTGAACCGCACCTTGGACAATAATCCTGCAGTTGCTACAATCACTAAATGTGACTGCACCATCAGTCATGTCTTTAAGATTGGTGAATAGACCTTTGTCACCAGTCATGTGTTTGGAGCATCCACTGTCTAGGTACCACTTTGAATGGCTTGAAGCTTTGAAAGCCATGTGGACAACCAAGCAAGTAACCTTACAAACCCATTTCATTATAGTTTTCGGTTTAGGAGTATAGTTGGTCTTCTTGTGTTTGTAATTGATATATGACCGACCCATTGAGTTAGATTTTAAGAGCTCCTTAAGTAAATCAACAATTTTCTCAGCTAAAGGATTATGATTCTGATTTTTGTAGTTGATATGGTTGATTTTTATAGTATTTTTAGAAAAAAATTGACTTGAACTTTTCCCTTTTGAGTTTGAAGACTCTCCTCTAACAAACTTAGGAGGAGTATTCTTATATTTGGGAGGAATATTTTTGTCGTAGCCCAAACCGGATCGGTCGCCACATTTTCGGCATTCAGAAAATAGTTTTTCTAACTTAGGATCACCTTGGGCATACCTCCATGTATCCTTTAAACTCAAAAGTGAAGAGACATCAAGTTTTAGTTTTTTGTTTTCAGATTTAAGATTTTCAACAAGGGAGGTTTTAAAATCTAAATCGCATTTAGTCTTTTCAAAACAATTTGAAATATGGGATTTTTCTAAAACAAGAGTATCAAAATTTTCTTTAAGTTTCAAAAACTTTTCTTTCTGAAGTTTTAGTTTTACCGCAATTTTACTACTCTCCTTGTATAGGGCATTATAAGCATCTTGAAGATCTTCATTTTCGTGATCACTATTCAGATTTTCTTCACTAGTTGAATCATCATGATCTGAAAAAGTGAACTTGGCTAGAGTCATAAGGGCTTTGACTTCATTACCCGACTCGGTTTCATAATCTTCTGATTCAGAAGAGGTTTAAGAGATAGAATTTTCATCCCAAGTAGCCAACATACCTTTTTTTAAAGGTTTGTCCTTTTTAGGACACTTGTTTGCTAAATGCCTATATTCATGGCAGTTGTAACATTGACTATCTTTTTAAAGATTTTTAAGTTTTAGATTTAGATCTTTTCTTATCATTAGATTTTTTAAAATCAACCATCTTTTTACTTTTAAAAATCTTATAAAACATTTTAGCTAAAAGGGCCATATCATCTTCAGGATTTTCTAAATCAGAATTACTATTTTCTTGAGAAATACATTTAGAAGATTTAAAGGCGATGGATTTACCTTTAGGAGCTTTAAAGTTTACTCATAGGTTTGTAAAGAACCAATTAATTCTTCTACCTTCATATTATCTGGATCACGAAGTTCTTGGATCGCAGTCACCTTTGAATTGAACCGTTCAGGTAGTGAGCGTAGTTTCTTTGCACAGACTTTACTTTTTGAAATTTTATCACCGAGACCTCACATAGAGTTGATAATGTCATTCAAACTAGTATAAAAGTCCATGAAAGTTTCACTTTCCTCCATACGTATTTCCTCAAATTTGGTTGTGAGGATTTATACTTTAGATTTCTTGACAATTGTTGTTCCCACGTGTGTCATTTTTAAAATATCTCCGGCTTGCTTTGCAGTATCACAGGATATAATTCTTTTGAATTCATCTGGTGATAGTGCGTAGGTGATTGCATTTAATGCTTTTGCATTGTCACTACTCTCACTTTTCTTAAGTGTGGTTCAAGAAAAATAAGGTGAGATTTTCATAGATTTGGATCCATCAGTACCAGTTACTTCAGTGGTAGGAGGGGTCCATTCAGTCACTGTGCTTGCCACACGCTCTCATCCATGGATTTTAGAAAAATCCTCATTTTGGCTTTCCAATAGGCATAATTGGAGCCATCAAATGGTGGAGGCCTAGTGACTGAAAGGCTATCAAAATTTGACATGTCAAATAACTCAGATCGATTAGCTCAGGAAATTAATCCAAAAGAAATAACAGTTAAAATGAGCTATTAGGATCTGATACCACTTGAAAAGACCGAGCTATATGTCCTAGAGGGAGGGGAGGGGGGTGAATAGGACTATGCCAAATTAAAAAATTAATAGCAAAAATTAAGTAAATTAAATACAAATAACAATAGATAAACTCACAATGCTGAATTTAAATACAACCTTAAAAGAACGAGTATTGAGAGGTTGATACAAATGTTGTTCTAAGGACAACATTGCACCATAAAAACTAAGGGTTTATGGCAGGACAACTTTACTAGAATGGTTTGTATATCAAAAACTCAAAATGATACAGAGGGATAAAAAAATAAATAGCAATGGAATAAAATCTAAGCTATTACAACATTCTCCACATTTGCATAAAAGAAATTACAACATTCTCCACAATGCAAAAGGGAAATTACAATCATCCACACAAATAAATAAACAATCAAACCACAAGACACAAAGAATTATACTGGTTCGCTTATGTGTACACCAACTGTTTAGAAAAATAGCCACACAACTACTCCACTCCTAATATCCTCACACAGTGGATATTAGCATTCACTATGAAAATAGGTTCTTTCACGTTCACCTAAAACCCTCACAATTGTGTCTTTCAAGTGGGCTTACACAATTCAAAAACCCCACACTTTGAGTTTTTTGGATCACCTCAGACAAGTCAAAACAGAGATTTTTCTAACACAATCTCAAAAACCAAAACAAAGGAATTTACAAAAACTGTAAAATACCTAGATATTCTCTTTGATGCAGCCCGGAAGAACCAAGTCGGAGTAGAATTTCAACGTAGAAGTTCAATGTCCAAACTGACTTATGAAATGGTTCTAGGTTCTAAATTAATTTTAAATTAAATCAAGTTGGGCTAGCTCTATTTGATTTTGATTCCAAGAAAAGAGCTATCTCAATCCCTTCTTCAAATATGAATGAAATATAGAATACAAAATCAAATATAATAATGCTAAATTAAGAGAATATTAAATGAGCACAACATAGCTTAAAAAGAATACTAACTTATCTCTGAGAGTGATGAATTGAATTGGCTTGAATTTAATGAAATACTCTGAAATTCGTGCTAAATTTATAGGTGAAGAAATCGCGTTCACGACTGGTCCTGTGGACACTAAGACTGTTCGTAGGACCAACAGATTTTTGAAATTTTGAGCGCGATTGGATACATTCGTTTCATGACTGGTGGTAGGCCTTATACAATTGGTTTAGGGACCTCCACGACTGGTCGTGACATGTCCACAAGTGGTCGTGTGGAACCAGATTTAGTTGCTGGACTTTGAGTCGTAGCTGCAGGACTGGTTAAGCACGAGTCGTGCACTGTTCACACGATCGGTTGAGTAGTATCTAGGACTTGTCATGGCTTAACCAAAAAATTCTGAAAATTTGCAACAACCTTAGGACTGGTCGTGGAATTTCTTTGACTAGTTGAGCCAGTGCAAGGTCTAGTCGAACAAAGTCCAGGACTAGTCGAAAAACAGACTTTTCACTTATAAAATGAGTAATTGAATTATGTATTCAAAATGACCTACCCTAAGGTCAATTTATAGTCATTCATACCTTGTTAGTGATGTATGAACATTGAAACTTCTTTTCTTTCAGTTGATAGTTGATCTTTGAACTTCACGAAGCTTACATGATGAATCTTGAACTTGAAACATTTTGAAGCTTCAATTTAAATTTTGAATTCGTAACTTTAAGAAGCTTGAACTTGAAACCTCTTGTGTCTTGAATTTGAGGTTCAAAGAAAAAGACTTTGTCTTGACTTGGAGCTTGATCTATGAATCTTGAAATATTGAACTCACACTTGTTGTTGTACTTGAACATGACCATGTAGCCTTGCATTTCTTGTAGGAAAGATCTTTGTTCTTGAGTGATGCATAGTCTTCATCATGTAGATGAACTATATAAGACACAGATTCCAAGAGAGGTTTTGACACTACAAAATTTGACAAATATATGATTTAGAAACCTTAACACTTACAATAATCCGGTAACCTATTTCCAAATTTCTCTCTCTTTTCTTTTCTAGATTTCTTATTTGTTGTAGTTTTCCTTCTTTCTTAGGTTTAATTTAGTTTAGTTACTTGAGGGCTGAGAGTGTTTCATGTGCAAGTGGGTCTGTGATAACACTCAACGTCTTTTGAGTGAAGAAGGATTAATCAAAGGGTTGCTTATCGATCACAGGATTAGACGTCACTTCAGATCCTCTGAGTTGATAGAAGTGATGGCTGCAAATCAACCTACAAATTAACCTCAACCTCCAGTTGAGGAAATTCAGGATGAGAATGAGGTGTACAATGCACCCCCACCTCCTACTTTACGAGATTTCTTACAACCGATGGGGGTGAGCACAGCGTCCTGCATGTTTTTTCTAGAAAATGCAGGGAATATGGATATTAAGTCAGGAGTGATCCAACTCCTTCCAAAGTTCCATGAACTTGATTATAAAAGTCCAAATCTACACATGAAAGAGTTTGATATGATAATAGTTACTTTATACTTTCCTAAGACACGATCAGGCTGAAACTCTTTCCCTTCTCCTTAAAAGAAAAAGCTAAGACGTGGTTCCATTCACTACATTCACGATCCATTGACAGATGGAATGACATGACAAGGGAGTTCATAAAGAAATTATTCCCATACCATAAGACGAACACCATCAGAAAGTCGATCTTGAACTTCGCCCAAAAGGAAGATGAAACATTCTTTCAATGTTGGGAGCGGTTCAAGAATTTTGTCAGTTCATGCCCACAACATGGCTTCGAAACATGGAGTATAACAAATTTCTTCTACAATGGACTGGCATCTTCTATACACCAATTGGTCGAGATGATATGCAATAGGGAATTCATGAACAAAGTGTCGATGATGTGTGGGATTACTTTGACAAACTTGTTGAAAACGCACAATCATGGGACATCTCCCCAAGACTTAGCACCACTTCTAATCCTACTCAATCAAAGTAGAGGGGCGAAATATATGTTTTGAAGGGGGAAGATGATATAAATACTAAAGTGGCTAATCTCATAAGGAAAATCGAGGCCATGGAACTTAAGAAGGATAAGGCTAAGGAAGTTGTTTGCGGTATTTGTGTTTGCAAGATACATACAACTGAAAATTATCCAACAATATCTGCTTTTCAAGAAATATTGAATGAGAAATCGAATGCCCTAAAAAACTACCAAAGACCTTTCACTGGACCCACCTCAAATACGTACAACTCCAACTGGATGAACCATCTCAATTTCAGTTGGAGGAATGAACAAACGGCTAACCTTCGAGGGGTTTGTTCACAACCCCAAGCGTAGGGTCACGATGTAGTAATAACTCAGTAAGACCGAGGTCGAATCCATAGGGACTAATCTTGTACGTTTTTTTAAAATAACTAGAACTAGAACTAGAAGAAGATATAAATTAGAAATATGGAATAAAGAGAGTAATTGTGAATAATGTTTAAACTATCAATTAAAGGTGGGAAGTCGGGTGCCAAGGATCCACTTGTAGCTATCAGGATGCTACCTCACTTGATTCAGGAAACACAACTGGAATCAGAGTCTCATCTTATCCAATCGGAAGAAGAGATGATCAAATCTCTGAACTTTTCATTGAACCAGTCCTCAACGGAGGAGAATTGTGATGATTGGAAGAGATTCCTTCACCCTTCCATGCCCAGGAGATGATGGTGAAAAATAAGATTTACCAATCTCACAATCTCAAATAGGAAAAGAAGATATTCAAAGCTATCGCAGTGTCTATTGTAATTTAAGTCACAACAAACCATAGAAAACTGAAAATATTCCTTAAAATCAACTAGAAATCAATGAAGTTCAATATAAACAAGAATTAAAGCAAGATAAACATCTTAATCACGCTAAAAGCTTCACCTCTTAGCCCTACCTAAGAGGTTTAGTTAACCATATATCTTAAACAAAACATGAAAACAATTAAGGAATTAGAAGAAAAACTCTTAGCGGCGGCTCTCCACACTTTAGCTCCATTCCTTGAACCCTATAAGATACCTAGGAACATCCTAGGGACTCCTATTTATAGTTGTGAATCATCATCTTATGCACCCCCTTGAAATTTCCACAAACTGACTTGAATTTATGCACTCTGCATAAGGCCCGTGTTATGCTTCGGTCGGACCGAATTAAGGCTGAAAATCGTACTTTCTCGCTGGACAATTCTGCGCTTGGTCGGACCGAAGTTATCTTCGTTCTGACCAAATTAAGGCTGAAAATTCTATGCAAAAAATCTGTCAAATTTAGGTCGGACTGAGTCGAGCCGAAGGTTGAGCTGAATTAATTCTGAAAATCACAAATTCTTGCTCGATTGTTTTGTATGATTTCGATTGAAGTTACTTAAAGGTTGAGAGTGTTTCATGCCTAAGTGGGTTCGTGACAACACTCGACGTCTCTTAAGTGTAGGAGGATTAGTCGAAGGGCTGCCTATCCATCATCGGATTAGACACCACTTAAGATCCTCAGAGTCGATAGAAGTGATGGTTGCAAATCAACCTCAACCTCCAGTTGAGGAAATTTAGGATGAGAATGGGGTGCACAATGCACCTCGCCTCATACTTTACGAGATGTCTTGCAAAGGGCGGGGGTGAGTATAACTTCCTGTATGATTTTTTTGAGAAAATATAGGAAAGATGGATATTAAGCCAGGGCTGATCCAACTCCTTCCAAAGTTCCATGGACTTGAATCTAAGAGTCCATATGTACACATGAAAGAGTTCGACGAGATAATAACCACTTTATATTTTCATAATGTGTCTGAGGACACGATTAGGCTGAAACTCTTTCTCTTCTCCTTAAAAGAAAAGGCTAAGATGTGGTTACATTTACTATGTCCACGATCCATTGGCAGATGGAACGACATGACAATGGAGTTCATAAAGAAATTCTTCCCATACCATAAGACGATCACCATCAGAAAGTCGATCATGAACTTCACCCAAAAGGAAGATGAGACATTCTTTCAATGTTGGGAGTGGTTTAAGGATCTTGTCAGTTCATGCCTACAACATGGCTTTGAAATGTGGTGAATAACAAACTTTTTCTACGATGGATTGACATCGTCCATGCGCCAATTGGTCGAGACAATGTGTAATAGGAAATTCATGAAAAAAGATGTTGATGATGTGTGGGATTACTTTGACAAACTTGCTAAAAATACACAATCATGGGACATCTCATCAAGACCTAGCACCTCTTCTAGGCCTATTCAATCAAAGGAGAGGGATGAAATATATATATTGAAAGATGAAGATGATATCAATGCTAAACTGGCTAATCTCACATGAAAAATTGAGGTCATGGAACTCAAGAAGGATAAGGCTAAGAAGTTGTTTGCGGTATTTGTGCTTGCAACGTTGGTACAACTGAAAATTGTCTAACAATACCTACTTTTTAGGAAATATTGAATGAGTAATCGAATGTCGTGAACAACTACCAAAAGCCTTTCAAAGGACCCACTTTAAACACATACAATTTGAGTTGGAGAAATCATCCAAACTTCAGTTGGACGAACGGACAAATTACTACTACTCAAGGAATCCCTAACCAATTCTTGAATCAAGGGAAACTTCAAGTGGAATTGGTTCAAAATCCCACACAAACTCAAGAGCTCATTCAACAAAGTACTCTCCAAGCCTTATAAGAACTTACAAAGGCTATACAAAAGATAGACTCACGCGTTGCAGTAATAGAGACAGGGATCCTTCTAGCTCAAACTCTCCCCAATCCTAAACCGCAATACAAAATTAGTGACCCAAGCTCTTCAAATCATATGAAGTAAGCCAAGTCTATCACCACTATTAGGAGTGGAAAAATAATTGACAAAACTATTCCGGTAAGGGGTGAAAAGTCTAAGGACCCGAAAGAAGACATTATTGATAGGCCTAACATTGCTCCACATGGGTTAGAACTAGAACCTCAAAGCAAGCCAATTGGTCCATTTCCCTAGCGGTTGATTACACCAAAACCTCTAGCCAACTCACAGGATATTCTAGAGGTGTTGAAACAAGTGAAGGTCAACATCCATCTTCTGGATGCTATGAAACAAATTCCTTCATATGCCAAATTTCTGAAAGACTTATGCACAACTAAGAGGCAGTAAAGTATCAAAAAGAAAATTTTCCTAACAGAAAAAGTGAGTGCCATTCTCAAGGAAAATGTGCCACAAAATATAAAGATCCTAGTAGCCCAACTATCACTTGTATAATTGGGAATCACCGAATTGAGAACGCACTTCTTGACTTGGGGCGAGCGTAAATTTAATCCCTTACTCTGTCTACGAACAGCTAGGTTTAGGTGAATTAAAACCCACCCAGACCACATTATAACTTGTTGATCACTCAGTTCATGTACCAAGAGGGATGATTGAGGATGTATTGGTCCAAGTTGATAAATTCTACTATCCAGTAGATTTTATCGTCCTGAATACTCGGCCCATCGCACATATGAGCACTTAAATTCCTATCATACTTGGACGCCCGTTGCTTGCTATATCCAACGCTATCATCAATTGTAGGAACTGGGTCGTGAATTTGTCTTTTGAAAATATTACGTTGGAGTTCAATATCTTCTTCAACATGAGCAGATAGGCAGAGGATGATGATGAGATCCATGACATTAATATGATAGACTCTTTCATGGAAGATAAAGCTCTGATGACCTTATCCTCTGACCCTCTGGAGACATGCTTGGCACACTCGCCCAATTTGGATGATGACATGATTAGGGAGATGTATGTCATGCTCGATACTGCACCGACACTTGCGGTTAACCGGTGGAGGCCACAATTTGAGAAATTGTCCCAAACCGACGTAGTTCCTCTACCGTCTGACCTCAAAGCACCGAAGCTTGACCTAAAACTTTTACCTGCTGATCTTAAATATATCTACGTAGGTCTAGATGAGATATACCCAGTGGTGATTTCTTCCCACCTTGAGCATGAGCAGGAGTGCATGCTTATCGCTACTCTCATTGAACGTAAAGGAGCCCTTATATGGTCGATTGCGGATCTCAAGGGAATCGATCCTTTGATTTGTACTCATCGCATTCATCTTGAGGATAATATGAAAACCTCCCGACAACCATAACAACGCTCAATCCAAATATGAAAGAACTGGTCAAAGGAGAGGTACTTAAATTGTTGCATGTGGGTATTATATACCTTATATCCGATAGTCAATGGGTGAGTCCAACTCAGGTAGTTCCTAAGAAATCCGGAATCACCATAGTAGCCAATGCCAACAATGAACTTATACCAACTAGAGTTACTACTGGTTGCAAAATGTGCATTGACTACAGGAAATTGAATACCATCATGAGGAAGGACCATTTCCCATTGCCCTTCATTGATCAAATCTTAGAAAGGTTAGCTGGTCATTCTTATTACTGCTTCCTTGATAGGTATTCGGGCAGCAATCACATAGAGATAGCCCTTGAAGATCAAGAGAAGACAACGTTCACATGTCCTTATGGCACCTTTGCTTATCGAAAAATGTCATTTGGACTGTGTAATGCCCCTGCCACATTTCAGCGATGCATGTTGAGTATTTTTTCTAACAAGGTAGGTGTAACGCCCTGAAAATCGGGGGTCGAGCAAAGCTCAGCTCCCGAGTTCCAATGCATCACTTATGTAACATAGATAATGATGATCATGATGTGAACATTGAAACATGAATGAGATTATACCAAAATAGTATATCATACTCTAGAGACAAGTGAAATTGCAAGTGGAAGACTGTGATAGATATGTAAAATATATAAACTGTGATGAGTCTCCAGAGTGTGATAATGTGACCAGGTTAATTAATTACAAGTACAATTCCAAAATATAACAAATTTGTGTAAGGTCATCTAGTCAACATCCCTGTAACCCCGTTGATCAAGACACGCTCACATGAAGCTGTCAGAATACAGCACATACAAGCAAGCATCATTGTCATCGCAAAGGTCCGGCTCCGCCTCATAAGCATCGCCGCCACCTGAAACTCAAACAGAGTCTGATTGGTGTGTACAACACCATCCCGTAACGTGGGAGTGAGTGATTGAAAAGGCCTAGCTATATGTCTTAGAGGGGGGGTGAATAGGACAATGTCAAATAAAACTTATAACAGCGGAATTAAAAAGAATATGATAGCCAAAGTAAATCACAATGCAGGAAAGTAAAACAACCTCAAAATTTAGATCTTGAGAGGTTGATACAAATGTTGTTCTAAGGACAACCTTACACCAAAAACTAGAGTATATGGTAGGACAACCTTATTTCTAGAAAGATCTTTGTATCAAATCTCAAACCAAAGAGGAATACAGAAATAAACACAAATTGAACTAAAATAAATTGTAATCACAAATGTATTGTTCTAGGAATAGCCATACACCATAAAAATGGCAGGGCAACCTTGCTGGAACAACTTTTAAAGGAAATTCAATATCAAGCTGATAAAGGAATAACAGAAAATAAATTCTAAACTATTACAAAATTCCCACAATGCTTGAATTAAATGATTACAACATTCACCACCATACATACATCCCACAAATGAATAATTAAAGATTAGAAGTATAAATCATTCAACCACAACACAAGGGTTTATAGTGGTTCGCCTGTGTGTTCACCAACTATTAAACAACAGCCACACAGAATGCTACTCCACTCCTAATATCCTCACACAGGGGATATTAGCGTTCACTAACAAAATAGGTTTTCACAGGTTCACCCAAAACCTTTACAATTGTGTCTTTGTCTGTGGGCTTACACAATTAAAAAACCCCACTTCTGAGTTTTCCTGGCTCTCCTCAGATAACCAATACAATAAGATTTTTCTTGCGAATCATGAAAGAAACCAAAACGGAAAGGAATTTACAATTAAATATAAAATACCTGATTATCTCCTTCGTTGTAGCAGCCCGGTAGAACCAAGTCAGAGTAAATGATTGAATGTCCAAGTTCAATGTCCAGTACTCAATTACAATGGTTCTAATTCTAATAGATTTTAAATTAAACCAAATAGGGCTTGCCTTAATTGATTTTGATTCCAAAGAAAGGGAATAACAATTCCACTTATCAAATTAGATTGAAGTAGCAGAAATAAAATCAATTAAATAAAGCTAAGGAAAGAGAATATTAAATAAGCACACTTAGCTTAGATGGAGTACAGAATTATCTCTCAGAAGTTCGACGAAGATTGGCTTGAATGGATTAATTAATTCAATTGATTTCTTCAGAGATTCGTGCCCTATTTATATGTGAGCAGATCGCGTCTTCAACTGGTCTAGGGAGCTCTTCGACTAGTCAAAGCAATAACAAATATTTGAAAAATCAGGCGCGATAAGCTTTGTCCATTCTACGACTGGTCGAAGGTCTCCTTCGACTAGTCGAAGAACTTAAAATTCATCGCTAGACTTTGAGTCAAAGACTTTCTACTGATCGAAGATGCAGTCGACACTGTTCCTTCGACTGGTCGAACAGATTCCTGGACTAGTCGAAGCCTAACAGAAATTATCCGAATTTTGTAACAAACTCACGGCTGATCGAGGAATTTCTTAGACTGGTCTAAGCAAATCTAGGACTAGTCGAAGAAGGCCTATGACTAGTCGAAGAACAGACCTAACTCATGTAAAATAAACATCCGACTTATGTATCCAAAGTGACCTACTTCTAAGGTCAACCTAAGGTCAGTCAAACCTCAAACATGAAGTAAGGACATTGAAACAATAGGAACAAGTGACGTTGAAGTTTAAGCCTTGAAGTCTTGATGTAGTTCAATCTTGAAATCTTGAAGTAGCTCAACCTTGAAAGTGTCTTGAGTTCTTTACGAATTGCCTTGTACTCTTTTTGAAGTCTTGCCTTCTTGAGTCATGTCTTGTGAGCAGTTCTTATAGTTAAGGTTGATCTTTGTACTTGTGAGCTTTGCTTGTTGTGAGCTTTGCTTGTTCATGAATGTTGATCTTTGAGAGAGCTTCACTTATGCAAGTTATATAACAGTGATTTTGGCACCACAAATTTGACAACAAACAGGGATATAAATTATAGCACTTACAATCTCCCCCTTTATCAAATTAGTGACAAAACACATAACCAAAAAACACATAAAGTAAAACAACTGGTTAAAGGGTCATGAACCAGTTAATATCAACTGGTTTACCTGCAAATCAATATTCAATATTCAACATTCAACCGGTTCATTCAACTAGTTCAAACATACTCCCCCTGAGTAACATAACCAATGCTACTCCTCTCACAATCACATCGTTAAGAACAAACCATTCTCCCCCTTTTTGTCACAATATGATAAAGGAAACAACAATAAAGGAGAACTAAATAAAGGGATATATGAGAGTAAACATGAGGAGTTATGAGATTATAGCAAAAACAGAGATAGAAATACTCAGCATAGCTTCACATAGAATAAATATCCAGCATAAAACAAAGATAATATCCAACTCAAAATCCGTCAACCAAGTGCTAAGTTATAAAGTTATTACAGACCAGAAGTCCCATATAAACTAATCAGAACCAGAACTAGATGACAGAGCAGGAATAGAGGGATCAAGTTGGTGCATGCCGTTATTCAATCGCCTAAGATATTTGCGCATGTACTTGAATTGTAAATCATGAGCAACAGACATGTTTTCCATCTTTACATTTATATTCTCAACTTTATCCTCTAATGCACTCAGACAAGCATCAACATCAGATGGTTCAAAATCTGGATCATTTGTTGAGTCAGAATCCAATTCCTCAAAAATGTCATCCATATTAATGTCATCACCAGCTTCTTCATGACCACCACCACCACCACCACCTTGTTCAGGAAGTAGATCCAGCTTCATCTTATAGATATTAGTATTGTTGAAAATCAGATGATGGATTGGTGCCTCATCAACCGGCATATCGACTGACATATGTGTAGCTAATACAGTCATTAAATAGGCAAAAGGAATGTGACTATGACCAGGATGGAGTCTAAACTGAAGAATGAAATGACAGATTAAGGAAGGTAAATAAATCTGAGTACCACTGGAAATAGCATGGATAACACGAACCATAAACGAGGTCAAGTCAGTTTTATTACCCGAACGAGGATACAGATTAGACACAAAGATTTTGTGGAGAATTCTGTACTTGAGTAACAAATACCTTGCGGGAAGCGCATTCCCTTTTCGTGTCCATTGAACATCCATGTTGCACAAATCTCTAGTGAGCATGCGTTTTTCAGAAATTGAGGGTTTATCAGTTAGGTTAGGGATAGGAATACCCTCATCATTCACAGGAATGTCCATAAGGGCTGAAATTAAATGACGATCAATGTCAAAAGGCCCTTCTCTAGTAGATATTTTAAAAGTTAAATTATCCTGTGAGAAAGCACTAATCCATTTAAACATGGATTGGGCAATGGACCGGTATGCTGGCCCACCCCAATGTAATAAGTTAACCCAACCTACAGCTTCAAGCATAGGAAGGATGTCAAAAGGTGCAATATGATTAACATCAACAGGATGTTCAACAATAACATTACGTAATCTAATGTCCCTAACATAAGATGGATCATCATTTGGAACAAGAAAATAACGCTTAGAGATAATGGTCGATCTGGAGGAAGAAGAAGGACCACGAGAAGTAGTTTTTCTACCTCGAGAAGCCATTTGCAACAAAGATAACAAGGAAATAAGAAGTTGCAAAGGATTGAGAAGTGGGTTTACTCAAAACAGATTTTTCAAAATCAAACCCCAAATCTCAATAAATCCAAAATACAAAGCTTAAAGCTTGAAAAGTAAACAATCTAGACACAAATCTGCAAGAAAACGTGATTTGGAACACTAACCTTGAAGAATATGAACAATGGGTTCGACAAGTCGAAGCTCGGCTCCTTAGAGAGGAAAAACAGAATGAGGAAGAAAGCAAAATCTCCAAATTTTAAGTGATTCCCGAGATCTACGACAGGTCGTGGATATCTACGAGTATACTCACGACTGGTCGAAGAATGTTCAAAAATTCATATTTCTTACAAATTATACAAAAATTAGAATTCAACTTAGCAAATATATACACTATGATACAAGTAGGCATAAATAATTATTTCAAAATGCACATGCCAAGATCAAATTTCTTCTTTTTGAACCTGCTTTTATCGAGAGGTTTTGTGAAAATGTCAGCTCGTTGATCTTCGGTAGGAATATATTCTAGAGATATAACTTTTTCTTCTACTAATTCCAGAATATAATGAAATCTAATGTCAATGTGCTTAGTACGAGAATGCTGAATAGGATTTTTTAAAATATTTATCGCACTGGAATTATCACAATGTAATAACATAGAATCCTGTTTAATTCCATAATCACTTAGCATTCGTTGCATCCAAACAAGCTGTGTATATGCATTACCAGCTGCGATATACTCAACTTCAGCTGTTGAAAGTGATATAGAATTTTGTTTCTTACTAAACCAACAAACTAGACAATTTCCAATGTAAAAACAACCACCACTGGTTGATTTTCTATCATCTAGATTACCAGCCCAGTCAGCATCCGAGTACCCAGCTAATTGGACACTAGTCTCATGAGGATACTAGAGACCGAGATTTACAGTACTTGCGACATATCTAATAATCCGCTTAACAGCAATCTAGTGAGATTCTTTTGGATCAGATTGATATCTTGCGCAAATACCAACACTTAGAGAAATATCAGGTCTACTAGCAGTTAAATATAACGAACTACCAATCATACTCCGATAAAGTTTTGAGTCAACATTTTTACCATTAGAGTCTTTTGAGAGTTTCAGGGTAGTACTCATAAGAGTATCGAAATTCTTGTCATTCTCACATCTAGATCTCTTGATTAGATTCAAAGCATACTTAGATTGAGAAATGAATATTCTTTCAGGTTGTTGCTTTACTTGCAATCCAAGGAAATAAGTCAATTCCCCAACCATGCTCATTTCGAACTGTGATTTCATCAAATCTGCAAACTCAGTAGTCAAGTCAGTACAAGTTGATCCATAAATGATATCATCAACATAAATCTGTACCATTATGACATGATCATTATGTTTTTAAACAAACAGAGTTTTATCAACAGATCCCATTTGAAAATTATGACTTAAAAGAAATTTTGTTAGTTTCTCATACCATGCCCTAGGTGCTTGTTTTAATTCATAAAGTGCCTTTTTAAGCCGATACACATGATCAGTATTTTTGGGATCTTCAAAACCCATTGGCTGTTCAACATAAACTTCTTCATGTAAATCGCCATTTAGAAAAGCACTTTTCACATCCATTTGATAGATCTTTATCTTTCTAAAACATGCAATGGACATAAATACTCTGATAGATTCAAGACGTGCTACTGGTGCAAAAGTTTCATCAAAATCAATTCCTTCAATTTGAGTATAACCTTGTACCACTAGTCTAGCCTTGTTTCTAATTATATTTCCACACTCGTCAGACTTATTTTTGAAAATCCATTTTGTTCCAATGATGTGTTTATCTTTAGGTCTTGGTACGAGATACCAAACGTCATTTCTTACGAATTAGTTGAGTTCTTCTTGCATCGCGACAATCCAGTTTTCATCAGCAAGAGCTTCTTTTACATTAGATGGTTCTATTGGGGATGTAAAACATACATAATTACATATATCCTCAAGTTGTCTACGGGTGCGAACACCGGTGAGAGGATTTCCAAGAATTTGTGTGGTTGGATGATCTTTAACAGTCCTTAACTCAGAATCAGTTTAATTCGATGAAGTATCGGGTTGTCAATGATTAGAACTTCATCATTATCTGAATTAGAGATTGGCGTGTTTAAGTGATCATCAATGACAATATTAATGGACTCTTGAATCACACCAGTTCTTTTGTTCAGAACCCTATAAGCTCGACTGTTTAAGGAATATCCTAGAAAAATCCCTTCATCACTCTTCGTATCGAATTTTTCCAAATTTTCACGATCACGTAAAATATAACACTTACTGCCAAAAACTCGAAAGTATTTAACAGTAGGCTTTTTATTGAACCACAATTCGTAAGTCGTTTTATTATTATCTTTGCTAGTGTAGACTCGGTTAATAATATAGCAAGCTGTGTTGACTGCTTCAGCCCAAAGATTTTTAGAGAGCTTCATGCTATTCAACATGACATTAGCCATTTCTTGAAGCACCCTATTCTTTCTTTCTACAATTCCATTTCGTTGTGGAGTTTTGGGAGCAGAGAATTCATGTAATATTCCTTGGTCGGTACAGAACTTCTCAAAATTGCTATTCTCAAATTCAGATCCATGATCACTACGAATCTTACTGATTTGAGAACATTTTTCAGTTTGAATCCTTTTGAAAACTTTTCTTACTTCTTCAAGGGTTTCATATTTATCCCTTAAGAAGACTACCCATGTAAATCTGACAAAGTCATCAACTATTACAAGGATATACTTTTTTCCACCACGACTCTCTGTTCTGGTAGGTCCTATGAGATCCATGTGGAGGAGTTCTAGTGGTCTTGATGTGGTATTTGAATTTACCTTTTTGTGTGAGTTCCTTGTTTGTTTGCCTATCTGGCACTCACCACATATTTTATCTAATTTTTGAAGTTTGGGTAAACCTCTTATAAGTTCTCGTTTGCTCAATCTATATAAATTTTGATAATGTACATGTCCAAGACGTTTGTGCGATAAATCAGTCTCGTCTGTATGGACCATGTAACATGTTTGATTAGATGAACTGGATTCGTTAATAATATAGCAATTTTCAGACGTTCTACGTCCGGTTAATATTACATAACCCTTATTGTTTAGTATCTCACAGCTTTGATTAGAAAACCGAACACTATGGTTATTATCACATATTTGAGATATACTAAGCAAGTTATGTTTTAAGCCTTCAACATATAAAATGTTTTTAAACACAGGAAGATTAAAAAGTTGAACCGTACCTTGGCCTATAATCTTGCAGTTTCTACCATCACCAAATGTGACTGAACCATCAGTCATATCTTTCAGATCCGTGAATAAAGCTTTGTCACCTGTCATATGCCTGGAGTATCCACTGTCTAGGTACCACTTTGAATGACTTGTTGCTTTGAAAGCAGTGTGAGCAACCAAGCAGGTAACTTTATGAACCCATTTCAAAACTGTTTTGGGTTTAGGAACATAGTTGGTCTTCTTTTGTTTATAGTTGTAAGAATGACCTGTAGAGTTAGATTTTAAGAGCTCCTTGAGTAAATCAACTATCTTTTCAGCTAGTGGATTTCGTTTCTGATTAAAGTTGACATGGCTGCTTCTAAGTTTTTGAAAAGTTTTTGAATTTCTAGAAAAATCTTGATAAGTATTTTTCCCTTTTGAGTTTGATGACTCTCCTTTAACAAACATAGGAGGAGTATACTTTTGTTTAGGAGATAGATTTTTATCATAGCCCAACCCGGATAGATCGCCACATTTTCTTGATCCGGATAAAAGTTTTTCTAACTTTGGATCACCTTGGGCATATTTCCATGTGTCCTTTAGACTCAGAAGAGAAGATACTTCAGTTTTGAGTTTCTCAATTTCAGATTTCAAATCAACAATTAGGGAGTTCTTGAATTCCAAATCACATTTTGATTTTTCAAAACATTCTGAAATTTGTGATTTTTCTAAGACAAGTGATTCAAAACATTCTTTGAGTTTAGAAAACTTTTCTTTTTGAAGTTTAAGTTTGACAACAATTTTACAACTTTCCTTATATAGGGCATTGTAAGCGTCTTGAAGATCATCTTCATTTTCACATTCACTACTAAGATTTTCTTCACTTGTTGAGTCATTATCTGAAAATGTGAATTTGTCTAGAGTCATAAGAGCTTTAACTTCATTGCCCGATTCAGTTTCAGAATCTTCTAATTCAGAAGAAGCTTCAGAATCAGATGATTCATCCCATGTAGCCAACATACCCTTCTTCTTGGGTTTGTCCTTTTTAGGACATCTATTTGCTAAGTGCACCTATTCTTGACAGCTGTAACATTGACTATCTTTCAAAGATTTTCGAGATTTGGGTCTAAACTTCTTTTTATTATTCGATTTTTGAAAATCAACCCTTTTCTTGCTTTTGAAAATCTTGTAAAATTTCTTAGCTAAAAGAGCCATATCATCTTCTGAATCAGAATTTTCTTCTGAATTACATTTAGAAGATTTTAGTGCGATAGATTTACCTTTAGGAGCTTTAAAGTTTAACTCATGGGTTTGTAGAGAACCAACTAGTTCTTCTACCCTCATATTATCCGTATCACGAAGTTCCTGGATCGCGGTTACTTTAGAATTGAACCGTTCAGGAAGTGAGCGTAATATCTTTGCACATACTTTACTTTCTAAGATTTTATCGCCAAGACCCCACATTGAGTTTACAATGTCATTCAATCTAGTGTAAAAGTCCATAAACATTTCATTTTCCTCCATATGAATTTCTTCAAATCTGGTTGTGAGGAGTTGGACTTTAGATTTTTTGGCAATTGTAGTACCCTCATGTGTCATTTCTAATATATCCCAAGCTTGCTTTGCAGTAGCATAGGAAATGATTCTTTTGAACTCATCCGGTGATAGTGCGCAAGTGATTGCATTTAGTGCTTTAGCATTTACACTACTCTCACTTTTCTAAAGTGTGGTCCATTGGTAATATGGTGTGACTTTCATAGATTTTGAACCGTCAACCCCACTAACTTCCATGATAGGAGGTTTCCATTCAGTCACTGTGGCTTGCCACACATTTTCATCCATTGATTTGAGGAAGATCCTCATTTTGGCTTTCCAATAGGCATAGTTGGAGCCTTCAAAGGGTGGAGGCCTAGTGACTGAAAGGCTATCAAAATTTGACATCTTAAATAGCTTAAATCGATAGCTCAGGAATTAAATCCAAGAATTAAAAAAAGCTATTAGGCTTTGATACCACTTGAAAAGGCCTAGCTATATGTCCTAGAGGAAGGGGTGAATAGGACAATGCCAAATAAAACTTATAACAGCGGAATTAAAAAGAATATGATAGCCAAAGTAAATCACAATGCAGGAAAGTAAAACAACCTCAAAATTTAGATCTTGAGAGGTTGATACAAATGTTGTTCTAAGGACAACCATACACCAAAAACCAGAGTTTATGGTAGGACAACCTTATTTCTAGAAAGATCTTTGTATCAAATCTCAAACCAAAGAGGAATACAGAAATAAACACAAACTGAACTAAAATAAATTGTAATCACAAATGTATTGTTCTAGGGACAACATACACCATAAAAATGGCGGAACAACTTTTAAAGGAAATTGAATATCAAGCTGATAAAGGAATATCAGAAAATAAATTCTAAACTATTACAAAATTCCCACAATGCTTGAATTAAATTATTACAACATTCACCACCATACATACATCCCACAAATGAATAATTAAAGATTAGAAGTATAAATCATTCAACCACAACACAAGGGATTATAGTGGTTCGCCTGTGTGTTCACCAACTGTTAAACAACAGCCACATAGAATGCTACTCCACTCCTAATATCCTCACATAGGGGATATTAGCGTTCACTAACAAAATAGGTTTTCACAGGTTCACCCAAAACCTTTACAATTGTGTCTTTGTCTGTGGGCTTACACAATTAAAAAACCCCACTTCTAAGTTTTCCTGGCTCTCCTTAGATAACCAATACAACAAGATTTTTCTGGTAAATCTTGAAAGAAACCAAAACAGAAAAGAATTTACAATTAAATGTAAAATACCTGATTATCTCCCTCATTGTAGCAGCCCGGTAGAACCAAGTCAGAATAAATGATTGAATGTCCAAGTTCAATGTCCAGAACTCAATTACAATGGTTCTAATTCTAATAGATTTTAAATTAAACCAAATAGGGCTTGCCTTAATTGATTTTGATTCCAAAGAAAGGGAATAACAATTCCTCTTATCAAATTAGATTGGAATAGCAGAAACAAAATCAATTAAATAAAGCTAAGGAAAGAGAATATTAAATAAGCACACTTAGCTTAGATGGAGTCCAGAATTATCTCTCAGAAGTTCGACGAAGATTGGCTTGAATGGATTAATTAATTCAATTGATTTCTTCTGAGATTCGTGCTCTATTTATGTAACGCCTTGAAATTCGGGGGTCGAGAATGAACTCAACACCTGAGTTCCAACGCATCACTTATGCAACATACACAATGCCGGTTAAATGTTGTCTGAAGTAGCGCAATAAACATGAATGAGATTAAACCAAAACAGTACTCCATACTCCAGTTCAATTGCATTTAAAAACAGCGGAAGACTGAAATTTTATATTCAAGTATGTAAAGTAACAAAATTTTCTGAACTCCAGAGTATGAGTACTAGCTGAGCACCTATATACATGTAAGTCAAAAACCCAAAATACATCCTCAAAAGAGGCCCCGAGAATCCCGCGATGCAGCCGGCCTAAGCGTAGCCGTCAGAGTACTGCATGAAAGAGAACTCCTCCTGGTCCTCATCAACGTCGGGCTCTGGCTCCTGAACCAAGGCGCCCTCTAAACCTGCAACAGAGTCTGGTTGGTGTGTACAACACCGTCCCGTAACGTGGGAGTGAGTAGCTAACTCAGTGGAACAATAATGCATAAGTTAACATGTTATCAAATCAACCAAGCAGTAATGATAAAGCAGTACAAATCAAGCATTTCTAACTACTCTTGTTAAATGCAAAATGACATGACATGATGCTGTATGCCCTTGCCAAACCACCCTCAAGCGACATCATCTTACGTTCGCGAATGCTTAACTCCCTCAGTGCGCCACATCTACAAAGCACATGCGGTGCGATGATGATCGTGATTACCAAGTTATTATTAGTCCATTTCAATCAGCAGTATTGGGAAACTAAGGTACCTCCCTTATATCATTCCCAACATGATCCATTCTAGGGTCGTCAATCCTAGTTATTCTCATACGATGTTATGGTTTGAGAAGCTTAGTGATGGCATCGCAAAGGGCTCGTCACCCGTCAGCGCGGATACAGATCTCACCGTATGCGGCTCAATTGCTAGCCGTCAGCTCGAGTACAGGTCTCACCGTACTCGGCTCAATCACTAGCCGTCAGCTCAAGTACAGGTCTCACCATACTCGGCTCAACTCACACTCTAGTTGCTGTGAAAGACTCGCGGCCAATCACAGACCCTTGGAGTGCACTCGATGATACCACGGAGGACTCGTCGCCCGTCAGCATGAGTACAGATCTCACCGTACTCGGCTCTTGCCGAAGTATCGACAGCTCGAATACAGTGTCCCATACCACCGTATTCGGCTCACGAGATAGTTGCGCAATGGTCACTACGGGGAGGCACATGGCCCCAGCATAGGCCGACAGCTCGACCACGGTGTCCCATACCACCATGCCCGGCTCATGCGTCTTAGCGGATCTAGGTACCATGGTTAAACGGGAATCACAACTGGTAAGTTTGGTACCCTAGGTTCAAGCAGTAGCGACCAAACAGGGTGAACACACAACTACACTTTGGTTTAATTGGCGAGTCTGACTAGCTCGAGCGCACCACAAGTTGAGCGATATGGAGCGCAAAAGCACTCCGCGTGGCCAACCACTATCGCCAACCGAAGTACGACTCGGGTTCGCCGGACCCGTCCTTTGTGGCGACATGAATCTCAGCCACAATCACAAGTCTGGTACCGAGTGTTTGGACTATATTCATAGTCCCAAACTCAAACAGTTTTCATCGTTAGCAAGTGAAATAAAGCATGATAAACAAGCAATACAAGCATGTTAGTAGGCATGTTATAAAGCATGAAGTAAAACATGAAGTCAAGCATGTTGCAAAGCATGTTGTAATGCATGTAATAAAGCACTATCCCCATAGGGATACAATTGTGTGTGCAATACAATTAAGTGGTTGCGGTGAACCACCGCATGGAGGGAATCCTACATGTCTCTAAGGGAGTTGGAAAACCCATATCAGCGCCTATCTAAGGCACTAGTACATACACATGTACACATACATGCACTTATACAAACACTTAGAATACACTTTTCCAACATACATGACGTATGTTAGGCAAGTTCGTGATTGGGCTGTCCCTAAGCCTCGAGAGTATTTTTCCCATGTATATCGTAATCATACAGCAAATAATCATCACAATTATATTTCCAAAATCCGCACGTATGCGGGATTTCTAGAATACGTAATTTCAACATACATGACATTTACACATGAACATGTATTTTCGCGATCTCTTTCGCCAAACTAGCATTTTATCCACACATGATATAATCAAACATTAAATAAACATGTCAAACATTTTCTCAACAAAAATACGTATACGGTATTTCTACGTATATCAAGAGTATGTAAAATTCCATAATCTTTATCGCTAATCGAAACAGGAAACGGAAAGCACTTTGTACATGTGCATTTGCATGCAGATCATGAATCTATCATTATCTGACATTGAAAGCGTTGAAAACCGTAACTTATACGCTTAAAGTCCTCACCTCAGCCCTTGGAATTGCAACGAATTAGCAAGGGTGTTGGAGCTTCCGTATACGGGAGTTTCTTAGCCTAAAGAGCGCATTCGATTAGTCTTTCCATAACCTATCACTAATCAAGCTCAAATCAGACCTAGGGTTAGGGTTTCTTACCTTCAAATGGGGTGGAAACCGCCGGGAAATCCCCTGGAATAGGGTGGTGTAGGCCGTGGGAGAAGTGGAAGCAGCAGGAGGAAGATCGGCCTCGATCTCCACAAGTTTCTCTCTCTTTTCTCTCTTTCTCTCTTAGGGTTTGGACCCAAATTCGTATGGCTGTGAGAGGGGCTGTTCTAAGCCCCTTTTATAGCCTAGAACATATCCAAAATAGACTCAGGTTCAAGGGTGGCTGCATATATAGGCAGTTCGCCACTTTCCAAGCTCAAAAGGGGTGTTCTGGTAGCCCTCTTTGAGCCAAACGTCAGACTTAAGCTCACCCTCTGCGGATCTACGTGGGATTACGTTTTCGACTCGATCGGATTCCCAGATCGCACGTGGCGGACCACTTTCAGTTCAACGGTCCGTGGGCCACGATCAGAATTTCTGAGTACATGTAAATGTTCCTGAAATTTTTCTTAATCCGAGGGTGTAATTTGGTCTGATTCCGACGGTCAGGTTGCTTAATACTGACGCGCAACCGAAAGGTGCCAGATCACTATTCCAGATATTTTCATTTGGATGGAAATAGTGTTTTTCACACTCCCTCGCTCCGGAGTGAAAACAATGGCCGTGGGACATCGGAATTATCTGATTTTTGAGATGATTGTCGAGCCCAGTGGGGCGGTCCTGGTTCCTTAGCTTCATGTTAATCGGACTCCCGATGTGCGATCTAGACCTCATACGAAGTTTCGTTTCAGTCCCGAGAGCAGACGGGTAATGAGTTTGGCTCTAGACTTTAGGGTAACCTAGAGTTACCAATTCTGCAAGTTTTGGGTCTTGCAGATCGTATTTAAAGCGATCCCAACGGATTTCATGATTAACCGAGTTTAGTACTTAGTTAACTTTGTTAAATTTCTAAAGGATTTAACCCTATGTGATTTCTGGTCGAGGTGGTACTCGGCCCAATGTACGGAAATTTTCAGGTCGTTACAATTTATAGGTGAGCAGATCGCGTCTTCGACTAGTCTAGGGAGCTCTTTGACTAGTCGAAGCAATAACAGATATTTGAAAAATCAGGCGTGATAAGCTTTGACCATTCTACGACTGGTCGAAGGTCTCCATCGACTGGTCGTAGGTCACCATCGACTGGTCGAAGGTCTCCTTCGACTGGTCGAAGAACTTAAAATTCATCGCTGGACTTTGAGTCGAAGACTTTCGACTGGTCGAAGATGCAGTCGACACTGTTCCTTCGATTGGTCGAACAGATTCCTGGACTAGTCGAAGCCTAACAGAAATTATCCGAATTTTGTAACAAACTCACGGCTGATCGAGGAATTTCTTAGACTGGTCAAAGCAAATCTAGGACTAGTCGAAGAAGGCCTAGGACTAGTCGAAGAACAGACCAAACTCATGTAAAATAAACATCCGACTTATGTATCCAAAGTGACCTACTTCTAAGGTCAACCTAAGGTCAGTCAAACCTCAAACATGAAGTAAGGACATTGAAACATTAGGAACAAGTGACCTGAAAGTTTAAGCCTTGAAGTCTTGATGTAGTTCAATCTTGAAATCTTGAAGTAGCTCAACCTTGAAAGTGTCTTAAGTTCTTTACGAACTGCCTTGTACTCTTCTTGAAGTCTTGCATTCTTAAGTCATGTTTTGTGAGCAGTTCTTGCAGTCAAGGTTGATCTTTGTACTTGTGAGCTTTGCTTGTTGTGAGCTTTGCTTGTTCATGAATGTTGATCTTTGAGAGAGCTTCACTTATGCAAGTTATATAACAGAGATTTTGGCACCACAAATTTGACAACAAACAGGATATAAATTATAGCGCTTACAATCTCCCCCTTTGTCAAATTAGTGACAAAACACATAACCAAAATACACATAAAGTAAAACAACTGGTTAAAGAGTCATGAACCAGTTAATATCAACTAGTTTACCTGCAAATCAATATTCAATATTCAACATTCAACCAGTTCATTCAGCTAGTTCAAACATACTCTCCCTGAGTAACATAACCAATGCTACTCCTCTCACAATCACATCGTTGAGAACAAACCATTCTCCCCCTTTTTGTCACAATATGACAAAGGAAACAACAATAAAGGAGAACTAAATAAAGGGATATATGAGAGTAAACATGAGGAGTTATGAGATTATAGCAAAAACAGAGATAGAAATACTCAGCATAGCTTCACATAGAATAAATATCCAGCATAAAACAAAGATAGTATCCAACTCAACATCCGTCAATTAAGTGCTAAGTTATAAAGTTATTACAGACCAGAAGTCCCATATAAACTAATCAGAACCAAAACCAGATAACGGAGCAGGAATAGAGGGATCAAGTTGGTGCATGCCTTTGTTCAATCGCCTAAGATATTTGCGCAAGTACTTGAATTGTAAATCATGAACAACAGACATGTTTTCCATCTTTACATTTATATTCTCAACTTTATCCTCTAATGAACTCAGACGAGCATCAACATCAGATGGTTCAAAATCTGGATCATTTGTTGAGTCAGAATCCAGTTCCTCAAAAATGTCATCCATATTAATGTCATCACCAGCTTCTTCATGACCAACACCACCACCACCACCTTGTTCAGGAAGTAGATCCAGCTTTATCTTATTGATATTAGTATTGTTGAAAATCAGATGATGGATTGGTGCCTCATCAACCGGCATATCGACTAACATATGTGTAGCTAATACAGTCATTAAATAGGCAAAAGGAATGTCACTATGACCAGGATGGAGTCTAAACTGAAGAATGAAATGACAGATTAAGGAAGGTAAACAAATTTGAGTACCACTGGAAATAGCATGGATAACACGAACCAGAAACGAGGTCAAGTCAGTTTTATTACCCGAACGAGGATACAGATTAGACACAAAGATTTTGTGGAGAATTCTGTACTTGGGTAACAAATACCTTACGGGAAGCACATTCCCTTTTCGTGTCCATTGAACATCCATGTTGCACAAATCTCTAGTGAGCATGCGTTTTTCAGAAATTGAGGGTTTATCAGTTAGGTTATGGATAGGAATACCCTCATCATTCACAGGAATGTCCATAAGGGCTGAAATTAAATGACGATCAATGTCAAAAGGCCCTTCTCTAGTAGATATTTTAAAAGTTAAATTATCCTGTGAGAAAGCACTAATACATGCAAACATGGATTGAGCAATGGACCGGTATGCTGGTCAGCCTCAATGTAATAAGTTAACCCAACCTACAGTTTCAAGCATAGGAAGGATGTCAAAATGTGCAATATGATTAACATCAACAGGATGTTCAACAATAACATTAGGTAATCTAATGTCCCTAACATAAGATGGATCATTATTGGGAACAAGAAGATGATGCTTAGAGATAATGGTCGATATGGAGGAAGACGAAGGACCACGGGAAGTAGTTTTTCTACCTCGAGAAGCCATTTGCAACAAAGATAACAAGGAAATAAGAAGTTGCAAAGGATTGAGAAGTGAGTTTACTCAAAACCGATTTTTCAAAATTCAAACCCCAAATCTCAATGAAATCTAAAATACAAAGCTTAAAGCTTGAAAAGTAAACAATTTAGACACAAATCTGCAAGAAAAACGTGATTTGGAACACTAACCTTGAAGAACATGAACAATGGGCTCGACAAGTCGAAGCTCGGCTCCTTAGAGAGGAAAAACGGAATGAGGAAGAAAGCAAAATCTCCAAATTTTAAGTGATTCCTGAGATCTACGACAGGTCGAAGGTCGACTGGTCGAAGAATGTCCAAAAATTCATATTTCTTGCAAATTAAACAAAAATTACAATTCAACTTAGCAAATATATACACTATGATACAAGTAGGCATAAATAATCATCTCAAAATGCACATGCCAAGATCAAATTTCATCTTTTTGAACCTGCTTTTATAGAGAGGTTTTGTGAAAATGTCAGCTCGTTGATCTTCGGTAGGAATATATTCTAGAGATATAACTTTTTCTTCTACTAATTCCTGAATATAATGAAATCTAATGTCAATGTGCTTAGTACGAGAATGTTGAATAGGATTTTTTGAAATATTTATCGCACTGGAATTATCACAATGTAATAACATAGAATCCTGTTTAATTCCATAATCACTTAGCATTCGTTGCATCCAAACAAGCTGTGTACATGCATTACCAGCTACGATATACTCAGCTTCAGCTGTTGAAAGTGATAAAGAATTTTGTTTCTTACTAAACCAGGAAACTAGACAATTTCCAATGTAAAAACAACTATCACTGGTTGATTTTCTATCATCTAGATTACCAGCCCAGTCAGTATCCGAGTACCCAGCTAATTGGACACTAGTCTCATGAGGATACCAGAGACCAAGATTTACAGTACTTGCGACATATCTAATAATCCGCTTGACAACAATCAAGCGAGATTCTTTTGGATCAGATTGATATCTTACGCAAATACCAACGCTTAGAGAAATATTAGGTCTACTAGCAGTTAAATATAACAAACTACCAATCATAGTCCAATAAAGTTTTGAGTCAACATTTTTACAATTAGAGTCTTTTAAGAGTTTCAGGGTAGTACTCATAGGAGTATCGAAATTTTTACATTAGACAGATTAGGTTGCTTAACGAGCTCGGTTAGCTCGAGCGCACGACAAGTTGGGCGACATGAAGTGCATAAGCCCTTCGTGTGGCCAACCACTATTGCCAACCGAAGTACAACTCGGGTTCGTCGAACACATCTCACATTGTGAAGGAATCTCAGCCACGAATCCACTCCCGTTACCGATTGTCTGGACTATACAATAGCCCCAATCTCATTTAATTGCAACATAATATCCTAAAAGAAAGTTAAAGCAGTAATGAGTCAAGATTTCAAATCATACAATCAAAAGTCCGATATTGTCCGCTTAGGGCTGCTAGGGCTGTTGCACGGAATCGTTACACCACTCCCCCATCACCCTTCACGGCTTTTATGAAATACAACTTAAACATGTGAAGTAGTCAGAGCAGAGTTAAATAAACAAGTAATTCAAACATATTAACAAGTATGTTATAAAACACAATGCAAACAGGAAATCCAAACACATACATTTCACAAACTAGTAAGTGATTAAACTAAACAACTTACATGAAGGAAATCATTCACTTCACTAAGGTAGTTGAGAATCCTATCTCAACACCTACACAAGGCACTACTAGATTAAGTACATACCTATACAAGCATTTTCACAAACACTTAGACTACACATTCCAACATACCTATAATATACTAGTTAAAACACAAGTCGTAGTGAATCCTTTCACAAAGGATTGCCACATGAAGCACGATCATGCATACACGACCAATATTCATGGCAAGCATAAATCATAGTTCTATATTCATTTGAATATTTCTGCAACACTTTGGCTACAACTAGTACTTACACGACTTATGTTAATATAGCAGGTGTTAGGCTAATCCGTTCACCCAGAAGTTGATACACATGTATCTAGCATACCTCGACAACAATTAATCACGGCAAGCACAAATTTGTATTTCATACGTATATGGTGTTTTCTACAAATACCAGGAATACAGTATATTCAACATAATTTACGTATAACGGAAAAATGAAATGGACCACACTTTGTACATGTGCAATAGCATCCAGATCATGAATCTATCATTATCTGATATTGAAAGCGTTGAAAACCATAACCTATATGTCTAAAGTCTGTACCTTTTGTCGGTAAACTTAAACCGAAACCAGTTTGAGCCCAACGCCTTTGACTACGGCACAACGACAACCTGAATCATGAGACAGGTCAGCTATTCCATCACCTATACTCTTGGAAACTCTAAAACAGCTTAGGGTTAGGTTTTTTTTACCTACGAACGAAGCTGAAATCGCCGAAAAAGCGTTTAGATCGTGATGGTTAAGCACGTAGATCGGTAGGGTAGAATAACGGGAAGATTCTCCCACTTCTCTCACACTTTCTCTCTCTTTTCTCTCTTCTCTCTCCTAGGTTTTTCTCAAATTCGTATGAGATGAGAGAGTGAGGGTGTAAGGTCCTTATATAGGCTTGAAACTCACTAAATTAGACTCAGGGCCAAGGTATACTTAGGTTATAGCTAAAGTAGGTCTGTTCTGTCTCAATGGAGCACTTCTGGAGCCCCCTTCCCCCCTTGAGCCAAAGGTCGAACTTAAGCGCATAGACATTGGATCTAGGTCAAGTTACGTTTTCGGTCCGATCGGATTTATAGATCGCCCGTGGCAGACCAGTTTCAGTTCAATGGTCACTGAGACTCGATCAGGGCCACAAGTACACTGCCATGTGTATGAAATTTCTCCTGATCCAAGGGTGTATTTGGGTTAGATTCCGATGGTTTGATTGCTTATATTTAGTCCGCAGGCAACAAGTCTCAGATTACTTAAAGTTGAACTTTATTTCTAATTAATTTCACGTTTCTCACACTCTTCACTCTGGGCTCAAGCGAATAGTACTGGGACACTATCTGGATTTGATTTACGAGATGGTTGTCAAACCCAGCAAGTCGGTCCTAACCGTTTAATTTCGCGTTAATCGGACTTCCGACGTGTAGTCCAGATCTGATACGAAGTTTCAATGTGCTCTCGAGAGCAACTGGGTAATGAGATTGGTCCTAGATTATAGGATAACCTAGCGTCAATGATTACACAAGTTTTGGGTCTTGCAGATCGTATTTAAAGTGATTGGTGTTAATTTCACAAGTACTCTAGTTTAACACTAGCTAATTCTTGCCTAATTTCTAAAGGATTTGGTCCTGAGAGATTTCGGCCTGAGGTGATACTCGGGCCTTTGGTAGTTTGTATAGAAGGTGGTTCAAGCTATTAACACTTAATTAAATTACGCCATAATCATGGCAGAATAAGGTTGTAGGGCAGGAAAGACTGATGTTTCTAAATAACCTATTCGTCGATGACTCCATAAGGTAAAGGATCACAAGCCCATTTTATTTATGTATTTACTATTTACAGTAAGTTTTAGTTTAAGTATTATTCTTCCTCACCTAAACTTGAAGAGTAGCGTTTAATGTGAAAGTACTTTGAAAAATTTAAAGAACAAGGTGGTGAAAGGTGAGCTTTGTGAAGGAAATGGGTTAAAAAGCGATTTTTTTTTTAGAATATGGGATTGGGTTCTAATAAGTTAATAAGGTGTTAGGAGCGGCCCATTGCTTAAGGACATCTAATTCCAGGTCGCCAAAAATTCGAGATATTACAATCTACCCCCCTTAAAAGTAATTTCATCCCCGAAATTGGCTAAAGGTAATAGGCAAGAATTCTATTATTTCATTTGCCTAAGACTTATTGATTTCAAGTTTATATGCGCAGTAGGGTGTATATTGTGCATGCTAGTCTAGTACATTTTAGGTACTACCCCCCTTAAAAATTTATTTCTTTATCCCTTGTTTATTCCCTAATAGGTTGATACAATTTATTCTGTTATCTATTGGACGTCTTGACGACAATTCCCATCTATTTAGAGTAAGATAACTGCTTTCAATGTTTGACCAACACGAAGAAATGGTTATAGTGGGCTTGATCCCGATACATCGATCATCTACCTGACCAGGGTAGAAAGCTTATCGTATCCCTTCCTAGTCCTGGTGACTCCTGGTCTTCTGCTCGGTCAAGCAGTGAGTCCATTGGTAGTCGCCCAGGATTGAGAATTGGGTCAAGCCGTGAATGTTTCGCAGTTGTATATTTCAGTAACTCCGTAAACCGATCACTCTAAAAACTTAGGGAATGCCCATCACTGAAAGTTTCAAATGTCCCATTTCTCGGGTTACCCTTTAGGTCTTGGTCTAAGAGAGTCCTCGTTATTATCTATGTCCAAGGAAATGGTGAATCAAATCTTACTGGATCATCCTAAAGCGTTTCTCATAGTAGAACAGGCTTCTATTATGTTCGTATCCAACAAGCACAGTTGTAGATACATTGACCTTGACTATTGTAATTCAGTTCGTACCCATTATTAGGCCTATTCTGTAATATGAATTTGTTTAATACTTGAACCCTAATTGCTTTACATTCTAAGGAAGATTCAGATCCTATTTAATGACCTAAGCTTACGTATAACCTGGATCAATTTCCTTCGATCCTGGGCCAGTGGGAGAAGGGTCCACCACGCTTCTGTTGCGCCACTTTGGTTAAACGGATGTATTATCTGACCTAACTAGATTAGGTTCATAATATTCTACCCCCCTTTAAAACTTAATTTCCTAAGGCTCAAGGATCTATGTCTCGCTTCGTATGTCAGAACGAGGTGCAATTTAGATCTATCTTTGGTATGAAATGGGAAGCGATCTATCAATACATTGGTCTTCCTCTCATCGATGATGTATGCTATGACATTGGTACCTATGGTTATAGAAAGGAGCTAAGATGTCTAATTCTACCAAAGGAGGACCTTTGGCACGGTCCTGACTTACCTCTTTAATCATATCTAGTTGAATACTGTAAGATAATCTGCACACTCTTAGTACATAAAGAATCTAGACAAATAGGTTAATGGACAACCTATCCTTCTAAGTCCATAGGCACAATATGCATGCCAGAATGGTCTGTGGTTTGAGACCTAATCCCTAACTCTCTTTGTTGTCCATTTGAGAAATTTCTTAGGCCCTAAAAGACAAAGTCTCTATTTGCTATATGTTCTTAACACTTCTTAAAAATGAAATAATAAACTTTTAGTTGCAAAGTGGTCGGGCCAACACGGAAGGAAAGTTGTGTAGTGGGTCTGAGTCGGATACATGGACCTTCTGCCTTGCGAAGACAGAAAATTTGTCGTATCAGTTCTTAATCCTAGTTGATCCCGACCTTCTGTTTGATCAGAGCATAGAGTTCATTAGTAACTACCAGAATTGAGAATTCAATTCAAACCACGAATACCTCGCTTATATATATAGTTCATCTACTCCGTGTTCCCGATTGTAATAAGTCTTCAGGAAGGTAATTCTAAGGGATGTATTGATTCGACCTAAAATTAAATCCAAGGGATATATAAGTTTTCTCTGAGCGCGAATAGTTTCTACGTCAAACAAGCTTCGTAAGAGTTAGTAAAGAAGCCTGTGAGTACCAAGGGGATTCAACGAAGAAATGGGGTCTCGCTCCAAACTAATCAAGTCAACTAACTAAGTCTATCGGTCTCTGACATTCCCTAGTGTGATTAGTAGCCTAGTCTTAATTGTGGGAGTAGCGGTAATCCACTAGTTGTAATCTAAAGTACATGCTTATACACTAGATGATTTCATACCCTTTCTAATACAAGAAATTGTTTATTGCTTAGGGTCAAATGTTGTCTGATTGGAATAGAGTTGCCTGAACTTGAATTTAACTACGCTCAAGCATTTCACATATGCTCATACCAACTAAGAGGTTCTAGGGTTCATGTTATCAATTTATTGGATTTCCCATACTGTTAGTTTTTTCGAAATCTAGGAGCACCACTCTAGGTCC
Organism: Magnolia officinalis; assembly: GCA_021015155.1. NCBI lineage: Eukaryota > Viridiplantae > Streptophyta > Magnoliopsida > Magnoliales > Magnoliaceae > Magnolia > Magnolia officinalis. Next base: position 39,264,377 of record JAJHSJ010000007.1, read on the forward strand.
AAAACTCTATGGGCCTTGTTTGGCCAATGGTATTAAGTTGTATTAAATGGGACTCAGGATTGGGAGAGGCGTGCTTAGTAGGAGGGTGGGTTGGGATTAAAATTAATGGTATAGGCTTTGGAAAATGAGCCTTGTGTTGGAAAGTGTGAGATGAGATTTCCAAACCCCATGATGTGTAACTGGAAGAGAGATCCCGGGATTTACTTTTAATTGCATACATTCCAAACATGGTATTGGGAAACATGGGGTACACCCAATCTAGGGACCATACCTTACACATACATTTATGGTTACCTTTACAATTCTATCCACCTTAAACTCACCTAATGTAGTTGGCCGAACGGGCCCTAAACGTCCTAACATTTGGAGGTTGTGAAGGTTATGGGACATAAAATTGTAGATCGTTGTGCCCATATAGGTGTAAAATGGTGAGGCCAAGAGGAGTAAGAGATGGGTTTAGAGGAGTAATGATGGATGGGTGGAAGGAGTATGCAATGGTAAGTACAACTCCAACTTATCAAGCAGTCAACACCTTTGGTAACAAAAGGAGCTTCATGCATTTCATTTAACCAAAAATCGTCACAATACATGGGATGTAGCCTTACGTGGTCCATGACAGAAGATGCTTGTGAGCTAATACAACAAAGCTTCAAACACTTATATCATTCTACCAAACATTACACTACTAGGCCTATCAACATGAAATCACAAACATATCTTAAAGCAGCAACCGAAACAAGCTGCAAACATCGGCATGGATGACTAGGCATCCGAGTCAGGCGAAGGAGGAGGGGCGCCCTTTCTCTTTCCCATGAGAGAAAGAAAGGTGGAGATCGAAAATATGGCCGTAATAAGCTCGAATAGAGACATGGAAAAGCGAAGATAAGGGGGAATATGGTTGGAGTCTTTAGGTCTACACGGATTTGGGCCTCCAAGGGGGGGGGGGTTGTAAAGGCTCAAATGAGAGTGGATACTGAGGGAAAATGTCAAAATAGGGTAGGCTAGTGGGTTTACACGAGTTTGAGACTCAAATGGGGGGTGTAAGAGCTCAAAAGAGAGAGAATGAAGAGGGTAGGGTTAGGGATTGTTGTAAATGATGGAGGTATGTGTGTTTTGATAGAAAATGATGAAATAGGTGAATGGAGAGAAGGTTTGAGAGAGAAAACAACAACCTTGAAGGAAAATGAGAGCTTGGAGGGGTGATTTGTGAATGAGGGGTGTCATAGGGGGGTTTTAATCGACGGCACACACACCAGGGGGTTCCCCTGGGTCCCAAACATCACCGGCCCTCCCGGCCGAGCCCGCTGACCGGCGAGGCCTCGCCGACCTGGCGAGGTCCTCGCCACTCCCTGGAGTGTCATGCTAGGCCTCACCATTTGGGCGAGGACCTCCTATCCCCTAGGCCCTAAAAAAGTGTGGGTCCCACCCTGGGTCCCTCTGGATTAGCGTGGGTAGGCCCACGACTCCGATTTGCTTCATTTCAGGTAGTTTTGGGACGTTTCTGATACACAACTATATTTACCGATTTCTAACGGCTGAAATGGGGTGAATTGTGATCTAAACCCGTCAATAGACGGCCTAGGAGTGTTTTAAGGTCGACCCGTGCGACTAGGGTTGAGTATAGACTCGATTATAGCGATCGTTTTTAGTGAACTTTGCCGTTGGACGAAACTGGGATGCCTAAGACTATTTCTACATTATTTTCGCACCCTCCTACATCAAAAGGCGTCAGTGTACATCGTGGGACCATAACTCAGGTCCGATTTAATCCAAATCATGCTCTGATACCATCTTGTAACGCCTAGAAAATCGGGGGTCAAGCAAAGGTCATCTCCCGAGTTCCAACGCATCACTTATGCAACATAGATAATGATGATCATGATGAGAATATTGAAACATGAATGAGATTATACTAAAATAGTATATCATACTCCAGAGACAAGAGAAATTGCAAGCGGAAGACTGTGATAGATATATAAAATATATAAACTGTGATGAGTCCCCAGAGTGTGATAATGTTACCAGGTTAATTAATTACAAGTACAATTCCAAAATATACCAAATTGTGTAAGGTCATCTAGTCGACATCCTTGTAACCCCGTCGATCAAGACACGGCTCACATGAAGCCGTCAGACTACAGCATATACAAGCAAGCATCTTTGTCATCGCAAAGGTCCGGCTCTGCCTCATAAGCATCACCGCCACCTGAAACTCAAACAGAGTCTAATTAGTGTGTACAACACCGTCCCATAACGTGGGAGTGAGTGATCAGCTCAGAGGAACAATAAAGCATAGGTTAACATGTTATCAATTCAGTCAAGCAATAATGATAAAGCAGTACAATCAAATACTCCTAAATACTCTTATTAATGAAAGTATGAATGCAATCATGATGCATGCCCTCGCCAACATACTCTCTCGTGCGACACCATCTTACATCCGCGGCATGCTTTCATCTCTCAGTGCTCCACATCTTTCAGGCACATGCAATGCTATGGTATGAGCATGATTACCGAGTTATTATTAGTCCTTTTCATACAGCAGTATTGGGAAACTAAGGTACTGAAAAGACCAAGCTATATGTCCTAGAGGGGGGTGAATAGGACTATGCCAAATTTAAAATAAAATTAGCGGAAATAAATTAAACCAATAGCCTTACAATATGAATTAATTCACAAAGCTAAATTTAAATCACCTTGATAAATATGTATTGAGAGATTGATTCAAATTCGGTTCTAAGGACAACCTTACACCATAATAAACAAGGGCTTATGGTAGGACAACCTTATTTCTAGAACCTCTTTTGGATCAAGGACTCAATTTTAATTTAAGTAAATGAAATATCAAGGAATTGAAATTAAATGCAGAAGTAAGATCTAAATTATTACAACAATCCCCACACTTGCTTGAAATGTAAATAGTTACAACATTCACATCTACTTGTACATTCCACACAATCGAATGATAAAAGATATGAAAATTAAGCAAGCATTCAATCCACAAGGCAAAGAGTTATAGTGGTTCGCCTGTGTGTACACCAACTATTTTCCAACAGCCACACAAAAAGCTACTCCACTCCTAATATCCTCACACAGGGGATATTAGCGTTCACTATCAAATAGGTTTTCACAGGTTCACCAAAACCTTTACAATTGTGTCTTTTTCACTTGGGCTTACACAATTCAAAAACCCCTCTTTTCTGAGTTTTCTGGTTTTCCTCAGACAACTAATATAATGAGATTTTTCTGGTTCAACCTCAAACAAAACCAGTACAATGAGATTTTTTTGGCTTAACCTCAAACAAAACCAATAACTAAATAACTAAATAAATTTTACAGAATTGTAAAATACCTAGATTTCTCCTTTTCGTAGCAGCCCGGTAGAACCAATCGGAGTAGATGATTGAATGTCAAAGTTCAATTTCCAATACTCACATTCATAAGGTTCTAAATTCTAATAGATTTTAGATTTAACTCGTTGGGCGTAGCTATATTTGATTTTGATTCCAAGAAGAAGGAATAAGATAATTCCTCTTTTCAAATAAGATTGGAATATAAAAACAAAATCAAATTAAATAAGCTAGCAAAAAGCAATATTAAATAAGTACAATGTAGCTTAAAATAAACACAGACTTATCTTAGAGTGATCACTTGAAAATTCTTGAATTGAATAGAGTTGAAGTGTGAAAACTCTGAATTTCGTGTTCAATTTATAGAAGCAAAAATCGTTCCTACGACTGGTCTTAGAAACCTACGACTGGTCGTAGCTCTAACAAATTTTTGAAAAATTAAGCGCGATCTTTGAAAGTCGTTCCACGACTGGTCGTGAGTAGCCTACGACTGGTCGTGGGTCACCTACGACTGGTCGTAGATCCCTACGACTGGTCGTAAGACCAGAGATTTCGTTGCTGGACTTTGAGTCGTAGCTCCACGACTGGTCGTGAACGAGTCGAAGCCACTCCTACGACCGGTCGAAAGACCTCCAGGACTGGTCGTGGGCGTACCAAAAATTCTGAAAAATCTTCAACTACTTAGGACTGGTCATGGAATTTCTTGGACTGGTCGAACCAATGCTAGGACTGGTCGAACAAGAGCTAGGACTGGTCTTAGAATAGACCAAACTTATGTAAAATAAATATTTGATTTATGTATCCAAAGTGACCTACTTAAAGGGTCAACCTAAGGTCATTCAAACCTGAACCATGTCGTATGGACATTGAACTTCAACCATTCAACGAATGTAGATTGTTTGAACCATATCAGGCTTGAGATCATGAACTTGTTGTAGCTTTAAACTTGAGATCTTCATCAACATAAAACTACTTCATGCGTTGCTTCTTCAGACTTGAACTTCAACATTGTAGCTTCTTGAGACTTCAACATGTTGCTTCTTGAGACTTCAACTTGTAGCTTCTTGAAGTGTTTATGCAGTGTCTTGAATTCATATAAATCATCATACAAGCACAGGACACAGATAGATGTTTTGACACATCAAAATTTGACAACCAAAGGAGCATGAGACCATAGCACTTACAATCTCCCCCTTTGTCAAATTTGTGACAAAACACCCAAATTATAATACTTCCAATTGAAACTAAGTACACACAACAAGTTCAACAATAGAGAAGCATGCTAAGTTATATATAATAAGTAATAACTAGCATCATTCACCCATAACTACCCCTGAGAAGTTTAACTCCCCCTGAGTAATAGGAGCACATCATAATCATTAAATTCAAATAAAGCCAAAGGTTTCTCAAAACTTCTCCCCCTTTTTGTCACAAAATGACAAAGGAAGAAAAGCAACAATGATAATGAAAATAGGAGTTGATTCAAGAAAGCATAAAGCATAATTCAAATAGTTAGTGAGCATGTAAAGTTTAGAAAAAAAAAATATTACAGACCCATCAAAAATTCAGTCAGAACCAGAAGAGGGAGTAGGATTAGAAGGATCAATTTTGTGTAAACCCTTAGCAATCCGCCTCATATATTTGCATAGATAAGAGAATTGCGTGTCTTGGGTAACACGAATTTGAGCCACCTGCTCTTGAAGGGAATTCAATCTCTCATCAAAATCAGAGGGCTGAAAATCAGGATCATCAGCCGAGTCTGACTCAAGTTCTTCAAATAAATCATCCATATTCACGTCTTCAGGAAGATCACTGGCTTGAGCATTTCCTGCTTCAGCACCACTACTACCAGCATCCACTTGGCCATCAGCCAATTCTAAATTCATCTTGTTAATATTGGAATTATTAAAAGGGAGATGATGGATGAGTTTTTCTCTAGTAGGCATAGCTACGAGCATATGATTTGCCAGCATAGTCAATAAATAACCAAAGGGTATATCACTGTCCAGGATGGTGACGAGACAGAATAATGGAATGACAAATTAAAGAAGGTAGACATATTTTTGCACCAGAGATAACAGAATGCAAAACACGAACCATAAAAGCAGTGAGTTCGTTTTTATTACCAGAACGTGGATAAAGATTTGAGATGAAAATCCTATAAAGTACCCTGTGTCTGGGTAACAAAAACCTTGAGGGAAGTGCAAGACCTTTATGAGTCCAGTGAACATCCAAATTACATAAATCTCTAGTAAGCATTTTTCGTTCAGATTCAGAGCGACTGTCATGTAAAATATGAATTGGAATGCTCTCATCATTGACAGGTATTTCCATAATGTCAGCAATCAAATGTCGATCCACTAAAAACAATCCTTCTTGAGTATCAACTTTAAAAGTTAAATCCTCAAGAGAAAAATCACAGATACATGCAAACATGGATTGGGCAATGGACTGGTATGCAGCTCCACCCCAATGTAAGATGTTATCCCATCCCACAGATTCCAACAGAGGAGGGATACTAAAAGAAGCAATGTGATTGATATTAACAGGACGCTCAACAATAACATTGCGCATACGCAAATCCCGAGCATTAGAAGGATCATTTTCGGGAGAGCGAAGATGACGTTGTACAATAGAAGCTGATCTAGAAGAAGATGGACCTCGAGTAGTTTTCTTTTTCCCTCTAGCATCCATTTTCACAGAAGGATTTCAAGGAAACAACAAGTTGCAAGATGGAAGAAATGGGGTTTAGATAGAACATATTTTTCAAGATAAAACCCCAAACTTGCAATGAACGACCAAATAGATTCCACAAGAATGAGATTTGAAACACTAATAGCAAGAATCTAAAAAAAATGCAAAAGAACCACTAACCTTGAAGTACTATGAAGGTGGGTTCGACCGGTCGTAGCTAGAACCGTTGGAGAGTAAAAAGAAATGAAGAAGAAGAGTCAAAATCCCCAAATTAAAGTGAAATCCCGAGTTTCACGACCGGTCGTGACACTCACGACTGGTCGAGTACGACTCATAATTTGTAAAATTTTTAAATAATTTTCAAATTCAAGCAAATAAAACATCAAAGTTATGTACATTATGATACACCAAATTATGTAAATTCAATTTAAATTGCACATACCGAGATCAAACTTTAATTTATTAAACTTGCTTTTGTCGAGCGGTTTAGTGAAAATGTCCGCAAGTTGAGTCTCGGTTGGAATGTAATCCAAATATATTAATTTTTCTTCCACTAATTCACGAATGTAATGAAATCTAATGTCTATATGCCTAGTACGTGAATGCTGAACTGGATTTTTAGAGATATTTATTGCACTGGAATTATCGCAAAATAAAATCATAGAATCCTGAGTATTTCCATAATCGCTTAACATTCGTTTCATCCAAACAAGTTGAGTACATGCATTTCCAGCAGCAATGTATTCAGCCTCAGCTGTTGATAGCGATATAGAACTTTGCTTCTTACTAAACCAAGAAACAAGACAATTTCCAATGTAGAAACAACCACCACTGGTTGATTTCCTATCATCAATGTTTCCAGCCCAGTCAGCATCTGCATACCCGGCTAATTGAACATTAGTCTCATGTGGATACCAGAGACCCATTTTAGTAGAACTTGCAACATATCGCATAATCCGCTTAACAACAGTTAAAGTGAGATTCTTTAGGATTTGATTGATAACGAGCACAAATACCAACACTCAAAGCGATATCTAGTCTACTAGCAGTCAGATAAAGTAAACTACCAATCAAACTACGATACAATTTAGGATCCACATCATTACCTGTAGAGTCTTTTGAGAGTCTCAAAGTTGTACTCATAGGAGTATCAAAAATTTTACCTTTCTCAAATCCAAATTTCTTGATTAAATTCAGAGCATATTTGGTTTGAGAGATAAAAATTCCATCAGGTTGTTGTTTAAATTGCAACCCTAGGAAATAGTTTAATTCTCCAACCATGCTCATTCCGAATTTAGACTTCATCAAATCTGCAAACTCAACAGTCATGTTAGTACAGGTTGATCCATAAATAATATCGTCAACATATATTTGAACCATTAGAATATCATCGTTATGTTTCTTAACAAGAGCGTCTTATCAACACATCCCATCTGAAAATTACAACTCAGTAAAAACTTAGTCAGTTTTTCGTACCATGCTCTGGGAGCTTGTTTCAGACCATAGAGAGCCTTCTTAAGACGATACACATGATCAGTAAATTTAGGATCTTCAAACCGTGTAGGTTGTTCAACATATACCTCTTCATGTAAATCACCATTCAGAAAGGCACTCTTTACATCCATTTGGTAAATTTTAATCTTCCTAAAACATGCAATGGAGATAAAAAGTCTGATTGATTCAAGACGAGCTACAGGGGCAAATGTCTCATTATAGTCAATACCTTCAATTTGTGTATACCCCTGTACAACTAGTCTTGCTTTATTTCGAATAATATTTCCAAGTTCATCAGATTTGTTTTTGAAAATCCATTTTGTTCCAATAATATGTTTATCTTTAGGTCTAGGAACAAGGTACCAAACATCATTTCTGACAAACTGATTAAGTTCTTCTTGCATCGCAAGAATCCAGTTTTCATCCGAAAGTGCTTCTTTTACGTTAACCAGTTCAATCTGGGATGTAAAGCATACGTAGTTACATATGTCCTCTAATTATCTACGAGTGCGCACACCAGTGAGAGGGTTTCCAAGTATTTGAGAAGTTGGATGATCTTTAACAGTCCTTAATTCAAAATTAGGTTCACTTGATGAAGTTTCTTGTTTTTCAAGTATAAGCACTTCATCATTATCTGAACTAGGGACAGGTGTATTCAAAAGATCGTCAATCACAACATTTATTGACTCTTAAATCACACCGGTCCTGTTGTGTGTCATTTCTAAAATTGATGTACCTTTGTGTGTCATTTCTAAAATATCCCAGGCTTGCTTTGCAGTATCACAGGATATGATTCTTTTGAACTCATCCGGTGATAGTGCGCAAGTGATTACATTTAGTGCTTTAGCATTAGCACTACTCTCATTTTTCTGAAGTGTGGTCCATTGATAATACGGTGTAATTTTCATAGATTTTGAACCATCAACACCAGTTACTTCCATGATAGGAGGTTTCCATTCTGTCACTGTGGATTGCCACACACTTTCATCCATTGATTTGAGGAAGATTCTCATTCTGGCTTTCCAATAGGCATAGTTGGAGCCATCAAAGGGTGGAGGCCTAGTAACTAAAAGGCTATCAAAATTTGACATCTTTTTATATAGCTTAGATCGTTAGCTCAGGAAATAAATCCAAATAAAAAGCAACAAAAATGAGCTATTAGGCTTTGATACCACTTGAAAAGGCCAAGCTATATGTCCTAGAGGGGGGGTGAATAGGACTATGCCAAATTTAAAATAAAATTAGCGGAAATAAATTAAACCAATAGCCTTACAATATGAATCAGTTCACAAAGCTAAATTTAAATCACCATGATAAATATGTATTGAGAGATTGATTCAAATTCGGTTCTAAGGACAACCTTGCACCATAATAAACAAGGGCTTATGGTAGGACAACCTTATTTCTAGAACCTCTTTTGGATCAAGGACTCAATTTTAATTTAAGTAAATGAAATATCAAGGAATTGAAATTAAATGCAGAAGTAAGATCTAAATTATTACAACAATCCCCACACTTGCTTGAAATGTAAATAGTTACAACATTCACATCCACTTGTACATTCCAAACAATCGAATGATAAAAAATATGAAAATTAAGCAAGCATTCAATCCACAAGGCAAAGAGTTATAGTGGTTCGCCTGTGTGTACACCAACTGTTTTCCAACAGCCACACAAAAAGCTACTCCACTCCTAATATCCTCACAGAGGGGATATTAGCGTTCACTATCAAATAGGTTTTCACAGGTTCACCAAAAACCTTTACAATTGTGTCTTTTTCACTTGGGCTTACACAATTCAAAAACCCCTCTTTTTTGAGTTTTCTGGTTTTCCTCAGACAACCAATACAATAAGATTTTTCTGGTTCAACCTCAAACAAAACCAGTACAATGAGATTTTTCTGGCTTAACCTCAAACAAAACCAATAACTAAATAAATTTTACAGAATTGTAAAATACCTGGATTTCTCCTTTTCGTAGTAGCCCGGTAGAACCAATCGGAGTAGATGATTGAATGTCAAAGTTCAATTTCCAATACTCACATTCATAAGGTTCTAAATTCTAATAGATTTTAGATTTAACTCGTTGGGCATAGCTATATTTGATTTTGATTCCAAGAAGAAGGAATAAGATAATTCCTCTTTTCAAATAAGATTGGAATATAGAAACAAAATCAAATTAAATAAGCTAGCAAAAAGGAATATTAAATAAGCACAATGTAGCTTAAAATAAACACAGACTTATCTTAGAGTGATCACTTGAAAATTCTTGAATTGAATAGAGTTGAAGTGTGAAAACTCTGAATTTCGTGTTCAATTTATAGAAGCAAAAATCGTTCCTACGACTGGTCTTAGAAACCTACGACTGGTCGTAGCTCTAATAGATTTTTGAAAAATTAAGCGCGATCTTTGAAAGTCGTTCCACGACTGGTCATGAGTAGCCTATGACTGGTCGTGGGTCACCTACGACTGGTCGTAGATCCCTACGACTGGTCGTAAGACCAGAGATTTCGTTGCTGGACTTTGAGTCGTAGCTCCACGACTGGTCGTGGACGAGTTGAAGCCACTCCTACGACCGGTCGAAGGACCTCCAGGACTGGTCGTGGGCGTACCAAAAATTTTGAAAAATCTTCAACTACTTAGGACTGGTCGTGGAATTTCTTGGACTGGTCGAACCAATGCTAGGACTGGTCGAACAAGAGCTAGGACTGGTCTTAGAATAGACCAAACTTATGTAAAATAAATATTTGATTTATGTATCCAAAGTGACCTACTTAAAGGGTCAACCTAAGGTCATTCAAACCTGAACCATGTCGTATGGACATTGAACTTCAACCATTCAACGAATGTAGATTGTTTGAACCATATCAGGCTTGAGATCTTGAACTTGTTGTAGCTTTAAACTTGAGATCTTCATCAACATAAAACTACTTCATGCGTTGCTTCTTCAGACTTGAACTTCAACATTGTAGCTTCTTGAGACTTCAACATGTAGCTTCTTGAGACTTCAACATGTAGCTTCTTGAAGTGTTTATGCAGTGTCTTGAATTCATATAAATCATCATACAAGCACAGGACACAGATGTTTTGACACATCAAAATTTGACAACCAAAGGAGCATGAGACCATAGCACTTACAGGTACCTCCCTTATATCATTCCCAAACAATGATCCATTATAGGGTCGTCAGTCCTAGATAATCTCATACGATGATGTGGTTCTAGGTCGTTGTAAAGGGCTCCAGGGATGTTACACGCACTCATTACACTGCTCCCCAATCACCTTATCAATATAGGCCTAGTTTATACTCTGTTTACTACGGGAAGGCTCGTCGCCTCTCTGCAGATTCAGAGTATGCTCGAGGTCACTACACCGGGTATGGTCAGGATTGTCAGGGCTGTTACACGGAATCGTTACACCACTCCCCCATCACCCATCAAAACAGTGTAGGCCGACAGCTTAAATATAATGTCCCATGCCACCATATTCGGTTCACGAGTCTGGGTTGCTCACTGGTCACTACGGGGAGGCACATCGCCCCAGCGTAGACTGACAACTCGAACACGGTGTCCCATACCACCATGCCTGACTCATGAGTCTTAGCGGATCGAGGTACCAAGGTTAATGGGGTTGCACTGGTAAGTTTGGTACCTTAGGTTCAAGCAGTGACGTCCAAATATGGTGAACATACATTAGACAGATCGGGTTGCTTGACGAGCTCGGCTATCTCGAGCGCACGACAAGTTGGTCGACATGAAGTGCATAAGCCCTTCGTATGGCCAACTACTATCGCCAACCGAAGTATGACTCGGGTTCGTCAAACACATCTCACGTGGCGAAGGAATCTCAGCCATGAATTCACTCCCGTTACCGATTGTCTAGGCTATACAATAGCCCCAATCTTATTCAATTGCAACATAATATCGTAAAAGACAGTTAAAGTAGTAATGAATCAAGATTTCAAATCATACAATCAAAAGTCCGATATTATCCGCTTAGGGCTGCCAAGGCTATTGCACGGAATCGTTACACCACTCCCCCATCACCCTTCACGGCTTTTACGAAATACAACTTAAACATGTGAAGTAGTCAGAGCAGAGTTAAATAAACAAGTAATTCAAACATATTAACAAGCATGTTATAAAACACAATGCAAACAAGAAATTTAAACACATACATTTAATAAACCAGTAAGTGATTAAACTAAACAACTTACATGAAGGAAATCATTCACCTCACTAAGGTAGTTGAGAATTTGAGAATCCTGTCTCAACACCTACACAAGGCACTGCTAGATTAAGTACATACCTATACAAGCATTTTCACAAACACTTAGACTACACATTCCAACATACCTATAATATACTAGTTAAAACACAAGTCATAGCGAATCCTTTCACAAAGGATTGCCACATGAACCACGATCATGCATACACGACCAATAGTCATGACAAGCATAAATCATAGTTCTATATTCGTTTGAACATTTCTGCAAACACTTAGGCTACACGATGTATGTTAATATAGCAGGTGTTAGGCTAATCCGTTCACCCAGAAGTTGATACACATGTATCTAGCATACCTAGACAGCAATTAATCATGACAAGCACAAATTCATATTTCATACATATACGGTGTTGTCTGCAAATACGAGGAATACAATATATTCAACATAGTTTACGTATAACCGAAAAATGAAATGGACAGCACTTTGTACATGTGCAATAGCATCTAGATCATGAATCTATCATTATCTGACATTAAATGCATTGAAAATCATAACCTATACGTCTAAAGTCCGCACCTTTTGTCGGTAAACTTGAACCGAAACCAGTTTGAACCCAACGCCTTTGACTACGGCACAACGACAACCTGAATCATGAAACAAGTCAGCTATTCCATCACCTACACTCTTGGAAACTCCAAAACAGCTTAGGGTTAGGTTTTCTTACCTACCAACGAAGCCGAAATCACCGGAAAAGCGATTAGATCGTGATGGTTAAGCACGTAGATCGGCAGGGTAGAATAGCAGGAAGATTCTCCCACTTCTCTCACACTTTCTCTCTCTTTTCTCTCTTCTCTCTCCTAGGTTTTTCTCAAATTCGTATGGGATGAGAGAGTGAGGGTTTAAGGTCCTTATATATGCATGAAACTCACTAAATTAGACTCAGGGCCAAGGTCTACGTAGGTTATAGCTAAAGTAGGTCTGTTCCGTCTCAACGGAGCACTTTTCGAGCCCCCTGCCCCCTTTTGCCAAAGGTCGGATTTAAGCTCACAGACATTGGATCTAGGTCGAGTTACATTTTCGGTCAGATCGGATTTATAGATCGCCCGTGGCGGACTAGTTTCAATTCAACGGTCACTAAGACTCGATCAGGGCCACAAGTACACTGCTATGTGTATGAAATTTCTCCTGATCCAAGGGTTTATTTGGGTCAGATTCTGACGGTCTGATTGCTTATATTTGGCCCGCAGATGACAAGTCTCAGGTTACTTAAAATTGAACTTTATTTCTAATTAATTTCACGTTTCTCACACTCTTCACTCCGGGCTCAAGCGAATAGCACTTGGTCACTATCTGGATTTGATTTCTGAGATGGTTGTCAAGCCTAGCAAGGCGGTCCTAACCGTTTAACTTCTCGTTAATCGGACTTCCGACGTGTAGTCCAGATCTGATATGGAGTTTCAATGTGCTCCTGAGAGCAACTAGGTAATGAGATTAGTCCTAGATTATAGGGTAACCTAGCGTCAATGATTCTACAAGTTTTGGGTCTTACAGATCATATTTAAAGTGATTGGTGTTAATTTCATAGGTACTCTAGTTTAACACTAGCTAATTCTTACCTATTTTTTAAAGGATTTAGTCCTGAGGGATTTCGGCCTGAGGTGATACTCGGGCCTTTGGTAGTTTGTATAGAAGGTGGTTCAAGCTATTAACACTTAATTAAATTACGCCCTAATAATGGTAGAATAAGGTTGTAGGGCAGGAAAGGCTAATGTTTCTAAATAACCTATTCGTCGATGACTCTATAAGGTTAAGGATCACAAGCCCATTTTATTTATGTATTTACTATTTACAATAAGTTTTAGTTTAAGTATTATTCTTCCTCACTTAAACTTGAAGAGTAGCATCTAATGTGAAAGTACTTTGAAAATTTTAAAGAATAAGGTGGTGAAAGGTGACCTTTGTGAAGGAAATGGGTTAAAAAGTGATTTTTTATTTTATTTTATTTTTTTTAGAATATGGGATTGGGTTCTAATAAGTTAATATGGTGTTAGGAGCGACCCATTGCCTAAGGACGTCTAATTTCAGATTGGCAAAAATCCAGGATGTTACAGTAGGGGAATATTTAGAGGTCTTCATGGACGACTTCCCTATTTTTGGTCGATCCTTCAACGAGTGCTTGAAAAATCTTAAATTTGTGTTGAAGCGATGTGAGGATAAGAATTTGGTTTTGAATTGGGAGAAATGTCATTTCATGGTTCCCAAGGGAATTGTTCTTGAATATATAATTTTGTCTAAGGAAATTGAGGTGCATAAGGCCAAAATCGATCTTATCTCTAACCTACCATCTCCCAAAAGCGTACACGATGTGCGATCCTTCCTAGGACATGCCAGATTCTACAGATGATTCATATTGGACTTTAGTCACCTCTCTTGTCCTTTATGTAATCTACTTCAAAAGGATGTACCATACGAGTGCACCGAACAATGTTAGGAAGCTTTTACTGAGCTCATGGGCATGTTAACTACCGCACTTATCATGCAGCCACCTGAATGGACCATCCCTTTTGAGATCATGTGCGACACATTTGACTATACTATTGGGGCAATGTTATGCTAGAGAAAAGAGAAGAAGCCTTACGTTATTCATTATGCAAGTAGATATTTATACTCTGCGTAAATGAACTACTTTACTATGGAAAAAAAACTCTTAGTCGTAGTTTTGGCTTTGGACAATTTAGGTCTTATTTGATTGGATCCAAGACCATCATCTACGCTGTTCATGCGGCGCTGAAATATCTTCTTTATAAGAATGATGCTAAGACCCGCTTGATAAGATGTATCCTTCTACTTCAGAAATTTAATTTAGAAATAAAAGACAAAAAGGAAGTAGAGAACGTAGTGGCTGACCATCTCTAGAGACTCGATCTCCCCAAACCCCTTAAGACGACACCCATAAACGACATGCTCCCTGATGAACAATTGTTCGAACTCTCCCAAGTACCTTAGTTTGCTGATATTGCAAATTATCTTGCTACAGGGACACATTGGATTGTGCAAGATAAAAGAAAATTATTCACCGAGGTACGTAAATTCTTCTGGGACGATCCATATTTGTTTAAATACTCTCAGGCCTGTGGTGGTCACTTTTTCGCTAAAAAGACCATGGCCAAAATTCTGTAGTATGACTTTTACTGGCCCATTATGTTTGTTTCGACAAGAAAACAAATGCATTTGATTTGGGGTTTTTATTCAAGGATAACAAAGAATCTAATGAGAGAACATTGATCACGTTTATTCTGGGTTCATGTACATCCTCGGATTCCCTTGATTCAGAAAATAAAGTACAATCAATCAAAGCAAATAAGACAACCTAGTGGAAATTTCGGCAGCATTCCGACGCTATTTTGGTCATCTCTTAGGTACTTAGGAGGAATTTTTGAATCGGTCAGCCAATCTCCAAGGAGATAGAAATTTTTCGACAGCATTCCAGCGCTATTTCGGTCATCTCCTAGGTACTTAGAAGGAATTGCTGAATCGATCAGCCAATCTCAGGCTTGAAGTCAGTCCCGAGCATCCTTTCAGTCATTCTTTCTAGAATCTTCCTTGAAATGTGGAACGGTCTTGTCAAACGGGCTTAACAACTCGTCCAGAATCTAAGATTACGGGGTTGCCACCATCTGATCATCTCGAAACTTTACATGTAGCTTTGGAACTGCAAATTAACCGTACACGTCAAATTTCAGCTCCTAGATCCTTCTGAAAATGGTAAAACTGATAGATCAGCTCCTAAAATCCTGATTTGGGGCCTGCCTAATATTTTGATACACTTCAAATTCGGTCTCAACGTGCTAAATGCAATGACAAAGAAGATGGATGGAGCAGATTTCCCACGAACATCTTGTTGGGACCATGTGTACATAGTGCATGAGTGCACTTGACGCACACAGTTATAGCCTAAGTCGGTCAACACACGCTAACCAACTCCTTCTCCATTCAAAGAAAACGCCACAGCGTCTTCACTATCTGTCTGCAATTTTCTTAGTGGGGCTTAATCTTCATCCAAATCACTGATATGGACTGGCCAGTCACTTCAGAGGGTAGGCATTACCCTGGCCTAGGTGAACTTGTGACCCCATGCAAATGATTGGAAGATCTTAACTGTCGAACACGAGATGAACGACAGGGTAGACAAGCACGTGGGCCACACCGATTTCAGCCCGAAACCACTCCTTTCCAAATGTTTTTTTCTTCTGAAACCAATGGATGAAGTGGATTTTCCATTTGGCTTCCATAAACGGCCCATCGTATTTCACAAAGTCGACAGACATCGACTCTGTTCGTAACAGAGGCTTCATCTTTTTGTTGTGAGCCACCATCATGCAGCGAAGGAACGATCTAAATCGTCCATTAGGTAGAGGGAGAAAAAACCATCAAGGTGATGTTGATCTTTGGCGAACATGATCAATCAAATGATCGCTGCAGTGATCGAAAGAGGACTGTTCGACTATTGTTACAGCTTTGGATGGTGGCCCACAACAAAAAGATGAAGCCTCTGTTACGAACAGAGTCGACGTACATCGACTCTATGAAATATGATGGGCCGTTTGCGGAAGCCAAATGGAAAATCCACTTCGTCCATTGGTTTCAGAACAAAAAACCATTTAGAAAGGAGTGGTTTCGAGCTGAAATCGGTGTGGTCCACGTGCTTGTCTACCCCACCGTCCATCCCGTGTTCGACAGTTAAGATCTTGTAATCATTTGCATGAGGTCACAAGTTCACCTAGGCCAGGGTAATTCCTACCCTCTAAAGTGACTGGACGGTCCAGATCGGTGATTTAGATGAAGATCAAGCCCCACTAAGAAAATTGCAGACAGATAGTGAAGACGTTGTGGCGTTTTCTTTGAATGGAGAAGGAGTCGGTCAGCGTGTGCTGACCGACTTAGGCTATAACGGTGTGCGTCAAGTGCACTCATGCACTATGTACATGTGGTCCCAACAAGTTGTTGGTGGGAAATCTGCTCCATCCATCTGCTTTGCCATTGCATTTAGCACGTTGAGATCGAATTTGAAGTGTATCCAAATATCAGACGGGCCCCAAATTAGGATTTCAGAGGCTGATCTATCAGTTTTGCCATTTCTAGAAGGATCCAGGAGCTAAAATTTGATGTGTACAGTTAATTTGCAGTTCCAAAGCTACATGTAAAGTTTCGAGATGATCAGATGGTGGCAACCCCATAATCTTACATTCTGGACGAGTTCTTAGGCTCGTTTGACAAGACCATTCCACATTTCAAGGAAAATTCAAGGAAGAATGACTGGAAGGATGCTCGGGACTGACTTCAAGCCCGAGATTGGCTGATCGATTCAGCAATTCCTCCTAAGTACCAAGGAGATGATCGAAATAGCGCCGAAATGCTGCTGAAATTTCTATCTCCTTGGAGATTGGCTGATCAATTCAGCAATTCCTCCTAAGTACCTAGGAGATGACCAAAATAGCGTCGGAATGCTACCGAAATTTCCATTGGGCTGTCTTATCTGCTTTGTTTGATTGTACTTTATTTTCTGAATCAAGGGAATCCGAGGATGTAAATGAATTCAAAATAAATGTGATAAATGTTTTCTCATCAGATTCTTTCTTACCGTTGAATAAAATCCCCCATATCAAACGCATTTGTTTTCTTGTTGAAACAATGTTCAAGGACATTCAAGAGTTCTACAAGGCTTGTGATCATTGTCAGAAATTTAGAGCATTGTCCCGTCGAAATACGATGATGTTAAATCCCATTTTGATGATTGAAGCCTTTGATTACTAGGGCATCAATTTCATGGGACCATTCCTCCAATCCTTTGGAAATTTATACATTCTGCTAGCAGTAGATTATATCACTAAATGGGTTGAAGGGATTCCATGCCGGAACAATGACCATCATACAATCATTCGATTCCTAAAAGAAAACATCCTTTCCCGGTTTGGAACGCCCCGAGCCATCATTAGTGATGAAGGTTCACACTTCTGTAATAAGGTCATTTGAGAATTTAATAAAGAAATACGACATCTCTCATAAAGTGAACACTCCATATCATATGCAGACAAGCGGGCAACCTGAGATTTTCAATAGAAAAATTAAACAAATACTGGAAAAGACGGTTAACCCTAACTGTAAGGATTGGTCAATCCGTTTGACTGATGCTTTATGGGTATACCGTACTGTATTTAAGACCCCCATTGGAATGTCTCCCTTTAGACTCGTCTATGGGAAGGCTTGCTACTTTCCTGTAGAATTGGAACATAGGGCCTATTGGGCTATTAAAAATCTAAACTTTAACTTGGACAATGTTGGCTCTTTGCGTAAACTTCAATTAAATGAACTCAAGGAAATCCAGAATGAAACTTATGAGAACTCGAGAATTACAAGGAAAAAATGAAGGTGTTCCATGACAAGAACATCTTTCAAAAATCATTCTTAATTGGTCAAAAAGTCCTCCTGTACAATTCTCGGTTACACCTTTTTTCGAGTAGCCCTTTCACTATTACTAATGTCTATCCACATGGGGCCATCGAGATAAAGAATCCAACGAATGACAATATTTTTAAAAGTAAATGGACATCATATCAAGCCATTTGTTGAGAAATTTGATTCAGAGGACATTCCATACCTCTGATTGATCTTGTATATCATGTAACGCCCTAAAAATCGGGGGTCGAGTAGCAACTCAACTCCCAAGTTCCAAAACATCACTTATGAAACATATATGCTTATGATTAAATGTTGTCTGTGTTAGTGCATTAATCATGAGTGGGATTATACCAAAACAGTAATTCATACTCCAAATCAAGTCGTAAAATGCAAGCGAAAGATTGAAAGACATAAATAAACGTATATAAGTCAAAAGATTATGATTGGTCTCCAGAGTATGAATACATCACTGAGTCACGATATACATGTAATAGTTTCAAAATCAAAATGTCAAAATAGTACAACTACAATGATAATCCCTATAGCCTCATCGATCCGGATAGCCCAAGCGAAGCCGCCTGAGAATTGCATATAAGAGAACTCGTCCTGATCGTCATAGTAATCAGGCTCCGCCTCCTGAGTCGCATCATCATCTGCAGCTAAGATAGAGTCTGATGGGTGTTCAGAACACCGTCCCAGAACGTGGGAGTGAGTGATCAACTCAGTGGAATCATAGAGCAAAGGTTAACATGTTATCCATTCAGTCAAGTAGTAATGATAAAGCAGTACAATCAAACAATCTTAGATACTCTTATTAATGCAAGGATGAAATGTAGTCATGATGCATGCCCTCACTTACACTCCCTCGTGCAACACCATCTTACGGTCGTGGCATGCTTTCTTCCCTCTGTGTTCTTCAACCCAGGGCACATGCAGTGTAATGTTATGAACATGATTACCGAGTTCTTATTAGTCCTTTTCATACAACAGGATTGAGAAACTAAGGTACCTCCCTTATATCATTCCCAAACAAGGATCCATTCTAGGGTCGTCAGTCCTAGTAAATCTCATACGATGTTGTGGTTCTAGGTCGCTGCAATGGGCTCGTCGCCAAATCAGTACAGGCCTAGTGTATACTTTGATTACTACGGAAAGGCTCGTCGCCTCTACGCAGGTTCATAGTATGCTCGAGGTCACTACAAAGGGCTCGTCACCAAATCGGTGTAGGCCGACAGCTCGAATACAGTGTCTCATACCACCATATTCCGCTCACGAGGCGATGATGCTCACTGGTCACTACAGGGAGGCGTCGCCCCGCGTAGGCCGACAACTTGACCACGGTGTCCCATACCACCATGTCCGACTCATGAGTCTTATCGGATCGAGGTACCAAGGTTAAATGAGATTTCATTGGTGAGTTTGGTACCTTAGGTTCAGGCAGTGGCGTCCATACATGGTGAACATACATCGGGTCAATCGGGTTACTTGACGAGCTAGACTATGACGAGCACACTTGAAGTTGATTGTCATGAAGTGTGTAAACACTCCATGTGGCCTAACCATGCCGACAACTCTAGTACGGCTCGGGTTCGTCAAATACGTCCTACGTGACGAATAAATCTCAGCCACGAACTCAAAGCCTGTTACCGATTGCCTGGACTATACTGTAGTCCCAACACATTCAATCCTTAACCAATAAGCATGTGGAGTAGTCAAAGTAGAATTAACCAAGTAATTCAAACATGTTAACAAGCATGCTGTAAAACACAACGTAAACCGGAAATTCAAACCCATACATTTCATAAGTAAGCGAATTAAACTAAACAACTTGCATGGAGGAAATCATACACATCCCTAAGGTAGTTGAGAATCCTATCTCAACACCCACCCTAAGCACTATCATCTAAGTACCTACTCATACAAGCATTTTCACAAACACATAGAATACACTTATTAACATACATAACGCATGTTGGCCAAAACATGTATAGGGCGAATCCTTTCGCCGAGTAGTTATTACACATATACATAGGAAAAACACACGGTAATTAATCATGGCAAACACACTTTCATATTTTGTATGTATACGGTATTTTTTACAAATATACAGAATATGATAAACGCCACAAATTGCATACATAACTGAATCGGAAAATGAACATCGCATTTTTGCATGTGAAATAACACCCACATCAGGAATATATCATTATTTGACATTGAAAGCTTTGAAAACCATAACCTATATGTCTATAGTCTACACCTTACACCGATAAACGCGTAACGAAATCATTTTAGACGTTAAGTCTTTGTTAACGGTGGATTTGCAACCTATAGCATGAACTAGGTTAGCTATTTCATCATTTCAACTATTTGAAACCCTAGAACATATTAGGGTTAGGTATTCTTACCTAAGAACGAGATCGGTATCGCCGATAGAGCGCTACAAAAGTGGTGGTAAGGCACGTGGAGTAGCAGGGATTGAATCTCAAGAGTGACTCCAACTTCTCTCTCACTCTCTCTCTTTACTCTCTTCTCTGTCCTAGGGTTTTTACCAAATTCGTATGGAGTGAATGAGAGAGGGTTTAAGGTCCTTATATAGGCCTAAAACTGATGGGAATGACCCCAGGGCCAAGGTATTCTTAGGTTATAACTAAAGGATTTCTGTTTCAGCTCAACGGAGCACTTTCGGAGCCCCCCATTAAGCCAAAGGTCGGACTTAAGCTCCCTGACCATAGATCTAGGACGAGTTAATTTTTCGTTCCAATCGGGTGTCCAGTTCGCATGTGGCGGACCAGTTTCAGTTCAATAGTCACCGAAACTCAATCAGGGTTACAAGTACACTGCCATGTATGAGAAATTTCTCTTGATCCGAGGGTGTATTTGGGTCAGATTTTGATGGTCTGATTGGTTATATCTGGCCCGCAAGCGACAAGTCTCAGATTACATAAATTAGATTTAATTTCTATAGAAAAACACGTTTTCTCACACTCTTTGCTCCGAGCTCAAGTGAATAGCCCTGGGACACTATCTGGAGTTGATTTTCGAGATGGTTGTCAAGCCCAGTAAGGCGGTTCTAAGCGTTTAGTCTCATGGTCATCGGACTTTCGACGTGCGGTCCAGATCCGATACGGAGTTTCAATGTGCTCCTGAGAACAACTGGGTAATGAGATTGATCCTAGATTTTAGGGTAACCTAGCGTCATTGATTCTACAAGTTTTGGGTCTTGCAGATTGTATTTAAAGTGGATCAAGTTGATTTTGCAGCTAATCTAGTTTAACACTTAGTTAATTTTGTCTAATTCCTAAAGGATTTGGTCCTGAGTGATTTCTGCCTGAGGTGGTACTCGGGTCTTTGTACGGAATTTTCTGAGACGTTACATATCAGGATTAACCTCCTAATCTAATGGGGGTATTGTAAGGCCCATATCCTAGTCCGTATCATTCTGCTAGCTTCCGCGGTCCTTTCGGTCGAATTCCGGCAATCCTCGACCCGTATCTGATGTTTTCGCGTGATCCTAAGCCGGGTCCCACATACCAAAGTTGGCTCGAACCGAAACTTGTACCTTAGAGACCGTGTCGTTGGCGCGGCTCCAATGCCGTGACTCGCGCATCGAATCGATACCTAGGCTAGAAGTTATGGGTCCGCGTTCATTCCAAAGAAACGCTACGCGTTGCGAATTTCAAGGGAATCTCTACGACATGTCCCATCAATCAATCAATCAATCAATCAAGTACACTCCATACCTCAAGTACATGCAACCCATCTCTCTCTTTTCCACAAGTCAACTCTCTCTCTCCCTACCCATCCTCTTTTACCAATTTTCAAACCAAACCATACGCATCCATCTCCTTTCCTTACAACCACCACATCATCCCATCCATACATCCATCCTCTCTCTCTCTCTCCTCTCTCTCAATTCTCAAACCTCCCAAGCAACACACACGTCCAAGCTACTCTCTCCTAAGCCAAGTGTGCCCACCCTCTCATCTCTCATCCCCACCATCAAAATTCATCATCCACCGTTAAAAGCTAAACATAGAAGCTAAGGAGCCTAAGGGAGCAAGAAGGAGGCCTAGAGGTGGGTGATCCACTGTTAAATTTTGATCTTTAAAGGTCCACTTGTTGTGGGACCCACTTGATGAATGATATGTACAAGGGAGGGCCCAATAGTGGCGGGGTCCCTCCCCCCCTCGTTCCTCTCTCTCTACCTCTCTCCCTCTTTCTATTTTTGATGTGTGGCCCACCATGATGTCAGTGTACATCCAGCCGTCTGTCCAATCCATGGACGTTGGACGCAGTTTGGCTGGTATACCACACAGCTACCTAGCTGCTATTGTCATGTGTTAGCGAATCATGTGGCCCAGTAAATGGTGTAAAAGATCCACAATGTTCATTCTCTTAACGTGGACCCCACCAGGGTAGTGTGTGGAGCCCACCATGATGCTTGTCTTTCCAGCCTCTCATCCAGCCGTGTCCTCTGACGTGGACGGGTGTGGCTAGCATGGAGTGCGTGAACTGACGTTGGGTGTACAAACTAGCTAAGGGTTTGGCTAGGCCGCTCCTACAGGCCCCACCTTGATGTATGTACTTAATCCAAGCCGTCCATCCTTTTCCTCAGATCATTTTAGGCGTTGAGCCAAAAAATGATCTCAATCTGAAATTCTAGTGGGCTATAACATATCAAACAAAGTTTTTTACGTTGAAATGCACCCTAATGTTTGCTGTACACTAAAACCCATCGAATATTGGACTTAATGAGTTAATATTGAACCATAGGAACCGATGGTCTGGTCGGAGCTACCTGAAGTGGGCCCCACCTATGAAAAACCACAAGAAATCGGTTTACCAAAAAAAAACAAAAAATACATGCAGCAGCAGGACACTGCTGCTCGTGCGGCCGTGGACATGAAGGGGGCCAGGGAAATGGGTCCCACTTGTAGGCCGCACCGTGATGTGTGTTAAACATCAACACCTTGCACTTGGCGGGCCCCCTCAGGGCAGCTAACCTCCCAAAAATCAGTCGTATACGCGACTCAAGTGGCCCACTTCACCTGGAACATAAGGGATTGAACTTCTGTTATTGGAACACTTTTGGGCGTCCAGTAGTGTTGGATCATTAAGAAATTTGTTTTCCCTCTTCATCAGGGTCTGTATGACCTTGTCAATGGCTTGGATGATAGATAAACATTATGGTGGGCCCCACGTGGGACCCACAGATGAATGTATTACATCCCATTTCGTCCCAAGGTGGGACGACTATTGTACCTCACTTCAGCATATACTGCTGGAGTGGTGTCACCAAGCTCCGAGGCCCCTCCTACTTCATCCACACTGTCCATCCTTATGGGACCCACCACGATACATGTCTTGCATCCATATTGTCTAACCATTTTGGAAGCTCATTTTATGGCACGAGTTGCAGGCTGAGACTGATCTAGATTAAGTGGACCACCCAGTAAAAAGGCAGTAGGGATTGAGCTTCTGCTATTAAAATTCTTTCATTGTCACAAAAGTTTGGATTGATAGGAAATTGTTTTTCCCCTTAATCCAAGTTTGTGAGAACTCATGACTAGATTAGATAGAAAATAAATGTTATGGTGGGACTTAAGAATTTTAATGGTGGAAATCATCGTCACCACTGTTATTTAGAGAGTGGTCCGGTTAATCTTTTGACGTGATTCATGTATATATATGAGGCCCATGTGGTTAGGCCCATCTTGATGTATTTATGGCCCGATGTTGAGGCCCACTTTGATATATATGAGGCCCATTTGATGTATTAGAGGCCCATGGGTCGAGGCCCGCCCATTTGATGTATTGGAGGCCCATGGGTCAAGGCCCAATAAGACGTACATAAGGCCCATTGAAGTGTGATTCCACCATGGTTAATGTAATGATGTTCATGGCAGGCCATGCCTTGGGGGCAATGATGGTTTGATGTCCACATTGTAAAGCGATGTTGGTAAAATGTCTGCATTGTCACTCTCCTTAGAGCCCATTGATAGGCCCATACTTGTAGTGTGTAGGCTGTCTAGGCCCATCTTCGTTATGAACAGACCCATCACCACATAACATGTTTAGTATAGATTTACGATTCATGATCATATGCATAATATGTATGCTTGATATGAGGAGTGACTGATCATAACATATGCCTTTTGGCAGATTGTTTATGGGCTCCCTGATAGACGGAGTTGCCCCACATGAGCGCGTGGCACGCACAGGAATGTTGCATGTCTGGTAGAGTGATTCATGCACTTGTATGTGTGTCATTATGATTATTGCATGCCCTAGCGACATCAGGGCCATAGACTTCACTGACACATTGCGGGTGGTTAGATTGGATAGTGAAAATACTGTTTCTAGCATTGGGGTGTCATATATGTCCCTAGATGAAAATTTCTAAACCCGATGGTACCAGAAGATGACTCCAACGTCAAAATCGAATGGATATACGAGCGCACCAGGGCCGAATACCAGGAGGCCGCGTCTCCTACTGTGTCGTGGTCGGTGGGAAAGGGGTGTGGCCTTACCCGCCCGAGCGTAAGGGGCATTACTAGGCTAAGTTTGACCAGCTCGTGAATGGATCCGTTATCGACATGCCAGATAGGTATTGACAGACTATTAGTCAGGCAGATAGGAAAGTTTCTTACGCTCACTTGGACTGTACGGCTAGGAGAGCGGCAGTGCCATTTGGAGTGTACTAAACCTCTGTGATTATCCAGAATGAGAACTGTACTGATATTTGATAAGTTGTATAAGGATTGACATGCTTGAGTTGCATCTCGCATCGCATGGCCTTGTTATGGCCGATGACATTCATATCATGCACCACATAGCCTTGGTACGACCGATTGCATTCTTGTACTCATCAACTTGATTACGCATTACTCTGACCTTTCATTCTGAGCATGCTTATATTGCGCACACACTTACACCACCCTCTAAGCTTTTTATAAGCTTATGCATGATTGATGCATGCAGGTGACGCCATAACGCAGCCGTAGCTTCGCCGTAGTTGGAGCGTGCAGTCGAGCTTTTGAAATTTCTGTTATTATCATTATCTTATATTTCCCTTCACACACATTGTACTTAAAGTTTTTTATCATAGTGGATTTTGTGATGGTGTTCTTGTGGTTGATGTTCGTGGTTTATGCTTATGGTTATGATCATTACAAATAAATTGATATTAGAAATCCTCCTTGTAGGATCCCAGGATCGGAACCTGGTAAATGGGTACTTGGAGCCGAGAATGGGGTTCTACGGAGGCTATCAGCACCAGATTCGGTGATCGAGAATTTTGTGAGTCCAGTCTTCGAGTTCGGAGTGTGATAGAAGTTGGTATCAGATCATAACTTGGGAATAACCGAGAACAACATCAGATGTTACTATGAGTTAGGACGATTAGGGTCCGAGTGCGTAACCTTCCGATTGAGTTCCCTAATGTGCGATTCTCAAGGTTGATTGACATCCTTATTCTTCTTATAGGACATGCCACGCAGGCCAGTGACTCAATCGACTCCCGTTCCACCACCTGAGGCTCCACCTTTACACCTGCGCCTCTCGTTCCATCGTCAGAGATCCCTGTTCCCCTGCCTGAGGATGACGTTTCTCTATTTGAGACTGGTGCGGATCCAACCGTACCTGTGAGTGCCTCTCAGTTACAGTAGATGTTGTAGGCTGTGACGGCTACGCTTTAAGGATAGGGCAAGCGCCCCGTTGTTTCTCTAGCCCAGGCGGAACAGGAGCGCGCGAGAGTGCCCTTCTTCGAGAGTTTAGACAGCTTGATCCTCCGCGTTTCCATGACGAGTCAGATTCGACTGCAGCCGAGAGATGGTGCTCCAATGTGGAGAAATTTTTTTATACTACGGCATGTACGACCCAACAACGAGTCGGATTGGTTGTATTCCTTCTCCAGGGTGAGGCCGAGCAATGGTGGATTCCATTACCCATGTTGCAGGTCCTGATTATGTCTGGACATGGGAGGACTTTATCGACCAATTCGAGGAGCAGTACTTCCCTGACCACATTCGACGTCAGAGAGCACTGGAGTTTGAGACTCTAGTACAGGGGGACATGACCGTGACATAGTATGCGGCCCGTTTTGTGGCACTGTTGAGGTTCATGCCGTATCTGGTGATGATGAGGAGGCCCGTCTTTTCGAGAACAGCTTGCGTTACGGTCTACGAGGCCGTGTCATTGGGTATGAGCTCCCGACTTTCTAAGCGCTAGTGCGGAGGGCTCAAATTTATGAGACTAAGTGGGCCGACACGTAGGCTGATCTAGATCAGAGGAGGGGTCGGAAGAGGCAGGCCCCCTCCAGCAGCTCCAACAGCATCGACGATCGCAGAGATATAGGAGCCACCCATCTGCTAAAGCACTAGCAACACCAACGACACCTTCAGTGCCACCCCATCAGCCATTTATAGGGACTTATTTTAGATGTGGTGGGACAGGGCACCGCCTGTCTTTGTGCCCCCGCCCTCATCTACAGCAGCCGAGAGCACCACATCAACTTCCACAGTAGCAGCTGAGAGCATCGCAGCAGCCCCCACAACAGCAGCGACCCCATCAACAACGACTGTAGCCACCTCAGCCGCCGAGACCCCAGCAATAGCAGAGACAACAGTACAAGAAGAGAAGAGTAAGGTAACACAGCAGCACCAGGGACCTCAGAGGGGACAAACACCTCCCCAACTAGCTCAGGCTAGATTCTACGCGGCTCAGCAGGACCCGCAGACATCTAGAGGAGTCGTTGAGGGTATACTTCAAGTCTCTTCATGCATCACCTGAGTATTATTTGATTCTGGTACTTCGCACTTATTCATGTCTGAGGATTTTTACCGATTGACTGGATTGCCGACAGAGTACGCTAGTGAGGGATTAACCGTATGGACGCCCTTAGGGAAGACTACAGTATTGGGCCGTTTCTGTTCATCTTGCCCTGTTCTGGTCGGTGACATCTTTTTGCCCGTTGACTTATTTGTGCTGCCGATGTCTGATTTCGACGTTATCCTGGGCATAGATTGGCTTGCCGAGTACCACGCTATCTTGGACTGTTCTGCGAGCATAGTCACATTCTGCATACCAAGCTTGCTGCAGTTTCAGTTCGTTGTAGAGCCTCGAGGAGAGCCATTGTCTTGTTTGATGTCCTACGCAGTCGAGGAGCCCGTTGCCTTGTGTATTGATTAGTTGCTGGTGGTCCGTGATTTCCCTAAAGTGTTCCGGGAGATTCCGGGATTGTAGTCACGCCGTCATATTGAGTTCTAGATTGATCTTGTGCCCAGTACCGTGCCTATCTCGAAGGCTCCGTACCGTATGACACCGATGGAGTTGCGTGAACTGCAACAACAGTTGGATGAGTTACGTGAGTGAAGATTTATTCATCCGAGCAGTTCGCCTTGGGGAGCGTCGATACTCTTCGTTAGGAAGAAGGATGGCTCGTTGAGGCTTTACGTGGACTACTGCGAGCTCAACTAGGTCACTATTAAGAACAAGTACCCGCTCCTGATGATAGAAGATTTATTTGATCAGCTGCAGGGTGCATAGTTCTTTTCGAAGATTAACTTGCGTTCCGGTTATCATCAGATTCGGGTCCGAGAGGAGGACATTCCAAAGACAGCTTTCAGGACGCGTTATGGTCATTTTGAGTTTCAAGTCATGTCCTTTAGACTGACCAATGCACCCGCGGTCTTCATGCAGTTAATGAATGAGGTCTTCCATCCATATCTCGATCTATTTGTTGTGGTCTTCATCGACGACATTCTGATATATTCAAGGACCCGTTAGGACCATATGCGGCATTTAAAGATTGCATTGCAGACCCTTCGTGCCCACCAGCTATATGCGAAGCTGGAGAGGTACGAGTTTTGGCAGGAGGAGGTGAAGTTCCTCGGTCACGTAGTGACAAGGGAGGGTGTCGTAGTGGATCCCTCGAAGGTTGAGGCAGTACGTCAGTGGGGTCAGCCCACGATTGCGTTCGAGATCCGCAGTTTCCTTGGTTTAACGGGATACTATCGGTGTTTCATTAAGGGCTTCTCCCGTATTGCAACCCCGTTGACCAGGTTGACTCGGAAGGTGTGGAGACACTATCTCTATGGGGTTAGGTTCAAGCCCTTCTCTGACCACAAGTGCTTGAAGTATCTATTCTCTGAGTCCGAGCTGAACGTGAGATAGAGACGCTGGATGGAGCTTCTGAAAGACTATGATTTTGACCTCCAGTACCACCCAGGCATGGCGAATGTGGTGGCGGATGCCCTCAACCTCAACCACGAGGCCTGATGTCACATATGATGATTCAGGAGTAGAGGATGATCGAGGATATAGCAGAGAACGACTTTGATTTTGGTCTGCAGTCTTCTATCGTTCAGCTATCGAGCCTATCGATTCAATCCTCTCTTGTCGCATGGGTGATCGAGGCTCAGCAGATAAACGAGTTATTACAGGATTACCGAGCAGAGGCAGCATCTAAGAGTCAGACAGATTGACAGATTGGTGTTGATGGTGGACTTTGTTTTAGAGGCCGATTGTGTGTCCCGAATATTCTTGAGTTATGGAGAGATCTTATGACCGAGGCACATCGATCATAGTTTTCTATCCACCCTTACTCGACGAAGATGTATCATGATATGAGGAGATAGTATTTTTGGGTGGGGATGAAGAGCTAGATCGCCAGTTTGTGGCCGAGTGTGACACATGCTAGCATGTCAAGGGCGATCATCAGAGACCCCCTGGTCTATTGCAGCCGTTAAGCATCCCGGTGTCGAAGTGGGAGCACGTGTCGACCGATTTTATCATGGGTTTGACGAGGACTCAGCGTGGTCATGATGCCATCTGGGTTATCATTGATCGTCTGACGAAGTCGGCACATTTTCTTTCGATTTGTGCTACTTGGCCTTTGGACCGGCTTGCGAGGTTATTCATCGAGGAGATTGTGAGACTGCACGACGTTCCAGTCTCGATCAATTTTTACCGAGACCCAAGGTTCATGTTTCAGTTTTGGAGGAGCTTTTAGAGAGTGATGGGTACTGATTTACAACTTAGCACCGCGTATCACCCGCAAACCAATGGCCAGATCGAGAGGGTCAACTAGATCCTTGAGGATATGCTTCGGGCCTGCGTGATTGACTTCGGGGGTAGCTGGGATGAGCATCTGCGATTCGTTGAGTTCGCATACAACAACAGCTATTAGGCGACTATTGGCATGACTCCTTTTGAGGCATTATATGGCAGACCGTGCAGATCTCCGAGTTATTGAACCAAGGTTGGAGAACGACGTCTCTTAGGTCCCGAGCTTGTGCAGCAGACGTCAGAGGCTATCGATATCATCAAGCAGAGGATGTGCACAACTCAGAGTCGGTAGAAGAGTTTTGCTAATCACCGGCGTCATCCCTTAGAGTTTGATATAGAGGACCATGTGTATCTCAAGGTCTCACCCATGAAGGGCGTAGTTCGATTTCGAACGAAGGGCAAGCTTGCCCCGAGATTTATAGAACCTTTCCAGATCACTGATCTGTGGCCTATCGGTTTGCCTTGCCATCTCAGTTATCTGGCATCCACAAAGTTTTTCATGTCTCTATGCTGAGGAAGTGTGGGTTGGACATCGTACTTGTTATTGATTGGCAGCCGTTGGAGGTTAGTGAGGATGCTTTTGTAACATCCCAAATTTTTGCCAACCTAGAATTAGACGTCCTTAGGCAATGGGTCGCTCCTAACACCTTATTAACCTGTCAGAACTCAATCCCAAAGTCTAAAACCACTTTTGAACCCATTTCCTTCACAAATCCCACCCTTCACCACCTTGTTCTTCAATTTTACTAAGTACTTTCACCCTAGACACTATCTTAAACTTGCTAAGTATTATAACTTGGATCGCTTTATATATAAACTACAAAGGCCCAGGTACCACCTCAGACAGAAATTACTTAGGACTAAATCCTTTAGAAATTAGGCGAGAATTAGCCAGTGTTAAACTAGAGTACTTGTGAAATTAGCACCAATCACTTTAAATACAATCTGCAAAACCCAAAACTTGTAGAATCATTGACGCTAGGTTACCCTAAAATCTAGGATCAATCTCATTACCTGGCTGCTCTCGGGAGCATCTCGAAACTTCGTATCAGCTCTAGACCGTACGTCGGAAGTCCGATTAATACGAAGTTAAGGAATTAGGACCGCCTTGCTGGGCTTGACAACCATCTCGGAAATCAACTTCAGATAGTGTCCCAAGGCTATTCGCTTGAGCTCGAAGCGGGAAGTGTGAGAAATGTGAAAAGAATTCTAAATTAAATCTAAAATAAATAAATCTGGCACCTCTTGCTTGCGGATCAGTATTAAGCAACCAGACCGTCAGAATCAGACCAAATTACACCCTCGGATCAGGAGAAATTTCATACACATGTCCATGTACTCGGAATCTTCGATCGAGATCCACTGACCGTTGAACTGAAACTGGTCCGCCACGCGTGATCTGGGAACTCTACTAGAACGAAAACTTAATGGAACCTAGATTCATAGTCTGTGAGCTTAAGTTCGACCTTTGGCTCAAGGAGGCCCGCCAAAAGTCCTCCGTTGAGCTGAAACAGGTCCGCTTTGGTTATAACCTAAGTAGACCTTGACCTGGAGTTTATTTCGGTGAGTTTTTAAGCTATATAAGGACCTTAAAACCCTCTCTCTCACAACCATACGAATTTGAGAGAAACTATAAGAGAGAGAGAAGAGAGAAAAGAGAGAGAATGTGAGAGAGAAGTGGGAGAGATTTTCCCTGCCACTCTTCCTTTCTGCTATTCATGCTCAACCGCACCATTCTTGTCACTTTCCCGACGATTTCGGCGTCATTTCTGGGTAAGAAACTCAAACCCTAATCTATTTTGGAGTTGTAAAGGTTGTAGGTTATGAAATAGCTAACCTATTTCGTTCTATAGGTTACCAAACTGCCGTATACGAAAGCCTAGCAAATCTATTGACTTCGTTATGATTCTACGACAAAAGGTGCGGACTTTAGACGTATAGGTTATGGTTTTCAACGCTTTCAATGTCAGATAATGATAGATTCACGATCTGCATGCAATTGCACATGTACAAAGTGCTGTCTGTTTTTGGTTTCGATTAAAGACGAAGAATATGAATTTTACATACTCTAGGTATTTGTAGAAAGTATCGTATACGTATAAATTTTAGAAATATGTTTGCCATGATTATTTGATGTATTGATATATTATATATGGATAAAATACTTGTTTGGCGAAAGGGTTCACCCTCATACATGTTTTTGCTAATATACACTATGTATGTTAAAATAGTGTATTCTAAGTGCTTGTGAAAATGACCGAATGAGTATAGAATTCTCATTCATGCTCGCCATGACTAATTGTCATGGATATATGATTGTTGTATTGGCGATACCCCCCTTTGACGAAAGGATTTGCCCTAAATCACGCCACGGCCAATATACACTATATATGATAAATTGTGTAGCCCATGTGTTTGTGAAAAATGTTCCAATGAACATGGAACTTGAATTCCTGCTTGCCATGACTATCCGTCGTGGGTGCACACGTGTTATGATTGGGGCAACTCCCTAGTGGAAGGATTTGGCCTTATACTTATGTGATCAACATACGTCATGTATGTTGATGTATGTAGTTTAAAGTGTTTGTTGAAATGTCTGAATGAGTAGTAGTTAGTAAATTGTAATGTATAAGGGTGTTGAGATAGGATTCTCAGCTACCTTAGAGATGTATATGATTTCCTCCATGTTGCTTGTTTAATTTAACCGCTTACTTATGAAATATAGGTGTTTGTATTTCCTATTTATATTGTGCTTTATTACATGTCTTATGACATGCTTGTCAACATGCTTAAATTACTTTATTTATTCTGCTTTACTCTACATGCTTCTGGTCATGGATTGATTATGTTTGGGGCTATGATTATAGTCCAGGCAGTCGGTAACGGGATTGAATTTGTGGCTGAGATTCATTTGCCACCTGAGATGTGTTCGACGAACCCGAGTCATACTTCTGTTGGCGATAGTGGTTGGCCACACGAAGTGCTTATGCGCTTCATATCATTCAACTTGTCGTGCGCTCAAGCTAGCCGAGCTCGCCAAGCAACCCGATCTGTCTAATGTATGTTCACCATGTTTGGACGGTACTGCTTGAACCTAGGGTACCAAACTTACCAGTGAAATCCCTTTTAACCATGGTACCTCGATCCGCTAAGACTCATGAGCCGGGCATGGTGGTATGGGACACCGTGGTTGAGCTGTCGGCCTACGCTGGGGCCACGTGCCTCCCCGTAGTGACTAGTGAGCAACCAGACTCGTGAGCCGATTATGGTGGTATGAGACACTATATTCGTGTTGTCGGCCTACATTGATAAGGTGATGGGGGAGTGGTGCAACGTTTGCAAGCAACAGCCCTGACAGCCCTTTCTAGTGACCTCGAGCATACTCTGAATTTGCGGTGAGGCGACGAGTGTTACCGCAGTGTATATAGTATGAGCTAGGCCTGTATCAGATTAGTGATGAACCGTTAAAAAGGTGATGGGGGAGTGGTGTAACCATTGTGCGTAACAGCCTTGGCAGCCTTTGCAGCGACTTAGAAATACACCATCTATGAGATTAACTAGGACTGACGACCCTATAATGGATCATGTTTTGGAATGATACAAGGGAGGTACCTTAGTTTCCCAATACTGCTATTTGAAATGGACTAATAAAAACTCGGTAATCATGCTCATCATCGCATTGCGTGTGCCTGGAAGATGTGGAGCACTGAGGGATGAAAGCATGCCGCGAGCATAAGATGGTGTCGCATGAGGGTGTGTGTGGTGAGGGCATACATCATGAATGCATTCATACTTGCATTAATAAGAATATTTAGAATCGTTTGATTGTACTACTTTATCATTACTGCTTGATTGAGTTGATAACATGTTAACCTATGCTTTATTGTTCCACTGAGTTGACCACTCACTCCCACGTTACGGGATGGTGTTCCGAACACCCACTAGACTTTGTCTGATTACAGATGGCGACGCTACTCCTGAGGCAGAGCCGGACCTTTGCATTGACTATGATGCTTGCTCGTATTGGTTATTTTCTAGCGGCTTCACGTGAACCGTGTCTTGATCGACGGGATTACAGGGATGTTGACTAGATGACACTACACATTTGATATAATTTGAATTGTACTTGTAATTCGTTAACCTGGTAACATTATCACACTCTGGAGACTCGCCACAGTTTATATATTTTATATATCTATCATAGTCTTCTGCTTGCAAATTTAACTGTGTCTGGAGTATGATATGCTGTTTTGGCTTAATCTCACTCATGTTAAATGCTCTAATACAGACAACATTCAATCATCATTCACTTTGTTGCATAGGTGATGCGTTGGAACTCGGGAGTTGAGTTTATGCTCGACCCCCAATTTTCAGGGCATTACAGCTTTTTACATTGAGGAGCCAGTTCGTATCCTTGATCGGAAGGAGCAGGTCATCCGGACCAAGGTCATTCCTTTGGTAAAAGTTTAGTGGGGTCACCATTCTGTTGATGAGGCATCTTGGGAGCGCGAGGCCGAGATTCAAGAGTGTTATACCCATCTCTTTGTCCGCTTCCTGCTTGCCTTTTGTTCCTGATCTTCTTGTTTTCTGTAGTTCCGTACCAGACCATACCTTGGGTCGAATGTGGCGCTTACTCCTGCAGCTCAAGAGGCCTTTCAGGCCTCACGACGGTGCCGCATCTTAGACGATCCTCGCATGACGAAATGGTATCTTGGAGAAAGGCTCTTTTGACAATTGACTGGCAGTTCATTGGTTCCTCTCAGTCCACCATCTAGTTCATCTAATTGGAGATCGGTACCCGAACAGGAGTTGACTGCTGCTTTGCAGGGCTTTGATGTCAGTGCTTTTGTCGATCCAGTAAGGGAGTACAGTTCATGGTGCGAGCAATACGGTATCGGCCCGATCTTGCAACCTGCCTACACTCCGGGCGATGGTGCGCATTTTATCGGAGGGGGACTTTTGGGGCCATATGTCCGTCAGAAGGATAATGATGACTATATTCCTGATGATGATTAGTTTCATAGTATGACCACATATCACCATTGTACATTCTCTCACATATATAAAACTTCAGCTGTGATCCCAATTGAGCTGTTTGGTAGAAGATTAATGTTCCAGGGTACTTGAACTGGGCCCTACCCTTGATTTTGGGAGCATGTGGGCCTGGGCGATAGTTGGACTACCGCCCGTTGACTTCTTTTTTTTTTTCTCGTTCTGGTTTGTCAGCGATGCAGAGATGACAGAACCTACAGGTGGTATTCAGACTACCGCCGGTGGTAATCCGATTACCGCTCCGTTCATCTTTTCTTCCCGCAAGTGCTTTCTTCTTTGTTCATTTCTCAGTTCCTTTCCTATCCATTATTCATTCTTCTCAGGCCCTCTGATCATTTTTTTTGTCCCCCTTTCTTCCTTTTGTCCTCTTCTTTGTCTTCTCCTCTTCTTTGTCCTTTGCCTCTTTGTCCTCATTATGGCTGATTTTGGAGAGGATGTTGGTGGGTCCAACATCAATGATGAGATGATGGGTGAAGTTATTCATGATGGCTTGGTAGGTGAGGGTTCATTTATGGGTCTTGGAGATGGATTGATGGAGGTTAATGGTGGAGTAATGGGTCCTTTTGAAGAAGTTAATGTTATTTATGGTATTATTCCCACCACCATTAATAGTAGAGATGGAATGTGGCTTGATGGATTTGATGACTTTAGTGGTTTAGATGTGTTTGATGGCTCTATGTTAGGTGGACCATCAGGTGTTACGGATATTGGTATGGTAGGACCATTGGATGGTGTGGATGGCATTGGAGGGATGGTGGATGGTCTGGATCTTGGTGGGACACACTTGGATGGTAAGGATGTTATGTTGACGGGTTTGGATGGCGTAGACGGTGTATATCAAATCTGGAAGGGTGGCGGGCCCTATTTTAATGGTTCAAGCAGTTTGGATTTGGCGGATGATGAATCCTTATGGATGGCTTGGGTCAGATATTTGGCGCGGATTTTGAGGTAGTGATGGGATAGGCTGTTGTTGTTAGGAATTTGGATGTTGGTCCTGTCAGCTACTGGAGTGATCCGAGTGTTGTGGCTCCCGGGGCCTATACTTTCCAGACTACACCTGATGTGGCGATCATTAGAGATTCGAGCCCACCTGCTACCACTTTCCAGGACACACTTCGGGATGCGATGGGTGAGTCGGGCTTTTCCCGACACCATGAGATCGATCTGTTGGACGAGGGCATGCCCATTTTTGATGACTCGCCTGTTGATCCTGGATTTCAGCTTGTAGAGAGGGTGCTATCCGGACTTGTCGCTTACAGCTACGTAGCAAATGTTCTGAGAGGCTGCATATCTGGATTGAGAGCTTGATTGAGTCTGAAGTCTTCGAGCTGGACTCTTTAGGCTTCTGAGAGTTTCTCCATTTCCACAGAGTTCGCCTAAATTGGCGACTGTTGAGTGCGTCATCATATGATTAGATTCCGACATTGAACCTGTTTTCCTTCAATGATTTAGAGTTGGGCCCATCTTTAGAGGAGTTTGTGCACTTGTAAAAGCTTCCTCTCACTCGGGAGCCTTATATCCCTTCATCCAAGCCGATTCGTCTTACTGATCTGGGCCCATGGTTTGAATTTTCGATTGCATTTTCCATTACAGAGAGCAGGGCTGATGAGTTTTCACTCGAGTTTTTGTATGATCATTGTTCGACTGCCCAAGGGGGTTTGAGATCTGATCGCCAGCTTCAGTGCTTGAATGCACTGATCTTTTGTGTCCTGACGGAGTTTCTCTTTTCAGGCTAGCGGCAGTCGTCTCTAGCGACTTTACTTGATGTGTTCCGCCGCGTTCTGGGCCGTCGAAGCATTGAATTTGTGGTGCTGGCGGAGCACTTTTTAAGCTTGACTAAGTGCTCGCTCGAACATACTCGCATCCTCAGGGGCTACTACTCATTTCTTTAGTTTTTTTTTTTCTTTCTTTTTTTCTCCACTCTACTATTTTCTTGTGCCTTAAGCTTGACTCGTACCTTTCCCTAGGTATGGCTGTGGGAGCATCTTTATACGACTCCTCTATTTATGTGGCCTAACTCTCATCGTGGCGATGTGATATCTTTATTGCTTGACGGCCTTCCTCTTGGTGTTGAGGTCACTGGGTCACTTTATCATTGTATGCTTTCTCAGCTTCAAGGATGGGAGATTAGGTGGGAAGCTCCATGGCTCTGCCGTATGCCTTTGATCTGTAGCACAGCTCGGACTCCTTTGTTGTTGTTAGGCCTTCGGGGTACTGCTCTTATCATCCAGTACGATTTCTTCGGCAGTTTGGTTCTATTAGGATATTCCAAACTTCGTCTTTTCTGGATTTAGACAAGCTCCTCTTCCTTCTAGCCTGATTGCTTTGTACCGCCGAGTCTGGATTTCCTGGTAGGGCTGCTTAGATGCAGAGGCTTTGGAGTTCGAGTCTTGGGCTCCTCCTTTAGTGACTGTTCCATACTAGCGATGGGTGGCAGAGCTGTCACTTTATCGTTAGGTCCCTGGTTAGCACTTGACGGATGAGGCCGACGATCGGGATATGGTTGGTGATATTGTTTCATCCTCTTGGGTTGTTGATTATTTGCTTGAGGCATTTGAGGAGCGGCCCTTCCTTGACCCATCGTTTCTACTTGTGACGCACGACCACCGTATCTGAGCTTGCCGTTCTTTGTCACTCTTCCGAGGATACGACCCATTGTCTGGTTGTGGGGTGGCGGTACGATGAGAGCATGATTACTTCGCCTCGATTGGAAAGGGACGAGGTCTTCTACCTGCGCATGGAGGTAGAGTGACTTAGATAAAGATTGTCAATGTACGAGGGATAGGATAATGGCTTACCTTAGGATCCCTGGCTTTGATGGCGGCTTGTTCTATATATGCATGCATGTTTTTGTTTTGATTTTACAAAGAAAGAAAAATGATATACAAAAAGATTTTTGAAAGAAATGAAATTTTCATTCGTGCCAAATTTATCAGTGTAACGCCCAGAAATTTGAGGGTCGAATAGCAACTCAACTCTCGAGTTCCAAAACATCACTTATACTACATAGATAATAATGATTACATGTTGTCTGTGTTAGTGCAATAAACATGAGTGAGATTATACCACGATAGTAATCCATACTCTAGATCAATGTATAAAACGCAAGCGGAAGACTGAAAGGCATATATAGATGTGTATAAAAAAATAAAACGATTTCGATCTGTCTTCAAAGTATGATTACTTCACCGAGTCATCATATACATGTACTGAATCAAAAACAAAATGTCAAAAGAATAGTCCAACTGTCGTGATAGCCCAGTAGCCCCGTAAATCCGGATAGCTTAAGCAAAGCCGTCGGAGAACTGCATGAAGGAAAACTCATCTTGATCATCATAAAAATCAGGCTCAGCCTCCTGTGAATCGTCGGTAACTGCATCTAAGACAAAGTTTGGTGGATGTCCAGAACACCGTCCCGTAACGTGGGAGTGAGTAGCTAACTCAGTGGAACAATAAAGGATAGGTTAACATGTTATCAAATCGGTCAAGCAGTAATGATAAAGCAGTACAATCAATAATCTTAAGTACTCTTGTTAATGCAAGTATGAAATGCAGTAGTGATGTATGCCCCTCGCCTAACCACCCTCATACGGCACCATCTTACGTCCGCGGCATGCATTCATCCCTTAGTGCTCCATATCTTCCAGGCACATGCAATGCGATGATGAGCATGATTACTGAGTTGTTATTAGTCCATTTCAAACAGCAGTATTGGAAAACTAGGGTACCTCCCTTATATTATTCCCAAACATGATCCATTCTAAGGTCGTCAGTCACAGATAATCTCATACGATGGTGTGTTTCTAGGTCGCTGCAAGGGCTGTCAGGGCTGTTACACGGAATCGTTACACCACTCCCCCATTACCTTATCAATACGGGCCTAGTTTGTACTCTTGTTACTATAGAAGGGTCGTCGCCTCCACGTAGACTCAGAGTACACTCGAGGTCACTACAAAGGGCTGTCAGGGCTGTTACACGGAATCGTTGCACCACTCCCCCATCACCTTATCAGTGTAGGTCGATAGCTCGAATATAGTGTCTCATACCACCATAATTGGCTCACGAGTTTGGTTGCTCAATGGTCACTATGGGGAGGCTCGTGGCCCCAGCATAGGCCGACAGATCGACCATGGTGTCCCATACCACCATGCCCGACTCATGAGACTTAGCGGATTGAGGTACCACGGTTAACGGGATTCCACTGGTAAGCTTGGTACCTTAGGTTCGAACAAAGGCGTCCAAACATGGTGAACATACATAAGACAGATCGGGTTACTTGACGGGCTCGGCTAGCTCGAGCGTACGACCAATTGAACGACATGAAGCGCAAGCACTTCGTGTGGCCTAACCACTGCCGCCAACCGAAGTACGACTCGGGTTCTTCGAACATATCTCATGTGGCGAATGAATCTCAGCCACGAATTCATTTCCGTCTCCGATTGCTTGGACTACATAATAGACCCAAACTCAATCCATTTCATCATGTAATCATATGAGGCAATCCACCGTAATGGATTCCATAGGTTCAAGAATTTCAATCAAATAAGCATATTATGAAACAAAATTTACAATCAAAGCATATTACAATACAAACATGATTTCACACACAATCATTGCATACATAAAACAGAATTTACAATAAAGCGTACATCTAGGAAATCATTCACACAATTAAAGTAATCGAGATTTGTATCTCGATCCACATACAAGGTGTACTAGATGAATGCTAGCACATTCAGGCATTTTCACAAACACATAGACTACAAACATCATCATACATGACGCATGATGATTGCACATGTGCTAGGCCAAATCCTTTCACTAGGAAATTGCCCTGTATATCACTCGTGTATACCCATGACGGAAATCATGGCATGCATGAATCCGGGATCCGTGTTTACTTAAACATTTCCCCAAACACTTGGTCTACACATTTATCACATATAACGTATTTTTGCCGTGACGTGATTTAGGGCAAGTCCTTTCGCTAAGGAGTTGTCACACATGCATTAAGCCTATATTCACGACAAATAAACATGTTAAGCACAAATCCAAAATCCAAACAAAATCAAACATTTCAACATATGCATAGAATAGCCTAAATCCTACATATCTCATATAAACTCGTATAACGAAACAAACGACATATTTTGCATGTGTAATAGCACCCTTGTCAGTTATAAATCATTAACCGCCATTGAAAGCCTTGAAAACCATAACCTATACACCTAAAGTCCGCACCTTACGCCATAAAAACGTAATAAATTTGGTAGGAATGCTAAGTCTTCTTCCATGACAGTATAACGACCTAACGAACAAGTAGTGTTAGCTATTTCGCTAATTGAATCAATTGAAACCCTAAATCAGATTAGGGTTAGGGTTTTTTTACCTGGAAATGAAGCTGAAATCATCGGGAAAGTGATTAGAAAGAGGTGGTTAAGCTTGTATAGTGGCAGGGTAGAATATCAGAGAGATCCTCCCACTTTTCTCACACTTTCTCTCTCCTTTCTCTCTTCTCTCTCCTAGGGTTTTCTCAAATTCGTATGGGCTGAATGAGAGAGTGTTTAAGGTCCTTATATAGCCTAAAACATCACCAAAATAGACCCAGGGTCAAGGTATACTTAGGTTATATCCAAGGTGAGCTTGTTCCGTCTCAACGGAGCACTTCTGGATCCCCCCTTGAGCCAAAGGTCGGACTTAAACTCACTGACTATGGATCTAGGTTGAGTTAAGTTTTCATTCTAATCGGGTTTCCAGATCGCACTTGGCGGACCAGTTTCAATTCAACAGTCACAGAAACTCGATCAAGGTTACAAATACACAGACATGTATGGGAAATGTTTCCTAATCCGAGGGTATATTTGGTTCAGATTCCTTCAGTCTGATTGCTTATATTTGGCCCGTAAACATCAAGTCTCAGATTACTTAAATTTGATTTAATTTATAAAGAAAACCAGGTTTTCTCACACTCCTCGCTCCGGGCTCAAGCGAATAGCCGTGGGACACTATCTTGATTTGTTCTCCAAGATGGTTATCAAGCCCAGCAAGGCGGTCTTAATTCTATAACCTCATATTATTCAGATTTTCGATGTGTGGAATAGATCTGATACGGAGTTTCATGATGCTCCCGAGAACAGACGGGTAATGAGATTGATTGTAGATTTTAAGATAATGTAGTGTCAACGATTCCACAAGTTTTGGGTCTTGCAGATCGTATTTAAAGTGATTCGTGCAGATTTTGTATGCAATCTAGTTTAACACTAGTTAATCCTCGTCTAATTTCTAAAGGATTTGGTCCTGAGGGATTTTTGCCTAAGGTGGTACTCGGGCCTTTGTATGGGATTTTTCGAGTCGTTACAATCTATCCCCCTTAAAGAAAATTTTGACCTCGAAATTAGTACCTCTTCGTACTCCTCGAGAAGCTGAGGGTAGTTCTTTCGAACCTCGACTTTTATCTCCCAAGTAGCCTCTTCCTCAGTATGATGCGTCCATAATACCATCACAAGTGGGATGACCTTGCTACGCAACACCTGCTCCTTCCTGTTAAGGATACGCGTCGGGCGCAGTACATATGTAGCATCCTCGCTCAACTGTACCTGCTCCCATCTGATAATCTGTGACGGATCAGGAACGTATTTCTTCAGCATGAAAACATGAAATGCGTTGTGCACACCCGCAAGTGGAGTGGGTAAAGTAAGATGATATGCCACCGCTCCCACTCGATCATGTATCTGAAATGGGCCAATGAACCGTGGTGTAAGCTTCCCCTTCTTCCCAAACCGAATAACTCCCTTCATAGGGGAAACTCTAAGGAACACATGGTCTCTAACCTCAAACTCGAGTAGTCGCCGCCTCATATCGGCATAGCTCTTCTGTCTACTCTGTGCCGTAAAAAGTCGACGTCTGATAATGTCGATCTTCTCTGAAGTTGCCTGTACTAATTCTGGCCCAATCAAACTGCACTCGCCAACCTCAGCCCAGTAATGCGGCGCTCTGCAAGGATGACTATACAAGGCCTTATATGGAGCCATACCAATACTCGCCTAAAAACTGTTGTTGTAGGAATACTCTGCATACGGGAGGCAGTCATCTCAACTGTCTTTGAAGTCCAAAACACAAGCCCGCAACATATCTTCTAAAATCTGATTCACCTGCTCTGTCTGCCCTTCGGTCTGAGGGTGGATGAAACGTGGTACTGAACTTCAACTTCACACCCATCGCTTCCTGGATATGAGTCCAGAAGATAGATGTAAATTGCATGTCTCTGTCCGACATAATCTCCAAGGGAACTCCATGCAGACGCATTATTTCTTTGATGTACAACCTAACCAAGTCGTCTGTAGAGTTCGTCACTCTAATAGGGAGAAAATGAGCTGATTTGGTTAATGATCCACGAT
This sequence comes from Magnolia officinalis, assembly GCA_021015155.1. Lineage (NCBI taxonomy): Eukaryota > Viridiplantae > Streptophyta > Magnoliopsida > Magnoliales > Magnoliaceae > Magnolia > Magnolia officinalis. Next base: position 39,306,119 of record JAJHSJ010000007.1, read on the forward strand.
CACCCAAATAGAGTTATAACCATTTCTCACCTTCGGCAGCCCCGAAATGAAGTCCATAGAAATGAAGTCCCACTGCTATTCAGCTATGGGCATGGGCTGAAGCAATTCAGGAGGTCGGGAATGTTCTACCTTGACCTGCTGGCACGTGAGACAGCGGAAAACATACTCTGCTATATGCGCCTTCATGTTGTCCCACCAATACGATCGCCTCATGTCCTGGTACATCTTCGTGCTACCAGGATGCATCGCAAGCTTCGATCTGTGGGCAGTCTCGAGAAGCTCCTGTCTCAAGTCAGGAATGTCAGGGACGCATAGGCGGCCACGATAACGTAGGCCCCCATCAGTGCCAACTCTCCATTCGGAGTCCCTGGCGTCGCTAGCTTGCTCTCGAAGCTCAACCAACTGCTCATCGCCCTTCTGGGCCTCAATAATCCTGTCATCAATTAGTGGCCGCACCCGAATGTGCGCGATACTCTCAAATGGCTCCTCCACTGTGAGTTTCTGCTTGAAGTCCAGCACGAACTCCAACATAGCCTACTCTGCTATCATCAGTGAAGCCGCAAATGCTATAGACTTCTTGCGGCTCTACCCAGCTGCCACAAGGTTGGCCTTGCCAGGATGATAGGAAACCTCGAACTTGAAGTCCTTCAAGGTCTCCATCCATCGGCGCTGCCTCATATTCAAGTCCCGTTAAGTGAATATATACTTAAGGCTCTTATGGTCGCAGAAAAGCTCAAACTCCTCTTCATAGAGGTAATGTCTCCAGAGCTTCAATGCGAATATTACCGCTGCTAACTCATGGTCGTGTGTAGGGTAATTCTCTTCGTGCTTCCTCAATCGTCTCGAGGCATACGCAATCACCCTGTCCTTCTGCATAAGGACACAACCCGAACCAACGCGAGACTCGTCAGTGTATATAGTGTACTTGACCCCTTGCTCTGGCAATACTAGCACAGGGGTGGACGTCAATCTGTCCTTCAGTTCCTGAAAAGCTGCTTCCGCCTTCTCATTCCAGGTGAACTTCAAATCCTTCCGTGTCAACTGAGATAACGGTCTGGCGATCTTTGAGAAATTTCGAATGAATCGTCGATAATAGCCCGCCAGACCAAGAAAGCTCCTCACCTCGGTAACCGAACCAAGCTACTTTCAGTCCTGAACTGCGGCTACCTGAGCAAGGTCCACTACTATCCCATCCTTGACACCACCTATCCTAGGAACTTGACTTCCTCCGTCCAGAAGTCGCATTTCTTGTATTGCAAGAACAATTGATTCTTCCTGAGTGTATCAAACACCCTCTCAGGTGCTCCTCGTGCTCATCCTGACTCCTAGAATATATCAAGATGTCATCGATAAACATGATGATGAATCGGTACAGGAATGACTGAAATACTTGATTCATTAAGTCCATGAACACGGCCGGTGCGTTCGTAAGACCGAACGACATCACAAGGAACTCATAGTGCCCAAAGCAAGTCTTGAAAGTCGTCTTTTGCACGTCCTCATCTCTGACGCGCAACTGATGATACCCTGACTACAGATCAATCTTCGAAAAATACTTCGCCCCCCCAACTGATCAAACAGATCATCTATCCTGGGCAAAGGATACTTGTTCTTCACCGTGACTTGGTTCAATCTGCGGTAATCAATACACAATCGCTGAGAACCATCCTTCTTCCTCACAAATAACACGGGTGCACCCCAAGGGGACACAGTAGGTCGAATGAAATCCTTCTCTAACAACCCATCAATCTGTTTCCCCAGCTCCTCCATCTCATATGGAGGGATACGATAAGTCGGCAATGAGATAGGTGTCGCACCAGGCGTAAGATCAATGGTGAAGTCGATCTCGCACCGAGGAGGCAAACCAGGAATTGTCGCAAACACACCTGTAAAATCCTGAACCACAGGCGTATTTCTCAATGTTGGACCATTAACCTGCTCTAATAGGGTAACGTAACTATTGATGCGGTAATACCAACTGACTTGCACTGGGAAAGTAAAGACCGTGCCGTCAGGTCCATGTGCTGTCACGATTCGAGTATCGCAATCGATCTCGGCCTTCATCTCCACGAGCCAGTCCATGTCGAGAATCACATCATAATGATGGAGCGGTGCGACCAACAGGTCGACAGTCACTGTCCTGCTCCCTAGGTCTATCAAACAACCTCTACACATCGTAGTGGAGTCTGAGAAAGTCCCTGTGGTAGTAAGGAGTCTCAACCCAATCATAGGATAGTCTCCAACCCTAGTCGCTTGACTGCCGCACATGATACAATAGAGATAGTAGACCCGGTGTCCACCAATAGAAAGACTAGAATACCTTGTACATGTACAGTGACCTCGTAGGCCATCGTTGTTATGCCTGATGCCTCAGGTGACTCAGCTGCGAGTGAGTGAACTCGAGCCTGCTGCTGACGGTTCGGCTATAGAACCATAGGCTGTTGAGGCGGCCTGAAATGAGATGTAGGAGGTCGGAAGGAAGGATGAGCAGAAGCAGTCCGTAGAGGTGGAGCCGATATAGCCTGTGGGCAAGGGCGATCAATCCTCTGCAGTGGAGAAAACCCGTTATCCCTCATCCGAACAAAGCAACTCTCTGCAGGGTGACCCGGTCTTCCGCAGTATGTACAGGTCACACCTGGACGCCTCATTGGAATTACAGGCGTCGTGGTCCTCGGGGGAGAGTCGATGCGAGGCCTCTTGCCGAGGAAAGGCCTGTTCTGAATATCTGGTCATGGTCTCGTAACCATAGCATCACGAGAACGTATCAGCCGATCAACATCCTGTTCTACCCTCATAGACATATGTATCAGCTCGACATAGGAGGGTATACTGACGCAGCACATCTTCGACCGAATGTCCAGTCGCAAGCCCTCTAAAAATGTCGTATCCGCATCTGCTCGTCAGCAAGAATGGTCGGGACAAATCTACCTAACTCGGTGAATTGATGCTCGTACTCCGTAACTGTCATGCCTCCCTTCCTGAGGCGCAAAAACTCTTTCTCCCTCTCGTGTCAGTAGGTTTGAGGGTAATATTTCTCATGAAAACGGAACTCGAAAGCTGCCCATGTTCATGCATATCCAACTACCACCGTCCGTAGGACACTGTCCCACCATAAGCTAGCCTCCTTCTCAAACATGAAGGTGGCCAGCTCAACTTGCTCTTGCTCCGTACAATGGAGCATCTGTAGCATCTTGGAGATGCCGTCTAACCAGTATTCAGCCTCCTCGGGTCTGTGAGAACCCGTAAAAGTAGGATGCCTCAAGCGCTGGAATCGCTCGAGAAGACCGCGAGTACCCACGTCCCCAGTAGGGTACGCAGTAGGTGTGGGTGGAGGCACATCCTCAGCCTGAGCAGGAAGCTCTGTAGTCTCAGCAGGACGTACAGATGGTGAAGGTGGAGTCGTACTTCCACCCTGAGATATGGCCCCTGCAATAGTGTCCATAAGCTGTCGTGCTGCTGCTGCTGCTGCATCTGCTGCTGATGCATCATTATCATCAACTAGTCATCGCGAACCGGTGGTGTAAAAGGTGGTAGTCCAGCTGTACGACCAGTGGAAGGCTAAGACATAGGTCTAGTCTCACGATCCAGGCCCAAGCCAGGGTCCGTATGACCATCTCCGTAGGAAGGAGCCTGGTCCATCGTATCAGTGAGCAAGAGGTGTGTCATGCTCCGCGTATATTTCCATGGCATGCCCTATACAACATAGGGTGCAACGCATGTGAGATGAAGCATAGCAACACAATACACAATCACTTAAGCATTCCACACACTTCATAGCAAAAGGAACTGCGTGCATTTCATTCACAAAAATTGTCATAATACATGGAATACAGAATTACATGAATTATGACAGAAGATGTATATGAGCTACTACAACAAAAGCTTCAAACACTTAAAACATACTACTAACTACTGCACCCATCAACATGAAAACATAAACACCCTAAAATGTTAACCCAAGCAAACTACGAGACAACAGTATGGATGAATAGGCATTCGAGTCTGATGATGGAGGAGGAGCACCCTTATCCTGCCGGCAACATAAGATGGCCTTCAAGGTGCGGGACACTTTACTGAATTTTCGCTTTATGAAGGCCTTGTTCTCCTCAAGCTTTTGTCTTGCGTCGACTCGGGCCTCCTGAATCTCCTGCTTCAAGGTAGTTTGGCCCTCCTCAAGTTGAGCTAAACGGGCTTCCATAGTAACCCTTTCACCACTACGCTCCTGGGTGGCAGAAGGAGGGCTCTCATCAGTGTCTTGAGCCTCCACTTCTTCTTCCTATTCTTCCTCTATCTCATCACCACTTCTTTCCACGCTCTCCTCCTCTAGATCAACGCTTTCCTCCCCTTCACTATCAGATTCCTCCCCATACTCGTCGAGTCAGGCTTGGCACTGTCGAGGACCGATCCCCATGTTGTTAAGCGTAGCATGCTTTTGATCCGAATCGGCCAATATCATCCATATTAAGTCTATAGCCGACCTCTCGAGCAAGCTTACATACCAGACGGCCGAACGGGAGTGAGATGTCACTTTTGACAGACCGTGCGGTCTGGATTATTTGGAGTAGGATGAACGTGGGCAGGCACAACTTATCCCCATGTCCAACCCTGTATAGGAAGTCCACCATCAAACGAGTGCATTCAGTGCGGTTGCCCCACCGTGGATACACATTGTATGTGAAAAATGTAGTGAAGCAAACGGAAATCATCTATCAATCTCGTCGATGAGAGGCAGTTGACTCTAGTCCAGGGAACCATTCGGCCACGAAGGTACCGCGTGCAGCGATCTCGTTCTCTCACACTCGTAAAGAAATCCTCATCGGGGTGTACTTCACCACGTGGAATTCCCATGACCCAGAACACTAGGTCCACGTTGATTGTGTAATTCTGCCCAGCGATGGAAACAGTAAATTGTAGAGGTTCTAGTGATGGGTCTCAGATATGGACGTAAAAAGTATGAACCGTATTCTCACATGCATGAGACTTAGCTTCGAACATGGGACCCCACTCAACGTCCACCAAGCGGTCCATAATTGGGTGTAGCCCAAATAGCTTCTCATCTACGTGAGCTTCAAAGACAACCCTGTGGTCACGAAACTGACCGTATTCAAAGCCTATCAGCAGCGCTCTCTCAATCGAGATTTGGGGATCGAGGTCCCGCTTTGACATGTGCTCACGGACAACGCTTGTGCTAGCTTTGGCGCACGACCCCCTTCTTGGACGGCTTGGGCGACTAGGCCTGGCTTCATCCGCAGCACTCTTCCTCTTTCCCATGAGAGAAAAGATGGTGGAGATGGAGAAAATGGCTGTAACAAACTCAAATAGGGCCATGGAAAGCGATGAAAAGTGATGGAAAGAGAGAGAAAGGGTTGGAGTTGCTGATCCTCTGCTGGTTTGAGCCTCAATAGAGGTTGTAAAGGCCCAAAGAACAGAGATTTGAGAAGGAAAATGGAGAGATGGAGTGGGGTAGGGAGTGTTGTAACGACCTGAAAATTTCCGTACATTGGGCCGAGTACCACCTCGACCAGAAATCACATAGGATTAAATCCTTTAGAAATTTAACAAAGTTAACTAAGTGCTAAACTCGGTAAATCATGAAATCCGTTGGGATCGCTTTAAATACGATCTGCAAGACCCAAAACTTGCAGAATTGGTGACTCTAGGTTACCCTAAAGTCTAGAGCCAAACTCATTACCCGTCTGCTCTTGGGACTGAAACGAAACTTCGTATGAGGTCTAGATCGCACATCGGGAGTCCGATTAACACGAAGCTAAGGAACCAGGACCGCCCCACTGGGCTTGACAATCATCTCAAAAATCAGATGATTCCGATGTCCCACGGCCATTATTTTCACTCCGGAGCGAGGGAGTGTGAAAAACACTATTTCCATTCAAGAGAAAATATCTGGAATAGTGATCTGGCACCTTTCAGTTGCACGTCAGTATTAAGCAACCTGACCGTCGGAATCAGACCAAATTACACCCTCGGATTAAGAAAAATTTCAGGAACATTTACATGTACTCAGAAATTCCGATCGTGGCCCACGGACCGTTGAACTGAGAGTGGTCCGCCACGTGCGATCTGGGAATCCGATCGAGCCGAAAACGAAATCCCACGTGGATCCGCAGTGGGTGAGCTTAAGTCTGACGTTTGGCTCAAAGAGGGCCACCAGAACACCCCTTTTGAGCTTGGAAAGTGCCGAAATGCCTATGTAAGCAGTTACCCTTGAACCTGAGTCTGTTTTGGGAAGGTTTGTGGCTATAAAAGGGGCTTAGAACAGCCCCTCTCACAGCCATACGAATTTGGGTTAAAACCCTAAGAGAGAAGGAGAGAAAAGAGAGAGAACTTGTGGAGATCGAATCCGATCTTCCTCCTGCTGCTTCCACCTCTCCCACGGCCTACACCGCGCTATTCCAAGTGGTTTCCCGGCGGTTTCCACCCCATTTGAAGGTAAGAAACCCTAACCCTAGGTCTGATTTGAGCCTAATTAGTGATAGGTTAAGGAAAGACTAATCGAATGCGATCTTTAGGCTAAGAAACTCCCGTATACGGAAGCACCAACCTTCTTGCTGATTCGTTGGAATTCCAAGGGCTGAGGTGAGGACTTTAAGCGTATAAGTTACGGTTTTCAACGCTTTCAATGGAAGATAATGATAGATTCATGATCTGCATGCAAATGCACATGTACAAAGTGCTTTCCGTTTCTTGTTTCGATTAGCGATAAAGATTATGGAATTTTACATACTCTTGATATACGTAGAAATACCGTATACGTATTTTTGTTGAGAAAATGTTTGACATGTTTATTTAATGTTTGATTATATCATGTGTGGATAAAATACTAGTTCGGCGAAAGAGATCGCAAAAATATACGTTCATGTGTAAATGCCATGTATGTCGATATTGCGTATTCTAGAAATCCCGCATGCGTGCGGATTTTGGATATGTAATTGTAATGATTATTTGTTGTATGAATACGATATACGCGGGAAAAATACTCCCGGGGCTTAGGGACAGCCCAATCACGAACTTGCCTAACATACGTCATGTATGTTGGAAATGTGTATTCTAAGTGTTTGTGTATGTGCATGTAGGTGTACATGTGCATGTACTAGTGCCTTAGATAGGCGCTGATATGGATTCTCCAACTCCCTTAGAGACATGTAGGATCCCCTCCATGCGGTGGTTCACCGCAACCACTTAATTGCAGTGCACACACAATTCTATCCCTATGGGGATAGTGCTGTAGTACATGCATTACAATATGCTTTATAACATGCTTCTCAACATGCCTTGTAACATGCTTACTCCATGTCTTACTTTATGCTTTATAACATGCCGACTAACATGCTTGTATTGCTTGTTTACCATGCTTTACTTCACATGCTAGCGATGAAAACTGTTTGAGTGTGGGACTATGTTTATAGTCCAAACACTCGGTACCAGACTTGTGATTGTGGCTGAGATTCATGTCGCCACAAAGGACAGGCCCGGCGAACCCGAGTCGTACTTCGGTTGGCGATAGTGGTTGGCCACTCGGAGTGCTTTTGCGCTCCATATCGCTCAACTTGTGGTGCGCTCGAGCTAGTCAGGCTCGCCACTTGAACCGAAGTGTAGTTGTGTGTTCACCTTGTTTGGTCGCTACTGCTTGAACCTAGGGTACCAAACTTACCAGTGGTGATTCCTGTTTAACCATGGTACCTAGATCCGCTAAGACGCATGAGCCGGGCATGGTGGTATGGGACACCGTGGTCGAGCTGTCGGCCTATGCTGGGGCCATGTGCCTCCCCGTAGTGACCATTGCGCAACTATCTCGTGAGCCGAATACGGTGGTATGGGACACTGTATTCGAGCTGTCGATACTTCGGCGAGAGCCGAGTACGGTGAGATCTGTGCTCGTGCTGACGGGCGACGAGTCCTCCGTGGTATCATCGAGTGTACTTTAAGTATCTGTGATTGGCCACGAGCCTTTCACAGTAACTAGAGTGTGAGTTGAGCCGAGTACGGTGAGACCTGTACTTGAGCTGACGGCTAGTGATTGAGCCGAGTACGGTGAGACCTGTACTCGAGCTGACGGCCAGCAATTGAGCCGCATACGGTGAGATCTGTATACGCGCTGACGGGTGACGAACCTGTTGTGATGCCATCACTAAGCTTCTCAAACCATAACATCGTATGAGAATAACTAGGACTGACGACCCTAGAATGGATCATGTTGGGAATGATACAAGGGAGGTACCTTAGTTTCCCAATACTGCTGATTGAAATGGACTAATAATAACTTGGCAATCATGAGCATCATCGCACCGCATGTGCTTTGTAGGTGTGGCGCACTGAGGGAGTTAAGCATTCGCGAACGTAAGATGATGTCGCTTGAGGGTGGTTTGGCAAGGGCATACAGCATCATGTCATATCATTTTTGCATTTAACAAGAGTAGTTAGAAATGCTTGATTTGTACTGCTTTATCATTACTGCTTGGTTGATTTGATAACATGTTAACTTATGCATTATTGTTCCACTGAGTTAGCTACTCACTCCCACGATACGGGACGGTGTTGTACACACCAACCAGACTCTGTTGCAGGATTAGAGGGCGCCTTGGTTCAGGAGCCAGAGCCCGACGTTGATGAGGACCAGGAGGAGTTCTCTTTCATGCAGTATTCTGACGGCTACGCCTAGGCCGGCTGCATCGCGGGACTTTTGGGGCCTCTTTTGAGGATGTATTTTGGGTTTTTAATTTACAAACTTTACGTGTAGATTGGTGCTCAGCTAGTGCTCATACCCTGAAGTTCAGAAAATTTTGTTACTTTACATACTTGTATATAAAATTTCAGTCTTCCGCTGTTTTTAAATGCAATTGAACTGGGTATGAATTACTGTTTTGGTTTAATCTCATTCATGTTTATTGCGCTAACTCAGACAACATTTAACCGACATTGTGTATGTTGCATAAGTGATGCGTTGGAACTCGGGAGTTGAGTTCGTACTCGACCCCCGAATTTCAGGGCGTTACAAGTGTGCATGATTTTTAACTTCAAATGGGGCGTGTAAGAGCCCAAATGAGAGAGAATGGAGATGTTAGGGAGGTAGGGAGTGCTATAGACGATGGAGATGGATGGGTTGTGTTTGAAAATGATGGATTGGGCAATTGGGAGGGAGATTTGAGAGAGAAAATATAAAGTTGAAAGAGAAAAGAGGGCTTGGAAGGGTGGGAAGTGAGAAAGGGGGCAAAAAAACCACATATAGGGGTCCCCACGACATTTCGTGGGCCCCACAAGCACCTAATGGTCGGCCCGGCGCCGGCACACACCGGCCCGACCGGCCCGACCAGCCCGACCCAAGGGGACCACGGTGCACCGCGGTAGGCGCGGCGCCGCCGAGGTCCTCTGGACTGACCGTGGTGCCGCCGCGGTAGGGTGGTGGCCACCTCCCTCCCAAGGTGCCAATGACACCTTGGGTCCACTGTGGGTCCCCCCGGATTGCATCGTGTGGCCCTCGACTCCATTTCGAGTCGTTTCGGGTCATTCCGAGTATGTTCCGATACATAATGGTATTTTACCAATTTTCAACGGCTAGGATTGGGTGGATTGTGATCTAGACCCGTCATTTGATGGTTTAGAAGTGTGTTGGGGGCGACTCGTACGATCAGGATTGAGTACAGACTCGATTTTGGCGTTCGTTTTCAGTGAACTTTACCGTTGGACGAAACTGGGATACCTACGACTATTTCTACATTCTCTCACACCCTCCTAAGTCGAAATGCGTCAGCGTACATCGTGAGACCATAACTCAGGTCTGGTTTAATCCAAATCATGCTTTGATACCAACTTGTAACGCTCTGAAATTCGAGGGTCGACTAGCAACTCAACTCTCGAGTTCCAAAACATCACTTATACAACATAGATAATGATGATTACATGTTGTCTATGTTAGCACAAAAACATCACTTATACTCCAGACAGTAATCCATCCACCAACTACTACCTTAATGGCAAATTATTAAGCTAGGATGCCTTGAATGCCTAGATGATTGGAACTACTCTACCTTCCTTATAGGAAAACCTTTAGAGAGTAGGATTCCATCATAACCTTGACCCAGCCCGAAGCCGAGTATTGGTATATCATTTTATGTTGCTGATCAAGGGAGTAGAAGACTCTTCGTCAACAAGGAGGAGGAGATCTTCGGCATTGTGCTAAACAGGACTCATCAATTTATTTGTAAGTATCTAGAGTCTAAGAGGACACTTGTGATAATTCCTTTATATAATTGGGTCTTAAGTGGTTCTCACCCTTTGAAGTCCTCAAGGAGGCCTTCAACGGGAGTGTACGTGGTGGGTGCGTTGTGTGGACCCTTACTCTATGGAGAGCATAAACATCTGGTTGAAGGTGAACCAACAAAACCTTAGGTTTGAGGTCAAACGTTGTGTAACCTCGGGTTTGAGGTGAAACGTGTAAAAACCTCCAGTAGGGTCTTATGGAAGATCCTTGGCCAGTGTGCCTAAAAGTGGGTGCGTTGTATTGACCCTTGCTCGTGAGAGCATAAACAGTCAGCCTCAGTGTAGGTTGTAAAGGTTGAAGGTGAACCTGATTTAAAACCTTAGGTTTGAGGTGAACCACTATGAAACCTTGTTAGTGAAATCTAGCACACTCAAGGGTTGAGTGCGTCTGCCAGGAGTAGCGTAGACTGATAGTCGAACCACTATAAAAATGATTGTATTTGAGATTGTTATTCTTCTTATTGTGTGATTTACTTCAATATTTACATATCTGAATATCTGAGATCACACCTCACACACATACACAGTCATATCCATCATAAACTAATTCATATTGTTTACTTCTCAAATAGTTTGTGATTGGATTCTCTACTGGGCTTGGAAGCCAGTAGAGTTAAGTTTGAGTAATCCTAAAATGGGCCTGTTGTTAAGATTAGTGTAATAGGATTTTAAATAAATCAAAAAAACGTTTAAAAGTCCTATTCACTCCCTGTAAGTGTTATGGTTTGATTTCTCTTTGGTTGTTAAATTTTGTGTGTCAAAACCTCTGTATGTATCTTGTGTTTATATCTTGATAAATTTATTCGAGACACCATGTCAAGAACATGAATTCCTCAAGCTAGTTCAACCTATAATATAGAAGATATTAAAGAAGAGTTCAAGCTCAAGACTCAAGCTCAAGTTCACATGTAAGAACTCAAGCTCAAGTTCACGTGTATTCAAGATCAAGACTCAAGCATAGTTTGGGACTCAAGTGCAACTCAAAATGACATTGATTTCAAAGCTTATGAAGTAGTCAAGCTACATCAATAAGAACTCAAGCTTAGTAATGTTCAAAGTCTAAGCAAATAAAGTTTTCAATGTCCATACTTCATGTCCCAGATATGATAAACCTTAGATTGACCTTAGGGTAGGTCACTTTGGCTACATAATTCATTTGAATATTAATATATGATTTTTTTCTATTCCAAGACTAGTCCTAGACCTTGTTCGACCAGTCTTAGCACTGGCTCGACCTGTCTAAGAAATTCCAGGACTAGTCCTAAAATTGTTGCAATTTATGAGATTTTCTGGTTCGGCTACGACTAGTCCTGGAGTCTGCTCGACCGGTTGTGGGATGGTCTCGACTCTACCTTCGACCAGTCGTAAATCTACAACTTAAACTCCAGTGACTAAATTAAGTGTCGCACGACCAGTCATAAAGGGGTCTCGACTGGTCGTGGACTGCCTACGACCGGTCGTACAACGATTTTATCTGATCACGCTCAAAAGTTCAAAAATCAGTTTATTCTTTGACCAGTCGTGGTGACCCTAGGACCAGTCGAAGACGAATTTCTGCAGCTATAAATAGCATGCGAATTTTAGAGTTTTTCATTGAAAATTAACCGAATTCAATACTCCACTCTCAGATAAGTTTATGTTTGTTTTTAAGCTACATTGTGCTTAATTCTATTTCCTTTTGTTAGCTTATTGTTATTTGATTTTGGTTTGCATTCCAATCTGATTAGAAAAAGGGGAAAATCTTAAATTCCTTCTTTACGGAATTAAAATCAAATACAACTTGCCCTAAGTTGATTAAACTTAAAATCAATTAGAACTTAAAACTATTTTAAAGTGAGTATTGGACATTGAACTTTCATATTCGAACTTCTACTCCGATTGGTTCTTTCGGGCTGCTACAAGAGGAGAAATCCAGGTATTTTACAATTATGTAAAATTTCTATTTCTTTAGTTTTTGTTTGGGATTTGCCAGAAAAATTTCATTTGTCTGGTTATCTAAGGAGAGATAGAAAACTCAGAAAGAGGGGTTTTTGGATTGTGTAAGCCTAAGTTAAAAAGACACAATTGTGAAGGTTTTAGGTAAACCTGTGAAACCTATTTTGATAGTGAATGCGAACATCCCCTATGTTAGGATATTAGGAATGGAGTAGCATTCTATGTGGCTATTGTTTAACAGTTGGTGAACACATATGCGAACCATTATAATTCTGTCTTGTGGATTGATTGCTTGCTTAATCTTTTATCTTTTATCATTCAAAGTTGTGGAATGTATGAGTGGTTGTGAATGTTGTAAATATTTACATTTCAAGCAAGTGTGGGGGATGTTGTAATAAGTTAGATTTAAATTTCAGCAATCTATTTCAATTCCTTGCTATTTAATTTTATTGAGTTATTGATACAAAGGACATTCTAGAAATAAGGTTGTCCTACCATAAACCTTTGGTTTTATGGTGTAAGGTTGTCCTTAGAACTGAAATCGTATTAACCACTCAATACTTGTTAATTGATGTTGAGTTTATTTTAGCATTGTAAATTGATTTATTCTTGTAAGGTTATCTCTTTATTATTTATTCCGTTGTTTTAATTTTAATTTGGCATAGTCCTATTCACCCCCCCCCCCCCCTAGGGCATATAGCTTGGCCATTTCAAGTGGTATCAGAGCTTAATAGCTCGCTCTTATTGCTTTTTATTTTGGATTTATTTCCTGAGCTAACGATCTAAGCTATATATATATATATATATATATATATATATATATAAGATGTCAAATTTTGATAGCCTATCAGTCACTAGGCCTCCACCCTTTGATGGCTCCAACTATGCCTATTAGAAAGCCAGAATGAGGATCTTCCTCAAATCAATGGATGAGAGTGTGTGGCAAACCACAATGACTGAATGGAATCGTCCTACCACTGAAGTGACTAGAGTTGACGGTTTGAAAACTATGAGAGTGTCTCCGTATTTCCAATGGACCACACTTCAGAAAAGTGAGAGTAGTGCAAATGCTAAAGCACTAAATGCAATCACTTGTGTACTATCACCGGATGAGTTCAAAAGAATCATATCCTGTGATACTACAAAGCAAGCTTGGGATATATTAGAAATGACACACGAGGGTACATCAATTGTAAAAAATTCTAAAGTCCAACTCCTCACAACCAAATTTGAAGAAATTCATATGGAGGAAAATGAAATGTTTAACTTTTACATAAGATTAAATGACATTGTAAACTCAATGTGGGGTCTTAGCGATAAAATCTTAGAAAGTAAAGTGTGTGCAAAGATACTACGCTCACTTCCTGGACGGTTTAACTCTAAAGTAACCGCGATCCAGGAACTCTGTGATACAGATAATATGAGGGTAGAAGAACTAGTTGGTTCTTTACAAACCCATGAATTAAATTTTAAAGCTCCTAAAGGTAAATCTATAACTTTGAAATCTTCTAAAAATGTTTCTGAAGAAAGCTTTGATTCTGAAGAAAGCTCTGATTCTGAAGATGATATGGCTCTTTTAGCAAAGAAGTTTTATAAGATTTTCAAAAGTAAGAAAAGGGTTGATTTTCATCAATCAAATGATAAAAAGAAATTGAAACCCAAAACTCAAAAATCTTTGAAAGACAGTCAGTGTTACAACTGTCATGAATATGGACATTTAGCAAACAAATGTCCTAAAAAGTACAAACCCGAAAGGAAGGGTATGTTGGCTACTTGGGATGAATCCGCTGATTCTAAAGCTACTTTTGAATCAGAAGATTCTGAAACCAAGTTGGGCAATGAAGTGAAAACCCATATGACTCTAGCCAAATTCACTTTTTCAGATCACAATGATTCAACTAGTAAAGAAAATTTGAATAGTGATTATGAAAATGAAGAAGATCTTCAAGATGCTTACATTGCCTTATACAAGGAAAGTTGTAAAATTGCTGTGAAGCTTAAACTTCAAAAAGAAAAGTTTTTTAAACTTAAAGAATGCTTCGACTCACTGGTTTTATAAAAATCTCAAATTTCAGATAGTTTTGAAAAATCAAAATGTGATTTGGAATTCAAAACCTCCCTGATTGAAGATTTGAAATCTGAAATTGAGAAACTCAAGAATGAAGTATCTTTTCTTCTGAGTTTGAAGGATACATGGAGATATGCCCAAGGAGATCCAAAGTTAGAAAAACTCTTATCCGGATCTAAAAAATGTGGCGATAGATCCGGGTTGGGATATGATAAGAACATACCTCATAAACAGAAGAGTACTCCTCCTAACTTTGTGAAAGGAGAAGCCTCAAACTCAAAATAAAAAGGTACTTGTCAAGGTTTTTCTAAAAATACAAAAACTTTTCAAAAACCTAAACGTAATCATATCAATTTCAAAAATCAGAACAAAAACCCACTAGCTGAAAAAATAGTTGATTTACTCAAGGAGCTCTTAAAATCTAACTCAGTAGGTCATTTCCACAACTATAAACAGAAAAAGACCAACTATGTTCCTAAACCCAAAATAGTTCTGAAATGGGTTCCTAAAGTTTCCTATTTGGTTGCCCACACTACTTTCAAAGAAACAAGCCATTCAAAATGGTATCTAGACAGTGGATGTTCCAGGCACATGACAGGTGACAAGGCTTTATTCACTGATCTAAAAGATATGACTGATGGGTCAATCACATTTGGTGATGGTAGCAACTGCAAGATTATTGGCCAAGGTACGGTTCAACTCTATAATCTTCCCTTATTTAAGAATGTTTTATATGTTGAGGGACTAAAACAAAACCTGTTAAGCATATCTCAAATATGCGACAACAACCATAGTGTTAAATTTTCTAATCAAGGTTGTGAGATTATAGATAAAAAGGGTTCTGTAATATTAACTGGTCGCAAAACTTCTGAAAACTGCTATATAGTAAGCAATGGTAGCTCATCTAATCAAACGTGCTACATGGTCCATACCGATGAGACGGAATTATGGCATAAATGCCTTGGATATGTACACTACCGAAATTTATATAGATTGAGCAAAGGAGAACTTATTAGAGGTCTACCTAAGATTCAAAAAGTAGACAAGATATGTGGTGAATGTTAGTATGGTAAACGAACTAGGAGTTCTCACAAAAAAGTGAACTCCAATACCACATTAAGACCACTCGAGCTTCTCCACACGGATCTTATAGGACCAACTAGAACGGAAAGTCGAGGTGGCAAAAAGTACATCTTGGTTATTGTAGATGATTTTACAAGATTCACCTGGGTTTCATTTTTAAGAGACAAATCAGAAACCATTGATGAAGTGAAAAAGATTATCAAACGGATCTAAACTAAAAAATGTTCTCAAGTTAGTAAGATCCGAAGTGATCATGGATCCGAGTTTGAAAATAGCGGTTTTGAGAAATTCTGTAGCGATCAGGGAATATCACATGAATTCTCTGCGCCCAAAACTCCACAACAAAATGGTATTGTGGAAAGGAAAAATAGAGTACTCCAAGAAATGGAAAATGTTATGTTAAATAGCATGAAACTCCCTAGAAATTTATGGGGTGAAGCAGTGAATACCGCCTGCTACATTATTAACCGTGTCTATACTTGTAAATCCAATAATAAAACGGCTTATGAAATGTGGTTCGATAAGAAGCCGACTATCAAATACTTTTGAGTTTTTGGCAGCAGGTGCTATATTTTGCGTGACCGTGAAAATCTAGAAAAGTTTGACACAAAGAGTGATGAAGCAATCTTCTTAGGATATTCTTTAAACAGCCGTGCATATCGTGTACTGAACAACAGGACCGGTGTGATTCAAGAACTATTAACGTGGTCATTGATGATCACTTGAATTCAACTGCACCTAGTTTAGATAATGATGAAGTTCTTGTAATTGAAAAACCAGATGCTTCATCAAGTGAAATTAATTCTGAATTAAGGACTGTTAAAGATCATCTAACTAATCAAATTCTTGAAAACCCTCTCATTGGTGTGTAAACTCGAAGACAACTAGAAGACATATGTAATTATGTATGCTATACATACCAGATTGAACCGATAAACGTAAAAGAAGCACTTTCGGATGAAAACTGGATAGTTGCAATGCAGGAAAAACTTAATCAATTTGTTCTTAATGATGTCTGGTATCTTGTTCCTAGACCTAAAGATAAACACATTATAGGAACTAAGTGGATTTTCAAAAATAAGTCTGATGAACTTAGAAATATAATTGAAAATAAGGAAAGACTAGTTGTACATGGGTATACTCAAATAGAAGGTATTGATTACGATGAAACCTTTGCTCCAGTTGCTCGCCTTGAATCAATTAGACTTTTTATATCCATTGCATGCTTTAAAAAGTTTAAATTTTATCAAATGGATGTAAAAGGTACCTTTTTAAATATTGATTTACATGAAGAGGTATATGTTGAACAACCTACAGGGTTTGAAGACCCTAAGTTTACTAATCATCTATACCGCCTTAAAAAAGCTCTCTATGGTTTGAAACAAGCTCCGAGGGCATGGTATGAAAAATTGACTAAGTTTTTACTAAGTCATAATTTTCAAATGGGTAGTGTCGATAAGACGCTTTTTGTTAAGAAACATAACGATGATATCTTAATGGTTCAGATCTATGTTGATGATATTATTTATGGATCAACTTGTACTAACATGATTGTTGAGTTTGCAGATTTAATGAAATCTAAGTTTGAAATGAGCTTGGTTGGGAAATTAAATTATTTCTTAGGATTGCAAGTAAAATAGCAGTCTGATGGAATTTTTTTTTTCACAATCTAAATATGATTTGAACTTGACTAAGAAGTTCGGATTTGAGAATGGTAAGAATTTTGATACTCCTATGAGTACAACTCTAAGACTCTCAAAAGACTCTACAGGTAAAAATGTAGATCCTAAATTATATCGTAGCATGATAGGTAATTTGCTTTACTTAACTGCAAGTAGACCTGATATTGCTTTAAGTGTTGGAATATGTACTAGATATCAGTCTAATCCTAAAGAATCTCACTTAACTGTTGTTACGTGAATTATTCTATATGTCGTAAGTTCATTTAATCTGGGTCTTTGGTATCCTTATGATACTAGTGTTTAATTGGCTAGGTACTCAGATGTTGATTGGGAGGGTAATATCGATGATAAAAAATCAACCAGTGGTGGTTGTTTTTACATTGGAAATTTCTTGGTTTCTTAGTTTAGCAAGAAGCAAAGTTCCATATCACTCTCAACTGCTGAGGCTGAATACATTGCAGCTAGAAATGCATGTACTCAGCTGGTTTGGATGAAACGTAAGTTGAGTGATTATGGAATCGCGCAAGACTCGATGGTTTTATACTGTGATAATTCCAGTGCGATAAATATTTTGAAAAACCCAATCCAACATTCACGTACTAAGCACATTGACATTAGATTTCATTATATCCGTGAATTAGTGGAAGAAAAAGAAATATTTTTAGAATATATTCCAACCGAGACTCAGCTTGCTGACATTTTCTCTAAACCGCTCGACAAAAGCAGGTTTAATAAGTTGAAATTCGATCTCGGTATGTGCAATTTAAAATGATTGAGCATACATCTCTGTATCATAGTGTAAATACTTTATTGGTCTATATTTCAAAATTTCTTAAAAAATACATGTTTATTTATTTTTCTAGTACACGACCAGTCGAGGACGTGCTTGACCAGTCGTGGTACGACCGATCGAGAACGTCCCACGACCAGTCATGTAGCGCGCTGATTACCTTTATTTGGAAAAAAATCACTTCTTCTTCATTTCATTTATCTTCTCCAACAAGCCGAGCTACGACTAGTCGAACCCCACTATTCGATTCGCTCGGGTTAGAGTGTTTTTTTCTTGATTTCTTGATGAATCTTAGTCTTTTCTCTTCAATTTCTTGATTGTAGTTGTCTATTTCAACTCGTTCTTCAAGTTTTTGGGTTTTTCGTCTCATTTGCTGAATTTAGAGAAACCCATCTCTCTTTTCTTGATATTTCTGGTATTTCTTCAAGAAAATGGATTCTAGAGGTAAAAAGAAAAATCCTAGAGCTGCTTCTTCTTCTACATCGAATGTTTTCACTAGACGTCATCTTAGGGCTCCTGAAGATGATCCACCACATGTACGTGATTTGCGTATGCGCAATGTGATTGTTGAAAAAGTTGTCAGTTTAAACCATATCGCTCCTTTCGGTCTCCTTCCTCTCCTTTAATCTGTAGATGGGAAAACATTTTACACTGGGGCGGGCCGGCATACCAATCCATAGTGCAGGCCATGGTTGCATGCATAACTGAATTCTCTACTGAGCAACTGACTTTTACTATTGCTACTAGAGAAGGGCTTTTTCCTGTTGATCGACATTTAATTTCAGGCCTTATGGACATACCAGTAAATGATGATGGTATTCATCCTAGTACACTTGTTGAGAAAGTGTCAGAATTAGAAAAACGTGTTTATACTAGAGCATTGTGTAACATGAATGCACCATGGACTGAAAATGGGAATGCCCTCAAAACCAGATACTTGTTACCCAGATACAGAGTTTTACACCGTATCTTCACTTATAATCTGTATCCTCGATCTAGAAACAAGACTGAGTTGACTCTGCTTATGGTTCGTATTTTGTACTCAATCATTACTGGTGCTAATGTTTGTTTACCTTCTTTGATTTGTTCCTCTATCATTCAAATCCGTAGTCATCCTGGTAATGGGATATTCCATTTGGGTATTTGTTGAATGTATTAGCCACTCACATGTTAGTCGCTATGCTCATTGGAGAGGCTCCTATCCAACACCACATATTCAATAACTCCAACTAAAACAAAATGAAGTTGAAATTGGCTCCAGGCCAAGTTGATGTTGGTGAAGGTGGAGTTGCTGCTGAGGCTGGGAATGATGAAGAAGGTGATGATCTTCCTCTAGATGATATCAATATGGACGATATTTTTAATGAAATGGATTCTGACTCTGGGAATGATCCTAACTTTGTGCCATCTGATTTCAATGTTCGTCTAAGTGCATTAGAGGAGAAGGTACAGAATACGAATGTTGGCCACAATCAGCAATTCAAAAATATGCACAAGTATTTTAGGCGCTTACAAAAAGGCCTTCATCAAATTGATCCTACCATACTGTAAGTGCTATAATTTATATCCCTGTTTGTTGTCAAATTTGTGGTGCCAAAATCACTGTTATATAACTTGCATAAGTGAAGCTCTCTCAAAGATTAACATTCATGAACAAGCAAAGCTCACAACAAGCAAAGCTCACAAGTACAAAGATCAACCTTGACTGCAAGAACTGCTCATAAGACATGACTCAAGAATGCAAGACTTCAAGAAGAGTACAAGGCAGTTCGTAAAGAACTCAAGACACTTTCAAGGTTGAGTTACATCAAGATTTCAAGATTGAACTACATCAAGACTTCAAGGCTTAAACTTCAAGGTCACTTGTTCCTAATGTTTCAATGTCCTTACTTCATGTTTGAGGTTTGACTGACCTTAGGTTGACCTTAGAAGTAGGGCACTTTGGATACATAAGTCGGATGTTTATTTTACATGAGTTTGCTATGTTCCTCGACTAGTCCTAGGCCTTCTTTGACTAGTCCTAGATTTGCTTCGACCAGTCTAAGAAATTCCTCGATCAGTCATGAGTTTGTTACAAAATTCGTATAATTTCTGTTAGGCTTCAACTAGTCCAGGAATCTGTTCAACCAGTCGAAAGAACAGTGTCGACTGCATCTTTGACCAGTCGAAAGTTTTCGACTCAAAGTCCAGCGATGAATTTTAAGTTCTTCGACCAGTCGAAGGAGACATTCGACCAGTCGATGGTGACCTACGACCAGTCGAATGAGACCTTCGACCAGTCATAGAATGGTCAAAGCTTATCGCGCCTGATTTTTCAAATATCTGTTATTGCTTCGACTAGTCAAAGAGCTCCCTAGACCAGTCGAACACGCGATCTACTCACCTATAAATAGAGCACGAATCTCAGAAGAAATCAATCGAATTAATTAATCCATTCAAGGCAATCTTCGTCAAACTTCTGAGAGATAATTCTGTGCTCCATCTAAGCTAAGTGTGCTTATTTAATATTCTTTTTCCTTAGCTTTATTTAATTGATTTTGTTTCTGCTATTCCAATCTAATTTGATAAGAGGATTTGTTATTCCCTTTCTTTGAAATCAAAATCAATTAAGGCAAGCCCTATTTGGTTTAATTTAAAATCTATTAGAATTAGAACCATTGTAATTGAGTACTGGACATTGAACTTGGACATTCAATCATTTACTCTGACTTGGTTCTACCGGGCTGCTACAACGAAGGAGATGATCAGGTATTTTACATTTAATTGTAAATTCCTTCCTGTTTTGGTTTCTTTCAAGATTTGCCAGAAAAATCTTGTTGTATTGGTTATCTGAGGAGAGCAGGAAAACTCATAAATGGGGTTTTTTAATTGTGTAAGCCCAGAGACAAAGACACAATTGTAAAGGTTTTGGGTGAACCTGTGAAAACCTATTTTGTTAGTGAACGCTAATATCCCCTGTGTGAGGATATTAGGAGTGGAGGAGCATTCTGTGTGGCTGTTGTTTAACAGTTGGTGAACACACAGGCGAACCACTATAATCCCTTGTGTTGTGATTGAATGATTTATACTTCTAATCTTTAATTATTCATTTGTGGGATGTATGTATGGTGTTGAATGTTGTAATCATTTAATTCAAGCATTGTGGGAATTTTGTAATAGTTTAGAATTTATTTTCTGCTATTCCTTTATCAGGTTGATATTCAATTTCCTTTAAAAGTTGTTCCAGCAAGGTTGCCCTGCCATTTTTATGGTGTATGGCTGTCCCTAGAATTTATTTCAATTCAGTTTGTGTTTATTTCATATTCCTCTTTGGTTTGAGATTTGATACAAAGATCTTTCTAGAAATAAGGCTGTCCTACCATAAACTCTGGTTTTTGGTGTAGGGTTGTCCTTAGAACAACATTTGTATCAACCTCTCAAGATCTAAATTTTGAGGTTGTTTTACTTTCCTGCATTGTGATTTACTTTGGCTATCATATTCTTTTTAATTCCGCTGTTATAAGTTTTATTTGGCATTGTCCTATTCACCCCCCCCCCCCCCCTCTAGGACATATAGCTAGGCCTTTTCAAGTGGTATCAGAGCCTAATAGCTTTTTTTAATTCTTGGATTTAATTCCTGAGCTAACGATTTAAGTTATTTATGATGTCAAATTTTGATAGTCTTTCAGTCACTAGACCTCCACCCTTTGAAGGCTCCAACTATGCCTATTGGAAAGCCAGAATGAGGATCTTCCTCAAATCAATGGATGAAAATGTGTGGCAAGCCATAGTGACTGAATGAAAACCTCCTATCATGGAAGTTACTGGGGTTGACAATTCAAAATCTATGAAAGTCACACCATATTACCAATGGACCACACTTCAGAAAAGTGAGAGTAGCGCAAATGCTAAAGCACTAAACGCAATCACTTGCGCACTATCACCGGATGAGTTCAAAAGAATCATTTCCTGTGATACTGCAAAGCAAGCATGGGATATATTAGAAATGACACACGAGGGTACTACAATTGTCAAAAAATATAAAGTCCAACTCCTCACAACCAGATTTGAAGAAATTCATATGGGGGAAAATGAAATGTTTATGTACTTTTACACTAGATTGAATAACATTGTAAACTCAATGTGGGGTCTTGGCGATAAAATCCTAGAAAGTAAAGTGTGTGCAAAAATATTACGCTCACTTCCTAAACAGTTCAATTCTAAAGTAACCATGATCCAGGAAGTTCGTGATACGGATAATATGAGGGTAGAAGAACTAGTTGGTTCTCTACAAACCTACGAGTTAAACTTTAAAGCTCCTAAAGGTAAATCTATCGCACTAAAATCTTCTAAATGTAATTCAGAAGAAAATTCTGATTCAGAAGATGATATGGCTCTTTTAGTTAAGAAATTTTACAAGATTTTTAAAAGCAAGAAAATGGTTGATTTTCAAAAATCAAATGACAAAAAAGAAGTTTAGACCCAAATCTCGAAAATCTTTGAAAGATAGTCAATGTTACAACTGTCAAGAATATGGGCACTTAGCAAATAGATGTCCTAAAAAGGACAAACCCAAGAAGAAGGGTATGTTGGCTACATGGGATGAATCATCTGATTATGAAGCTTCTTCTGAATCAGAAGATTCTGAAACTGAGTCGGGCAATGAAGTTAAAGCTCTTATGACTCTAGCCAAATTCACATTTTCAGATAATGACTAAACAAATGAAGAAAGTCTAAGTAGTGAATGTAAAAATGAAGATGATCTTTAAGACGCTTACAATCCCTATATAAGGAAAGTTGTAAAATTGCTGTCAAACTTAAACTTCAAAAAGAAAAGTTTTCTAAACTCAAAGAATGTTTTGAATCACTTGTCTTAGAAAAATCACAAATTTCAGAATGTTTTGAAAAATCAAAATGTGATTTGGAATTCAAGAACTCCCTAATTGTTGAATTGAAATCTGAAATTGGTATCTTCTCTTCTGAGTATAAAGGACACATGGAAATATGCCTAAGGTGATCCAATGTTAGAAAAACTTTTATCCGGATCAAGAAAATGTGGCGATCTATCCGGGTTGGGCTATGATAAAAATCTATCTCCTAAACAAAAGTATACTCCTCCTATGATTGTTAAAGGAGAGTCCTCAAACTCAAAAGGGAAAAGTACTTATTAAGATTTTTCTAGAAATTCAAAAACTTTTCAAAAACCTAGAAGCAGTCATGTCAACTTTAATCAGAAACGAAATCCACTAGCTGAAAAGATAGTAGATTTACTCAAGGAGCTCTTAAAATCTAACTCTATAGGTCATTCTTACAACTATAAACAAAACAAGACCAACTATGTTCGTAAACCCAAAACAGTTTTGAAATGGGTTCCTAAAGTTGCCTGCTTGGTTGCTCATACTGCTTTCAAAGCAACAAGTCATTCAAAGTGGTACCTAGACAGTGGATGCTTGTTCACTCCCCAGGTATAGGGTTGTGATGTAGTAATAAACTCAGTAAGACCGAGGTCGAATCCACAGGGATTGAAACCTGTACGTTATCTGAAAATAACCAGATATAGAACTAGGCTAAGATGAAATCTAAACCAATTGTCATTTGAAAAATAATGGTGAAATATTAATCTAAATTTAAAGAATTCAGAGAGAGGGAAACTAGGGATTCAGAGGATCCACTTGTAGAGATCAGGGAGATCTATGGTCGATTCATGAACTCAACTGGACTTCGAGTCCCATCTTCATCCAGTTGGAAGATATAACCTGAAAATCAATGTGAACTTCCTTTTGATCTAGTTTTCAAAATAAATGAAAGGTAAAAGAATTAGATATGATTCCATCACAAATCCATGCCCATGAGACAAGGTAATCAACAGAACTTAAACCAATCCATAACCAATCAGAAGATGTGTGAATGTTAGGAAGAAATTCATCATCCAACCATGTCCAAGGGTCAATGGTGAACAACAGGGTTTCCTGATTTTACAATCAAAATATGAGGAAGAAGGAAATACTCAAAGTCATCGCAGATCTATTGTAATTTAAGTCACAACAAATCATTAAAAACTATGAATATTTCAATTAATCAAACTAGAACCAAACATCAGTTCATAACCATAAATCAATGCCATAGAATCGGTCCCATCACGCCACAAGCTTCACCTCTTAGCCATAGCTAAGAGGTTTAGCCACACATGGATGGGCTAGATCTCATCAGAAATTTGAGAAGAAAAGCATAACCAAAGAAAAAAACAACAAAACGCATTCTTCTCTCCCTGTCTTTCTCTCTCTCAAGTGAGATTCTTCTTCCAAGGCCTTCGATCCCCTTGCTCCCCACATCCAAAACCCTTTTTTATAGCTGCTAGAGTGCAGAAAATCGGATTTGGAAAGCTGTCGCACGCGCAACGAAAGTCTTTTCGCAGCTAAGTTCGGGGCCTCGAAACACGACACTTTCCTCACTCAAATTCCAAAACAACACCGTCCCTTAAGACTTTCTTGGGTCCTCTACATGAAGAAAGGTTCAGATCTACCATATGATCAAAGATGGTGGCCTACAATCGCCTGAAAAATTGGATTTCCTAATATGTGCGAAACCTTTCGTACTTTTTCGCTGTCGTGATTGGTGGGCCCCATAGAAGTGTTTTCTGAGAAATACACCTCATCCATTGAATTCAGAACGAAATTTCAGTCAAGAATGGGTGGTTTTGAATGTCCATTGACACGGTCCAGAGAAGAAATCACAAAAAGATCAGTTTTGAACATTGCAGTGCAGTCCGTTTGTGGCCTCTGTACCGCACACGTGTGCACGCATGGGTGTAATGTATCAGCATGGTTTTGAAGCTTTCGAACCCCTCTACATAGTGGATGGATTGGATGAGCAATATGGGTGATGGGTGGAGAGCACTAGCGTCCGCAAAACGGCCCAGCCGTCCGTTCGCAGGCAGCGCAAAACGGAAGTTGCCGTTTTGGATTTTGAAGGTCGGGCGCTGATGTGTTCGGTGGTCCCCACAGTGATACATTTGTAGAAATCCGACTCGTTCATTGGATTCCTGGCATAATTTCAGTCAGGAAGGAGTAGTTTTCATGGAGTTTTTGTGCGGTCCACTGTATAAAATCAATTCACCATCCATCCAGCGTTTTTCGATGATCCACGTGTTTTCGTATGCATGGGGCCAAAATGCCACCATGGATAGGATCTTCCCATCCCTATGGAGCATATGGACGGTCCGGATCATCCGTTTGGATGATGGGTGGGGTCCACTATCAAAACCCATTCCGATTAGTACGGACGCTGTTGAAAGAAACGGATTTTTCTGTTTTTGTGAAGAAGAGTCGGTCATAGCTGGGTTTGACTGGCTCTTCGTTGCTGTACACAGCTAGTGCACTTGTGCACTATGCACACTCAACTCATGTGGGGTCCACCTTGATAGTTATGGAAAATCTAATCCAACCATCTATTTTCTCACCTCATAAAACCGGATGAGACCAAATTTGAAGCATATCCAAATTGTAGGTGGGCTCAAAATCAACGGTTTGTGGGCTGATTTGTCCGTTGGACCACTTCCCGAGATCTTCAATGATTGAAATTTAATATGTACAGTTAATTTACGGCCCCCATCACATGTATGAAGTTTCGAGTCAATCGGATGGTGGGAACCATGTGATCTTGCATTTTGCACCAATTTCAGGCCTCTTTAACGTGAACGGCTTGATTTTCTCGGATCCTTGGCATGTAAATTCTTCAATATCGGTCCTCTGGAGTCCGTCCCTTGCTGTGGTGATTTTAGAGCATCAAATACACTTTTAGCACCTTTTTGTAGTCCACACTTGCAAATGTACCTTGCATCACAAACACGATTAAATTAGGCTTTTAAACGGTGGCATGTTCATAAATCCGGTAATAACTGGGGTCTAATATGCAATATTTGACCCTCAACACAACCCCCAACCAGCATTTTGCTAGTCCCGAGCAAAATATGCGAAAAATAAGTTGAGAATTACAGGGCAATTTCTATGCAAACGAGTGAAATCTTGAAAAACGATTCAGATACGAGAAATCTAAGATTCATGAATGTTGGGCATTATTCTCTCCTAGACTCAAGCCCACGGTAAACTTCATAATCAAGTTCAAAGTATTCATCCATCAATTAGAAAAATTCCAACATTGAGTTCTATGGGTGTATTGTGTAATCTCGGCTTATCGATCATTAAGAGATCTAATTGTCAATTTTCAAGTTACATTGATGATTGAATGAGCATTCAGGACAACCAAAACGTAAACTAGAACTTGCCTTACAGATCTTTTTTCCTTATTCCAGTTTTTAAATTTTCATCAAAAGCAACTCCAAGGAGGGGAATTAAATCCTCACCTATAGGGAGCAAACCTATAGTGAAGACCGTACACCCGACCCTTTTCTCATATCATTAATGGGGAATTAAATCTACACCTATAGGGAGCAAACCTATGGTGAAGATTATTCACCCACCCCTTTCCAAAGGCATTTGTATTTTCTTTTTCTTCAATTGATCATGACGGGCAATTTTTCAGGCTGGTTCCTTCCATGCTTAGTGATTACCAAGTTAATCCTTCAATATTAACTGAAACCTTAATGTGTAAGCGAGATGTGACATGTGAAATCATGACTCAATCAATGTTTACAACTTCTAATCATGGATTAATAATTCAACCTTAACTGTGAAATCTAACAGACAACTGAATCCAAGAGTCAGAAATTACCAACATCACTTTCTTGAAATTCTAAGTGGCCTAGATGGCCATCAAGATCACTTCGAATGTACAAGAAAGTCCAAATTTTTTTTAAAAATTTTCACAATTCTTACTCAAGACCAAGAAAACACTGATTAGGTTACCTAATCTCCCACCACCAACCTAAAATCTACATTGTCCTCAATGTTAAAGATATATGATTCATGCAATGCACATGAGACAATGAAAGTAAATGAGAAGTGATGGGAAGATAATACCTGGACGAAGGAATTGAGAAAGACGTTTACACAATGATTACATCATGAGAGCAGGTCAGCACGAGAGTGAAAACACGAAAACAAACTATCCTAAAACAACTTACAAAGCAAACTACCCTAGTCTTATGGAAGCAAGGAAAAACTACTCGATCATGCCGCAAGGTTCCTCTTCCGGCCAATATCTTGATAAGTTTCTCAGTAAGTTCCTCAACAGGATCATCCAAAAGCCCTTTTTGCAATAGGCTTGGGCACCCTGGAGCATGACTTTCCAAAGAGACTTATGTACCTCATAGGAATTTTTCCATTGAATTGCTTGAGGTATCCAAAGTATATACGATTCACCTGTGACAGAAGAAGTTTCAACGTTAGTATCCCATGGTGAATCAGAGACTACAAATAGATAAAGTTTAGAAAACTTCGCCAGAAGTGATGTAGCCTCAACACACTCTAAAGTTCTAGAATTCGGTTTCATTTTCAGCTCATCTTCCTTTAATGGTAAATAATTAGGATCTGGGGAAGAAGTGGCTTCAGAGTAAGGGTGCGCTTGGTCCGTGACAACCACCAAGGTGGTGTCATGTAAGGAATCCACCTTTTCTTGTATCATGAGATTGTTGGGATCCACAAGGTGTGCCAAGCATGAGTTCAAAGATATGGGAAAGTCAGCTGGGAGTGACTCGTCTCTTGTATCAAAATCTATGATGATGAGCCCAAGGATTCCATCGTCTTTTGAAGTAGATGGACGCATGCTCTCTTGCTCTTGCCCTTCACAGACAAATTGACAATCAATAGGCAAAGCATTGATGTTAATACTCTGTTCATTGAAGCTACTCAGTTGAGGCATTGAATCGTTTAAAGTGTATAGCTCAGATTGTAGCCTCAACTGGGTAGTTTTAAATTCCAGAGTCATGTTAAGTAGATCGTCCATCTCTCGAATCATATCATCATTCATCTCAGGGCAGTGGTCCAAACATACATCACAAGAGTTGGAAGGGTTAGTTGAAAATGGTTCATTCTCCACATTCAAATCAGTCATGTCAGGCAGGTGGAGTAGATCATTATGGTTGACAACTTCCTGAACCTCGTGATCATTGGCAGGGGCCACACTTGAGATTGAATCCCAATACTCATCATTCAGTTTCGTGCGGTGTGCACTTGGGATGGGATCACATTCCTCACATTCTATTCCTAGGTTAGGTTGAGGTTCGAATAAACTAACATCAACCTCATCAGTGTAATCATGTGTGTCATGTGAGTGAAGTGTGTCACTATCATTATATTTGAAAGAAACCCACGTCTCTTGATCATTCCTTTGGACAGTCATTGAGATCGACTCATCGGGAAATTGAACCATATGCTCATTAATGGAATCCAATTTCTCATTCGTAATTTCAGTTTCTGCCACAAGCGAGTTATGATCACTTTCTTCACATTCTGCTTCTAGATTAGGATGAGGATGGGATAACCTAGCCTCTTCCTTCTTCATAAGTTGTGACTGAATGATTGGAATTGAGGATTTGAGCAATTTGCATGATTGTATGACAAGTTGATTGAATTGCTCTTGTGCTTTCATGAGCTTCTGAAGTGAATCCTCTTGGATTGCTTCTGATTAGGTGTCGAAGGTAGAGGACCCAAGAGAATTATCACTATGATATATAGCTGGTTCAGCTTCCTGACATTGATGTTTCCATTAATTATAGTCATACGGATCATAGGTGGGACAATCTGATGGTTGGTAATACATATTATCACTCATAATATAATCACGCATTGTTTTCTTTTTCTCAGATGGGTGATAATAATTCTCACTCCCATAGTTATGATAACCCCAACATTCACGTACTGTTTTGTTAATCCGTGGGGTGTAATTGTTCTCCCGTATATGATCGCGTAAAGACTTTTTAACCGATGGAGTGTTATGCTCAGGTCGGTTCTCGATGATTGGTTCAGGAAAATCTGAGACATAGGTTGATGTTTATCATAATCATCATACATCCCTTCGCATTGTTTCGCATGCTCAAAAGCTATCTCAGCATATTGACGTTCCCACTCATGCATATACATGGTGAAACCCTCAATCTGAATCTATTCCCAAGAAAAATATAAGAAAAGATCCTACAGTAATATGGAAAGTAAGAGGATGAGAAGTTAGAAGGAAAGTACCAATTGAGAAGTTCCTATGTTAAAATCCTGCAAAAGAAAACAAAAGAGATTAGCTTCTAAAATAGAAAGTCTAAAGTTAGAAAGTTCCTACAATTGAAATAGAAAGTTAGTTTCTAAAAAAAAAAAAAAAAAAAGTTCCCTAAGCCTAGAAGCTAAGTTAGTTTCTAAAAAGTAAAGTTCCCTAAAATTTGAAAGTTTCTAAAATAGAAAATTTAAACCTAAAAATTAAAAAAATTCTAAAAATAAACTAATTCCTAAAAGGGAAAGTTTCTATAAATAAAATAAAGGAAAGATGAGTTAGTTTCTAAAATTAGAAAGAGTCTCTAAAAAGGGAAATAACTATCCTAGTTTTTAAAAACAAAAGAGGGAAGTTCTAAAAATAAATTAGTTCCTAAAAATAAAATCAAATAAATTCTAAAAAATAATTAGGAAAGTTCTAAGCCTAAAGTTAGAAAGTTCTAAATTAGAAATCCTCATCCTAAAATGGAAAGTAATGTTAGTTTCTAAAAGAAAAAAAAATTCTAAAATAAATAAAGGCCTAAAAATAGAAAGTTAGTTTCTAAAAAGGAAACCTCGAATAAGAAAATTTCTAAAACGAAAATCCTAAAAATAGAAAAAGTAGAGAAATTAGAAAGGGATTACCAAATTAGAAGTTTATGTCAAGATCCTACAAAATAGGAAGACAGATTAGTTTCAAAAAAAAAAAAAAAAATCTAACTTAAAATTAGAAACTCCTAATCTTAAACTAATCCTAAAACTAGTTAATCTCAGAAAATGTAGCCGTCAATCCCCGGCAACGGCGCCAAAAACTTGTTCACTCCCTAAGTATAGGGTTGTGATGTAGTAATAAACTCAGTAAGACCGAGGTCGAATCCACAGGGATTGAAACCTGTACGTTATCTGAAAATAACCAGATCTAGAACTAGGCTAAGATGAAATCTAAACCAATTGTGATTTAAAGAATAATGATGAAATATTAATCTAAATTTAAAGAATTCAGAGAGAGGGAAACTAGGGATTCAGAGGATCCACTTGTAGAGATCAGGGAGATCTATGGTCGATTCATGAACTCAACTGGACTTCGAGTCCCATCTTCATCCAGTTGGAAAATATAACCTGAAAATCAATGTGAACTTCCTTTTGATCTAGTTTTCAAAATAAATGAAAGGTAAAAGAATTAGATATGATTCCATCACAAATCCATGCCCATGAGACAAGGTAATCAACAGAACTTAAACCAATCCATAACCAATCAGAAGATGTGTGAATGTTAGGAAGAATTCCATCATCCAACCATGTCCAAGGGGCAATGGTGAATAACAAGGTTTGTTGATTTCACAATCAAAATATGAGGAAGAAGGAAATACTCAAAGTCATCGCAGATCTATTGTAATTTAAGTCACAACAAATCATTAAAAACTATGAATATTTCAATTAATCAAACTAGAACCAAACATCAGTTCATAACCATAAATCAATGCCATAGAATCGGTCCCATCACGCCACAAGCTTCACCTCTTAGCCCTAGCTAAGAGGTTTAGCCACACATGGATGGGCTAGATCTCATCAGAAATTTGAGAAGAAAAGCATAACCAAAGAAAAAAACAACAAAACTCTTTCTTCTCTCCCTGTCTTTCTCTCTCTCACGTGAGATTCTTCGTCCAAGGCCTTCGATCCCCTTGCTCCCCACGTCCAAAACCCTTTTTATAGCTGCTGGAGTGGAGAAAATCGGATTTGGAAAGTTGTCGCACGCGCAACGAAAGTCTTTTCGCAGCCAAGTTCGGGGCCTCGAAACACGACACTTTCCTCACTCAAATTCCAAAACAACACCATCCCTTAGGACTTTCTTGGGTCCTCTATATGATGGAAGGTTCAGATCTACCATATGATCAAAGATGGTGGCCCACAATCGCCTGTAAAATCGGATTTCCTAATATGTGCGAAACCTTTCGCACCTTTTCGCTGTCGTGATCGGTGGGTCCCATAGAAGTGTTTTATGAGAAATCCACCCCATCCATTGCATTTAGAACGAAATTTCAGTCAAGAATGGGTGGGTTTGAATGTCCATTGACGTGGTCCAGAGAAGAAATCACAAAAAGATCAGTTTTGAACATTGCAGGGCAGTCCGTTTGTGGCCTCTGTACAGCACACGTGTGCACGCATGGGTGTAAAGTATCAGTATGGTTTTGAAGCTTTCGAACCCCTCTACACGGTGGTTGGATTGGATGAGCAGTATGGGTGATGGGTGGGGAGCACTAGCATCCGCAAAACAACCCAGCCGTCCGTTCGCAGGCAGCGCAAAATGGAAGTTGCCATTTTGGATTTTGAAGGTTGAGCGCTGACGTGTTCGGTGGTCCCCACAGTGATACATTTGTAGAAATCAGACCCGTTCATTGGATTCCTAGCGCAATTTCAGTCAAGAAGGAGTAGTTTTCATGGTGTTTTTGTGCGGTCCACTGTATAAAATCAATTCACCATCCATCCAGCGTTTTTCGAAGATCCACGTGTTTTCGTATGCATGGGGCCAAAACGCCACCATGGATAGGATCTTCCCATCCCTATGGAGCATATGGACAGTCCGGATCATCCGTTTGGATGATGGGTGGGGTCCACTATCAAAACCCATTCCGGTTAGTGCGGACGTCGTTGAAAGAAACGGATTTTTCTGTTTCTGTGAAGAAGAGTCGGTCAAAGCTGGGTTTGACTGGCTCTTCATTGCCGTACACAGCTAGTGCACTTATGCACTATGCACACTCAACTCATTTGGGGTCCACCTTGATAGTTATGGAAAATCTAATCCAACCATCTGTTTTCTCACCTCATAAAACCGGATGAGACGAAATTTGAAGCATATCCAGATTGTAGGTGGGCTTAGAATCAACGGTTTGTGGGCTGATTTGTCCGTTGGACCATTTCCCGAGATCTTCAATGATTGAAATTTAATATGTACGGTTAATTTATGGCCCCCATCACATGTATGAAGTTTCGAGTCAATCGGATGGCGGGAACCATGTGATCTTGCATTTTGCACCAATTTCAGGCCTCTTTAACGTGAATGGCTTGATTTTCTCGGATCCTTGGCATGTAAATTCTTCAATATCAGTCCTCTGGAGTCCATCCCTTGCTGTGGTGATTTTAGAGCATCAAATACACACTTTTAGCACCTTTTTGTAGTCCACACTTGCAAATGTACCTTGCATCACAAACACGATTAAATTAGGCTTTTAAACGGTGGCATGTTCATAAATCCGGTAATAACTGGGGTCTAATATGCAATATTTGACCCTCAACAATGCTCCTGGCATATGACAGGTGACAAAGCTTTATTCACGGATCTGAAAGATATGACTGATGGTTCATTCACATTTAGTGATGGTAGCAACTGCAAGATTATACGCCAAGGTACGGTTTAACTTTTTAATCTTCCTGTGTTTAAAAACATTTTATATGTTGAAGGCTTAAAACATAACTTACTTAGTATATCTCAAATATGTGATAATAACCATAGTGTTCGGTTTTCTAATCAAAGCTGTGAGATACTAAACAATAAGGGTTCTGTAATATTAACTGGACGTAGAACGTTTGAAAATTGCTATATTATTAGCGAATCCAGCTCATCTAATCAAACATGTTACATGGTCCATACAGACGAGACTAATTTATGGCACAAATGTCTTGGACATGTACATTATCGAAATTTATATAGATTGAGCAAACGAGAACTTATAAGAGGTTTACCCAAACTTCAGAAATTAGATAAAATATGTGGTGAGTGCCAGATAGGCAAACAAACAAGGAACTCACACAAAAAGGTGAATTCAAATACCACATCAAGACCACTCGAACTCCTCCACATGGATCTGATAGGACCTACCAGAACGGAAAGTCGTGGTGGGAAAAAGCATATCCTGGTAATAGTTGATGACTTTACCATATTTACATGGGTAGTCTTCTTAAGGGATAAATCTGAAACCCTTGAAGAAGTAAGAAAAGTTCTCAAAAGGATTCAAACTGAAAAATCTTCTCAAATCAGTAAGATTCGTAGTGATCATGGATTTGAATTTGAGAATAACAATTTTGAGAAGTTCTGTACCGACCAAGGAATATTACATGAATTCTCTGCTCCCAAAACTCCACAACAAAATGGAATTGTAGAAAGAAAGAATAGGGTGCTTCAAAAAATGGCTAATGTCATGTTGAATAGCATGAAGCTCTCTAAAAATCTTTGGGCTGAAGCAGTCAATACAGCTTGCTATATTATTAACCGAGTCTACACTAGCAAAGATAATAATAAAACGGCTTACGAATTGTGGTTCAATAAAAAGCCTACTATTAAATACTTTCGAGTTTTTGGCAGCAAGTGCTATATTTTACATGATCGTGAAAATTTGGGAAAATTCAATACGAAGAGTGATGAAGGGATTTTTCTAGGATATTCCTTAAACAGTCGAGCTTATAGAGTTCTGAACAAAAGAACTGGTGTGATTCAAGAGTCCATTAATGTTGTCATTGATGATCACTTAAACACGCCAATCTCTAATTCAGATAATGATGAAGTTCTAATCATTGATAAACCTGATACTTCATCGAATCAGACTAATTCTGAGTTAAGGACTGTTAAAGATCATCCAACCACACAAATTCTTGGAAATCCTCTCACCGGTGTTCGCACCCATAGATAACTTGAGGATATATGTAATTATGTATGTTTTACATCCCAAATAGAACCATCTAACGTAAAAGAAGCTCTTGCTGATGAAAACTGGATTGTTGCGATGCAAGAAGAACTCAACCAATTCGTAAGAAATGATGTTTGGTATCTTGTACCAAGACCTAAAGATAAACACATCATTGGAACAAAATGGATTTTCAAAAATAAGTCTGACGAGTGTGGAAATATAATTAGAAACAAGGCTAGACTAGTGGTACAAGGTTATACTCAAATTGAAGGAATTGATTTTGATGAAACTTTTGCACCAGTAGCACATCTTGAATCTATCAAACTATTTATATTCATTGCATGTTTTAGAAAGATAAAGATCTATCAAATGGATGTGAAAAGTACTTTTCTAAATGGCGATTTACATGAAGAAGTCTATGTTGAACAACCAATGGGTTTTGAAGATCCCAAAAATACTGATCATGTGTATCGGCTTAAAAAGACATTTTATGGATTAAAACAAGCACCTAGTGCATGGTATGAGAAACTAACAAAAATTCTTTTAAGTCATAATTTTCAAATGAGATCTGTTGATAAAACTCTATTTGTTAAAAAACATAATGATCATATCTTAATGGTACAGATTTATGTTGATGATATCATTTATGGATCAACTTGTACTGACTTGACTACTGAGTTTGCAGATTTGATGAAATCATAGTTCGAAATGAGCATGGTTGGGGAATTGACTTATTTCCTTGGATTGCAAGTAAAGCAACAACCTGAAGGAATATTCATTTCTCAATCTAAGTATGCTTTGAATCTAATCAAGAGATTTGGATTTGAGAATGGCAAGAATTTCGATACTCCTATGAGTACTACCCTGAAACTCTCAAAAGACTCTAATGGTAAAAATGTTGACTCAAAACTTTGTCGGAGTATGATTGGTAGTTTGTTATATTTAACTGCTAGTAGACCTGATATTTCTCTAAGTGTTGGTATTTACGCAAGATATCAATTTGATCCAAAAGAATCTCACTTGATTGCTGTCAAGCGGATTATTAGATATGTCGCAAGTATTGTAAATCTCGGTCTCTGGTATCCTCACGAGACTAGTGTCCAATTAGCTTGGTACTCGGATGCTGACTGGGCTGGTAATCTAGATGATAGAAAATCAACCAGTGGTGGTTGTTTCTACATTGGAAATTGTCTAGTTTCCTGGTTTAGTAAGAAACAAAATTCTATATCACTTTCAACAGCTGAAGCTGAGTATATTGCAGCTGGTAATGCATGTACACAGCTTTTTTGGATGCAATGAATGCTAAGTGATTATGGAATTAAACAGGATTCTATGTTATTACATTGTGATAATTCTAGTGCGATAAATATTTTAAAAAATCTTATTCAGCATTCTCGTGCTAAGCACATTGACATTAGATTTCATTACATTCGAGAATTAGTAGAAGAAAAAGTTATATCTCTAGAATATATTCCTACCGAAGATCAACGAGCTGACATTTTCACAAAACCTCTCGATAAAAACAGGTTCAAAAAGTTGAAATTTGATCTTGGCATGTGCATTTTGAAATGATTATTTATGCCTACTTGTATCATAATGTATATATTTGCTAAGTTGAATTCTAATTTTTGTATAATTTGCAAGAAATATGAATTTTTGGACATTCTTCGACCAGCCGTGAGTATACTCGACCAGTCAACCTTCGACCGGTCGTAGATATCCACGACCTGTCATAGATCTCAGGAATCACTTAAAATTTGGGGATTTTGCTTTCTTCCTCATTCCGTTTTTCCTCTCTAAGGAGCCGAGCTTCGACTTGTCGAACCCATTGTTCATGTTCTTCAAGGTTAGTGTTCCAAATCACGTTTTTCTTGCAGATTTGTGTCTAGATTGTTTACTTTTCAAGCTTTAAGCTTTGTATTTTGGATTTCATTGAGATTTGGGGTTTAGATTTTGAAAAATCTGTTTTGAGTAAACCTACTTCTCAATCCTTTACAACTTCTTATTTCCTTGTTATCTTTGTTGCAAATGGCTTCTCGAGGTAGAAAAACTACTTCCCGTGGTCCTTCTTCTTCCTCCAGATCGACCATTATCTCTAAGCATCATCTTCTTGTTCCTAA
The DNA here is from genome assembly GCA_021015155.1 of Magnolia officinalis. Lineage (NCBI taxonomy): Eukaryota > Viridiplantae > Streptophyta > Magnoliopsida > Magnoliales > Magnoliaceae > Magnolia > Magnolia officinalis. The sequence goes on from JAJHSJ010000007.1 coordinate 39,341,868, forward strand.
TGATGATCCATCTTATTTTAGGGACATTAGATTACGTAATGTTATTGTTGAATATCCTGTTGATGTTAATCATATTGCACCTTTTGACATCCTTCCTATGCTTGAAGCTGTAGGTTGGGCCAACTTATTACATTGGGGTGGGCCAGCATACCGGTCCATTGCCCAATCCATGTTTGCATGTATTAGTGCTTTCTCACAGGATAATTTAACTTTTAAAATATCTGCTAGAGAAGGGCCTTTTGACATTGATCGTCATTTAATTTTAGCCCATATGGACATTCCTGTGAATGATGAGGGTATTCCTATCCATAACCTAACCGATATACCCTCAATGTCTGAAAAATGCATGCTCACTAGAGATTTGTGCAACATGGATGTTCAATGGACACAAAAAGGGAATGTGCTTCCCGCAAGGTATTTGTTACCCAAGTACAGAATTCTCCACAAAATCTTTGTGTCTAATCTGTATCCTCGTTCGGGTAATAAAACTGACTTGACCTCGTTTATGGTTCGTGTTATCCATGCTATTTCCAGTGGTACTCAGATTTGTTTACCTTCCTTAATCTGTCATTTCATTCTTCAGTTTAGACTCCATCCTGGTCATAGTGACATTCCTTTTGCCTATTTAATGACTGTTTTAGCTACACATATGTCAGTTGATATGCCGGTTGATGAGGCACCAATCCATCATCTGATTTTCAACAATACTAATATCAATAAGATGAAGCTGGATCTACTTCCTGAACAAGGTGGTGGTGGTGGTGGTGGTCATGAAGAAGCTGGTGATGACATTAATATGGATGACATTTTTAAGGAACTGGATTCTGACTCAACAAATGATCCAGATTTTGAACCATCTGATGTTGATGCTCGTCTGAGTGCATTAGAGGATAAAGTTGAGAATATAAATGTAAAGATGGAAAACATGTCTGTTGCTCATGATTTACAATTCAAGTACATGCGCAAATATCTTAGGCGATTGAATAAAGGCATGCGCCAACTTGATCCCTCTATTCCTGCTCCGTCATTTGGTTCTGGTTCTGATTAGTTTATATGGGACTTCTGGTCTGTAATAACTTTATAACTTAGCACTAGATTGACTGATTTTGAGTTGGATACTATCTTTGTTTTATGCTGGATATTTATTCTATGTGAAGCTATGCTGAGTATTTCTATCTCTGTTTTTGCTATAATCTCATAACTCCTCATGTTTACTCTCATATATCCCTTTATTTAGTCTCCTTTATTATTGTTTCCTTTGTCATATTGTGACAAAAAGGGGGAGAGTGGTTTGTTCTTAACGATGTGATTGTGAGAGGAGTAGCATTGGTTATGTTACTCAGGGGGAGTATGTTTGAACTAGTTGAATGAACTGGTTGAATGTTGAATATTGAATATTGATTTGCAGGTAAGCCAGTTGATATTAACTGGTTCATGACTCATTAACCAGTTGTTTTACTTTATGTGTATTTTGGTTATGTGTTTTGTCACTAATTTGACAAAGGGGGAGATTGTAAGTGCTATAATTTATATCCCTGTTTGTTGTCAAATTTGTGGTGCCAAAATCACTGTTATATAACTTGCATAAGTGAAGCTCTCTCAAAGATCAACATTCATGAACAAGCAAAGCTCACAACAAGCAAAGCTCACAAGTACAAATATCAACCTTGACTGCAAGAACTGCTCACAAGACATGACTCAAGAATGCAAGACTTCAAGAAGAGTACAAGGCAGTTCGTAAAGAACTCAAGACACTTTCAAGGTTGAGCTACATCAAGATTTCAAGATTGAACTACATCAAGACTCCAAGGCTTAAACTTCAAGGTCACTTGTTCCTAATGTTTCAATGTCCTTACTTCATGTTTGAGGTTTGACTGACCTTAGGTTGACCTTAGAAGTAGGCCACTTTGGATACATAAGTCGGATGTTTATTTTACATGAGTTTGGTCTGTTCTTCGACTAATCCTAGGCCTTCTTCGACTAGTCCTAGATTTGCTTCGACCAGTCTAAGAAATTCCTCGATCAGTCGTGAGTTTGTTACAAAATTCAGATAATTTCTGTTAGGCTTCGACTAGTCCAGGAATCTGTTCGACCAGTCGAAGGAACAGTGTCGACTGCATCTTCGACCAGTCGAAAGTTTTCGACTGACTCAAAGTCCAGCGATGAATTTTAAGTTCTTCGACCAGTCGAAGGTGACCTACGACCAGTCGTAGAATAGTCAAAGCTTATCGCGCCTAATTTTTCAAATATCTGTTATTGCTTCGACTAGTCGAAGAGCTTCCTAGACCAGTCGAAGATGCGATATGCTCACCCATAAATAGAGCACGAATCTCAGAAGAAATCAATCGAATTAATTAATCCATTCAAGCCAATATTCGTCGAACTTCTGAGAGATAATTCTGTGCTCCATCTAAGCTAAGTGTGCTTATTTAATATTCTCTTTCCTTACCTTTATTTAATTGATTTTGTTTTTGCTAATCCAATCTAATTTGATAAGAGAAATTATTATTCCCTTTCTTTAGAATCAAAATCAATTAAGTCAAGCCCTATTTGGTTTAATTTAAAATCTATTAGAATTAGAACTATTGTAATTGAGTACTGGACATTGAACTTGGACATTCAATCATTTACTCTGACTTGGTTCTACTGGGCTGCTACAACGAAGGAGATGATCAGGTATTTTACATTTAATTGTAAATTCCTTTCTGTTTTGGTTTCTTTCAAGATTTGCCAGAAAAATCTTGTTGTATTGGTTATCTGAGGAGAGCAGGAAAACTCATAAATGGGGTTTTTTAATTGTGTAAGCCCAGAGACAAAGACACAATTGTAAAGGTTTTGGGTGAACCTGTGAAAACCTATTTTGTTAGTGAACGCTAATATCCCCAATGTGAGGATATTAGGAGTGGAGTAGCATTCTGTGTGGCTGTTGTTTAACAGTTGGTGAACACACATGCGAACCACTATAATCCTTTATGTTGTGATTGAATGATTTATACTTCTAATCTTTAATTATTCATTTGTGGGATGTATGTATGGTGTTGAATGTTGTAATCATTTAATTCAAGCATTGTGGGAATGTTGTAATAGTTTAGAATTTATTTTCTGTTATTCCTTTATCAGGTTGATATTTAATTTCCTTTAAAAGTTGTTCCAGCAAGGTTGCCCTGCCATTTTTATGGTGTATGGCTGTACCTAGAACAATACATTTGTGATTACAATTTATTTCAATTCAGTTTGTGTTTATTTCTGTATTCCTCTTTGGTTTGAGATTTGATACAAAGATCTTTCTAGAAATAAGGTTGTCCTACCATGTTTTTGGTGTAAGGTTGTCCTTAGAACAACATTTGTATCAACCTCTCAAGATCTAAAATTTGAGGTTGTTTTACTTTCCTGCATTGTGATTTACTTTGGCTATCATATTCTTTTTAATTCCGCTGTTATAAGTTTTATTTGGCATTGTCCTATTCACCCCTACCCCTCTAGGACATATAGCTAGGCCTTTTCACATACCTAATCCTTCTTCTGGATCGGATTGAGATTTTACTCTTTGGTTTGTAATAATTATAATACTTTTTACTTTCTCTAGTTGTATTAGACTCTATCCGACTTGACTTTGTAACTCCTTATACTATGATTTGTTCTCTTAACTTTGAAACCTTTTTAGCTTTATGACTTGATCATTACTTTACTATCTTTCAAATCCTATTTGTATTTCTTCCTTTGTCATATTTTGACAAAAAAAAGGGGGAGATATTTGAGAGTTCATGGATTATGAATTATGAATTGATTGATGCTGTGATGGGATGGTTGAACTGTACTACTAAGGGGGATTTAAGGGGGAGTTACACAAGGGAAGTTAAGTGGTTATGCATGAGGTTGTATGCTATATGCTAGTTCATGACAACTGGTGCATGATTCGTTAATATACATGTTGTGATTTTCTTGTTGAAGTATGTTTTGTCACAAATTTGAAAAAGGGGGAGATTGTAAGTGCTATGGTTTGATTCCTCTTTGGTTGTCAAATTTTGTGTGTCAAAACCTCTGTATGTATCTTGTGTTTATATCTTGATAAATTTATTCGATACACCATGTCAAGAAGATGAATTCCTCAAGCTAGTTCAAGCTATAATATAGAAGATATTAAAGAAGATTTCAAACTCAAGACTTAAGCTCAAGTTCACATGTAAGAACTCAAGATCAAGTTCATGTGTATTCAAGATCAAGACTCAAGCATATTTTGGGACTCAAGTGCAACTCAAAATGACATTGATTTCAAAGCTTGTGAAGTAGTCAAGCTACATCAAGAAGAACTCAAGCTTAGTAATATTCAAAGTCTAAGCAAATGAAGTTTTCAATGTCCATACTTCATGTCCCAGGTATGATAAACCTTAGATTGACCTTAGGGTAGGTCACTTTGGCTACATAATTCATTTGAATATTAATATATGATTTGTGTCTATTCTAAGACTAGTCCTAGACCTTGTTCGACCAGTCCTAGCACTGGCTCGACCAGTCTAAGAAATTCTAGGACCAGTCTTAGAATTGTTGCAATTTATCGGATTTTCTGGTTCGGCTACGACCAGTCCTGGAGTTTGCTCGACCGGTCGTGGGATGGTCTCGACTTGACCTTCGACTAGTCGTAAAGCTATGACTCAAACTCCAGTGACTAAATCAAGTGTCACACGACCAGTCGTACAGGGGTCTCAACTGGTCGTGGACTGCCTACGACCGGTCGTACAACGATCTTATCCGATCGCGCTCAAAAGTTTAAAAATTAGTTTTTTCTTCAACCAGTCATGGTAACCCTAGGACTAGTTGAAGACGAATTTCTGCAGCTATAAATAACACATGAATTTCAGAGTTTTTCATTGAAAATTAAGTGAATTCAAGACTCCACTCTGAGAGAAGTTTGTGTTTGTTTTTAAGGTACATTGTGCTTAATTCTATTTTCTTTTGTTAGGTTATTGTTATTTGATTTTGATTTGCATTCCAATCTGATTAGAAAAAGGGGAAAATCTTAAATTCCTTCTTCAAGGAATCAAAATCAAATACAGCTAGCCCTAAGTTGATTAAACTTAAATTCAATTAGAACTTAGAACCATTTTAAAGTGAGTATTGGACATTGAACTTCCATATTAGAACTTCTACTCCGATTGGTTCTTTCGGGCTGCTACAAGAGGAGAAATTCATGTATTTTACAATTCTGTAAAATTTCTATTTCTTTGGTTTTTGTTTGGAATTTGTCAAAAAAATTCCATTTGTGTGGTTATCTGTGGAGAGCCAAAAAACTCAGAAAGAGGGGTTTTTGGATTGTGTAAGCCCAAGTTAAAAAGACACAATTGTGAAGGTTTTAGGTGAACCTGTGAAACCTATTTTGATAGTGAATGCTAATATTCCCTGTGTGAGGATATTAGGAGTGGAGTAGCATTTTGTGTGGTTGTTGTTTAACAGTTGGTGAACACATAGGCGAACCACTATAATTCTTTGTCTTGTGGATTGAATGCTTGTTTAATCTTTTATCTTTTATCATTCAAAGTTGTGGAATGTATGAGTGGTTGTGAATGTTGTAAATATTTACATTTTAAGCAAGTGTGGGGAATGTTGTAATAAGTTAGATTTAAATTTCAGCAATCTATTTCAATTCCTTGCTATTTATTTTTATTGAGTTCTTGATACAAAGGACGTTCTAGAAATAAGGTTGTCCTGCCATAAACCTTTGGTTTTTATGGTGTAAGGTTGTCCTTAGAACTGAATTCGTATCAACCTCTCAATACTTGTTAATTGAGGTTGAGTTATTTCAGCATTATAAATTGATTTATTCTTGTAAGGCTATCTCTTTATTGTTTATTCTGCTATTTTAATTTTAATTTGGCATAGTCCTATTCACCCCCACTCTAGGACATATAGCTTGGCCATTTCACCCCCCCCCCCCCCTAGGACATATTGGCATATTCCTTCTTCAACTAGTGCGATCTTCATCGCCATTTCAATTAGTATCAGAGGGAGTCTCTCTTTAAGGGCTTCATCGTCTAGAGAGTGATCTTGACTAAAGTTGGGAATATGGCCAAAGGAGAGGGCTCATCAGTCACTAGACCTCTAGTACTTGATGGATCAAATTATGCATACTGGAAGGCTAGGATGCCCTACTTTTTGAGATCTTTGGACCATGATGTTTGGGATATAATTAAAAGTGGATATGTGCCACCTACTGAACAAATTGTACTTGACAGTGGCACAGCCATTACAAAAGCCAAATCCAAAGAGAAGTGGACAACATTCGATAAAGAAAGGCAAACATCTGAAGCCAAGGCTGTGAATGTTATCTAATGTGCCGTGTCCCAAGATATCTTCAATCAAATAAGTATGTGTGGGACATCCAAGGAAGCATGGGATCTACTGGAAACAACCCATGAAGGTACAAGCACTGTGAAGAGGTCCAAACTACAACTTCTGACTTCACAGTTCGAAAGTCTCAGAATGGAAGAGCATGAGACATTTATGGAGTTTTTCACAAAGTTAAATATAATTTGCAACTCCATGGGTGGATTGGGAGAAAAAGTTCCGGTACCCAAAATTTGTAGGAAAATCCTAAGATCCCTACCGGAACGATTTATTCCCAAAGTAACAACAATTGAGGAGTGTAGGAACATTGATGAGATGAAAGTAGAAGAACTGGTAGGTTCCCTACAAACTTTTGAACTACACTTCAAACAAATCCCTAAATCCAAAACAACTATCCTAAAAACTTCAAAGGAATTATTAAAAGAGGACAGTGAAAGTGAAAAAGAGGATGAAGATGAGGAAGTGGCTTTGCTGGCACAAAAATTCAGAAGATTCTTTCAGAAGAATCGCTGCCATCCCTCTAGAGGAAGAGAGGTGGATGGCAAACCTTCTACAGGAAAATTTGGCAAAAGAACTAAAGAACCACAATGTTATACCTGTCAGAAGTATCAACACCTATCTACTGAATGCCCAAACAGAAAAACTAAGGGCAAGGCGATGGCTGCCACATGGGATGATACAGAAGAGTCAAACTCAGAATCTAATGACTCAGAAAGCGATGGAGATCAGAAATCATTGAAAATACTCATGGTCTCCACTGCCTCAATCATTCCCACTGAATCTGAGAACGAGAAAGAACAACTAGCCACTGAATAGTTTCCATCTGATAATGAGAAAACTGAAGATGAAGAAAAGGATAAACTACAAAATGCTTATAATCAACTTTACATTCATAGCATAAATATCCTTAAAAGACTTGGAATGGCGGAAAACAAAAGTAAGTTGCTACAAAAAGATTTAGATAAAACATTGGAAATCAACACACAATTAATAAATGATCTGCAGCAATATCATACGGATAATGATAGGCTTGAACGAAGTAATATCCTTCTCAAAAATGAGTCTGAGAAGTTAAACAAACAGGTCGAGATGTTAAAAGATAAAATTGTGCTTCTTCAAAATGAAAATCATACAATCCTGTTTGATGTAGAAGAATCCAAAAAGTTGGCCAAGATAAACTACAAGTTTTCCCAAAGTGACGAAAAGCTAGAAAAACTGTTACGAATGGGAAGACCTGGAAAGGACAAAAGCGGCCTAGGATATGAAAAATTTAAGCCAAAGGCAGGAAATGCAGCACCTAGAACTGAAAATTTTACTACTTCTGGAAGTAAAACCAGAACAACTCCAGTATGTCATTTGTGTGGTGATTCAGGTCATTATAAGTTTTAATGCATAACACCTAGGAGGACCCAACCTAACTTTGGTCAGAATCATGTTAACAAATTATTAACCAAAGAAATACAGAACTTCAAAAGTCCTCTTAAGGATATGGATAGAAGCAATGCCCTTGTACCACCACCCAAATCGGTGAACAAAGTGAAATGGATAAGGAAGAATTAATTCAGATCGTGCATCAAAGATCTGAACATGTGCTAAAATGAGAATTCTTTTTGCTGAGCTTAAAAGGATACATCTGAGGTTCTTTACCTCCATCTTTTGTATATAAACGTTAAAATGTTTATAATATTGATGTGAACAAAAATTGTACATAATTTTGTTGAGTATACTACTGATCCATAGAAACATTAAAATATACTTGAAGAGTCGTCTGAAGGCTGAAAATTGAAAAACATTCACGTCTGATAGGTCTGCCAATTTATCATGAGCATTCTCGATCAAATCGATAAAAAGTTGATATTATCAACGTCTCTTCAGAATGTGGAAAGTCACTTGATCGAGAATATTATCGAAGCTATTATCGATAACATCGAATGAGGATCGTCAATAAAATCAAAAGCAAGTTCAATAAAATCGATGTTTGGCGCTCGATAAAAGGCGGTCGAATAGAAAAATCTTATTTTTCTAGAAAAGTTTTTCTATTTTGCCTTCTGCTCAAATCCTCGACAAGAAGACCATTGGTGGGTCCCAGAAACTTCTCAAAAATGGGTATTATCCTTTTGTTTCTTCCATTTTTGAGTTTATCTCACTTTTGGTTAGGTATTTTCCATTTCATTAAAAGAAGAACTTTGTCCTCTTTCCCAAAGTTTTCAAACCTTCTTTTTGTCCACATGGAAAAAGACAAGGGAAAAGTGTCGGGTTCGGGCGAGTCTTTAAGGTCCACCTGACAAAAGGTGCTCGCTTCAAGAGAAAGGGCAAGGGACCCTGAACATGGGACCCCCACAAGGCAACACTCGAGGTGTGGCGAATCCCAGTCTAAGGCACAAGTACCGCCTCCTGTTAGAGCAACATCACGACCACTGAAATTCGCGTGTAGGAAGCTCATCCATGAGAGAAAAGTAGACAGGGATTGTCTAAAGCCATACAATCTTGAATCCCTATTTACTGTGATCGATTGGTTACCTGTCCTCAATTTCGGTGGGCCATGCCAACTCGAATGAACATGCAACTTCCTTGCCGCCTGCCACTCACCTGTGTTTGATCCTCCTTCGATCATGGTTGTAATGGATGGTGATGATGTGTTGATCACTCTTGCTTCAATGGCAGATATTCTTGGACTGAAAATGGCATCAGATGGTCTCCCTAACATGGACCTCAAAAATATGGAAGTTCGGTCCATGGTTACTAAGTTTCTATGCAATGGTCGGGACATCTCGTGGTATCAAGAGAATGCCTTGAAATCTAGGTACATGGAACCAAGATTTCAAATTTTGGACAGTATCTTCACCACAAATATATATCTCAGGAATACCAACCGGTCCGATCTCACCAGTTTTATGACCATGCTAGTGTACTCAATCGCCAGGGGGATAAAGATTTGCCTTCCAACTTTGCTTGTCTCTCAGTTGGTAAATGTTGTCCATACAACCAGGGATCTTCAGCTACCCTATCCCTAGATCATACACATGGTTTGTAACACCATTGGCTTCCCAACAACCAATGATCCCGTTCTTCCCCTCCAAACCTTCACCAAAAAACAACATACGAATGATGGACTGGAGGTTTCATGAATATTCTGAAGAACCGGTGGAAGGCATTCAAGCTGAGGGAGAAGGCTAGGGTGGCAACGCTCCCATGGGAGGAGCTGAGATGGCCGGAGAAGAAGCTTCTGGACCTTAACATGCTCCATCAACATCAACACCTGGGCATGCAAAGAGGTTTAAGGTCCATCCAGACAAGGTTGGCACCATTCAGTATGATGTCTCTCAGCTCGGGAAGTCAGTGAATGAAAGATTTACTGTCCTGGAACGGATGGTGATAAGTGTGCAGCAAACCGTCGAACAGTTGGTGGATGTGATAACTTGCCGCCGGGACGACACAACACCATCCCACTCTGCTCCATGATGATGATCACTACTTTCTATCTTGTACTCGCCACTTTTATCTTTACGTATGAACATTAGTATCTTTTTAAATGTTCTACACCTTCATGAGTGTATGTGACAACTAACTAATCTGGAGCATCTGACATTTTTTTTTGGGTCATTGTATATGTCCATGGTTGGACTGAACATATTTTTTTTGGGGCTTGGTTCAGGTGGATATATTGTTAATCAATTGCTATCTGTGGTAATGCGTGTTTTGGACGATGGATATTTGAATACTGTTGTTATGGTTGAATGTAATTCTTATCTTTATTGCCATGATTATGTTTGAAATCCCCTGGTTTATCTATGTCTGCTATGGATTGCATGTGATGTCCTTAATGAATATTGTAACTACTATATCACTGCTCTATCTTGTCTAAAATGCATCCATAGATTCTTAAATTGATGTCTGCTTAAACTGACTTAATTATTATACATCAATTGATCTGCTTCTACCTGGTCAGTTCTTCCAAGTAATTCCCTCTTCAGTCAATATCACCTAATATATCTTTGTCAATGAGTGACAAAAAGGGGGAGAACATTTGCAAACACCTCGAATGGAAAATTGTATATCTGTATGTTGTTGCAGGTGTTAGGGGGAGGAGCTGCATCAAGTAAGGGGGAGTTTGCAGTAAACAGCTACTGGCTGTGTACATGGGCTAGAAACTGTAAAATTGTGTAAAAATCATGTACACACAATTTAAGATGTGTTTGTCTAGAATATTCTAGGGTGTTTCAGGGATTTTGTCACATAATTGATAAAGGGGGAGATTGAAAGTGCCCTGGTTTGTCAAGTTACGTGCGTATTGAGTCAGATTGTCTACAGAGCCTGATAGGAAGATCAATTCAAGCGTCTGCATCAACCGGATGTATGTAAGCTCGCCACAGGTAAATCTAAAGCCTCACATCCCATGTCCCAAAACACCAGGTGAATAAAACCCTTAAAAATAAGTTAAAAAATCATAGGGTTTTAAGGTGAGAAAACTTTTTCAGAACAAGAAATTTTCTAAGTTTTTTTTTATCCTGTCGATTGTATCGATACACATCTCGATATGATCGACATGCGCTGTCGTGTCCTCGATGCACCATCGATACCATCAAAAAGAGGACAAAAAATGTCCAGCAACCTCATAACATATCTGGACGAATTATCGATGTATCGATACATCTATCAATATCATCGATATTCAAATCTTGAGTCTATCGAAGTCGAATCGATATCATCAATAGGCAGATTTTCAATGCCCCTGTTTTTTAAAGAAAATTTCAAATTCCTTCGATATATCGATGCTCCTTCCGATATGATCTGAAATCAAACATTGATAAGATTGGAAGTGCATCGATGATATCGATCGAGGGTGTGCATTTCTTCCAGCATATTTCAGGGTGGTTTAACTATATCAGGGGCCCTTGGATTGAATCGATATTCAAATATCGATGACATCGCTACCAGGTTGATTGCATCAAATAAGGATATAAACTGTCCAACAAGCTTAATGAAAAATCCGCTGGATTTATCGATGCCTTGATGCTGATATCGATATCATCGACATTCAAATTTCGATGATCTCGATGGTTCCCCGATCATTCATGAAAACCTGAAGTATTTCAAGTCAAGTCTCTCTCTTTTTTCCAGTGTCGATGGATCAAACCTATCATCGATGGAATCGGAGTTCGAAATCCGATGACATCGACAATTGTTTCGATTCATCGACCAGCTGACAAAAGGTTTCAAAAGCGTATGACTTTGAGTTCGAGTCGTCAAGCAGACCATCGATGCTATCGAGAGTATATGCTCAATGATATCGAACCTGCTCGATGATATCAAACTCAGTCATAAATGTGACCGTTTTATATCCGTTGGAACCTTTTGCCTATATATAGAGGACTTCTCTATTGTTGCTGGGAGAGAAAGTAGAGAGAGCTTTTGAGTGTTTAACCTTAGATCATATACCCAAAGCCCTTTCTCTCAGAGAAGTTCATCCTCTAATCCACCCTTACAATTGATATTCAATAGAGTGGATTTGGGAATGAACTTCCGCATTCAAGGATCCTCCGACTACTACCTTAATGGAAAATCATTAAGTTGGGATGCCTTGAATGCCTAAATGATTGGAACTACTCTACCTTCCTTATAAGAAAATGTTAGAGAGTAGGATTCCATCATAACCTTGACCCTACCCGAAGCCGAGTATTGGTATACCATTTTGTGTTGCGAATCAAGGGAGCAGAAGACTCTTTATCAACAAGAAGGAGGAGATCTTCGGCATTGTGCTAAACGGGACTCATCAACTTATTTGTAAGTATCTAGAGTCCAAGAGGACAGTTGTGATCATTCCTTTGTAGAATTAGGTCTTAAGTGGTTCTCACCCTTTGAAGTCCTCAAGGAGGCCTCCGGCGGGAGTGTACGTGGTGGGTGCATTGTGTAGACCCTTACTCTATGGAGAGAATAAACATCTGGTTGAAGGTAAACCAGTAAAACCTTAGGTTTGAGGTCAGCCGCTATGAAAACTCAGGTTTGAGGTGAATCGTGTAGAAACCTCTAGTAGGGTCTTATGGAAGATCCTTGGCCAGTGTGCCTAAAAGTGGGTGCATTGTGTTGACCCTTGCTCGTGAGAGCATAAACAGTCAGCCTCAGTGTAGGTTGTAAAGGTTGAAGGTAAACCTGATTTAAAACCTTAGGTTTGAATTGAACCACTGTGAAACCTTGTTAGTGAAATCTAGCACACTAAAGGGTTGAGTGCGTCTGCCAGGAGTGGAGTAGACTGATCATCGAACCACTATAAAAATGACTGTGTTTGAGATTGTTGTTCTTCTTATTGTGTGATTTACTTCAATATTTGCATATCTGAATATCTAAGATCACACCTCACACACTTACACAGTCATATCCATCATAAACTAGTTTATATTGTTTGCTTCTCAAATAGTTTGTTATTGGATCCTCTACCGGGCTTGGAAGTCAGTAGAGTTAAGTTTGAGTAATCCTAATATGTGCCTGTTGTTAGGATTAGTGTAATAGGATTTTAAATAAATCATAAAAATGTTTAAAATTCCTAATCATCCCCCTCTAGGATATATTGGCATATTCCTTCTTCAACTAGTATGGTCTTCACCGCCATTTCATATCATGTCGTGGAACAAGGCGGTCATGGCTCGCTGATATATAGCTCCTACATTCTTCAGCACTGTAGGGCATAACCCGATAGCAGAAGGTTCTCCACGGTGTGATGAAAAGTCTTCTCACGATCTTTAACGGCCATCTCGATTTGATTGTTGCCAGAGAAGCCGTCCATGAAGGAGAAGAATTTGTGTCCAGCAGTATTATCTACCAATGTATCAATGTGAGGCAGAGGGAAATCGTCTTTTGGACTTGCTTTATTGAGGTCCCTAAAGTCGATGCACATCTTGACTTTACCGTCCTTCTTTGAAACTGGTATGATGTTTGCGAGTCATTCCGGATAGTTGGAGACTATCAGGAATCCCGCATTGTATTGCTTCATGACTTCATCATAGACCTTTAGGAACCATTCTGGATTCATTCTTTGGAGCTTCTGTTTAACAGGCTTCATGTCTGGCTTTATTGGCAAGTGGTGTACCACCAAATCTTCATCGAGCCCTGACATATCTTCATAAGAGAAAGTAAAATTGGACAACCTTGGATTTAAGAATTCCATCATCCTCTGCTTATATTCTGGAGGCAGTGATCTACCGATGCACACTTCCCTAGGGAGTTCCAGTGATCCCAACTTCACAACTTCAAAATCGTCTACCACAACGTTTAGCTGGGTTTCGAACCTTTTGAGGGAATCCTCAAGTTCGAGAGTTGTATCGTCATTTCCCTCATCATGGGCTTCATCCAAAGCCATGAGCTCGAAATCTAACTGTAACATCCCGGATTTTTGCCAACCTGGGATTAGACGTCCTTAGGCAATGGGTTGCTCCTAACACCTTATTATTTCGTCAGAACTGAACCCCACAGTCTAAAATCGCTTCGGAACCCATTTCCTTCACAAATCCCACCCTTCACTACCTTGTGCTTTCAATTTTTCAAAGCACTTTCGCTCTAGACACTAACTTAAACTAGCTAGGTAGGAAAACTTGGATCACTTTATATACAAACTACAAAGGCCTAAGTACCATCTTAACCAGAAAACAATTAGGATTAAATCCTTTAGAAATTTAACAAAGTTAACTAAGTGCAAAACTCGATTAGCCATGAAATCCGTTGGGATCGCTTTAAATACGATCTGCAAGACCCAAAACTTGCAGCATCATTGACGCTAGGTTACCCTAAAGTTTAGAACCAAACTCTTTCCCCGGCTACTCTCGGGAATGACTTGAAACTTCGTATTAGGTCTAGACCACACATCAGAAGTCCGATTAACACGAAGTTAAGGAACTAGGACCGCCTCGCTGGGCTTGACAACCATCTCAAAAATCAGGTCCAGCCGATGTCCCACGGCCATTCGTTTGGATCCGGAGCGAGGGAGTGTGAAAAACACTATTCCCATTCCAAAATAAATATCAGGAATAGTGATCTGGCACCATTCGCTTACGCATCAGTATTACGCAACCAGACCGTCAGAATCAGACCAAATTACACCCTCGGATCAGGAAAAATTTCAGGAACATTTACATGTACTTGGAATTTCGGATCGTGGCCCACTAACCGTTGAACTGAAAGTGGTCCGCCACGTGTGATCTGGGAATCCGATCGAGTCGAAAATGTAATCTCACGTAGATCCATGTGTGGAGAGCTTAAGTCTGACGTTTGGCTCAAGGAGGGCCACCAGAACCTCTCTTTTGAGCTGGAAAAGTGACGAAATACCTATATTAGCAGTAACCCTTAAACAGGAGTCTATTTCGGTGAGTTTTGAGACTATATAAGGACCTTAAACCCTCTCTCATGGCAGCCATACGAATTTGGGTTTTGAGAGAGGGAAAAGAGAGAGGAAGTGAGGGAGAAGTGGGAGAATCTCCCTGCCGTCGTTCCCTGCCACCACACGGGCTGCACCATCCCTTTCTTGACGCTTTTCCGGCGTTTCCGGCGTCGTTTCTAGGTAAGAAACCGTAACCCTAATCTGTTTTGGGGTTTAGACTGTTGTAGGTTGTGAAATAGCTAACCTATTTCGTTCTCTAGGTTGCCAAACTGCCGAATACGGAAGCTTAGCAAACCTATCAACTCCGTTACGATTCTACGACAAAAGGTGCGGACTTTAGGTGTATAGGTTATGGTTTTCAATGCTTTCAATGTCAGATAATGATAGATTCATGATCTGCATGCAATTGCACATGTACAAAGTGCTGTCTGTTTTCCGTTTCGATTAAAGATGAAAAATATGGAATTCTACATACTCTAGGTATTTGTAGAAAGTACGGTATACGTATATTTTTTGGAAATGTGTTTGACATGTTTATTTATTGTATGGATATACAATATATGGATAAAATACTTATTTGGCGAAAGGATTCGCCTAAATACATGTTTTACTTATATACACTATGTATGTTGAAATTGCGTATTCTAGAAAATACTGTATACGTATAAATTTTGGAGATGTATTTATCATGATTATTTGCTGTAATAATATATTATACATGGATAAAATACTGTCTTGGCTAAGGGATAGCCCTAATACATGTTTTGCTAACATGCACCATGTATGTTGTAATAGTGTATTCTAAGTGTTTGTGAAAATGACTGAATGAGTATGGAATTCTCATTCGTGCTCGCCATGACTAATTGTCATGGATTTATGATTTATGTATTGGCGATGCCCCTTTGACGAAAGGATTTGCCCTAAGTCACGCCACGACCAATATACACTATATATGCTAAAATGTGTGGCCCAAGTGTTTGTGGAAATAGCTGAATGAATATGGAACTTGGGTTCCTGCTTGCCATGACTATCCATCATGGGTGTACGCGTGTTAAGATTGGGGAACTCCCTAGTGAAAGGATTTGGCCTAATGCCTATGTGATCGACATATGTCATGTATGTTGATGTATGTTTGTTTAAGTGTTTCTTGAAATGTCTGAATGTGTAGTAGTTAGCAAATTGTAATGTATAAGGGTGTTGAGATATGATTCTCAACCTCTTTTAACTATGTGTATGATCTCCTTTGATAGTTGTGTGATTAGGAATTGAACATGTACAAACTCATGCTTGTGTTGTGATTCATAACATGCTCAGCTGCTCTATGATTTTAACTATGTAATGCATATGTTTAAATTTATATTTACGTTGTATGATCCGTCATGGGTGATGGGGGAGCGGAGCAACGAGTGCGTGCAACAGCCCTGGCAGCCCTAAACGGATAATACTAGACTTTGATTGTATGATTTGAATCCGGATCCATTACTGCTTTATATATCTGCAATTGATTGTGTTTGGGGCTATGATTATGGCCCAGGCAATCGGTAACGGGATTGAACTCGTGGCTGAGATTCATTTGCCACGTGGGATGTGTTCGACGAACTCGAGTCGTGCGTTGCCTGTCGGCAGTGGCTAGGCCACACGAAGTTGTTTATGCACTTCATGTCGTGCAGCTCAACGGGCGATCGTGCTAGTCGAGCTCGTCAAGTAACCCGATCTGCCTTATGCATGTTCACCCTGTTTGGACGCTACTGCTTGAACCTAGGGTACCAAACTTACCAGTGAAACCCCCTTTTAACCATGATACCTCGATCCGCTAAGACGCATGAGCCGGGCATGGTGGTATGGGACACCGTGCTCGAGCTGTCGGCCTACGCTGGGGCCATGTGCCTCCCCGTAGTGACCATTGCGCAACCAACTCGTGAGCCGAATATGGTGGTATGGGACACTGTATTCGAGCTGTCGATACTTACGGCGAGAGCCGAGTACGGTGAGACCTGTACTCGTGCTGACGGGCGACGAGTCCTCCGTAGTATCTTCGAGTATACTCCAAGGGTCTGTGATTGGCGACGATTCTTTCACAGCGACTAGAGTATGAGTGGAGCCGAGTACGGTGAGACCTGTACTCGAGCTGACGGCTAGTGATTGAGCCGAGTACGGTGGGACCTGTACTCGAGCTGACGGCCAGCAATTGAGCTGCATACGGTGAGATCTGTATCCGCGCTGACGGGTGACGAGCCCTTTGTGATGCCGTCACTATGCCTCTCAAACCATAATATCATATGAGATTAACTAGGATTGACGACCCTAGAATGGATCATGTTTGGGAATGATACAAGGGAGGTACCTTAGTTTCCCAATACTGCTGTTTGAAATGGACTAATAATAACTCGGTAATCATGATCATCATCGCACCGCATGTGCTTAGTAGATGTGGCGCACTGAGGGAGTTAAGCATTCGCGAACGTAAGATGATGTCGCATGAGGGTGGTTTGGCAAGGGCATACAGCATCATGTCATTTCATACTTGCATTAAAGAAGAGTAGTTAGAATTGTTTGATTGTACTGCTTTATCATTACTGCTTGACTGAGTTGATAACATGTTAACCTATGCTTTACTGTTCCACTGAGTTGATCACTCACTCCCGCGTTACGGGACGGTGTTGTACACACCAACCAGATTTGTTGGGTTTCAGGTGATGGCGATGTTTGTGAAGCAGAGCCGGACTACTTCTATGATGATAGGAGGAGTTCTCCTATCTGTATCTCTCTGACGGGTCAATGAAGACCTGATAGTGTATTGACGGGGCTATGGTACTTGGGATAAGAGACATTACACTTCCTCACATTTGGTATATTTTAGAACTGCACTTGTATTTATTTAACCTGGTAATGTTATCACACTCTGGAGATTCATCATAAGTTATATATTTTATCTATCTATCACAGTCTTCCGCTTGCAAATTTAACTGTCTCTGGAGTATGATATGCTGTTTTGGCTTAATCTCACTCATGTTCAATGCACGAATACAGTCAACATTCAATCATCATTCATTTTGTTACATAAGTGATGTTCTGGAACTCGGGAGTTGAGTTTATGCTCGACCCCCGATTTTCAGGGCGTTACACTAACTCTAGATCGAAATCATATGAGTCAACCTCGAACTCTGGCGTTATGAGCGGTGTGTTTGGCATAGTGAGCTTTGAAAGATTTTCTATTATTTTTTATGTTTGAAGAGTTTTCAATTTTTTATGATTTTAAGAAATATTTGATGTTTTTGTGTTATGAGGTTTTTTTAATTTTTTTTGTGTCGCCAAGGGGTCCCGAACAAGACAGTGTAGCAAATCAGGATTGATCCTATCTTGATTTGGGATGCCAACTGTTATTTACATTAACATTTTTTTTAGAGGCCGACATCCGTGGATGGCTTACCTGACGATTCAATCGTTGGGGGATGGTCGTCCAGTTCAGTTCTTTCCCCCTTTCAACCCTGTTACCCTACTCTATTTGTGCCTGTGGGTCATCCTTCCCGATGACCACACTGTCAGCTGGACCGGGTTTAGAGTCTGTGTCTGACCCTATCTCTTATCTTAGAAGTGGAGCTCTTCAGTCTCCTCAGGTCCACACTGTGGTGGGATCTTGATGTCTGTCCAATCAAAGGAAGGTCACTTCCCTTTCTCGATCCAATGGAGGGGCTACTTTTGCCCCTTACACTGTTGAGTTGTTGGTGGGGGTGTTTCCCCTTGACTATTGGTGGGGATAGGTGCCTCCCCGTTCTTGCCTGTGTGTTTTGTAATGGGCACTCCGGGTCCCAGGTCCTCTATGAGTGGCCTTGATTCCATGCCCCTAGCCTCATGTATTGGGTCCGGGGGTTCTGCCCCTAGCATTGGGTATGCTTTTGAACCTTTGAGGATTCTGTCCCACTGTATTGGCGGCCAAGTTGACTCATGGCTGGATTATTCTGCTAGTTTGAGCCACTGGAGGTGATCCTCAAGAGAGATCATCGTTTCACCATAAACTATCTTAGACTTTACAAACTTGATGGGTGTATATTTGAACGGTTGCCTCTTTCAGCACCTTACGGCCTGATCTTCCGATGTCAGTTGATATCCCAATCCCTGTCTTCGTTCATTGGCACGGGCTTGCTTTATTACCATACCTTTCTCTAGAACTCCGTACGATAGTTTAAAATTACTCGTTCAGCCTAGGAGATGACATATTCGACAACAAGTGGGTAAGGGTTCGTGATGGAATTCACAATCTTGAACTTGAAATTGTCATACGGTATGTCACCCTCCATGTGTTGGACGTCTATTACTAGGATATCAGGTTCTAGGATGTTGACTGCTACTGGTAGAATGATCTCCGGTTCAGCTAGTACCGAAATGATTCGATTTCCTGAAGCGAATTTAACCCTTTGATGGAAGGTGGATGAGATGGCTCCAACAACATGGAGCCATGGTCGCCCCAACAGAAGGTTAAATGAGGCAGGAATATCAATGATTTGGAATGTGACAAGAGTTATGTCTGGTCCGATTTGTAACTCATAATCTATTTCTGTCTCCACTTGCCTTCGAGAGTTATCGAAAGCTTTGATGCTCATGGTACTATGCCGGAAGGATGGTGGTTCGATCCCTAAACGTTCAGCAGTCCTTAGAGGGCAAACGTTTAAGCTTGATCCGCTGTCGATAAGCACGAGTGGGACCTTTAAGTCCATGTAATAGACAACTATATTGAGTGAGTGCCCATGTTTGTGACCTTCAGGTAGTAGCTCATCATCGGAGAATGTGATGGCTTGCGATGCAAGAAGTTGACCGATCATGCTTGCCACCATTTCAGGTGGTACATCAGGAGAGATGTGTGCATCATTCAAAGTTTTTGCAAAGATTTCTCGATACGATCTCGATGTGCACAGGAGTTCCCAGATGGAAATTTATGTTGGAATGATTTTGAGCTGAGCTACTACGTTGTAGGCAGCATCAGCTTTATGGGCTGTTCCCTACAATTGTTGCCCACTTCGGCGCTCTCCGGGTAGTGCCATGGGACTGCCTTTGTGTTATAAGAGGGAACCATCCTCCCTTCCAGGTATATCACTAGCTCTTGAGGCTGCGGAGTCGTTATCAGAACTGTTTGTGGTGGACTTGAGGATTTCTCTTGAAGTATGATTAAATACTCATGGGTTTTTACGGTGGGATTTTCCTTCTCCTTTTGGTGTGCAATTTGTGAAGGAGGGATCCTTTGGGCGTGTGTTAGCTGGTGAGATAAGAGGAGGCTTGGAGATTGGACCGGGGGTGCCCCTTTTAAGGTTAACGAGGCCAGATCGGGGAGGCCCACTGGTAGAATGAGAGGAGGTTCAGAGTTTGACCTATTTGGATATGCGGGAGATGATGTTGGAAATGCCCTTTAGAGAATGAGAGGCTGAGAGTTTGACCGGTTGGATGTTGTTGGTGCCCCTTGTAGGACGAGAGGTTGTGTTGTCAGTGCTACTTCGAGGAATACTTATGGCCCAGGCGAAGATGCCTATCGGTATCCCCATGTCCGATTTGTTATACCGAGCATGATTGCCTGTATGGAGTGGAGTGGGGAGGAGTGTGGGGGACGCTCTTCCTCGATGTTGTTGATGGTAGAGGTCTCAGATGTGCTAGGTCCTGTTTAATGCGATGGCAGAGGATTTTGGAGAATGTTGGCCTGAGCCATACTGTTAACCTGTGGGGTGACCGCAATCTTCTGGTTTTCGATCAAATCTTGGACCGCGCGTTTCAAGGCAAAACAACGGTTTGTTAGATGGCCAGGGGACTGGTGATATGCACAATATTGATTTTCATTGTAACCTATTGGTAGGGGATTTGGCGGAGGTTGAGGTCGGAGTGGTGTGAGAAGTTGCTTTTGCACCAACATAGTCATGATCTGACTGTATGTTTATGTCAGAGGGGAGAACTTCTTGCCCAGCATTGCTTACTTATACAGACTTTGCGCATTTCACCTAGGTTGTTGCTATTGTTGTTGAGGCGGTTGTGTCTGGTATCCCAGCTGAGTTTGTTGCGGTTGGCACTATCTATTTTGTTGTAGATCCGGTTGCAGAGTGTACTAATTGCCTTAAGTGTTGGTGACGATGTTGTTAACTTCTTAGTACGTTGCGTGGGAGTGGTGTCGTTTCATTCCCATATCCGATGGGCTTCCCCTCGACTTTATTCCTTTTGATTGAGGGGGCCTAATGCGGCCATGAAGAGATGGTCCCGGCTCTGACCCGGCTTCTACTTGCTCCCCAACTCAGATGAGTTGGGAGAAGTTTACATATGGATAGGAAATCAAATATCCGGAGATGTTCAGATTTTTCGAATGGACAATCATGGATATTTGATCCTCTTCATCGCTGAGGTTTCTCATTCGGGCTGTCATGGCCCGCCCTCATCCCACATAAGCTGACAATGACTCGTCTTTTTTTTTTTTTTTTTTTGCCTTAAGGCAGCTAGGTCGGCTCTTCTCGGAGCCATGTTCAAATTGTAGGAAAACCTGTCAATGAATGCTTGGGAGAGTCTCTCCTAGGTCTTAATTTAATGGCTATCCAATGATGTGTGCCAATCCAGGGCATCGTCCTTATGGGATTTTTTAAAAAGTCGTATAAGGCTCCATCATTCCCTGCTATCGCATTGAGTTCCCCGCAAAAGGCTTTTAGATGTGCTGTGGGGCACCCGCTACCGTCATACTTTCAGAATTTTGGTACCTTAAAGTTTGGAGGTACTCGAGCGTCCAGGAAGGGACATAGATCCCTGAATTTAGTGAATGGGTGATCCATGATGAAAAGGCCTTGCTATAAGTCCTAGAGGGGGGGGGGGGTGAATAGGACAATGCCAAATAAAACTTATAACAACAGAATTAAAAAGAAAATGATAGCCAAAGTAAATCACAATGCAGGAAAGTGAAACAACCTCAAAATTTAGATCTTGAGAGGTTGATACAAATGTTGTTCTAAGGACAACCTTTCACTAAAAACCATAGTTTATGGTAGGACAACCTTATTTCTAGAAAGATCTTTGTATCAAATCTCAAACCAAAGAGGAATAAAGAAATAAATACAAACTGAATTGAAATAAATTGTAATCACAAATGTATTGTTCTAGGGACAACCATACACCATAAAAATGGCAGGGCAACCTTGCTGGAACAACTTTTAAAAGAAATTGAATATCAAGGTGATAAAGGAATAACATAAAATAAATTCTAAACTATTACAAAATTCTCACAATGCTTGAATTAAATGATTACAACATTCATCACCATACATACATCCCACAAATGAATATTAAAGATTAGAAATACAAATCATTCAACCACAACACAAGGGATTATAGTGGTTCGCCTGTGTGTTCACCAACTGTTAAACAACAGCCACACAAAATGCTACTCCACTCCTAATATCCTCATACAGGGGATATTAGCGTTCACTAACAAAATAAGTTTTCCCAGGTTCACCAAAAACCTTTACAATTGTGTCTTTGTCTGTGGGCTTACACAATTAAAAAAACCCCACTTCTGAGTTTTCCTGGCTCTCCTCAGATAACCAATACAACAAGATTTTTCTGGCAAATCTTGAAAGAAACCAAAAGAGAAAGGAATTTACAATTAAATGTAAAATACCTGATTATCTCCTTCGTTGTAGTAGCCCGGTAGAACCAAATCAGAGTAGATGATTGAATATCCAAGTTCAATGTCCAGTACTCAATTACAATGGTTCTAATTCTAATTGGTTTTAAATTAAACCAAGTAGGGCTTGCCTTAATTGATTTTGATTCCAAAGAAAGGGAATAACAATTCCTCTTATCAAATTAGATTGGAATAGCAGAAACAAAATCAATTAAATAAAGCTAAGGAAAGAGAATATTAAATAAGCACACTTAGCTTAGATGGAGCACAGAATTATCTCTCAAAAGTTCGACGAAGATTGACTTGAATGGATTAATTAATTCGATGATTTCTTCTGAGATTCGTGCTCTATTTATAGGTGAGCAGATCGCATCTGCGACTGGTCTAAGGAGCTCTTCGACTAGTCGAAGAAATAACAAATTTGAAAAAAATTGGGCGCGATAAGCTTTACCATTCTACGACTGGTCGAAGGCCTCCTTCGACTGGTCGTAGGTCACCTTCGGCTGGTCGAAGACCTTGTGAATTATCGCTGGACTTTGAATCGAAGATTTACGACTGGTCGAAGAAGCAGTCGACACTGTTCCTTCGATTGGTCGAACAGATTCCTCGACTAGTCGAAGCCTAACAGAAGTTATCCGATTTTTGTAACAAACTCATGACTGATCGATGAATTTCTTAGACTGGTCGAAGCAACTCTAGGACTAGTCGAAGAACTGACCAAACTTATGTAAAATAAACATTCGATTTATGTATCCAAAGTGACCTACTTCTAAGGTCAACCTAAGGTCAATCAAACCTCAACCATGAAGTAAGGACATTGAAATATTAGGAACTAGTGACCTTGAAGTATGAGCCTTGAAGTCTTGATGTAGTTCAATCTTGAAATCTTGATGTAGCTCAATCTTGAAAGTGTCTTGAGTTCTTTATGAACTACCTTGAAGTCTTCTTGAAGTCTTGCAGCTTGAGTCATGTCTTGTGAGTAGTTCTTTCATTCAAGTTTGATCTTTGTACTTGTGACCTTAGCTTGTTGTGAGCTTAACTTGTTCATGAATGTTGATCTTTGAGAGAGCTATATTAAATATAGCACTTACAATCTCCCCCTTTGTCAAATTAATGACAAAACACATAACCACGATAAACATACAATAAAACAACTGGTTAAAGAGATATGAAGCAGTTCATATCAACTGGCTTACCTATAAATCAATATTCAACATTCAACATTCAACATTCAACCAGTTGCATTCAACTAGTTCACACATACTCCCCCTGAGTAACATAACCAATGCTACTCCTCTCGCAATCACATCGTTAAGAACAAACCATTCTCCCCCTTTTTGTCACAATATGACAAAGGAAACAACAATAAAGGAGAACTAAATAAAGGGATATATGAGAGTAATCATGAGGAGTTATGAGATAAAAGCAAAACAGAAATAGAGATACTCAACATACCTTCACATAGAATAAATATCCAGCATAAAACATAGATAGTATCCAACTCAAAAATAGTCAACCAAGTGCTAAGTTATAAGGTTATTACAGATCAGAAAATCCCATATAGACTAGTCAGAATTAGAACTTGAAGACGGAGCAGGAATAGAGGGATCAAGTTGGTGCATGCCTTTGTTTAATCGCCGAAGATATTTCAACATGTACTTAAATTGAGAATCATGAGCAACGAACATGTTTTCTATCTTTTCATTCAAATTTTCAACTTTACCCTCCAATGCACTCAGCGTGCATCAAAATCAGATGGTACAAAATCTGAATCATTTGTTGAATCAAAATCCTGTTCCTCAAAGATATCATCCATATTAATGTCATCCCCCGCTTCTTCATGACCAGCACCACCACCATTACCACCTTGTTCAGGAAGTAATTCCGGCTTCATCTTATTGAGATTAGAGTTGTTGAAAATCAGATGATGAATAAGTGCCTCATTAACTGGCATATCGACCATCATATGTGTAGCTAAAACAGTCATTAAATAACCAAAAGGAATGTTACTATGACCAGGATGGAGTCTAAACTGAAGAAGGAAATGACAGATTAAGGATGGGAGACAAATCTGAGTACCACTGGAAATAACATGAATAATATGTACCATAAAAGAGGTCAAGTCAGTTTTATTACCTGACCAAGGATACAAATTAGACACAAAGATTCTGTGGACCACTCTGTATTTGGGTAACAAAAACCTTGCGGAAAGCGCATTCCCTTTTTGTGTCCATTGAACATCCATGTTGCACAAGTCTCTAGTGAGCATGCGTTTTTCAGACATTGAGGGTTTATCAGTTAAGTTATGGATAGGAATACCCTCATCATTCACAAGAATGTCCATAAGGGCTGAAATTAAATAACGATTAATGTCAAAAGACCCTTCTCTAGTAGATATTTTAAAAGTTAAATTATCCTGTGAAAAAGCACTAATACATGTAAACATAGATTGGGCAATGGACCGGTATGCATGCCCAACCCAATGTAATAAGTTAACCCAACCTACAGCTTCAAGCATAGGAAGGATATCAAAAGGTGCAATATGGTTAATATCAACAGGATATTCAACAATAACATTATGAGCTTTAAGATCTATAACATAAGAAGAATCATTTGTAGGCTCAAGAAGATGACGTTTGGTCAATCTGGAGGAAGAAGAAGGACCACGGGAAGTAGATTTTCTACCTCTAGAAGCCATTTGCAACACGAATATCAAGGAAATAAGAAGTTGCAAAGGATTGAGAAATGGGTTTCCTCAAAATTGATTTTTCAAAATCCAAACCCCAAATCTCAATGAAATTCAAAATACAAAGCTTAACGCTTAAAAAGAAAACAATCTAGAAACAAATCTATAAGAAAAACGTGATTTGGAACACTAACCTTGAAGAACATGAAAGATGGGTTCGACAAGTCGAAGCTCGGCTCCTTGGAGAGGAAAAACGAAATGAAGAAAATAAAAATCCTCAAATTTTAAGTGATTCCCGAGATCTACGACTGGTCGTGGATATCTACGACCGGTCGAAGGTCGACTGGTCGAGTATACTCACAACTGGTCGAAGGATGTCCAAAAATTCATATTTCTTACAATTTATACAAAAATTGGAATTCAATCTAACAAATATATACACTATGATACAAGTAGGCATAAATAATCATTTTAAAATGCACATGCCAAGATCAAATTTCATCTTTTTAAACCTGCTTTTATCAAGAGGTTTTGTGAAAATGTCAGCTCGTTGATCTTCGGTAGGAATATATTCTAGAGATATAACTTTTTCGTCTACTAATTCCCTTATATAATGAAATCTAATGTCAATGTGCTTAGTACGAGAATGCTGAATAAGATTTTTTGAAATATTTATTGCACTGGAATTATCACAATGCAATAACATAGAATCCTATTTAATTCCATAATCACTCAGCATTCGTTGCATCTAAACAAGCTGTGTACATGCATTACCAGCTGCAATATACTCAGCTTCAGCTGTTGAAAGTGATATAGAATTTTGTTTCTTACTAAACCAGGAAACTAGACAATTTCCAATGTAAAAACAACCACCACTGGTTGATTTTCTATAATCTAGATTACCAGCCCAGTCAGCATCCGAGTACCTAGCTAATTGGACACTAGTCTCATGAGGATACCAGAGACCTAGATTTACAGTATTTGCGACATATCTAATAATTCGCTTGACAGCAATCAAGTGTGATTCTTTTGGATTAGATTGATATCTTGCGTAAATACCAATACTTAGAGAAATATCAGGTCTACTAGCAGTTAAATATAACAAACTACCAATCATACTCCGATAAAGTTTTGAGTCAACATTCTTACCATTAGAGTCTTTTAAGAGTTTCAGGGTAGTACTTATAGGAGTATCGAAATTCTTACCATTCTCAAATCCAAATCTCTTGATTAGATTCAAAGCATACTTAGATTGAGAAATGAATATTCCTTCAGGTTGTTGTTTTACTTGTAATCCAAGAAAATAAGTCAATTCCCCAACCATGCTCATTTAAAACTGTGATTTAATCAAGTCTGCAAACTCAGTAGTCAAGTTAGTACAAGTTGATCCATAGATGATATCATCAGCATAAATCTGTACTATTAAGATATGATCATTATGTTTTTTAACAAATAGAGTTTTATCAACAGATCCCATTTGAAAATTGTGACTTAAAAGAAATTTTGTTAGTTTCTCATACCATGCCCTAGGTGCTTGTTTTAATCCATAAAGTGCCTTTTTAAGCCGATACACATGATCAGTATTTTTGGGATCTTCAAAACCCATTGGTTGTTCAACATAGACTTCTTCATGTAAATTGCCATTTAGAAAAGCACTTTTCACATCCATCTGAAAGATCTTTATCTTTCTAAAACATGCAATGGATATAAATAGTCTGATAGATTCAAGACGTGCTACTGGTGCAAAAGTTTCATCAAAATCAATCCCTTCAATTTGAGTATAACCTTGTACCACTAGTCTAGCCTTGTTTCTAATTATATTTCCACATTCGTCAGACTTATTTTTGAAAATCCATTTTTGTTCCAATGATGTGTTTATCTTTAAGTCTTAGTACGAGATACCAAACATCATTTCTTACAAATTGATTAAGTTCTTCTTGCATTGCAACAATCCAGTTCTCATCAGCAAGAGCTTCTTTTACATTGGATGGTTCTATTTGGGATGTAAAACATACATAATTACATAAATCCTCAAGTTGTCTATGGGTGCGAACACCAGTGAGAGGGTTTCCAAGAATTTGAGTGGTTGGATAATCTTTAACAGTCCTCAATTCAGATTCAGTCTGATTTGATGAAGTATCGGGTTTATCAATGATTAGAACTTCATCATTATCTGAATTAGAGATTGGCGTGTTTAAGTGATCATCAATGACAATATTAATGGACTCTTGAATCACATAAGTTCTTTTGTTCAGAACCCTATAAGCTCGACTGTTTAAGGAATATCCTAGAAAAATCCCTTCATCACTTTTTGTATCGAATTTTCTCAAATTTTCACGATCACGTAAAATATAGCACTTCCTGCCAAAAACTCGAAAGTATTTGACAGTAGGCTTTTTGTTGAACCATAATTCGTAAGCCATTTTATTATTATCTTTGCTAGTATAAACTCGGTTAATAATATAGCAAGCTGTATTTACAGCTTCAGCCCATAGATTTTTAGAGAGCTTCATGCTATTCAACATGACATTAGCCATTTCTTGAAGCACCCTATTCTTTCTTTCTACAATTCCATTTTGTTGTGGAGTTTTGGGAGCTGAGAATTCATGTAATATTTCTTGGTCGGTACAAAACTTCTCAAAATTGCTATTCTTAAATTCAGATCCATGATCACTACGAATCTTACTGATTTGAGAAGATTTTTCAGTTTGAATCCTTTTGAGAACTTTTCTTACTTCTTCAAGGGTTTCAGATTTATCCCTTAAGAAGACTACACAAGTGTATCCAGTAAAGTCATCAACTATTACCAGGATATACTTTTTCCCACCACGACTTTCCGTTCTGGTAGGTCCTATCAGATCCATATGGAGGAGTTCGAGTGGTCTTGATGTGGCATTTGAATTCACCTTTTTGTGTGAGTTCCTTGTTTGTTTGCCTATCTAACACTCACCACATATTTTATCTAATTTCTGAAGTTTGGGTAAACCTCTTATAAGTTCTCGTTTGCTCAATCTATATAAATTTCGATAATGTACATGTCCAAGACGTTTGTGCCATAAATCAGTCTCGTCTGTATGGACCATGTAGCATGTTTGATTAGATGAGCTGGATTCGCTAATAATATAGCAATTTTCAGACGTTCTACGTCCAGTTAATGTTACAGAACCCTTATTGTTTAGTATCTCACAGCCTTGATTAGAAAACCGAACACTATGCTTATTATCACATATTTGAGATATACTAAGTAAGTTATGTTTTAAGCCTTCAATATATAAGACATTTTTAAACACGGGAAGATTAAAAAGTTGAACCGTACCTTGGCCTATAATCTTCACCAAATGTGACTGAACCATCAGTCATATCTTTCAGATCCGTGAATAAAGCTTTGTCACCTGTCATATGCCTGGAGCATCCACTGTCTAGGTACCACTTTGAATGACCTGTTGCTTTGAAAGCAGTGTGAACAACCAAGCAGGCAACTTTAGGAACCCATTTCAAAACAGTTTTGAGTTTAGGAACATAGTTGGTCTTCTTTTGTTTATAGTTGTAAGAATGACCTATAGAGTTAGATTTTAAGAGATCCTTGAGTAAATCAACTATCTTTTCAGCTAGTGGATTTCATTTCTGATTAAAGTTGACATGGCTGCTTCTAGGTTTTTGAAAAGTTTTTGAATTTCTAGAAAAATCTTGATAAGTAATTTTCCCTTTTGAGTTTGAGAACTCTCCTTTAACAAACATAAGAGGAGTATACTTTTGTTTAGGAAGTAGATTTTTATCATAGCCCAACCCGGATAGATCACCACATTTTCTTGATCCGGATAAAAGCTTTTCAAACTTTGGATCACCTTGGGCATATTTCCATGTGTCCTTTTGACTTAGAAGAGAAGATACTTCCTTTTTGAGATTTTCAATCTCAGATTTCAAATCAACAATTAAAGAATTTTTGAATTCTAAATCGCATTTTGTTTTTTCAAAACAATCTGAAATTTGTGATTTTTCTAAGACAAGTGATTCAAAACATTCTTTAAGTTTAGAAAACTTTTCTTTTTGAAGTTTAAGTTTGACATCAATTTTACAACTTTCCTTATATAGGGCATTGTAAGCGTCTTGAAGATCATCTTCATTTTCACATTCACTACTCAGATTTTCTTCACTTATTGAGTCATTATCTGAAAATGTGAATTTGGCTAGAGTTATAAGAGCTTTAACCTCATTGCCCGACTCAGTTTCAGAATTTTCTGATTTAGAAGAACCTTCAAAATCAGATGATTCATCCCATGTAGCCAACATACCCTTCTTATTGGGTTTGTCCTTTTTAGGACATCTATTTGCTAAGTGCCCATATTCTTGACAGTTATAACATTGACTATCTTTTAAAGATTTTCGAGATTTGGGTGTAAACTTCTTTTTATCATTTGATTTTTGAAAATCAACCCTTTTCTTGCTTTTGAAAATCTTGTAAAATTTCTTAGCTAAAAGAGCCATATCATCTTCTGAATCAGAATTTTCTTCTGAATTATATTTAGAAGATTTTAGTGCGATAGATTTACTTTTAGGAGCTTTAAAGTTTAACTCGTAGGTTTGTAGAGAACCAACTAGTTCTTCTACCCTCATATTATCTGTATCACGAAGTTCCTGGATCGCGGTTACTTTAGAATTGACCCATTCAGGAAGTGAGCGTAATATCTTTGCACACACTTTACTTTCTGGGATTTTATCGCCAAGACTCCACATTGAGTTTACAATGTCATTCAATCTAGTGTAAAAGTCCATAAACATTTCACTTTCCTCCATATGAATTTCTTCAAATCTGGTTGTGAGGAGTTGGACTTTAGATTTTTTTACAATTGTAGTACCCTCGTGTGTCATTTCTAATATATCCCAAGCTTGCTTTGCAGTATCACAGGAAATGATTCTTTTGAACTCATCCCGTGATAGTGCACAAGTGATTGCATTTAGTGCTTTAGCATTTGCACTAGTCTCACTTTTCTGAAGTGTGGTCCATTGTTAATATGGTGTGACTTTCATAGATTTTGAACCATCAACCCCAGTAACTTCCATGACAGGAGGTTTCCATTCAGTCACTGTGGCTTACCACACATTTTCATCCATTAACTTGAGGAGGATCCTCATTCTGGCTTTCCAATAGGCATAGTTGGAGCTATCAAATGGTGGAGGCCTCGTGACTGAAAGGCTATCAAAATTTGACATCTTTTTAAATAGCTTAGATCGTTAGCTCAGGAAATAAATCCAAATAAATAGCAATAAGAACGAGCTATTAGGCTCTGATACCACTTGAAAAGGACTAGCTATAAGTCCTAGAGGGGGGGGGGGGGGGGGTGAATAGGACAATGCCAAATAAAATTTATAACAGCAGAATTAAAAAGAAAATGATAGCCAAAGTAAATCACAATGCAGGAAAGTGAAACAACCTCAAAATTTAGATCTTGAGAGGTTGATACAAATGTTGTTCTAAGGACAACCTTTCACCAAAAACCAGAGTTTATGGTAGGACAACCTTATTTCTAGAAAGATCTTTGTATCAAATCTCAAACCAAAGAGGAATAAAGAAATAAATACAAACTGAATTGAAATAAATTGTAATCACAAATGTATTGTTCTAGGGACAGCCATACACCATAAAAATGGCAGGGCAACCTTGCTGGAACAACTTTTAAAAGAAATTGAATATCAAGGTGATAAAGGAATAACAGAAAATAAATTCTAAACTATTACAAAATTCTCACAATGCTTGAATTAAATGATTACAACATTCAACACCATACATACATCCCACAAATGAATATTAAAGATTAGAAATATAAATCATTCAACCACAACACAAGGGATTATAGTGGTTCGCCTATGTGTTCACCAACTGTTAAACAACAGCCACACAAAATGCTACTCCACTCCTAATATCCTCACACAGGAGATATTAGCGTTCACTAACAAAATAGGTTTTCCCAGGTTCACCAAAAACCTTTACAATTGTGTCTTTGTCTGTGGGCTTACACAATTAAAAAAACCCCACTTCTGAGTTTTCCTGGCTCTCCTCAGATAACCAATACAACAAGATTTTTCTGGCAAATCTTGAAAGAAACCAAAAGAGAAAGGAATTTACAATTAAATGTAAAATACCTGATTATCTCCTTCGTTGTAGTAGCCCGGTAGAACCAAATCAGAGTAGATGATTGAATATCAAAGTTCAATGTCCAGTACTCAATTACAATGGTTCTAATTCTAATAGGTTTTAAATTAAACCAAGTAGGGCTTGACTTAATTGATTTTGATTCCAAAGAAAGGGAATAACAATTCCTCTTATCAAATTAGATTGGAATAGCAGAAAAAAAATCAATTAAATAAAGCTAAGGAAAGAGAATATTAAATATGCACACTTAGCTTAGATGGAGCACAGAATTATCTCTCAGAAGTTCGACGAAGATTGACTTGAATGGATTAATTAATTCGATGATTTCTTCTGAGATTCATGCTTTATTTATAGGTGAGCAGATCGCATCTTCGACTGGTCTAAGGAGCTCTTCGACTAGTCAAAGAAATAACAAATTTGAAAAAAAATTGGGCGCGATAAGCTTTGACCGTTCTACGACTGGTGGAAGGCCTCCTTCGACTGGTCGTAGGTCACCTTCGACTGGTCGAAGGTCTCCTTCGACTGGTCGAAGACCTTATGAATTATCGCTGGACTTTAAATCGAAGATTTACGACTGGTCGAAGAAGCAGTCGACACTGTTCCCTCGACTGGTCGAACAGATTCCTGGACTAGTCGAAGCATAACAGAAATTTTCCGATTTTTGTAACAAACTCACGACTGATCGAGGAATTTCTTAGACTGCTCGAAGCAACTCTAGGACTAGTCGAAGAACTGGCCAAACTTATGTAAAATAAACATTCGATTTATGTATCCCAAGTGACCTACTTCTAAGGTCAACCTAAGGTCAGTCAAACCTCAACCATGAAGTAAGGACATTAAAATATTAGGAACTAGTGACCTTGAAGTATGTGCCTTGAAGTCTTGATGTAGTTCAATCTTGAAATCTTGATGTAGCTCAATCTTGAAAGTGTCTTGAGTTCTTTATGAACTACCTTGAAGTCTTCTTGAAGTCTTGCAGCTTGAGTCATGTCTTGTGAGTAGTTCTTTCATTCAAGTTTGATCTTTGTACTTGTGAGCTTAGCTTGTTGTGAGCTTAACTTGTTCATGAATGTTGATCTTTGAGAGAGCTTCACTTATGCAAGATATATAACAGTGATTTTGGCACCACAAATTTGACAACAAACAGGGATATTAAATATAGCACTTACACATGCCTTATTGCCTCTGTTGTTTATTTTACACCATTTGTAGTTGTTCTCACAACTCCTCAATTTCTGCTTTGTTGGGTTGTGGGTATCTTCCCTCTTGTTGTAAGGCTTGGGCTGCCTCCTCCTCATAAGGATCGATTTCCTTGACCCTTTAGTTACCAAGAATGAGGGGGTTGTTGGAAAGAAGACGGACTCCCAGTGGCGAGAGGTAATTGGAAATGAACTCCACTCCCTTTCGGGGGAGGATGTGATGTATGGACATGGCTCGCACCCAGGGCATCTGCCAAGTCTAGAATATGACTCCCGTTGGGGGGAGTAAGTTGGATTCGAAACTGACCCCCTTAATGGGCATCCGCCAGTTCTTGTCCGCGATTCCCATTATGGGGAACCTGTGTTGTAAGTTGAATGTTGTTCCCTTTTCTGGGGAGATGTGTTGAGTAATGTGTTGGGAGATGTGCGAGAGGGTTGCTCCTATTTGTCAGTTGCTGTTGATCTTGTGTTGACTCCTCTGGAAGAGGGAGTACATGATTCGCTGGAGGAATGAGGGAGAAGGCAAAAGGAGTTTGTGGGATTGAGTTATTTTGCACACTAGGTTGTGTTGCCGGCATGCTGGGTATGGTTCCTGGCACTAGGCGAAGTAATAGCTCCTGCATTGCTCTGAGACTTTGGGCCATCTCATTCATGGCTGCAGTAGTTGGTGAGTCTGTTGGAGCTGCTGCGGGTGTTGGCACGAGAGACGGTTGTTGCTCGAAGGACACACATGTCTCATGTGCGGAAGTAATTGGATTACCGTCGGCAGTAGTCAGACTACTACTCGGGCCCGGTTCGGGCCGGGCCTTGACTGGTGGGTTTTATTTGATGTTCCACTTTGTCCAGTAGTCCATTTTTCAGACTTTTAAGCTCAAATGGGTGTGCTTTGGCTTTGAATGATGGCTTGTGATGGCTTAGGTCAGGATTAGGGTTTTGGATCAGGGTTTGGTTCTGAGATTAGGGTTTGGGATCATGGTTTGGTTTGGATTAGACAATGGTTCTTGGATTGTTCTAGCTTTCTTAAGACATCAGCCTGGGTGGGGTGTCTACAATCCAATTTATACATTATTAACACCCGATTTTCTTGGGCATGAGTATAAACTCTGGCCTTGAAAATTCGGGATGTTACAGTTGGTATCAGAGCTTGAGAATGAGATTAATTGGGCCTGTGGGCATGGACCATCATAAGCTTTACCTGACCAGGATAGGATTATGAATTAGATGCATGTACTTAATTGGATTTCCAAAGGAATTAGGAAGTTGAGGAATTAGAAACCCATATTCGGGTTTTCCATTGAAAATATTAAGTTATATGTGAAATTTAGAGACCATGAATCTAGGTACCTTTACAAAAAAATCTTAAAATCCCAAATAAACTTGTTATGAACTAAAATTCATCCTTGAACGAATTTCCAAGAAAGGAAAACTAGTTTTCCAAATCGGAATCGAATATTTTCCAATTTTCCTAAATTTTGTTGTCGTTTTGATGAAAATTGACACATTAGGAAACTTCCGCTAGTCGCAGTTAGTATACTTATCGAAAAAGTTTGAAAATTTTTTGGTACCTTAGGTCTCCAGAAATCTCCTCCTAAAATTTCAAACCAATCAGATCTGTAGAAAATTCTATAAAAATTTGACAATAACAAAAATAGGTAGGAATTGTTGTTGGACAACAAACTTTTATACATCTCACAAGTGTGAAACAACCCCCAAACCGTGGAATATTACCTTAGGAATTTTTCTGTAACTTTAGGAATAAGTCAAGGATTTAATTTCCAAATTTTGAATAAATTAGACACACGGATCATAAAATAAAATTCTGAGAGTAACAAGCTGTCAATATAAAACGATTTTGGAAATTTACAACCCATTATATAAAGGATACACTAAAGCTTAGGTTCAACAATGAATAGATAATTTGGGTCTATCCTTTATGAAAACTAGGGTAATTTTTATGGTGGGATGAAAAAAGAAATACGATATTCCCCAAGGATCTAAAATGATCGGGACCACGGATTTACAGAATCGTATTCAAGCAAGTTATAAGCGGGTTAATCTGAGTACCAAATCTCGGGCACTTACCAATGAACTCAATGTCCTGATCAAGCAGAAGATCGAGACTCACCTGGAATGGATGATACCAAAGAACTCACTGCCCTGACCAAGCAAGAGCTCAGTGTGTCAGGATTAGCCGTACTATAACCATTTTCCGTGTTGCCCTGAAACACTAAGAACAAAAAAAAAAACAAAATAGAGAAACTTTACTCTAGATAGTGGGGGAACTAATATGTGAAATACTATAAAGTTAAAAACATAAATAAATAAATTATATGTATATAAATCTCAGGGTCGAGATTTTTATTTAAGGGGGGTAGATTGTAGGTCCCGATTTCCATGTAGTCCATTACACACACACCTAGACATATACTGTAACACCCCGGTTCCCGAAACCCGTGTACACTACTCGTTTTCTAAAAACCCGAGTGTTAACCTTTAAAGATACTCAAATTCCACATACATTTTTTTCTTTATTCAGAGTTAGCACTTTAGCAGAATACAAACAAATCAAGTATAAGAGGGAGTCCAAATATACAGAACCGAATATTCAAGTGGTTGCCTAAAAACTTATACAAACCAATGTCTTAAGATTTTACAATACATGACAGTACAAATTAAATGCAAATGAAATTAGGAATAGAGAGTCGCAAGATCATCTAGCTCCTCCTATTCCACATAAACACCAACATGCACGTTATCTGCGTTTCTTGCACACTGAATACGGTTTGATAGCGTCAATGGCTATCCCAGTGAGGTATAACCCGTAAGATTTATCGTATCATCAAGATAATTATGCATAGTTATTAGGAACAGTCTATAATGAATATTTCACAATGACTATCATATTAATAAGACAAAGTTTATTAGATACGCATACATTGAATAAATTCCACAAAGATGTTCATAGTTAAATGCATGAATGCATGCACATGCTCACAAACCTAGGGATGTACATCCAACTAGAAAAAAGTCACCCAAGGAGAACTAGCCACCCAGAAATGTACTCAAAGGTACAACTTAAGGATGACTAGCCACCCGAATAAGACTATGCAATGAGGACACCTAAGGTGAATTAGTCTCTTGGAAAAGTACACAAAGGTATGTCCTAAGGAGGACTAAACACCTAGAAAAGTCTATACGAAAAGGACATCCCATATTAGTAAGAATGCACGTGATATTAACTTAGGATAACCCGGTAAAATACTTTATGGTATAGCCCATAATGACCCAAGAAACTCCGTGTCTTACATCGACCACCCGGTAAAGTCCGTATGTCGTGAAAATTCATGATTACCTCAACCATTATTATTTCAATTTCAAACAACCATTTTTAGAAAGCTCAAAGGTCACTATGGGGGGCTCATCACCCAGCATAGGCCGACAACTCGAGCATAGTATCTCATACCAGCATCCCTGGCTCATGAGACTCTAACTAATAGGATATTTAAAGGTAACCTCCTCAACTAGTGGCCAATTGTAGTTTGACAAGTGAAACTTACCATCGAAGGGTTATACGAAAACAATCCATAAAAGCCACAAAAGGGAAAATAGTCAATCAAAGCCATAGAAAGCAAATAGCTCATTCAAGGATGCGATAGAAGGGATTGTCTTCAAAAAGACACAAAGGCACAAGCGATCCACAAAATGGTAAGTCCACAACATAATCTCAATTAGTCCATTACATGATTCACCACTAGTTTGAGGACTCTCCAAAAACACCATCAAGTCATCATAAGTAATAAAACAAATCACGAACAATCTCAATAACATTTACACTTATAAAGATGTTCATATTAACCTAGAACAAAGGTATTTGAGATCCATAGCACGTTCAGGTATTTGAATTTAAATCCAATCATCATTCATATATAAAAAATTACTCAGAAGCTAATAGTTATCATCATTTCCACTTAATACAATATTAAGCAATCAATTAAGATAAATTAATGAAATTAAATGGCAAGACTAACTATCATGATGTAGAAAGGCTTGAAGGGTGATCCTCACCTCTCAAGTCGAATTTTCTCAAGTGTTGCCAGAATTTGTACACTCTTAGGATCAGAATCTAATAAAATTTGCACAATATGCATGATTAGATTGCCACGTTACACCATAATATAGTTATGACGAAACTTTAGGGTTTCCTCATGTAAATTAAATTTAAGATTAGAATTTAAAACTTGAATCCTAATTTTTGTGCAATGAATACAATACCTTCATAGTAAAAGTTGAAAGTGCCCTAGTTTATCAATATACGTGAGTGTTGAGTCGATTAGTTCAAGTGAACTCTTAGAAGAAGACATCACGACTGAGCCTCAACAAAAGATGAAGGCCATGCTTAAGATCAAATCTGTTAGTCATAGCCTCATCATCCAATAAACAAACCCTAGCAAGTATATGACCCCATACAATCCCAACTTACCCTTAAAATGATTTGAAACATCTTTTGGTAGGGTTGGTATAAATAGCACCAAGAGTATAAAAGAAAGAAAGAAACAAAACATGAAAAATCACAAGTCCTGGTTGAGTGTATCGAACTGGAATCGAAGAAGTCTTCGATCCATTGTACATCGTTCGATATTATCGAAGACTCACTCATTCTGTCCAGCAACAAATTGAAAGAAAT
This sequence comes from Magnolia officinalis, assembly GCA_021015155.1. Classification (NCBI taxonomy): domain Eukaryota; kingdom Viridiplantae; phylum Streptophyta; class Magnoliopsida; order Magnoliales; family Magnoliaceae; genus Magnolia; species Magnolia officinalis. Next base: position 39,378,940 of record JAJHSJ010000007.1, read on the forward strand.
GCTGGAATTATCGATTGCATCAAGTACAATTTGATATCATCGACCTTCACACTTCGATGCAATCGAACAGACCTCAATTCTTCGATTTTGAAAAACTTCCAAAGAAATTGAAAATACTTTAAGCACTCCTCGATAACATCGAAGCCTTCTTGATGAAATCGAAAGTTAGTTATTGATAGTATTGAAGTCTATTCGATCGTATCGAAACTTACTCAGTTTTGTCCAGTAAGTTTTTTAAAGAAAAAACTATTTTCTTCGAGTATATCGAAGATCATTCAATCTCATCAAAAGTCAAACCCTCAGTGAATCGAAGAGGTCCTCTAGTATATCAAACATGAGATAAAACTGTCCAGCAACCTTGTGTATTTTATTAACAAAGATTTCAATGGATCGAGAGTCCCTCGATGAATCAAAGTTCATGTTGATATCATGGAAGGATGCTCAATGAAAGACAATCAAAATTTTTCCTACACCCAAATATAAATCTTGTGTAGGAAGTCGATGCAATCAAAGATGGTTTGATGATATCGAAATTCAAATTTCGATAACATTAAACATCGTTCGATGGCATTGAAAAATTCAAAATTCTGCCCTTTCTTTTACTGTTGGGATCTTACCTCTGTAAATACACAAGTGTTATTCTAGTTAAAATGAGCTCGAATGTAAGAGAATTTGAGCCTATTATTACAAGATCTATCTACCTTCATACTCATCATGTGAGACCCGCATCCTAGCTCGTACCATTCCGTAGGCTTCCACAGTCCTCTTGGTCGAATTTCGGTGACCCGTGATGCGTAGATAGTAGTTGCGTGCGACCCTGGGTCGTATCTCGTATTCATGAGTCAGCTCGACCTGAGACTTGTACCCTTGTGACCGCACCATCACCACGGTTCCGACGCTGCATCTCGCGTGCTGAGGTGATACTTGGGCCAGGAGATATGAGCTCGCGTTCAGTTCGAGGAAAACACCACGCTTTACAATGCCAAGAGAATCTATCACATCAAATGTTAAGTACATATCCCATCAATCACCTCAAGCAAGTACAACCACCATAAAGTCAACTTTCTCTTACAACCAAGTACACCCATCACTCCCCATCACTCCATCACCCATCCCTCTCTCTCCTTACAACCCTCTCCCTCTCTCTCATTTCTCAAACCTATCTCCCAAGCAACCATGAGAATCGTCCATGGTCCATGAGAGAGTTAGGTGTGGCCCACCTTACTACCACCCAATCCCACCCTCCAAAGAACACCCAACCATTGAAACTCATCCCTTGGAGCTCTAGAACGTGTCGGTGGAAAGAGGAGTCCAAGATCTAATGGTGGGTGTTTTATAGGCTTAAATTTTATTATTTTGATGATGGGCCAAGTGGGGCCTACGAATTGATGGTATGGATCTCACTTGGACCCTAGGTGTGGCCGATGGCCCACCATGATTCATATGTTCATCCCATGATGGAGCCATTCTCCATGGACCCCATCATGATGTTTATTTTTCCTAGTTTGTAAAGGTCATCTAGACCTTGCATTTTAGTGGAGAAGGGATCTCCACCATTGATTTTGATTGGTGGGCCCACATGTAATGGGACCCACTTGATGTATGTTATAATGCATGGAAGGGAGGGCCCATAGTGTCGGGGTCCCTCCATCGCATGCATCTCTGTCTCTCTTTCTTTTTTGTGATTTAATGGCCACTTATGATGTATGATCTAGGCCGTCCGTTTGACGGGCCACACCGTGATGTATGATCCAAGTCGTCCATTTGATAGGCCACACCGTGATGTATGTGTTTCATTCATGCTGCATAACAGCATTGTGGCTCACTACACGTGGGACTCGCACATGATGCATGTCTCTCGTGTCCACACCATCCAGTCCACTGGACGGTGGTTGCTGGACTCCCAAGCAATATAATAATAATATATTATAAAATAACATCCAAAGGTAGGACGTTGATATAATTAATATAATAATATAATATAATATATATATATATATATACACATGTTATATCCAACTGAGGTGGGCCATACGTGTGGACCTACCTCTAATGGAGGTATACATATAATATATAATATGTATTATAATTATGTTATAATAATATAATATAATATGTATTATATATATCGGCTCCATGGCTGAGGTGGGCCACATGTGTGGACCCATCTCTGATGCAGGTATTTCACCTCTGCTGTCCACCATCCGTTGCTGGATGGTGGGATAGGTAATGTATGTGCCTTAGATCCTAGTCGTCCATCCAGGACGTGGCCCACCCCACATTTGTGGATGGGACCCACATTGATGTATTTACTATATCTGCATCGTCTAGATCTTCTGGACGGTGGCCTCAGCTTGATGTAAATGTTTTATATCCTCGTCGTCCATTTGTTTCGCTGGGACCCACCTCAGATTTATGTGATCTATTCAAGCCGTCCATCTGTTTTGCCAGCATGGGACCACCGTGATGTATTTATTTCATCCACACCGTAGATTGTGTTGGACGGTGCTGGACAATGTTTAGATAGTGCTGATTTACATGGACAATGTTTGGACAGTTCTGATTTACATGGACGATGTTTGGACAGTGCTGATTTACATGAGAAATGTTTGGGTGGTGCTGATCGTCTTCGTGCACCATGCGCCCAATAGAATGATAGTGTATAGTCATACACATGTTGCACTTGCAACTATTGAAATGATTTCAGGCAACCCACATCATAGTGGGACCCACCATGGTGTGTGGTTATCTAGGCCGTCCTTTGGCTGGACCGCTAGTAAGCCCAGCTGTGATGAGTAGGCCCACTTGTTGCATGTCCAAGGCCCACCTGTGATGTATATTTGAGGCCCACTTGTTGGCTATTTGAGACCCACCTGTTATGTATTTACGGCCCATACGTCGTGGCCCATTGTGACGTAATTTCTACCCATGTGAGGTGGCCCAATGGTGATGTATATTACGCCCGTATGAGTGATCCATTCTGATATATTTTCGAGTCATGCGTTGAGGACCATTGTGTTGTATATTAAGCCCATTGGTGTGACCCATTGATGCAGCCCACTTGATGTTTATGAGGCCCATTGGTGCGGCCCACTTGATGTATATTGGCCCATTGGTGCAACCCATTTGATGTATGTTGGCCCATTGGTGCAACCCATATGATGCGGCCCGATGTGATGTATTTATGGCCCATGTGCTAAGGCCCATTGTGATGTTTGTGCCCATGAGTGAGGCTTGATGTGATATGTTTATGTCCCATGTGTTGAGGCCCGTTGTGATGTATGTACGGCCCATGAGTGAGGCCCGATGTGATGTATTTATGGCCCATGTGCCGAGGCCCATAGTGACATGTATTAGGCCCTTGAGAAAGGCCCATGGTGTTGTATTTTAGGCCATTGTATGAGGCTATGAGCCCCAATATACGTTTGACTCTATGTGGGCCACTCCTTAGGAGCAATGTTGGTTAAATGTCCACATTAATGGGCAATGATGGTTAAATGTCCTCACTGTGACCTTCCCTTAGGCACTTTGTTAGGCTGATTACCGATTCGGATTGTCGAGGATGATTCCGATTAGCAAAGCTGATTGTCGAGGCCGATTCTGATTATCGAGGTCGATCCCGATTATCGAGGCCGATTGCTGATTCCGATTCTAATTGTCAAGGCCGATTTCGATTGCCGAGGATGATTGTACAGGCCGATTGTCGATGTTGATTGTCGATTGTCGATACTGATTATGAGTATCCGATAACATAACATCATAATACATACCCATACGCATCATCTGCATGTTTATTATGAGATCTGGTTGGTCATTGTATATGTCATTGGGCAGGTTGTTATGAGACTCCCTGATAGGCGGAGATTGTCTCACATGAGCGCACGATATGCACAGGATTGATACATGACTAGATTGTACGACTCATGCATCTTGCATTGTGTGTTGTGATTACTGTACACCCTAGCGACATTAGGGTTGTAGCTTACACAGGCATGTCGTGGATGGCTAGATGGGACACCGAAAAATATTGGTTCGAGCATCTGACACTTTGAATGTCCTTGGGTGAAAGTCCCTAAAGCTCCGTGGCCAGGAAATGCCCCAACGTTTAGACCGAGTGGACACATGAGCGCCTGAGTACCGAATACCAATAGGCCACGTCTCCCACTGTGTGGTGGTCGGTTGGGAGGGGGTGTGACCTTATCTGCCCGAGTGAGGGGGCTGTGAGATAATCTAAGTTTGGTCAGCTCCCAAATGGGTCTGTTATCGACGAGCCGGGTAGGCATTAGTATAATACTGGCAGGCATGTAGTGAGGTCTTTTCTACTCGCTGGGCTGTGCAGCTGACAGGGGCGGCAGCCAGCTTGGAGTGTAGTAGACCCCAGTGATGATCCCAGAGATGCACGGTATTGATATGTGGACTTATTGAGCAGTAGTTGTATACTCATTCATTCATTCATTCATTCATTCACTATCCACTCGGGCTGGTGGTGCGCAACTAATTGTTGTGTACCTTCATAATGGTAAGGATTTCGGTTGGGGTGCACGACTAACCTGAGATCAGGAGTCTACTAAATTGAGTCTGGCTATCCAAATTTAGGTATGGGACTGGTTTGGATAGAAGTCCCTTATGATGGACCCCATAGCCTGCGATACTACGTACTATCATCCCGACTTCACTCCAGCTTGGTCATTTCATTCGCATCGCATATTGTATTACATCCGCAACATTTAGCATTCTGTGGTGCCATGTTTCTACATTGATATGGTCGTTAACATTCATGCCTTGCATCACATAGCCTTGACATGGCTGATGGCACTCATGGACTTACCTGTATATTTCTGCTTACTCCGATATCTTACGATTCATGATCTTGCTAGTATTTCTGACATTGTATGATTATAGCATTGTATCTGTGTGCTTGACACTTATCTTGCGCACACACTTGCACCACCCTCTAAGCTTTTTATAAGCTTATGCACGATAAATCGTGCAGGTGGCATTCGGTTACAGCAGCGTTGAGCTTGGAGCGCACAGTGGTTTTGAGGAGCTTTAATTTTTTATATATGTATTTCCCTTTCAGCATTGTCTTCAACTATTTATATTAGTGGGTATGTGATGATGATGTTGCCTTTGTGATTTAGGTAAAATTGTGATTATGCTTCTTATGAGATTAATGTGCATTGAAAAATCCTCCTTGCAGGATTCCAGGACTGGAAGCTGGCGTATGTACGCTGGGAGCCGAGAATGGGGTACTACGGAGGTTGTTGTCACCAGATTCGGTGATCGAAAATTTTATGAGCCTGATTTATGAGTTTGGGGCGTGACACATCATCTCCTTCCCACTAGAGTTCATCATTCAATCCCTTGCTTGAGCATTAACTCATATCTTTCATGCTTGGATTGAATTATGAACTCTAACATTCATGAAGTTTCCAACTAATCATAATATCTTTGGAACATCTGAATGCCTAGATCTTGGGAACCTTCTCTATTGATTTTAACTCCATCATTTTAATAGAGAAGATCAAAACCCTGAACCTCATAACCTCAGAGACGTTGCGTAAGCATCATCAGTAGGTTGTGGTTCAAGGGATGATAAGATTCTTCATCATTATCGAAGATCTTCATCGTGCGAGAACAGGACTCACCAACTTACTTTGTAAGTACTTAGAGTTTAAAAGTGTCTGAAGCACTCTCCTCATGTAGGGTTGAGATTCAGAGTTGGAGTGTCAAACTCACCAAGTCCTAGTGGTAGGCCTCCGACGGGAGAATACATTTATGTCATTGTGTAGGACGATTAGCCTTATGTAGGCTTGTGTCGCCTTGTATAGGCTTGGGCCGCCTTGTGTAGGTTCTTTGCGTTGTGTCCTTAAGTGGGGCATGTTGCCTTGTGTAGGCATCTATGAACCTTGTGTGGGTGTCCTAGTTTAACCTTGTGTAGGTTGTGAAGGTTCATGGTGAACCTGATTTAAAACCATTGGATAGTGAAATCTGGTACACTTTAGGAGAGATTGCGTCCACCCGGAGTGGAGTAGGCAAGTAGCTGAACCATTATACATGATTGTGTTTGGGATTATTTTGGGTACATTTACCTAATTATGCTTATGTTATCATATGTTCACATTGATGCATGATTTAGTTAATGTACAAGTATTGATTGAAGCCACGTCCCACACACAATACACATTATCCTTATGGGCTCTGATTTTATATATGTATTTTGCATAAGCCTATGTGAATTGGACCCTCTACTTGCTTGGAAGCCATAAAGTTACTTTGCCTTACTTCTCTATTTGTAAAAGTTAGGCACAGGTTGTTGTTAATAGATAACACATTTTTGAAAAATTCTTATTCACTCCCCTCTACGACACTTAGTCTTAATTCATACTTCAATACTAGCGGTTATACTGCAATTTCAATTGGTATCAAAGCGAGTTCTTCTTGAAGGGTTTAACAACCTAGAGGGAGATCCTTAAACTGAAGTAAGAAAAATGGGTAAGGAGAGGGAACTGCAGTCTCTCGTCCTCCTCTTTTCAATGGTTCAAAATATGCATATTACAAAGTAAGAATAAACTACTTTATGCAATCCTTAGATCATGAAGTTTGAGAAATAGTTGAGAATGGATATGTCACACCACAGACACGATAGTCTTATACGACCACTATTTCTACCAGATCTGGTGGGTGACAAAACAAACTCCAGGATTGGTACCTAATGCCCACACACTAAGTCCCAAGCTCGACGTCTGGCATAGTAATGTAAAGGATAAGTCTCACCATTCATTCTTCACAAAAGGGGAACATCAGAGACAACATAGATAATATTTGTATACGAGTAAACTGGGTACTACAGAATTTCCAAAGTACATCATTTGTTTGCGCGATACATATATACATCATATACAATTCAAAATTTCAAAAGTCAAATCAGTCCCCCGACGTGACGCCTAACTTGTGGTCGATACTTGTTTTTCTTCTCTACATCCTTTACCTGAGTGGTTAAAAGACAAGTAAGTTTTATAACTTAACAAGTGTAAAGTTCTCATGATAAGTATGAAAGATAAATTAACATGAAAGACAATGAAAGAACTGCCAAAAGTGATAATCTATGCAAAGCGATGTCTTAATGAATAATGGAGGGTGATCATTTGTGAGATGCATAAAATAAATGTATACTAGCTATAGAAACATCTACCAATAGTCCTCTCACCATGGACTCGACCACACTACTCTTGAACATCACCGTCTCAATAATGATCAATATACTTTTGGAACTTCAGATCCACCAGGGTTGATGCCCATGCACCAGACACCAGCAATCGACCTCGCTACCCACCAATGAGGTTACAACCTCCATTGTGTACACTAGTAGCAGACCTCATTCGCGCTTCTCCTCATCGGTCGGTCAAACTCAAGGATAATTAAAACTCAAAGTATGCTGCTATGCATGGTGCAAAATTACTAAAGAATTGCGTACCTAGGTAACCAGTCCCTATGTGGTGTTGTTAACTTGTGGCCTCGTAGCTTGGTACTTTCGACTAGGAATTACTTTACCCTTCTTGCTTGATTATGGCTAATCAAATTGTGGTCCTTATAATTCCTAAACCAGGATACTTGATTGTGATTTTAGTTATTACTCATTTGTATCAACTAACCTCCCTTCTTAGGCATGAATGTCCTACTATCAATCTAATTGCATACTGCATGATTTAGTCACTTCATGGTACTGGGCGGTTTAAGTGCCTAGTATAACTAATCAAAATATCCATGATGTTGGGCCTCAAATTTCAGTAATGTAGGGTGGCCTTAAGTCTAATACACACTGAAGTACTCATGGTGGACTCATATAAGTTTTGGTTTGGGTTTTAATGAGGTGAACATATAGTTATTGAGAGGCCCAAAATTTAGTTCCACTAGAGATGTATTATATATACATATATATATATATATATATATATATATATATATATATTATATATATATATATATATATATATATATAGGAAAAGGTTCTATGCGGTCGAACACATGGGGACTTCCCATGAGGTTGAGCTATGTGGGCCCACCATGATGCGTGTCGAACTTCTACCCCATCAGTCAGATGTACCATTCCATGGTGGGCCTAAGGATTAAAAATCAAGTCAATCAGTGGCTTGTGTCAGCCACACCACTTACAAAAGTTGAGAGGGTCATCCTCCAGTAAAACATTCATAATCATTTATTGGGCCCACTGAGAATTGGTTCACAAATCCAGCCCATCCATTATGTGTGTTCGACTTGGATGAGGGGTCAGACCCAGTTTCGGATGCATCCAAATTCCAGGTGGGCCCCACTAAGTTCTTTTATATGTTTTAGCCATCTTTCCACATGATTTTAGATGGTATGGACCACCTAAGTTCCATGTACGACTGATTTTTAGGATATCCCATTTTTTAAAAGGGACCCATCAAATGCATGGTGTTGATATTCGACATACATCATGGTGGATCCCATCCTCCCAACTGTCCTTAGGGTAGGTTTGTTCAGGTTGGTGTAATCAACATAAACCCGCCACTTCCAATTTGACTTTTTCACCAAAACAACGTTGGCAATCTAGTCGAGGTAATATATCTCTTCAATGAACCCTGCTTCGAGGAGCTTGCCAACCTCCTCTTCGATGATGGTGTAACACTATTTCGAAGGCTCATCGTTTTTGCCTCACTGGTCGGTGGTCGGGATCTACGTTCAATCGTGAAGCATGAATTTTGGGTCGATGTCGAGTATGTCCTGATGAGACCAGGAGAATACGTCGGCATGTCGTTAGAAGAGGTCAATGAGCTCAATCCGTAGAGGTGATGTTAGGTACGACCCGACCTGAATCATTCAGGTCGGGTTGAAATCGGAGAGAGGTATCGCTATGAGATCCTCGATTAAGGACCCTCTTTTGATTGATTCTTCCCGGGGGTCGAGTGATGTAACTGTCATCGTCTGATGTTGCTTTCTTAATGCCATGATATAGCATTGACGAGCTTCTTACTGATCTCCTTTAACCATTCTGACCCGTGTTCGGTGGGGAACTTCATGAAACTATCTTCTTATTCTTTCAGTAAAATCTTTCATATGGAGATGGTCCTCTAGGCCTTCAATCTGTACGCCACCTGTATCATCTATACGATTGGAGAGGGTCAACGCCCTACTCATAGTGATGGTTATCCTTTAAGATTAACAATAATTCAAGAGATTCATAAAAGTAATGTAAAGGTTCTGATACGTCACGTATTCCACTACTACGAGAAGTATCAGTATGCGCAAACAACATATAGGAGATGAATACCTAGCAGAGTGTGTGTGGCTCATTAAACGTAGTGATCATCACAATGTGGAATATAATTCATAGAAAACCTAACTCGACTCGCATCCCATAACTACGGATATTCACCTACATGTCCAATGTTAACATGGATTTATACGAACATCTCAAGGCGACACAACAATGCAGTTGGGAGATTTACATAACACGATGTGTTCATGGAGATACTATTTACGACATACAATCACCAAAAACTGATGTAACACGCATGATGATTTACTTACATCGATTGTGCACCATGCCAACCAACCCACAAAATTATTTGGCGACCAAGAGGGCCGCTACCCATAACGCATTACATCCATAATAAATATTTGAATCACTAGTTGTCATACCTTCAATACATCACTTGCATATAGGGAACGTAAACTAAATCATGAGGATTTTAGAATATTAAGACACGTGCCCAAGCCTTAAAGGCAAATAGCACAAGGCTAATAAAATAAAGAGAAGAGTGGCAATGACTAACTTAACAAAGAGAAAAGTGGCAATGTCCAACTTAACAAAGAGGAGAGAGAAATGGCTAACTCAACAAAGAGAAGAGTGATAATGGCCAACTCAATAAAGAGGAGACGAACAATGACCAACTCAACAAAATTGGTAAAGGCAAGGGTAAGTCATGTATCCATCACCCCACATAAATTCATAAAGATCACTCGTAATTAACATCATATCATAATTCCCAAAAGGGTAAATGATTATTGGTGGTAAATTAACAACTGTAGGGAAAGAATCATAATATCATGAAAGCACTACATGTAACAGGCACGATAAAGTACATCAACTTAAATTAAAGTAAGCTTAAAGGAAAAACCCTCACCTTTGAAATCAAATTGTTTCTTGATTGAGGCTAGATTTACTCCTTCAATCCCAATCTTATCCTAGATCACGTAAATTGTAAGGTTAAGATTTGATATGAGATTTTTTATTGCTAAATTATAGTCTTGAATATACAAAAAAAAAAAAAAAAAAACAAAAAAAAACCTAGTTGCAAGGGAATTGTTTCGACAAGAAACGAATGTGTTTGATTAGGGGATTATTATAGTCATCAATAATAAGAAAAAGCATGAAGAGAATAATCATCGTATTATTTTATTAATTCTTGGTTCATTTAAATTCTCTTATCCCTTAATTCTAAAATAAAACATAAGAAATACAAATATAGAACAAGTTCGAATGTCAATTTCGACGACATTTCGGCTTGCGATTTGTTCATCTCAGCTAGAGGAATATTGTACGAATGTGAACATCTTATATCTCTTTCTTCAGTTCATTTAAACATGAGCCTGAATTGAAGAAAAGTTTGTCTATTCCAATAATTCTGACAGCATTTTGACCCTTTTATGATATCCCACGTGCAACAACATGTTGTTGCGCGATCTAGTGCAATGGGTGTCTTCTCTTCTCTTCTTCTTTTCTTCTACTTTGAGATACCTTCGGAGTCTTTGTCTCTGTCTTCTTCTTCTCCGGAGCTCTGATCTTCTTTGCTATCACCAAATGAAAGGGGAATGGAGTATTTATAGGCCTTCAAACGTGTGTACCCTCGATCTCTGTGCCATGGGGCCCACTTTATATGACTTCTTAGCCATCTGATTTATCATAATCAAACCAGTGTTACGCGATCCCGCGCAACGAATATCAGTATTAGGCAAGCCCGCATAACAAATGTTCTTTACGCAGGTGTGCACAACACAATGATTTCCCTTTTTTCTTGTTTTCTTCATTTGTTCTTCCCTTTTCTGATTTATTCTTCAATCTTCATTTTTATGCCTCAACAAGAATCAAATCCATGAGTTAGTGAGCACCAACATGAAGATCGAAGCCATCCATTCATTCGGTGGGACGCAATTATAGATTTGGGTCATACCATCAACTGTCCATTGATTTTGGTGTCGTGCCTTGCCCGATGAGTGGATAGGGCTGATTTTTGCACAAGGCAATCATCATGGTGTGGGCCACCATTTGGTCAGTCTAGATATCCTACAGATATGACAGGTTGGCTGGAAACAAAGGGTTGTGTGTGATCGTTTCTAGTTTTTAGAGTAATAGATCGATGGGTTTTAACGAAAATAATGGGAAGAGAAAGACGTAGTTACCAATTGCATGATCTAGGGCCGTAGTTCTTCAGATGAGAATTCCAGACGTTGGTGTGGCCTCTCTTTAAAGACCCTAGTTTTGGAATCTTAGTTCGAAAGCGCGGCTGCTTCTCTTTGTTTCTTTCCTTCTTTCTTTCTCGTTTCTTTATCTTCCTCTCTTTGAAGTGTGCATCATACAATGGTCGGGGTGGGGTTTTATAAGTTCTTCCATGTGTTTAGAGATTTCCTGCATAGAGGGTACGCTGGCGATGGTTATGTGATGTTGTGGAATACACGTTCTTTTGGGATTTCAGCAACGTTGGAATCCTCTAAACGTCTCGATGTTTCTTTGTGATAGTCGGATCTCCACCTTGTGGCGAATGGACGGCTCAGATCCTTCATGGATCGAAAACACCGTGGTGTCTTCCCTATAGTTACGAAAATCTTAGGATTTCTGGCGTTGTTTCACAGCGCAAGGAATCCGATCACTGTAGATTCGTAGGATTCCACAAACTTTCGTTCGTCCTTATTTCTTTTGGATGATGTGGAGTCGATCGGAACTCCCCTCTCCTTGATTCAGACGGCTTAGATTTGAGCTAGAAAGATGTTCCTAGTTTTCCAATATGTGAGGAAAAATGCTTTGTTTTCTCCGCTGTTTCTGGAAAGAAAGCGAATGGAGTGCGGAAGGGAAGTTGTTCGGTTCTTGCTAGAGTCTGTGGGACCCACTTGTGGTGATCTTTCTAATGATCCACATCGTTCATTTATTTATCGAGGTGGGGACTGTGTGTGATGAACGGTCCTGGCCGTTTCATTTTCCTGACAGTGGGTCCCAGTTTGGACGGTGGAGGTAGTTTTGTTTGATCCTAAGACTAGCGAGAAAAGGAGAGAGTGGTCGATTTTGGGTGGGCGAGGAGGTGGACGATTCAGATCTGAAGACGGACGATCATGGTGGGCCACCGGAGTCGCAATCGGACGCTCTCCATTCGAATTGTTGTTAACGGGAGAGGAGTTTGAAAGAAGGTCGGGTCAAACATAGTTTTACCCGATTTTCAGTTCAGTGCACCGTTGGTGCAAATATACCATGCACACTCAGGGTCGATTATGGGGCCCACAGTGATGTTTTTGAGAAATCACTTCGTCCATTCATTCTGTCAGTTCTAGGTACAACCCGTCTTAAAGTATCAGGTGATCACGATCCTTAAGTGGTCCATATCAAGTGAATGTTTGTTTTGACCATGGATCTTCCTGATCTAAGGGTTGAAATTCGACATGTACGGTTAATTTATGATATATAGGCATGGTATACGGTTTCTCATCAAACGGATCATGAGAACCTTGTGATCTATAATTCGAGGTCTAGGTTAATGGCATTTTTGTAATTTTTGTTGATCTAAGGATTTCATGAAATCTAATGGTTCTATATGGTTGTATGTATGTTTCTAAACAATTCTTATGAACAAACTTACATCTAAATCATTACGAATAGGAGTTGTTCACCATTTATTTAAGGGAAGGCACATTTGTCAAATCATATGATGGATGGTCTTGTCTTAAAATCAACGGTCAGATGGCTTGATCTATGAATGGAGATCATTCCCAATGGTTAAATTCTTGTCAGGAAATAGATGTAGGGTTAGGATAGTTAGGTTAGTATCGTATACATGTATATATTACATTAGATTCCATGGTAACACTCGAGAACTTTCAATACTCGGGTATTGAAAAGTTCGGGGTGTTACAATCGATACCATCGCTCATGGGATGTTGAGAGAAGGTCGTCCAAGGATGACATTGTAGACAAAAGGGCAATCGGCCATAAGGAAGCCTATCATAGTCATTGTTTGGTTTTGTCCATCTTCAGTCGTGACTGGGAGCTGAATAGATCCCTTGGAGCTGACCTTGTCCCCTACAAATATGAGCAAGGGAGTCTTAACAGGTCAGAGTTGAGACCTCCCGACTCCCATTTTTCCAAAGGCTTCAACAAAAAGGATGTCGGCCGAGTTATCGATGTCCACCAATATTTGAAACACTTTGTAGTTGGTTACGGTCTTTGTCACCACTATTGTGTCATCATGGGGGAGGTGGACACCTTGGGCGTCCTCTTCAATGAAGGTCAGTTCACAGGATGCTACTTTTTGTCCCTTTGGAGGCCTAGTAGTGATGTGGACCTGATGCTCTGAGCTACATGGATTTATACTTTGGGGGTAGGCTCTTCGAGCTCGGTTCGAGTATACTCCCCCAGCGGGTCTACCAAAGATGATGTGGATCTCCCCGGTGGCTTCATTATTAATGGGTTGCTCGTTCTTCCGATTTGCTGGCTCTTCTGTCCTATTGACGCATTCCTGCAAATGCCCGTTGTGGATTAGTGCCTCGAACAATTCTTTTAAATCGAAACAATTGCTAGTTGAATGGTTGTGGTCACGATGAAAGTGGCAATACTTTCGTTTGTCTCACTTGTTGGCATTGGATTTCATCTCGTTTAGCCACTTGAGGATTCGTTTGTCCCAAACTTCCATGAGAATCTATTCGGGGATCGCATTAAGGGGCATGTGTTTCAAACAAGAAACAAAAGCATTCGATTCGGGGGATTTCATTCACTCAATAATTAACAAAAGAAGATAAAGAGGATAATCACAATATTATTCATTCTGAATTCATTTACATCCTTTCTCTCCTTTAATTCCAAAGTAGAATGTTTATAAATTGCAATATGAAAAAATTGCACATTTGGATTATGATTTCAATATGTCTTGATTGGTTACTCGTTCTGAATTAAAGCTTTTCTCTATTCTCCGAATGCTGGAGTCATGTGTACATAACTATCACCGGGCACACTTACATAACATCACTGGACATTGACACACATAGTTGATATGCAGTGTGCATTGACATGTAGTATGCGCGCCCATGTGTTGTGTGTTGGCATAGTTGTGCGCCGCACAACGCTTGTTCCGTACAATGGGTGCAGATGATACCTGTATCCGCTCGAGACCTTCTTCTCTCCATTTCCTCTTCTCAGACCTTGCACTAATGACTAATAAAGAGAGGTGATGGGGTATATATTAGCTTTTCTACACGTACGAACGTGCAACGTGTCCATTGTGCATTGAACCCTATTGCGTGGACACTTCTTTGTGCGGACACTTCTGTGCGCGTTCCCATGTGTGCACCCCTTTGTGCGGATCACCTTCGTGCTCTCCCCTTTATGAGGACCACCTTTGTGTGCTCCCCTTTATACGGACCACCTTTGTCGCTCCCCTTTGTACGGATTTCATTATGCGGCCCAATCTGATGTAGCGCACAACATAAATCTTTGTCTTTCCTTTTACCTCAATAGATGGCCCCTTGATCCTGCATTTTTTATTTTTTATCTACGAAATAATAAAATGTGTGATCAATTACTTAACATTTCAATTAATGTACTTCCCTTTCTTCGTTGTGCGCAATCTTTAAATCTGCGCACAACGGATTTTGCACATAAAGCAATTTGCGTACAACGAAACCTGCAGGCCTATATAAACCCGATCAGGGTTCATTTTTCTCATTCTTCGCTTCGTATCACTCCTCTTTTGCCCAAGCTTTCTTGCGCACTAAGCTTTCCTGTGCACAACGGGATCTTGCGTACAACAAAAATTTGCGCACAATACTTTCCTCGTACAACAAAATTTTGTTCACAATGAACACTTGTGCCTGATAAACTCCTTGCACAAAATAGACTTGCGCACAATAGAAATTATGCCTTATTAATTCCCTACACACAACAGGACTTTCATACATGTGAATTTGAACTTTTACGCATCTCAAATCTCTTCCAATGTCTTAGTTTTTTTACTGAACCTCTATATTTATAAATTTCATAGATCTCCTATGGCCCACTCTAAGAGACCTCATACTTCCCCAAATGTTGTTAATCATCAGACCTTCATCCACCTGAGACTCATACCTAGAAGAGGACTAGATCTTTTGAAGGCTACTCTTCTTTCTTTAAAGAACCCACCCCTTCTATTATCAACTTCGCTGACCGAATTCAGCACCTGTCTGACCACATTTGCACAGCCGTTCTAATGAGAGAAATAGAAGGACCCCCTACTGAAAGTCAAGAATCCGATTGGGAGAATTGGTTAAAATCTACTGCCAATTTCCAGACAAACGAAACTTGCCTTGCCCCCGCTGAAGCTTCCCCTTCTCCTTCAATTTTGAAGTAGTGAATGAAAAATAGTAAAGACAAAATCTTTCAAGAGAAAATCCAGGAGCACAACAAAAGACGCTTCCAGAACGCTTAGGATATAATCAAGTCCCAGGCGGACGCAATTAAATTAAAAAATCCCTACAAAGACGAGATCATAACCATCCCCCTACACCTTCAGCATCATTTGTCAATGATCCAGATCGAACCGTCTGATTATATGACACAAAACTGACTCCTATATATGTCAATTTGGGTCATGAAAGAGTCAAAAATACTCGAAGGCTATCTCACGGAGAAATGCTTAGTTAAAAGACAGGGCAGATATCCTACATGCGTTTTCTTACACCATGCTACAATCCTCATGCCATATATCCTACTCATTATTTTGAGACCATCCAACAGCGTTTTCGTGCCTGTGATTCTTTGTAGGGAAAGGATGAATTTAGAACGCATGGTCTCTGGACAGAATGTCCATATTATAGTTCATGGACTATGGTAATTCTAAAGAAGTATGAAGATGCACTTGTCGCAGCGAACATATACAAAGCTATTGAAGCCACTTCCAATTTCTTCCATAAGGATACTCCAATTTATAAAGGCTTCTTAAAGTATTGGTCTTCCACCACAAATTCCTTCCATCTCCCGGTTGGCAAAGTGAGCATCACTTTGTGGGATCTGCATAGGATGGTCGGTTTCCCTATCTCTAGGTCTTTTTTGGACGAATACGTTCCCACAAATGAGGAATTTGCTTATGTTGCCCCCGGCATAGTTCCTAAGATTTCAGTCACCACCATTGAACTTTTTCATGAGATGTCTTACTTCCCTAATGTTCATACGATATCCCCATCCCAGTGGCTCGCACATTTCTCCCAATTTCTACTGTAAATATCTTATCATCCCTTCTCTTTTTTAGATGCATCTTTATATACAGTATATATCCTCATTTTCATATCTTTTCTTCCCCTAGGTTCTCTGGCAGCCACTTAGCCAAATTGAAAGCTACTCGCAAGAAGATAAAGGGCCCAGCCAACTTCACCACTGAAACCGAACTAGCTATTTTCTTGGTTTATTGGCTAAGCTTGGTCGTTCTTCCTAGTTCAAAGTGTTTAGATTCTATTCGAACAACCTTGTTTGTTGCAGTGGACACCATGGTAGAGGGCAGTAAGAAGTATTCTCTAGTACCCCCTGTGCTATGTTCATTATATAAAGCTTTTGGAAATGTTGCGGCATATTGTTCAAACCCAGCAATTGGAGCTACATCTTCTTTTACCCCGTGGTATTACTTCTCAGACTGGCTCGGTATATATTTTCCTTGGAGTTACGGTGATTCGGAGAAGGCCTATGTCCATCCTGAACACCTACCCTATGGTATTTCCTCAGACGAAAGATGATAAGGAAGGGGTATGAATGGATAGTAGACAAGATTGAAAATACAGAATCCATCGATTTCTTTCCCTTTTATTTGGATTATCAAGCAGAGGATAGAGAAGTCGAAGATAACGATAGTCTGGAGCCCATTGAAAGGACTTTTTTCTTTGCATCTGCTCTTGTAGCTTGCCTATGCGATAAGGAGCAGAATTCTGGAGAGATCCATATTATCCGAGTAGGTTTGCTAGACAATTTCGTTATGACCAAGCCGTGCCGCAGGCAGGAGAAGAAGTTACGCGAACAATGAGAAGTTATGGGGTTGGCCCATATAATTAGGCTTTAATATTGAAGCAACTCTTGGCGAGAAACTTTGGCTCCTGTTTCCTCCTCCCAGGGTTCAATCATCGGCTGACAGCCTCGTACTCTTAGATGCGATGGTGGATGCATCATTATTACTTGGTGCGCAATTATTTTCCTGTGGACCGTCCTATTTGGGTTCCTCCTCCATGGTTGAGAAACTATAGACCAGAGCGAGGGATCAGATATTTCATTGAGAAGGATCACGCTGTTGTTAAGGGGCAACTCTGCCGCAAAATTTCTATGGAAGAACCGATCAGAGAGATAAAGCCACTAAATACTTTAGAGGGATGGATTGCTTTTGGATCTCCTCTTGATCTCATAAAGCGAAGAGGAAAGCAAGCCACTTCCCTGATGAATTTGAAACTCTTACAAGTATTCTACCTTCCCCCACTCATGAAAAAGAAGACCAGCCAGATCATCCTACCCCTGCAGTCTCTCCTGCCATAGAGCCCACTGCAACTGTAATTTTTCCTGTCATGGGTCACACAACAACTGCGATCTCTCCTGTTATAGATCATGCAACAACTGTAATTTCTCCTGTTGTAGATCGGGTTGTTGCCACCACATCGCTTGTAAGACCTATATCCTAGCCCATACCATTCCATACGCTTCCGCAGTCCTCCCGGTCAAATTTCGGCAACCCTCGACCTGTACCCGACATTTGTGCAGGATCCTAAGTCGAGTCTTGCATACCGGAGTCGATTCGACCTGAAACTTGTACCCTAGCGACCGCACCGTCGTCGTGGTTCCAACGCCGTGACTCGCGCACTGAAGATGTGGGCCCGTATTCATTCCAAAGAAACGCCGCGCATTGCAAATTCTAAGAGAATCTCTACAATGTGTCACATCAAATCAAGTCAAGTACACCACCATACCTCAATGCTACCTCACCCTATCCCAAGTACTAACACCCATCCCCCTTTTTTCCTAAGTCAAACTCTCTCTCTCTCCATACCCATCCCTCTTTTACCAAAATTTCCAACAAACGCATGCTTTCCCATTCCCATTCCTTACAACACCCATTTCATCCATCTCTTTCATCCATTACTCCTCTCCCTCCCTCTCATTTCTATCTTCACTCCCCAACTCCCATGAGAGCTTCCAACATCCAAGCTCTCTCTCCCAAAAGTAAGTGTGGCCCATTTTCCTCTCTCTCATCTCCCATCTCAACCTTCTAATCTCCATCAACCACCATCAAAGTTGAAGGCAAGGAGCATAGGAGTCCAAGGAGTTAAGAAGAAGGTCGATAGGTGGGTGATCTACCGTTGATTTGCATTTGAAGGCCCACTTGTAGGTGAGACCCATTTTGATGTATGTGTTGTAATTATGAGGGGCCCATAGTAGCGGGGCCCCTCCATCACCGTCTCTCTCTCTCTCTCCCTCTCTCTTTCTATCCATTTTGATGAAGTGGGCCCCACTAACTTGTGTTTCATCCGCACCGTCCATCATGAACAGTGGGATTCCACCGTGAAGTGCATCCACGTCCAGGCTATCCAGGGCCTGGACACACCCAGATCCATAGCTCAACTGGAAGATTGAGTGGAGACACCTCGTTTCAACACTTGAGATCTTGGTATTGATCCCTAGTAGGGGTGGCTAACATGAAGTGTGTGTACGGACATGGGTGTATACTAACAAGCTAACCCTTAACCCTCTCTCTCTCTCTCTCACACACACACACACGTATATACATAATATATATATATATATATATAATATTATATATAATATAATGTATATTATAATATAATATATAAGGTGGGCCACTCCTACGTGGGACCCACCTTTAATTTGTACAATCTGCACCGTCCAAATGTATCTGGACGGTGGATCTGTATTATATATATATATATATATATATATATATATATATATATATATATATAAGTATATAATATTATAATACACTAATATATATTAATATACATTTATAATTATGGTGGGCCACGCACATGGGACCCACACTAGATGCAGGTGTCCTGCGTCCAGCCGTCCGTCTAGGTCTGGATGCTGGACGCTGGACCGTCCCCCTAAAAAAATAATATATAATATTTCTTTTGGTGGGCCACACTCGTGGACCCCACCTTGATCTATGTGTTTCATCTGCACCGTCCATTTGGACGGTGCCATGTTCGACCCCACCATGATGTTGTTCAAACCCCCGTGGAGCACACTATGATGTTTGGGTCTTATCCACACCGTCCAAACCTTGGATAGTGGGACCCACCATGATGCAACCATCCAACCATCTTAAGAGATCATTTTACGGCATGAGAAAAAGATTGAGACAGACCTAGTTATCAAGTGGACTACACTACCAAGACAGTGAGATTGTACGTCTACCATTGATACTCTTTTAGGTCACAAAAGTTCTGGACCAATTTGATTTTTATTTTTCCTATTGGTTCAGGTCCTTGTGACCTTATGAACAGTCTAGATGGAAAATAAATGCTATGGTGGGCCTCCTCTAAATTTTAACAGTGGAAATCCTTATTAGTATTGTGGTTTGTGGTATGGTCTAGATGGTCTTTTGACATGATTCATTTGTTTGGATAATACTCTAAAATGATCTCTAAAGATGAATGAATGGTGTAGTTGATGAGGCCCGTCAATTTGGCCATTTGTTGTAGGCCCATTTTGTGAGGCTCGATGTAATGTATTTGGGGCCCATTTGATGAGGCTCGATGTGATGTACTTGGGGCCCATTTGACTTGGCCCACTTGATTATCCCATTCAACTCAGCCGATTCGACCTGGCCCATCTGATCCGACCCATTTGACTAGGCTAATTTGACTCAGCCCATTTGACTTGGCCCACTTGGTTGGCCCATTCGACCTTGTCCATCTGATCTGACCCATTTGACTCGACCCATTTGATTCAGCCCATTGATTCGATCCAATGTTTTATATATATATATATATATATATATATATATATATATATATAATATATATATATATATCTATATATATATATATTGGCCCATGAGTGAGGCCCAATGTGATGCCTATATGCCCCATAAGCGAGGCCCTTGTAATATATATCAGACCCTTGTATGAGGCCGTGGGCCCATTATACGATTGACCCTATGAGTATCATTCCTTGGGAGCAATGTTGGTTAAAGGTCTACATTGTTGGGCAATGATGGTTGGACGTCCACATTGTGACCTTCCCTAAAGACGATTGTCGAGACCGATTCTGATTATCTAGGTTGATTCCAATTGTCGAGGTTGACTTCGATTGTCAAGGCCGATTCTGATTGTCGAGGCCGATTGCGATTATTGAGGCTGATTCTGATTGTCGAGGCCGATCGCGATTATCGAGGTCGATTCTGATTGTCGAGACTGATCGTGATTATTGAGGCCGATTCTGATTGTTGAGGTCAATTCTGATTGTCAAGGCCTACTTCGATTGTCGAGGCCGATTTCGATTGTCGAGGCTAATTTTGAGGCCCATTGTGATGTATATGCGCCCCGTATTTGAGGCCCATTCTGATGAGCATTCGGCCTCGGCTTGATGTATTTGAGGCCTATGTAATGTATGTGAGGCCTATGTCATGAGGCCCATTGTGGTGCATTTGAGGGCAAGGCGATGGAGCCCGTTGTGTTGTATATTAAGCCCATGTGAGAGGCCCATCGTGATGTATATTAAGCTCTAGAGTGAGGCCCATGGTGTTGTATATTAGGCCCTTGTGTGAGGCCATGGGTCCACTATATGTTAAGCTTTATGCAGGCCATTCCTTAGGGGCAATGTTGGTTAAATGTCCCCTTTGTCGAGGCCGATTGTCGATGCTGGTTATTGATACCGATTATGAGTATGTGACAACATAGCATCATGATACATGCCCATACACATCATCAAAATGTTTGTTATGAGATGTGGTTGACCATTGCATGTGTCATTGAGCAGGTTGTTATGAGACTCCCTAATAGGCGGAGATTTTCTCACATGAGCGCTTGGTATGCGCAGCATTGATGCATGACTAGATTGTATGACTCATGCATCTAGCATTGTGTGTTGTAATTACCGTACGTGTAACATCCCGAATTTTTGTCAACCGGATTAGACGTCCTAGGGCAATGGGTTGATCCTAAGACCTTATCAACTTGTCAAAACTCAATCCCCAGTCTAAAATTGCTCTTTTTAAACCATTTTCTTCACAAATCCCACCCTTCACTACCTTATGCTTTCAATTTTTCAAAGCACTTTCGCCCTAGACACTAACTTAAACTAGCTAAGTAGTAAAACTTGGATCACTTTATATACAAACTACAAAGGCCTAAGTACCATCTCAACCAGAAAACAATTAGGATTAAATCCTTTAGAAATTTAACAAAGTTAACTAAGTGCAAAACTCGATTAGCCATGAAATCCGTTGGGATCGCTTTAAATACGATCTGCAAGACCCAAAACTTGCAAAATCAGTGACTCTAGGTTACCCTAAAGTTTAGAACCAAACTCATTTCCCGGCTGCGCTCGGGAATGAAATGAAGCTTCGTATTAGGTCTAGGCCGCACCTCGGAAGTCCGATTAACACGAAGTTAAGGAACTAGGACCGCCTCACTGGGCTTGACAATCATCTCGAAAATCAGGTCCAGCCGATGTCCCACGGCCATTCGTTTGGATCTAGAGCGAGGGAGTGTGAAAAACACTATTCCCATTCTAAAATAAATATCAGGAATAGTGATCTGGCACCATTCGCTTGCGCATCAGTATTAAGCAACCAGACCGTCAGAATCAGACCAAGTTACACCCTCGGATCAGGAAAAATTTCAGGAACATTTACATGTACTTGGAATTTCGGATCGTGGCCCACTGACCGTTGAACTGAAAGTGGTCCGCCACGTGCGATCTGGGAATCCGATCGAGTCGAAAACGTAATCCCACATAGATCCATATGTGGTGAGCTTAAGTCTGACGTTTGACTCAAGGAGGGCCACCAGAACCTCTCTTTTGAGCTGGAAAAGTGACAAAATACCTATATTAGCAGTAACCCTTGAACAGGAGTCTATTTCGGTGAGTTTTGAGACTATATAAGGACCTTAAACCCTCTCTCATGGCAGCCATGCGAATTTGGGATTTGAGAGAGGGAAAAGAGAGAGAAAGTGAGGGAGAAGTGGGAGAATCTCCCTGCCGTCCTTCCCTGCTGCTATCCATGCTCCACTGCATCGTTCTCATCGCTTTCCCGGCGATTCTAGCCCCGTTTCTAGGTAAGAAACCTGTAACGCCCTGAAATTCGGGGGTCGAGTATGAACTCAACACCCGAGTTCCAACGCATCACTTATGCAACATACACAATGCTGGTTAAATGTTGTCTGAGTTAGCGAAATAAACATGAATGAGATTAAACCAAACAGTAATTCATACTCCAGTTCAATTGTATGAAAGCAAGCGGAAGACTGAAATTTTTATATTCAAGTATGTAAAATAACCAAAATTTTCTGAACACCAGAGTATGAGTACTAGCTGAGCACCAATATACATGTATTGCTTTTAAGTCAAAACCCAAAATACACTCCTCAAAAGAGGCCCCGAGAATCCCGCGATGCAGCCAGCCTAAGCGTAGCCGTCAGAGTACTGCATGAAGGAGAACTCCTCCTGGTCCTCATCAACGTCGGGCTCTGGCTCCTGAACCAAGGCGCCCTCTATACCTGAGACAGAGTTTGGTTGGTGTGTACAACACAGTCCCGTAACGTGGGAGTGAGTAGCTAACTCAGTGGAACAATAAAGCATAAGTTAACATGTTATCAAATCAACCAAGCAGTAATGATAAAGCAGTACAAATAAAGCATTTCTAACTACTCTTGTTAAGTGCAAAATGACATGACATGATGCTGTATGCCCTTGCCAAACCACCCTCAAGCGACATCATCTTACGTTCGCGAATGCTTACTCCCTCAGTGCGCCACATCTACAAAGCACATGCGGTGCGATGATGCTCATGATTACCAAGTTTTTATTAGTCCATTTCAAACAGCAGTATTGGAAACTAAGGTACCTCTCTTGTATCATTCCCAACATGATCCATTCTAGGGTCGTCAATCCAGTTATTCTCATACGATATTATAGTTTGAGAAGCTTAGTGAAGGCATCGCAAAGGGCTCGTCACCCGTCAGCGCGGATACAGATCTCACCGTATACGGCTCAATTGCTGGCCGTCAGCTCGAGTACAGGTCTCACCGTACTCGGCTCAATCACTAGCCGTCAGCTCAAGTACAGGTCTCACCGTACTCGGCTCAACTCACACTCTAGTTGCTGTGAAAGACTCGCAGCCAATCACAGACCCTTGGAGTGTACTCGATGATACCACGGAGGACTCGTCGCCCGTCAGCACGAGCACAGATCTCACCGTACTCGGCTCTCGCCGAAGTATCGACAGCTCGAATACAGTGTCTCATACCACTGTATTCGGCTCACGAGTTAGTTGCGCAATGGTCACTACGGGGAGGCACATAGCCCCAGCGTAGGCCGACAGCTCGACCACGGTGTCCCATACCACCATGCCTGGCTCATGCGACTTAGCGGATCTAGGTACCATGGTTAAACGGGAATCGCCACTGGTAAGTTTGGTACCCTAGGTTCAAGCAGTAGCGACCACAAGTTGAGCGATATGGAGCGCAAAAGCACTCCGCGTGGCCAACCACTATCGCCAACCGAAGTACGACTCTGGTTCGCCGGACCCGTCCTTTGTGGCGACATGAATCTAAGCCACAATCACGAGTCTGGTGGTACCGAGTGTTGGACTATATACATAGTCCCAAACTCAAACAGTTTTCATCGTTAGCATGTGTGAAGTAAAGCATGATAAACAAGCAATACAAGCATGTTATTAGGCATGTTATAAAGCATGTAAAGTAAAACATGAAGTCAAGCATGTTGCAAAGCATGTTGTAAGGCATGTGATAAAGCACTATCCCATAGGGATACAATTGTGTGCGCATTACAATGGAGTGGTTGCGGTGAAACCACCGCATGGAGGGGACCTTACATGTCTCTAAGGAAGTCGGAAAACCCACATCAGCGCCTATCTAAGACACTAGTACATACACATGTACACATACAAGCATTTGCAACAAACACTTAGAATACACTATTCCAACATACATGACGTATGTTAGCCAAGTTCGGGTTAGGGCTGCCCCTTCCCCGGGAGTATTTTTCCCGTGTATATCGTTTCATACAGCAAATAATCATTACAATTACATTTCCAAAATCCGCACGTATGCAGAATTTCTAGAATACGCAATTTCAACATACATGACATTTACACATGAACATGTATTTTTACGATCCCTTTCGCCAAACTAGCATTTATCCACACATGATATAATCAAACATTAAATAAACATGTCAAACATTTTCTCAACAAAAATACGTATACGGTATTTCTACGTATATCAAGAGTATGTAAAATTCCATATTCTTTATCGCTAATCGAAACAGGAAACGGAAAGCACTTTGTACATGTGCATTTGCATGCAGATCATGAATCTATCATTATCTGACATTGAAAGCGTTGAAAACCGTAACTTATACGCTTAAAGTCCTCACCTCAGCCCTTGGAATTCCAACGAATCAGCAAGGGTGTTGGAGCTTCCGTATACGGGAGTTTCCTAGCCTAAAGAGCATATCCGATTAGCCTTTGCACAACCTACCACTAACCAAGCTCAAATCAGACCTAGGGTTAGGGTTTCTTACCTTCAAATGGGATGGAAACCGCCGGAAAACCCCTGGAATAGGGCGGTGTAGGCTGTGGGAGGAGTGGAAGCAGCAGCAGGAGGAAGATCGGCTTCGATCTCCAGGACTTTCTCTCTCTTTTCTCTCTTTCTCTCTAAGGGTTTGGACCCAAATTCGTATGGCTGTGAGAGGGGCTGTTCTAAGCCCCTTTTATAGCCAAGAACATGTCCAAAATAGACTCAGGTTCAAGGGTGGCTGCATATGTAGGCAGTTTGCCACTTTCCAAGCTCAAAAGGGGTGTTCTGGTGGCCCTCTTTGAGCCAAACGTCAGACTTAAGCTCACCATCTGCGGATCTACGTGGGATTACGTTTTTGACTCGATCGGATTCCCAGATCGCACGTGGCGGACCACTTTCAGTTCAACGGTCCGTGGGCCACGATCAGAATTTCTGAGTACATGTAAATGTTCCTGAAATTTTTCTTAATCCGAGGGTGTAATTGGTCTGATTCCGATGGTCAGGTTGCTTAATACTGACGCGCAACCGAAAGGTGCCAGATCACTATTCCAGATATTTTCATTTGGATGGAATAATAGTGTTTTTCACACTCCCTCGCTCCGGAGGAGTGAAAACAATGGCCGTGGGACATCGGAATCATCTGATTTTTGAGATGATTGTCAAGCCCAGTGGGGCGGTCCTGGTTCCTTAGCTTCGTGTTAATCGGACTCCCGATGTGCGATCTAGACCTCATACGAAGTTTCGTTTCAGTCCCGAGAGCAGACGGGTAATGAGTTTGGCTCTAGACTTTAGGGTAACGTAGAGTCACAAATTCTGCAAGTTTTGGGTCTTGCAGATCATATTTAAAGCGATCCCAACGGATTTCATGACTAACCGAGTTTAGTACTTAGTTAACTTTGTTAATTTTCTAAAGGATTTAATCCTATGTGATTTCTGGTCGAGATGGTACTTGGCCCAATGTACGGAAATTTACAGGTCGTTACAAAACCCTAACCCTAATCTGATTTGGGGCTTGGGTGGTTGTAGGTTATGAAATAGCTAACCTATTTCGTTCTATAGGTTGCCAAACTGCCGAATACTGAAGCTTAGCAAACCTATCGATTCCATTGCGATTCTACGACAAAAGGTGCGGACTTTAGGTGTATAGGTTATGGTTTTCAACGCTTTCAATGTCAGATAATGATAGATTCATGATCTGTATGCAATTGCACATGTACAAAGTGCTTTCCGTTTCCTGTTTCGATTAACGTTGTAGAATATGGAATTTCACATACTCTAGGTATACGTAGAAATACCGTATACGTATTTTTTTTGGAGAAATGTTTGACATGTTTATTTAATGTATGATTATACTATATATGGATAAAATACTAGTCTGGCGAAAGGAATCGCCGTAATACATGTTCACTTGTAAATGCTACGTATGTTGAAATTGTGTATTCTAGAAATACCGTATATGTGTAAGTTTTGGAAATGTAATTGTCATGATTATTTGTTGTATGATTATGGTATACATGGATAAAATACTCGTTTGGCTAAAGGATAACCCTAATACATGTTTTACTAACATACACCATGTATGTTGTAATAGTGTAATCTAAGTGTTTGTGGAAATGGCTGAATGAGTATAGAATTCTCATTCGTGCTCGCCATGACTAATTGTCATGGATTCATGATTGATGTATTGGCGATACCCCTTTGACGAAAGGATTTGCCCTAAGTCACGCCACGGCCAATATACACTATATATGCTAAAATGGGTGGCCCAAGTGTTTGTGGAAGTGACTGAATGAATATGGAATTTGGATTCCTGCTTGCCATGACTATGTCGTGTGGTGTACGCGTGTTATGATTGGGGCAACTCCCTAGTGAAAGGATTTGGCCTAATGCCTATGTGATCGACATATGTCGTGTATGTTGATGTATGTTTGTTTAAGTGTTTCTTGAAATGTCTGAATGAGTAGTAGTTAGCAAATTGTAATGTATAAGGGTGTTGAGATATGATTCTCAACCTCTTTTAACTATGTGTATGATCTCCTTTGATAGTTGTGTGATTAGGAATTGAACATGTACAAACTCATGCTTGTGTTGTGATTCATAACATGCTCAACTGCTTTATGATTTTAACTATGTAATGCATATGTTTAAAATATATATTTACGTTGTATGATCCGTCATGGGTGATGGGGGAGCGGGAGCAACGAGTGCGTGCAACAGCCCTGGCAGCCCTAAACGGATAATACTAGATCTTGATTGTAGGAGTTGAATCTTGATCCATTACTGCTTTATCTATCTGCAATTGATTGTGTTTGGGGCTATGATTATGGCCCAAGGCAATCGGTAACGGGATTGAACTCATGGCTGAGATTCATTTGCCACGTGGGATGTGTTCGATGAACTCGAGTCGTGCGTTGCCTGTCGGTAGTGGCTAGGCCACACGAAGTTGTTTATGCACTTCATGTCGTGCAGCTCAACGGGCGATCGTGCTAGTCGAGCTCGTCAAGTAACCCGATCTGTCTTATGCATGTTCACCCTGTTTGGACGCTACTGCTTGAACCTAGGGTACCAAACTTACCAGTGAAACCCCCTTTTAACCATGGTACCTCGATCCGCTAAGACGCATGAGCCGGGCATGGTGGTATGGGACACCGTGGTCGAGCTGTCGGCCTACGCTAGGGCCATGTGCCTCCCCGTAGTGACCATTGCGCAACCAACTCGTGAGCCAAATATGGTGGTATGGGACACTGTATTCGAGCTGTCGATACTTACGGCGAGAGCCGAGTACGGTGAGACCTGTACTCGTGCTGACGGGCGACGAGTCCTCCGTAGTATCTTCGAGTATATTCCAAGGGTCTGTGATTGGCGACGAGTCTTTCACAGCAACTAGAGTATGAGTTGAGCCGAGTACGGTGAGATCTGTACTCGAGCTGACGGCTAGTGATTGAGCCGAGTACGGTGAGACATGTACTCGAGCTGACGGCCAGCAATTGAGCCGCATACGGTGAGATCTGTATCCGCGCTGACGGGTGACGCCCTTTGCGATGCCTTCACTATGCTTCTCAAACCATAATATCGTATGAGATTAACTAGGATTGACGACCCTAGAATGGATCATGTTTGGGAATGATACAAGGGAGGTACCTTAGTTTCCCAATATTGCTGGTTGAAATGGACTAATAATAACTTGGTAATCATGAGCATCATCGCACCGCATGTGCTTTGTAGATGTGGCGCACTGAGGGAGTTAAGCATTCGCGAACGTAAGATGATGTCGCTTGAGGGTGGTTTGGCAAGGGCATACAGCATCATGTCTTTCATTCTTGCATTTAATAAGAGTAGTTAGAATTGTTTGATTTGTACTGCTTTATCATTACTGCTTGATTGAATTGATAACATGTTAACCTATGCTTTACTGTTCCACTGAGTTGGTCACTCACTCCCACGTTACGGGACGGTGTTGTACACACCAACCAGATTTGTTGAGTTTCAGGTGATGGCGACGTTTGTGAAGCAGAGCCGGACTACTTCTATGATGATAGGAGGAGTTCTCCTATCTGTATCTCTCTGACGGGTCAATGAAGACCTGATAGTGTATTGACGGGGCTATGGTACTTGGGATAAGAGACATTACACTTCCTCACAATTGGTATTTTTAGAACTGCACTTGTATTTATTTAACCTGGTAATGTTATCACACTCTGGAGACTCATCATAGTTTATATATTTTATCTATCTATCACAGTCTTCCACTTGCAAATTTAACTGTCTCTGGAGTATGATATGCTGTTTTGGCTTAATCTCACTCATGTTCAATGCACGAATACAACCAACATTCAATCATCATTCATTTTGTTGCATAAGTGATGTTCTGGAATTCGGGAGTTGAGATTATGCTCGACCCCCGATTTTCAGGGCATTACAGTACGCCCTAACGATATCAGGGTCGTAGCCTCCATAGGTATATCATGGATGGCCAGATGGGACACCGAAAATATGTTATTAGCATCGGGCTGTCATAGATGGCCCTGGGTAAAAATTCCTAAACCCTCTTGGTATTAAAGGACACCCCAAGTCGAGACCGAGTGGATATATATGAGCGTGTGAGGGCCGTATACCAGTAGGTCGCGTCTCCCACTGTGTCGTGGTCGGTTGGGAGGGGGTGTGGCCTTACCCGCCTGAGGGAGTAGGCTTAGCTAGGCTGAATTTGACCACCTCATGAATGGGTCCGCTATCGACATGCCGGGTAGATATTGGCTAACTACGGCCAGGCGGATAGTGAGGTCTCTTCCACTTACTCAGTTGTGAACTTGATGGGGCGACAAGTTGTTGTAGAGTGTATTAGACCTGGTGATGATCCCATAGACGAATAATACTGATATGAGGACTTATCGAGCAGGAGTTACATACTCATTCATTCATTCACTATCCACTTGGGCTGCTTGTGCGCAACTATTTGTTATATGTACCTTTGCAATGGCCAGGATTTCGGTTGGGGTGTGCGATTAACCTGAGATCAGGAGTTTATCACATTGCGTTTGCCTATCCAAATTAGGTATGGGACTGGTTTGGATAGAAGACCCTTGTGATGGACCCCATAGCCTGCGATTCTACGTACTATCATCCCGACTTCACACTCCAGCATGGTCATTCCATTTGCACCGCATATTTCATTACATCCGCGGCATATGACATTTTGGGTTACTGTGTTTCTGTATTTATATGATCTATATATGGCTAACGGTGTTTCTGAACTCATCAGGAATTGTATATTACCTTGCGTTCTCGGCATCTGATATTTGGCTCTTTATGATTCCTCATTTTCATAGATGATCTGTATTGTGTACTTTGGTATTATTTGACTCATGGACTTGTCAGTATTTCCGCTTACTCTGATATCGCATGATTCATGATCTTACTAGTATTTTCGATATTGTATGATTATGGCATTATATTGAATACTTGACACTTACCTTGTGCACACACTTACACCACCCTTTAAGCTTTCTATAAGATTTTGCACGATAGATGCGTGCAGGTGATGCTAGGTTACAGCAACGTGGAGCTTGGAGCATGTAGTTGACTTCTGGAATTTTGATTTTAACATATGTATTTCCCTTTCAGCATTGTATTCAAATGTTTATATTAGTGGACATGTGATGATGATGTTGCCTTTGTGATTTGGGTAAACTTGTGGTTATGCCTCTTACGAGATAAATGTTCGTTGGAAAATCCTCCTTGTAGGATCCCAGGATCGGAACCTGGCATTTAAGCGCTGGGAACTGAGAATTGGGCACTACGGAGGTTGTCAGCACCGAATTCGGCAATTGGGATTCTTGTGAATCCGACTTTCGGGTTTAGGGCGTGACATCACCTATGACTCACTCACGTGCTAAGTCATATCTCCCGAAGTTCCAATTTCCTTCTCCTGTTTGAAGTGCTCGTCTTCTCTCTGTGAAGACTATTTACAAGTGGAAACAAACCATCTCAGAGGAGGACAGTTCGTTAGACTATTCGGCCAATACTCTAAGCAACGAAACAACTTCCTCCACAAGTTTGACTGACGAAGGGGATGTCCTATTGGATCAAGGAGCTGATGCTGAGGTAGACATTGAAGAAGAAGGTGAGGTTAGGGCTGAATCTCCATCCCCGGAAATCCAATCCAGTCATCCGGACGCTCCTCCCACAATTGTGATGACTTCTTTTGAAGAAGAACAACTCGACTATGGAGGGTCTGGCTGTTCTCCTGGAGCGAATATTTTCATTTCTTTTGATGCTTCATATTCTCCATGCATTATAGAAACCGTTGCTGCAACTACACACGAGGCATCTAGAGTGAGAGAAGCAGAAATCTCTCCATCGGAGATTCAAGTAGGAGTGGAAAATATATTTCTTCCCCAGAGCGTGGAGGTGAGTCAAGACATCGCAGAGGTCCCGCCCGTGGTCACTGCAACGTCTAACATTCCTATTCATGCCGATAGATCTCCTACTGTGCGACCTCCTCCTATCCATCCAGTAGCTCGGAGTTTGGAATTCTTTTCTGACCCGATCGATGTTCCAATTCCGACAACTCTGGATTCGAGTACCGGAGGAGCTCAGGAGCTTTCTTTCAATGTCATCGTAGCTACAGACATACCCACATCTGCAGAACCAGGAATCTGTTATATTCAAGCTATTTCTGCAATCGCCTCCGGACAGGGCATATACTCTCTTTTCTTCCATTCTTCATATTGCTAAATATGTGTATCCTCTTTTTAATTCATAATTCTTCTCTTATTTTTAGCTTTAACTGTATCCACTCCAAGTGGGTCTGAAGGTTCCAACTCGGCAGCTACATTTTTTTGATAAACTATCATTGGAGAAGGTGTCACCTCTCATGTTGGTATTCTTTAAGAATGCAATCTCTGTTATTATAAGTGCTTTTAAGGATCCAACCCAATGGCCCTTTTGGGACAGTGCCTTAGCCGTTCTCGACCATTCAGCTCGTCTAGCCCATGTCAATGTTCAATCTCTTCATAACTCCTTATCACAGTTATATGATTCCACCAAAAATTTAGAGGCAGCGCGAGGTGTAGTCGTTGCGTTAGAGATTTTGAATCGACAAAGAGAACTAATGCTACTCAAGAAGAAACTTTCTCAAACAGACGACATCCTCTACAGTTGTGGCACTATTAATCAATCTCTTCATGAGAGGTTGAAAGCTTCTGATAGAAATAAAACAATCATCAATGACCAAATCGCCCTTCTAGAGAAAGAGATTATGTTGCTCAAGGTTCGAAGAGAAGAAGAGGAGTCGAATATTCGTCTAGCCAGGGAGGAGCTTGAAATGAATACTCAGATTGCCGACATTAAGAAGGCCGAACAAGTGAAGAATAGGGAAGTTGTTACCTCTTTGGAGTTAAAATTGGTTGGCCTTCCTGATCATGTCAAGATTATTCTTGAAGTTGAACATATGACTGCTAGAGCGCAAGTTCAGTTAAAAGAGGAATTACAACGCTATATAGCAATGTTAGGCATGTCTGAGGATCTATACAATTATATTTTTCATGTAAATTTCTTTGGTTCTTTTTGTGTTATAGTGTGTGGATGAATTTGTAATGTTTTATTCAAAGAAAGCATATTCTTGGCAATACAATCATTGGTTTTGGGGTACATGTTAATGCAATACTTTCATAGTCATGCTTCATTATATCTACAATTTATCATATTTATGAATCATAAAGCATTCCTATGTGATGTTTATTTCAGTGGGAGGAACTATTTCTGTTTTAAAGTTAGTAGAGTTAGTTTTGCACACGGTTTAAGCTCTTGAGTAGTGGAGCAATTATAGTTTTCTATACCCATAAGTAGTTGGAGTCAGGTCTTATGTGAATGGCCTCTGTAACTCTCTAGAGTTCACGGGGCTTATCACTGTCGGGGAGTTCATAAACCACGATCCATCAGCGGTGCCCAGTGAAGCTATCGGGGTCGTGAACTCATTGGGATTTACATGCAGGGTTGGCCACAATAATTCTCTAGAATTCACGGGGTGCGCATGTCCATCAATGAGGGGGTGTTTTTATTGAGACCCTATCCTCATGAGTTAATACTGAAATCAAGCCAGGGACCTGGGGGGGTCTTATTTTATTTCGCATTTTTCTTCGTCTATAAGTTCGGACCCATTCACGGGAGAGTATTTTCATCCTCATCGGTGACGCTGTCGTAGAGCTTACAAACGACATTGGTCTCACGCGTGACTGGTTGTTGACGACTTTTTGGCCTTTCAATGCTTTTAGTCACTGGCTCCATCCGCTGCCCGCATGGGTATGCATGTGATGTGGCCTATACGGGCTTTTTAGGGCCACTAGCTCCACGCTGCTACCCGAATAAAATATTGGTCTCATGCGTTGTTGGCCGTATAGGGCTTGGCTAGGCAGCCTTAAATGATGAACTGTCATAAAGATATGCATGAGCTTGGCTGCATAGACTATCCCACTGCCATGAATGGTGAATCAACCACTACCATGAATGGCGAATCAATAATTGATACATCGTCGTCGCTTGCTAGTGCCGATTATTTTGATGATATCTATCTCTATTATCTAATTAGCTTGGTGATAATAATAATTTTGATAGGCGGCCAGTAATGACAGTGATGGCTTCAATTTCAGCGATAGTCGTCGATGGTTAGTCTTGATATGCTTGAGAATTTGCCTTTTATTCATCATATATGAGAGGAAGAATACAAGGCTCCGCCTTTTAAGGTTGTTTCATCATCTCATCTATAGATGCCCCCTTTTGATGTAGAAGTATTATTCTGATAATCTTCTAGATCAAAATCTTTTCCGCTGTTAGGGATGATATTTCTTAATGAAGCGAGCGTTGACCGGTATACTGATGTTTCGTCCATCCTGATCCGTTACTCTGTATGCCCATTAGAATAAACTTCAGTTATAATGTACAACCCATCCCATTTAGGGTTGAACTTGCCCCCTGTCCTGTGGGTGACCACTATCGATCTTTTCAACATCAGAGGCATGTCACCTTTCTTGAAGGATCGATATTTTACTTTTTTGTCAAAGCCAGCGGAAATCCTGGCCTGATACAACTGCAATCGCTATTGAGCCGCTAGTCATTTTTCATCAAGCAGATCTAGTTCTTTCAGTCTTATTCTTATATTCTCATCGTCAGTGATTGATTGGTGCACTACTATTCTAAGTGAGGCAACTTGCATCTCAATTGGCACAACAGCTTCTACGTTGTAAACCAACGAATACGGGGTAGCTTTTGTTACCATGTGATGAGTGGTCATGTAGGCCCATAAAGCTTCTTGCAACCTTTCATCCCAATCACGCTTATTCCTGGTCACTGTCTTTTTCAATTCACAATCATCTTGTTAAATGCCTCTGCTAATCCATTGGCCGGTGGATAGTAGGGTGTTGAGAATGAATGATGATTAATGAATTTGAGACATAGCTTCTCCATGCCCCTATTCTTGAAAGGAGTTCCATTGTCAATGATGATTTTCTTCGGGACACCATGACGATAAATTATTACGTGTCGGATGAACTTAACGATGTCCTTCTCTTTAACACTTCGTAATGTAATTGCTTCAGTCCACTTGGAGAAATAGTCCATTGCTGCCAATATGTATTGTTTTCCTTTTGACGACGGTGGATTTATGGGGCCAATAACATCGAGTCCCCATGCGGCAAAAGGCTAGGAAATAACCGTCTGATGAAGATCTTCACGGGGTATATGTATAATATCCCCATGAATCTGACATTCGTGGCATCGCTTCGCACAATCCATAACATCTTTATACATTGTGGGCCAATAATATCTCATTCGATGCACTCGATGGAATAAATTTTGCCCAGCCTGATGCGCCCCACATTCCCCGGAATGTGCCTCTCTCAATATTTGACTCACTTCCTCCTCAACCAGACATCGCAACAATATTTCATTGTAAGATCTTCTGTATAACGTCTCATTACACATAATAAATCTTTTCGATCTCTGTTTAATTTGCAAGTTTAACACTTGATCTTCTGGCAAGATATCATACTTGAGATAATCAACAAAAGGCTGACGCCAATTGTCTGTTGTCACCTCTAGACACCATATGGGGAGTGCTTCAATGGCTTCATTAATGATTTTTGTTGAGGGCAAAAATCTTCTTTCTTCAATTGTCACCTACAGGGGGCTTCGATTTGGGCAAGATAGCGTCACTGCTAAACTAGCCAAAGTATTTGCCTTTGCATTCACGCGCCATGGTACATGCTTGATCTCAACGTGCAGGAATTGTTCCAATAAATGTTGTGCTTGTCGACAGTATGGCAGAAGCTCTTGTTTTCTTGTTTTAAACTCAGTAGTCAACTGATTTATAACCAGCTTGGAATCCTCATAAATTCGCAGTGCTTTTATCTTCAATTCGCTGGCTATCTCCATTCCAATGATGAGGGCGTTATACTCGGCTTCATTATTCGTGCATGCGGTACCCAATGTGAAAGAATAAGGTAATAAATAGCCTTGGGGGTGATAAATATCACTCCGGCCATGCTCTTGTCGCTCGTGATGCACCATCAAAAAATATTTGCCATGAATTTGGCGATTCGATCATCATGACTTGCTTGTCTGGAAATTCATCAAGAATAACTTCGTTATCTGTAACTGGGTGAGCCACCAGAAAGTCTGACACTGCCTGCCCCTTTACCGCTTTCACTGACTCATACGTAATCCTGTATTCTGATAGCAACAACATCCACTTTATCAATCTTCCTGATAACATTGGCCTTGTCATTAAAAACTTGATGGGGTCTGCTTGAGATATCAGGATTATGTCATGGGATAGACAATAATGTCTTAGCTAAACATACTTTTTCAATCGACATATAATTGCATTTTGCACCTATTAAAGTTCAACTTAGATAATAGAGTGTCACTTCCTTCCCGCTTTCGTTCACTTGTTCCAACAAGGCCCCTAATGAATTTTTGGCTGCTAATATATACAGGATAAGAGGTTTACCCTTCACCGGAGTTGTTAGCACTGGAGGTTGCTTCAACAATTCTTTTATCGAGTCAAAGGCATTCTGGTAAGACTTGTCCCATATAAATTTTGTTCCTTTCTTCATTAAGTGAGAAAATGGCTGGCATCTTCCTTCCAGATTTGAGATGAAGCGGAAAATATATGATAATTTCCCTTACAAGCTTTTCAATTCCTTCAACGTTTTCAGGGGCGGCATATCTCGAATAGCCTTAACTTTCTTTGGATCAATCTTGATTCCCCTGTGCCTTACAACAAAACTGAGGAATTTCCCTGATGATACTCCAAATGCACATTTGGCTGGGTTCATCTTTTACTGTTTCCTTCTGAGTCTATGGTATACTGAAGCCAGATGCTCGCAGTGCTCATCATGGTGGTTTGATCTAACCACTAGATTGTCCACGTAGCACTCAACATGTTTGTTCATCATGTCTTGAAATATGTTCTGCATTGCCCTTTGATATGATGCACCCGCATTTTTAAGACCGAACGACATAACTTTATAACAATATATCCCTAAGGAAGTTCTGAAAGCTGTTGCTTCTTCATCTTTGGGGGCCATTCTTATTTGATTATAACCAGCATAGCCGTCCATGAAGGACATGACCGCATATTACGTCGTACTGTCAATTAACAGCTCAGTAATCGGCAATGGAAATTGTCTTTTGGGCAAGCTTCATTTAGATCTCTGAAGTCGACACAAACCCTGATCTGTCTGTTTTTCTTCTTTACTAGGACGACATTTGATATCCATTTAGGATATTTGACTTCTCTGATGAACCCGACTTTTATTAGCTTGCTTATTTCTTCTTCTATCTGAGGAACCAGGTCTGTATGTAATCGCCTTTGTGCTTGTTCGATCAGTCTCTTATCTTTGGAGATATTCAATCGATACATTGCCACTGACATTCTAGGTCAGGCATATCTGCGTTTGTCGAGGCGAAGACATCTTTGTACTCTTTTAGAAGCTTGATATACCAATCAATTTCTTATTCTGGCAGATTGACACTTAAGAATGTATTCCGTAGTTCTTCTTCCATTCCCAAATTTATTTCCCACAAACTATTAATTGTCAGTTGCCCCTCGTCTTCCATCTGCTTCGACATTATTTCAGGATTTCTGACCATTTAAGAGTCTGTTTCTTCTGCCTAGTTGACTGTGACAATGTTTACTAAAGCTTCTGCCCCCAGTCCTCAAAACTTTTCTCATTTTTTCTGATTAACTCTGATCGAAATTTGAATTCCCTTTCCGTAGTTTAAGCCAACTTGTTCTTCGTAATCAAAGCCCATATTTTTCATGATTTTCTTATTTACCGGACTATATCTCTCAAGATCTTCAGATGTTAATTTTCCATCCCTTACATCACTGTCGACTGTTTCTTCTGTCTTTACTTCTGAGGGGGCGTAGAATTCAATTGGCTCTAGGTATTTTGCGCTAGGCTTGATGTGAAATCTTTTTGGGATGAGAGGGAATGTTTTACTCCTTTCAGCATATAGGAGTGGCATTATGTAATTAGACTGCAGAATCTTCAACTGTTCCGGTGACAATAATATTAACGGTGGTTGTCCCGGCTGTCGTAGATGCTTTGGTACAAAATAAAATTTCTTTCTCGTCTTTTCTGTTCCAGACGATTGTCACTTTTTCCTTTACTATTTCCATACAAACATTTTCTGGGGCCATATTCTCACCGTTTCTCTTTTCTTTTCTATTGGAAAATTCATCGCAATAAATGGCATCTGCGAAGAAGGCTTCAGCTTCTATACATGGCCTCGCATCAGCTAACACTTTGTATTGCACCCCGTCTTTGCAGTATTTGAAGCACTGGTGTAAGGTGGAACGTATGATGCCATATTGATGCATCCATGGTCTTCCCAGAAGGAGGTTATATGTCGCCACTGCATTTATAATGTGGTAGACAACATTTGTAGTTAACTCTCCTATTTCCAATGTTATTTTGATCTTACCAAGTGCACGTTGCCCGTCTTGATTAAAGCCCTATATCATCATTCCACTAGGGTGCAGGTTCGAACATCGATAACCCAATTCATTCAACATTGTTAGTGGTAATAGGTTTACCACAGACCCATTATCGAGCATTATTCGCTTAACCTATTTACCGCAGATATGACCCACGATGATCAATGGCCTATTATGTTCCCCATCACAAATTAGGTCATCGTCGAAAAAGGAGATAACTGACATACAATCTCCCTATTCCTCGTTCTCCATCTTGGTCAGCAATACTTCCCTAATATAAATGTCAGATAAATCTTTAATCAGGCTTTTTCAGGAGTCTTCTAACAATCTTAGAGTGTCATAGACACTCAGCCAAGCTGGTATGCCTTTCATGTGGCTTATGATGTCGTAAATCACTTTCCCTATTTCCTTCTCTTTTCCTTTCTTGCTATTATTGTCATTTGAGTGGTTCTTAATTACTTCTACTCTTTGTTCTCCACCTTTCGGATTTGGTGGACTGGCTATCCTTTTCCCTGATCGCAAGATAGTCACTGTAACTTTGCCCATTATTTTCTAATTATCTGTCTTTGTCTTTCCCTGAGAGTCTTCTCACATAGTAAGTACGTTTGTTGTCACTCTTTTGTCTCTTTCTTTCTCTTTTCTAACTATTATCTCCCCACTGTTTATCATCCTTTATATGATACATTTTAGCGTGTAACAATTTTCTGTCGGATGTCCTACTAAACGGTGATAATGATAGAAATTTCTTTCTTTTATTTTCGATGCTTCTTCGGGGCATTTTGACAGAGGTAGCTCGATTGTTCCGGCTTTCAACAACTGGTTCATCATGGGGAACATGTCCCCTTTCTCAAATGCATAACCCTCGTGAGAATTCAACGATCAAAGTTTTTTGTCGTAGAACCTTCCTCTGGGATGATTGGACTCTTCTTTCCATTCTGGTTTCTACGTTCTTCCTTCAACATTCTTTGTGCCTGTGCCATTTCGGCTATGTGATCTTCTGTAGTCGAGGAGGGCCCTTGATTTGTTCCGGTCATATGGACAACAGCTTCTCTGTTCCCTGATGAAGCAGTAGTCGAGGTAGAATGAGAATGTATTGACGTTATTGGGGTTGATGAAAGAGGAGACTCGTCTGATCTACTTGTATTTCCAGAATAACCAGTTGATCGGGGTGACATGAAGATTGGCGATGCGGATATTGGTGAGCCTGTCAGTAACGACTTACCTTTCTGTTCTCTTGTCCACTGAGAGTTTCTAGTAGGCAGAGCAGGAAAATCGTGTATCGTTGAGGGGATGACAGTTCACTCAGGGTAAATTGTTGGCAGGGCAAGTTCGGGGTGTTTCGTGGCTGTATTTCGTGTTATCGGTCCCCTAGCTCTTCTCGATGGTGAACTTGTCATGGCAGCAGTGACATTCCGAGTTCTTGTCCTCCTACAAGTGACAATGATCCAGTCATTTCTTTCTTCCTGTGCTATCAGCGAAGCGGTTATGACTGCAACAGTTGCTCATGGTTATATGCTCTTGACAGA
This sequence comes from Magnolia officinalis, assembly GCA_021015155.1. Taxonomy (NCBI): domain Eukaryota; kingdom Viridiplantae; phylum Streptophyta; class Magnoliopsida; order Magnoliales; family Magnoliaceae; genus Magnolia; species Magnolia officinalis. The sequence continues at coordinate 39,418,000 of JAJHSJ010000007.1, forward strand.
CATTGCTTTTCCTATGTGACACACGGCCTGTTTATCAACATATTTGATAACAACCCTGTCGTAGTGAAGTAGAAGATTGTTTTCTTCTGAATGGTTACCATTAGTTTATTATAATTTTTTTAAAATCTGTTTGATCATGAAACATAACATAAGTCACTGTTTGATCATGAAACGTAACATAAGTCAATGTTTGAATTAAATTATATTCTACTTTGGAGATGAAAGGGAGGATGTTCCCACTGAGAGTCGCCATTTTGGTGCCTTAACGACGCCAAGCAGTAGTGACTGCCCTCTGTATAATCCTTAAGTTAGTATTAAGTGAATACGTGTCCCCAGCAGAGTCACCATTTTGTTTCGAATAAGAAATAAAAGCATTTGATTCGGGGGATTTCATTCACTCAATAGTTAACAAAAGAAGATAAAGAGGATAATCACAATATTATTCATTCTGAATTCGTTTACATTCCTTTGATTCCAAATTAGAATGTTTATAAATTGTAATATGAAAACATTGCATAATTGGATTATGATTTCAAATATGTCTTGATTGGTTGCTCGATCTGAATTAAAGCTTTTCGCTATTATTCGAATGTTGGAGGAGTCATGTGTACATAACTATCATCGGGTACGCGTACATAACTATCATGGACACTGACACACACAGCTGATATGCAGTGTGTGCTAACATGCAATGTGCGGGCCCATGTGTTGTGCGCTGGCATAGTTGTTCGCCACACAACGATTGTTCCGCATAATGAGTGCGGATGATACCTGTATCCACCTGAGATCTTCTTCTCTCCTTTTCCTCTTCTCAGACCTTGTACTAATGACTAATAAAGAGGGGTGATGGGGTATATATAGCCTTTCCACATGTACGAATGTGCAACATGTCCATTGTGCGCTAAACCCTATTGCGCGGTCACTTCTTTGTGCAGATGCCTCTGTGTGCGATCCCATGTGCGCACCCCTTTGTACGGATCACCTTTGTGTGCTCCCCTTTATGCGGACCACCTTTGTGTGCTCCCCTTTGTGCGGACCACCTTTGTACACTCCCCTTTCTGTGGAGTTCATTATGTGGCCCAATCTGATGTAGTGCACAACACTCTTGCACATAACATAAATCTATGTCTTTCTTTTTGCCTCAATAGGGTGTACGAACTAAACATACACTCAGGTCACCTGCTTGGGCGCTGGCTTATAGTTGGGTTGTCATCTTTTCTCCTTTTGTTGATGTTAGTCGAGGTCGGTTCCTCCTTTAGTCGCTTTTCCTTGGCTAAGATTCCCTTGTTCCAAGCAACCTTCCGAGAGCTGAAAAGCTCCTCGACATCGGAGTATTTCTGGGCTCGATTGAGAATATCGGCCAATGTTGTCAGCAAATTTTTACCGAGTGAGAAGAGGAACCTCCCCTTCCTTAGGCCCCCATCATGCCGGCTAGGGCAATCTCTTCCGAGTGCCCTTCTACTTACATCGCTTACAGGTTGAAGCGCTTGATGTAGTCTTTCAGTAGCTTGTCTTCCTTCTAGATAATAGTGAGGAGGTGAGTAGTAATGATAAAGTAGTACAAATCAAACAATTCTAACTACTCTTATTAAGTGCGAGAATGAAATGACATGATGCTGTATGCCCTTGCCAAACCACCCTCATGCGACATCATCTTACGTTCGCGAATGCTTAACTCCCTCAGTGCGCCACATCTACTAAGCACATGCGGTGCGATGATGATCATGATTACCGAGTTATTATTAGTCCATTTCAAAACAGCAGTATTGGGAAACTAAGGTACCTCCCTTGTATCATTCCCAAACATGATCCATTCTAGGGTCGTCATCCTAGTTAATCTCATACGATATTATGGTTCGAGAAGCATAGTGAAGGCATCGTAAGGGCTCGTCACCCGTCAGCGCGGATACAGATCTCACCGTATGCGGCTCAATTACTGGCCGTCAGCTCGAGTACAAGTCTCACCATACTCGGCTCAATCACTAGCCGTCAGCTCGAGTACAGATCTCACCGTACTCGGCTCAACTCATACTCTAGTTGCTGTGAAAGACTCGTCGCCAATCACAGGACCCTTGGAGTATACTCGAAGATACTACGGAGGACTCGTCGCCCGTCAGCACGAGCACAGGTCTCACCGTACTCGGCTCTCGCCATAAGTATCGACAGCTCGAATACAGTGTCCCATACCACCGTATTCGGCTCACGAGTTTGGTTGCGCAATGGTCACTACGGGGAGGCACATGGCCCAGCAGCGACAATCTAGGTCTTCGTATGTACGCGGAGTGCAGCAGCCTCCACGGTGTCCCATACCACCATGCCCGGCTCATGCGTCTTAGCGGATCGAGGTACCATGGTTAAAAGGGGTTTCACTGGTAAGTTGGTACCCTAGGTTCAAGCAGTAGCGTCCAAACAGGGTGAACATGCATAAGGCAGATCGGGTTACTTAACGAGCTCGACTAGCACGATCGCCCGTTGAGCTGCACGACATGAAGTGCATAAATAACTTCGTGTGGCCTAGCCACTGCCGACAGGTAATGCACAACTCGAGTTCGTCGAACACATCCCACGTGGCAAATGAATCTCAGCCACAAGTTCAATCCCGTTACCGATTGCCTGGGCCATAATCATAGCCTCAAACACAATCAATTACAGATAGATAAAGCAGTAATGGATCAAGATTCAACTCATACAGTCAAGGTCTGGTATTATCCATTTAGGGCTGCCAGGGCTGTTGCACGCACTCGTTGCTCCGCTCCCCCATCACCCATGATGGATCATACAACGTAAATATAAATATAAGCATATGCATTACATAGTTACAATCATAAAGCAGTTGAGCATGTTATGAATCACAACACAAGCATGAGTTTGTACATGTTCAATTCCTAATCACACAACTATCAAAGGAGATCATACACATAGTTAAAAGAGGTTGAGAATCATATCTCAACACCCTTATACATTACAATTTGCTAACTACTACTCATTCAGACATTTCAAGAAACACTTGAACTACATACATCACATACATGACACACACATAGGCATTAGGCCAAATCCTTTCACTAGGGAGTTGCCCCAATCATAACACGCGTACACCCACGACAGATAGTCATGGCAAGCAGGAACCCAAGTTCCATATTCATTCGGCTATTTCCACAAACACTTGGGCCACACATTTTAGCATATATAGTGTATATTGCCCATGGCGTGACTTAGGGCAAATCCTTTCGTCAAAGGGGCATCGCCAATACATAAATCATGAATCCATGACAATTAGTCATGTCGAGCATGAATGAGAATTCCATACTCATTCTGTCATTTTCACAAATACTTAGAATACACTATTACAACATACATGGTGCATGTTAGCAAAACATGTATTAGGGCTATCCCTTAGCCAAGCAAGTATTTTATCCATGTATACCATATTTTACAGCAAATAATCATGATAAATACATCTCCAAAATTTATACGTATACAGTATTTTCTAGAATACGCAATTTCAACATACATAGTGTATATAAGTAAAACATGTATTTAGGTAAATCCTTTCGCCAAATAAGTATTTTATCCATATATCATATATCCATACAACAAATAAACATGTCAAACATTTCCAAAAAAAATACGTATACCGTACTTTCTACAAATACCTAGAGTATGTAGAATTCCATATTTTTCATCTTTAATCGAAGCGGAAAACAGACAGCACTTTGTACATGTGCAATTGCATGCAGATTATGAATCTATTATTATCTAACATTGAAAGCATTGAAAACCATAACCTATACACCTAAAGTCCGCACCTTTTGTCGTAGAATCGCAACGGAATCGATAGGTTTGCTAAGCTTCCGTATTCGGCAGTTTGGCAACCTATAGAACAAAATAGGTTAGCTATTTCACAACCTACAACAGTCTAAACCCCAAAACAGATTAGGGTTAGGGTTTCTTACCTAGAAACAACGCCAGAAACGCTGGGAAAAACGTCAAGGAAGCGATGGTGCAGCCCGTGTGGTGGCAGGGAACGATAGTAGGGAGATCCTCCCACTTCTCCCTCACTTTCTCTCTTTTCCTCTCTCAAATCCCAAATTCGTATGGCTGCCATGAGAGAGGGTTTAAGTCCTTATATAGTCTCAAAACTCACCGAAATAGACTCCTGTTCAAGGGTTACTGCTAATATAGGTATTTCGTCACTTTTCCAGCTCAAAAGAGAGGTTCTGGTGACCCTCCTTGAGTCAAACGTCAGACTTAAGCTCACCACACATGGATCTATGTGGGATTACGTTTTCGACTCGATCGGATTCCCAGATTGCACGTGGCGGACCACTTTCAGTTCAACGGTCAGTGGGCCACGATCTGAAATTCCAAGTACATGTAAATGTTCCTAAAATTTTTCCCGATCCAAGGGTGTAATTTGGTCTGATTTTGACGGTCTGGTTGCTTAATACTGATGCGCAAGCGAATGGTACCAGATCACTATTCCAGATATTTATTTTGTAAAGGGAATAGTGTTTTTCACACTCCCTCGCTCCGGATCCAAACGAATGGCCGTGGGACATCGGCTGGACCTAATTTTTGAGATGGTTGTCAAGCCCAGCGAGGCGGTCCTAGTTCCTTAACTTCGTGTTAATCGGACTTCCGACGTGCGGTCCAGATCTGATACAGAGTTTCAAGTCATTCCCGAGAGTAGCCGGGAAAAGAGTTTGGTTCTAAACTTTAGGGTAACCTAGAGTCACTGTTTTTGCAAGTTTTGGGTCTTGCAGATCGTATTTAAAGCGATCCCAACGGATTTCATGGCTAATTGAGTTTTGCACTTAGTTAACTTTGTTAAATTTCTAAAGGATTTAATCCTAATTGTTTTCTGGGTGAGATGGTACTTAGGCCTTTGTAGTTTGTATATAAAGTTATCCAAGTTTTACTACTTAGCTAGTTTAAGATAGTGTCTAGGGCGAAAGTGCTTTGAAAAATTGAAAGCACAGGTAGTGAAGGGTGGGATTTGTGAAGGAAATGGGTTAAGGAGCGATTTTAGACTGTGGGATTTAGTTTTGACAAGTTGGTAAGGTCTTAGGATCGACCCATTGCCGAAGGACGTCTAATCCCAGGTTGGCAAGAATTCGGGATGTTACAAGTTCCCACATAACCATGATTGATGCACCCTGAAGTTCCATCCAAGCCCTGAAAGATTCCAAGTACTCGTCTGAGTCGGTGGTTCCGGAATAAAGGACGATCTGTGGCATTCAAAACTATGGTGGGAATTGGGTGTGCATGTTGTCAGCGGTGAATGGTAACTCAGTTTCTTCCAGTAATGCTTTTACCGATGTCGCTGATCTGGCCCCACAATTCATTGAGCTCAACTTCCCACCGGTCCCCACTTTCACCCATTACCTCGACCATAGTTTTAGGAGCTTTGCTGCGCCTCTTTTTCTCCAACTCATGGCGTAAGTTAGAGGTAGCCAGTGAGGTAGTGCCCGAGATGTGGGAGGGCATCAGGCTCGATATTTCTATCTGCCTGCTCCTTCGGGAGACAACGGGCGCTTCAGGTGGTGTGGTAACTTCTATAACTACTCGAGCCACTGTTTCCTTAGTCCCCTAGACGGGGGGAGGGTTCTGTTGCTTTAAAAGTTGCTTTATCGAGTGAATGTTGTTAGTCAATGCTTCAACTTGTTGTTCGAGAAAATAAGTCATCCTCCACGATTCTGGGATCATCATGTCGGTCCTACGGGCATAGAGTCAGCCTAAAATTGGGAAGATGAATTCCATCGATCAGCAGACTGTTCTGGTGATGCAAGATCAGGTGCAATGGTTGAGGTCTGAACTTTCTTTATCCCTTTTGCCATTATAGCACCTTGGGGAATTATGAGAATGACTTTCAATGTCTTTCCCATAGACGACGCCAAACTGTTAATGCACAAATCTGGTTAGCCTTCCCTGGACCTTCATGTACCTGCACAAGGAAAGGACAAAGGAGACCCTAGAGTTGAGGGTCAAATATTGCAAATTATCCCCCACTTATATCTTGGTTTTATGAACATGATAATGCTTAATGTTCTATTTTACTCATGTTTGTGCTGTAAGGTGAATTTAAGAGCTTAAATTGAAAAGGGTGCTAAAAGCATGGATTTAATGCTCAAGAATCACGAAGGCAATGGAAACCAAGTGACAAAGGAAGAGAATCAAAGATTTGAAGTGAAGAAAAGAAATCCTAAAAATTATCCTGAAAACAGATTTCGGGGCCAGAAGAGTCTAGTTTTGGAAAACTATAAGAATGGCCTTCAATATATCAAAGACCTGTAGATAATATCGAAGGACATATCGAAGACCCTTCGATTAATCGAGAAATTCAGGATTTCAGGCCAAACTTGCTGGACAATTCTGGACCGATGTTTGATATATCGAGGACTCGATATATAGAAGACATAACTATAAGTGCTAAGGTTTCTAGCTCCTATGATTGTCAAATTTTGTAATGCCAAAACCTCTCTTAGAATCTATGTCTTGTGTAGCTCATCTACATAATGAAGACTATGCATCACTTAAGAACAAAGATCTTTACTTCAAGAAATGCAAGTTTACATGGTCATGTTCAAGTACAATATCAAGTGTGTGTTCAATGTTCAAGATTCATAGTTCAAGCTCCAAGTCAAGACAAAGTTCCCATACTTTGAATCTCAAGCTCAAGATTCATGATATTTCAAGTTCAAGCTTCTTAAAGTTACAACTTCAAGGTTGAATATATTTCAAGCTGAAGCTTCAAAAGGTTTCAAGTTCAAGCTTCATCATGTGTAATGATCACAAGCTTCTTAAACTTCAAAAATCAACTATCAACCGAAGGAAAAGAAGTTTCAATGTTCATACAATATGAATAAGGTATGAATGACCCTAGATTGACCATAGGGTAGGTCATTTTGAATACATAATTTAATTAAGTCATTTTATAAGTGCATAGATTGTTTCTCGGCTAGTCTTAGACTATGTTCGACTAGTCCTAGCATGGCTCGACCATTCCAAGAAATTTCTCAACCAGTCCTAAGTTTGTTACAAATATTCATAATTTTTTTTAAAGCCTTGACTAGTCCTGGAGACTGCTTAACCGGTCGTGTGAACAGTGCTCGACTCGTTCTCGACCAGTCCTGCAGCCTCGACTTAAATTCCAGTAACTAAATCTGGTTCCACACAACCAGTCATAGACAGGTCAGGACCAGTCGTGGAGGTCCCTCGACCGGTCGTGCAGGTCCCTCGACCGGTCGTGTAGGGCCTACGACCAGTCGTGGAACAACTTTCTCTTATCGCGCCCAAATTTCAAATATTTGTTGGTCCTACGACCAGTCGTACAAACCCCAGGACCAGTCGAGAGTGTGATTTATTCACTTATAAATAGAGCACGAATTTCAAAGTTCTTTTTATTCAATTCAATCTAAATCAATACGCCACTCTGAGAGATAAGTTAGTCATCTTTTTAAGCTATATTGTGCTCATTTAATATTCTCTTATTTTAGCTTTATTATATTTAATTATGTATTCTTTATTCCAACCATATTTGAAGAAAGGATTGAGACTTGCCATTTTCTTGAAATCAAAATCAAATAGAGCTAGCCCAACTTGATTTAATTTAAAATCAATTTAGAACCTAAAACCATTTCATATGTGAGTGTGGACATTCAACTTCTACGTTCAACTTCTACTCTGATTTGGTTCTTTCAGGCTGCATCAAAAAGAGAATATCTAGGTATTTTACATTATTGTAAATTTCTGTATTTTGGTTTCATTGAGATTGTGCCAAAAAAAATCTCTCTATTTTGGTTTGTCTGAGGTGATCCAGAAAACTCAGAATGTGGGGTTTTTGAATTGTGTAAGCCCACTTGAAAGACAATTGTGAGGGTTTTAGGTGAACCTGGAAAAATCTATTTTCATAGTGAACGCTAATATCCACTGTGTGAGGATATTAGGAGTGGAGTAGTTGTGTGGCTGTTTTTCTAAACAGTTGGTGTACACACAAGTGAACCACTATAATTTCTGGTCTTGTGTTTTGATTGTTTATTTCTTTTGTGGATGATTGTAATTTCCTTTTTTGCATTTGTGGAGAATGTTGTAATTTCTTTTATGCAAGTGTGGGATGTTGTAATAGCTTAGATTTCTTTTCTTGCTATTCATTTCTTTATTCCTCTATATCAGTTTGAGTTTTTGATATACAAACCTTTCTAGGAATCAGGTTGACCTTGGTTTTTGGTGTAAGGTTGTCCTTAGAACAACATCTGTATCAATCTCTCAATACTCGTACATTTGAGGTTGTATTTAATTTATTTTTGTGCTATCATTATTTAATTGTTTAAATTTCACTGTTAAATTTTAATTTGGCATATTCCTATTCACTCCCCCCCCCCCCCCACCCGTCTAGGACATATAGCTCGGCCTTTCCAAGTGGTATCAGAGCCTAATAGCTCATTTTTATTGTTATTACCTTTTGGATTAATTTCCTGATCTAATCAATCTGAGCTTTGTAAGATGTCAAATTTTGATAGCCTATTAGTCACTCGGCCTCCACCATTTGATGGCTCCAATTATGCCTATTGGAAAGCTAAAATGAGAATTTTCTAAAAATCCATGGATAAGAGCGTGTGGCAAGCCACAGTGACTGATTGGACCCCTCCTACCACAGAAGTAACTGTTATCGACGGATCCAAAACTATGAGAATCACACCTTATTTCTCTTGGACCACTATTCAAAAAATGTGAGAGTAGTGCCAATGCAAAAGCACTAAATGTAATCACTTGCACATTATCACCAGATGAATTCAAAAGAATTATATCCTGTGATACTGCAAAGCAAGCCTGGGATATTTTAGAAATGACACATGAGGGAACAACTATTGTCAAGAAATCTAAAGTCCAAATCCTCACAACCAAATTTGAGGAAATACGTATGGAGGGAAGTGAAACTTTTATGGACTTTTATACTAGATTGAATGACATTGTCAACTCTATGTGGGGTCTCGTTGATAAAATCCCAGAAAGTAAAGTCTGTGTAAAACGGTTCAATTTAAAGGTGACTGCGATTTAGGAACATCGTCATACGGATAATATGAGGGTAGAAGAATTAGTTGGCTCATTATAGACTTATGAGTTAACTTTTAAAGCTCCTAAAGGTAAATTCATCGCCCTTAAATCTTCTAAATATTTTTCTTAAGAAAATAGTAATAATTCTAATTTAGAAAACTCAGAAGATGATATGGTCCTTTTAGCTAAAACGTTTTATAAAATTTTCAAAAGTAAAAAAAGGGTTGATTTTCAAAAATCTAATGATAAAAAGAGATATAAATTTAAAACTTTGAAATCATTAAAAGATAGTCAATGTTACAACTGTCATTAATATGGGCATTTAGCAAACAAGACTAAAAAGGACAAACCCAAAAAGAAGGGTATGTTGGCTACTTGAGATGAATCTTCCTGCTCTGAAGCCTCTTCTGAGTCAGAAGATTCTGAAACTGAGTCGGGCAATGAAGTGAAAGCCCTTATGACTCTAGCCAAGATCACTTTTTCAGATAATGATGATCCAACTAGTGAAGAAAATCTGAATAGTGATCATGAAAATGAAGAAGATCTTCAAGATGCTTACAATGCCCTATACAAGGAAAGTTGTAAAATTGCGGTAAAACTAAAACTTCAGAAAGAAAAGTTTTCGAAACTTAAAGAAAATTTTGATACTCTTATTTTAGAAAAATCTCACATTTCAGATTGTTTTGAATAAACAAAATGCAATTTAGATTTCAAAACCTCCCTTATTGAAAATTTTAAATCTGAAATTGAAAAACTAAAACATGAAGTCGCTTCACTTTTGAGTTTAAAAGACACTTGGAGGTATGCCCAAGGTGATCCTATGTTAGAAAAACTCTTATCCAGATCCAGAAAATGTGGCGACCGATCCGGTTTGGGTTACGACAAAAGTATTCCTCGCAAATATAAGAATACTCCTCCTAAGTTTGTGAAAGGAGAGTCTTCAAACTCAAAAGGGAAAAGTTAAATCAAAATTATCCTAAAAATGTTAAAACTTTTCAATCATTTAAACCTAAAAGCACTCATATCAACTATAAAAATCAGAATCGTAATCTTTTAGCTGAGAAAATTGTTGATTTACATAAGGAGCTTTTAAAATCTAACTCAATGTGTCAGTCTTATATCAACTATAAACACAAGAAGACCAACTATACTCCTAAACCGAAAACTGTAATGAAATGGGTTCATAAGGTACTTGCTTAGTTGCCCAAATGACTTTCAAAGCTTCAAGCCATTCAAAGTGGTACCTATACAATGGATGCTCCAGGCACATGACTGGTGAAAATGTTTGTTCACCAATCTTAAAGACATGACTGATGGTTCAGTCACATTTGGTGATGGTAGCAACTGCAGGATTATTGGCCAAGGTACGGTTCAACTTTTTAACCTCCCTTTATTTGAGAATGTTTTATATGTAGAAGGTTTAAAACACAACTTATTAAGCATTTCCCAAATATGCGACAAAAATCATAGCGTAAAATTTTCTAATTTAGGGGTGAAATTTTAAATAAAAACGGTTCTGTAATATTAACTAGTCGCAGAACTTCTAAAAACTGCTATATTGTAAGTGACTCTAACTCATCTAATTTATCATGTTACATGGTCCATACCGATAAGACCGAGTTATGGTATAAATGTCTTGGACATGTACACTACCGTAACTTGTATAGATTGAGCAAAAGAGAGTTAGTAAGAGGCCTACCCAAAATATAAAAAATAGACAAAATATGTGGCGAATGCCAGATTGGCAAACAAACTAAGAGTTCTTATAAAAAAGTGGACTCCAATGTCACATCTAAACCGTTCGAACTCCTCCATTTGGATCTTATTATACCAACTAGAACGGAGAGTCGAGGTGGCAAAAAGTATATTCTGGTAATTGTTGATGACTTTACCAGGTATACTTGGGTAGTCTTCTTAAGAGACAAATTAGAAACTCTCGATGAAGTTAAAAGGGTACTTAGACGTATCCAAACTGAAAAGGAGACTCAAGTCTGTAAGATCCATAGCGATCATGGATCAGAATTTGAGAATAGTAGTTTTGAGAAGTTTTGCAGTGATTAGGGAATATCTCATGAATTCTCTGCGCCCAAAACACCACGACAAAATGGTATAGTAGAAAGAAAAATAGAGTGCTTCAAGAAATGGCAAATGTAATGTTAAATAGTATGAAGCTCCTTAAAAATTTTTGGGCCGAAACCATAAATACTGCGTGTTATATAATTAACCGTATTTATACGAGAAAATCATATAATAAAATGGCTTATGAAATGTGGTTTGATAAGAAGCCCAGTGTCAAATACTTTCAAGTTTTTGGCAACAAGTGCTATATTTTACGTGATCGAGAAAATCTGGGAAAGTTTGACACCAAAAGTGATGAAGGGATATTTTTAGGGTATGCTCTGAATAGTCGAGCATATCGCGTTCTTAATATGAGAACCGGTATAATTCAAGAATCCATTAATGTGGTTATTGATGATCACTTGAATACACCTGTCTCAAGTTCAAATAATAATGAAGTACTTCTAATTGATAAACCAAATTCGTCATCAAGTCAAAATAACTCTGAATTGAGGACTGTTAAAGACCATCCAACTAATCAAATTCTTGGAAACCTCTCACTGGTGTATGCACTCATAGATAACTATAAGATGAGTGTAACTACGTGTGCTTTACATCTCAGATAGAACCGGCTAACATAAAATAAGCTCTTACCGACGAAAACTGGATAGTTGCGATACAAGAAGAGCTTAATCAATTTATTAGAAATGATGTTTGGTACTTAGTTCCTAGACCGAAAGATAAACATATTATCGAAACTAAGTGGATTTTCAAAAACAAGTCTGATGAACTTAGTAATATAATTAGAAACAAGGCTAAACTGGTTGTACAAGGGTACACTCAAATTGAAGGCATCGATTATGATGAAACCTTTGCCCCAGTAGCTCATCTTGAATCAATCAAACTATTTATATCCATTGCTTGCTTTAGAAAGTTCAAAATATATCAAATGGATGTAAAGAGTGATTTTTTAAATGACGATTTGCATGAAGAAGTGTATGTTGAACAACCAACGGGTTTCGAAGACCCTAAGAATGTTGATCGTGTCTATCGCGTAAAAAAGGCTCTCTATGGTTTGAAACAAACTCCCAGGGCATGGTATGAAAAATTGACTAAGTTTTTACTAAGTCATAACTTTATAATAGGAAGTGTTGATAAGACTCTGTTTGTAAAGAAACATAATGATCATATTCTAATAGTATAAATTTATGTTGATGATATTATTTATGGATCTACCTGTGCTAACGTGACTGTTGAGTTTGCAGATCTTATGAAATCTAAGTTTGCAATGAGCATGGTTGGGGAATTGAATTATTTCCTAGGGTTGCAAGTTAGACAGCAACCTGATGGTTTCTTTATTTCTCAAACCAAATATGCTATAAACTTAGTTAAAATGTTCGGATTTGATAATGGAAAAAATTCTGATACTCCTATGAGTACGACTCTAAAACTCTCAAAGGACTCTACAGGTAAGAAAGTGGATCCTAAATTGTATCGCAGTATGATAGGTAGTTTGTTGTATTTAACTGCGAGTCAACCTAATATTGTATTTAGCGTAGGTATTTGTGCTAGATATCAATCTGACCATAAAGAGTTTCATTTAACTACTATTAAGCGGATTATGTGATATGTCACAAGTTCAGCTAATTTGGGTCTCTGGTATCCACATGATACTAGTGTTCATTTAGCTGGTTACACTAATGCTGATTGGGCTGGTAACGTTGATGATAGAAAATCAACCAGTGGTGGTTGTTTCTATATAGGGAACTGTTTAGTTTCTTGGCAAAGTAAGAAACAAAATTCCGTATCGCTCTCAACCGCTGAGGCTGAATACATTGCAGCAAGTAATGCATGTACTCAGCTTGTATGGATGAAAAGAATGTTAAGCGATTACGGAATTGCACAGGACTCTATGGTTTTATATTATGATAATTCCAGTGCAATTAATATATCTAAAAATCCAATCCAGCATTCACGAACCAAGCACATTGACATTAGATATCATTACATCCGTGAATTAGTGGAAGAAAAGACAATTTCTTTGGAATATATCCCGATTGAGACTCAACTTGGTGACATATTTACAAAACCGCTCGACAAAAGCAGGTTTTCTAAATTGAAATTTGATCTTGGTATGTGCAATTTGAATTGATTATTCATGTATTTCTGTATTATAATGTATATACTTGTTAGTTTGAATGTTTAAATTTCAAATTTGATGAAAAATGCACATTTTTGGTTGTGCACGACCAGTCGAGTACATACTCGACCAGTCGTGGCAGAACTGGTCGAGCATGCACTTGACTAGTCATGTAGCGTGGGTTTGATGTTTATTTGGGGAAAAACCTTTTTTTCTTCATTTGGGTTTCTTCTCCAACGGGTCCTAACTCGACCAGTCGAACCCATTTCCCTAATTCTTCAAGGTTAGTGCTTTCTTTCCATTTTCCTTATAGATTCAAGTTCATATCACTTCTTTTTCATCTTTGGAGTGATTTATTTCTTGTTTCATTGAGGTTTTTGGGGTTTTCTTCTCTAAAATTTGATATTAAGAAAACCCACTCTGTTTCTTTTGCAACAACTTAATTCCTTGTATTCCTAGTTGCAAATGGAAGGTAGAGGCAAAAAGAAAAGTACTCGTAGTCCTTCAACTTCTAGATCAGCACCTATAATAAGGCGCCACCTTCGGTCACCCGAAGATGATCCCTCCTATGTGTGGGATATAAGGTTACGCAATGTTATAGTTGAACGACCTGTTCATGTTGAACATCTTGCTCCATTTGAAATCCTCCTCTTCTCCAATTTGTACGATGAGATAACATTCTACATTGGGATGGGCCAGCATACCGGTCCATTGTGCAAGCTATGTATACATGATCTCAGATTTTTTAACTAAAAATCTTACATTTATTATTAATACTAGAGAAGGTCCAGTTGAAATAGACCGTCATCTTATCTCTGGTCTAATGGACATACCTGTTAATGATGAAGCTATTCCCATTAGTGTTTTAGTAGATAAACCATCTGAATCTGAGAAACGTATGCTTACTAGAACTTTGTGCAATATAGATGCGCAATGGAGTACTAATGGAAATGCGCTTGCTTCAAAGTATTTGTTACCCAGATATAGAGTCCTTCACAAGATTTTTATTTCAAATGTTTATCCCCGTTCTGGTAACAAAACCGAACTTATTTCTTTCATGGTTCAAATTCTTCATTTTATTGTTTCTAGAACCAATGTATGTCTTCCTTCTTTAATCTATCATTGTATCATCCAATTCCGTCTCCATCCTGGACACAGTGATATCCCTTTCGCGTATCTTATGACTGTGTTGGCCAACCATATTTTAGTAGCAATACCTATTGGAGAGGCTCCCATTCAACACCTTACTTTCAACAGCTCCAATATAAACAAAATGAATTTGAGGTTGGCTGATGACCAAGTCAATGTGGGTGTTAGTGGAGCTGAAGCAGTGAATGAAGAAGAAGGCGATTTACCTCTAGATGACATTAACATGGACGATATCTTTGATGAGATCGAATCAGATTCTGAGGCTGACCCTTATTATCAGCCTTCTGATTTTACTGAGAGGTTGCATACTCTTGAGGAACAAGTGGCTCAGATTCGTGTAACACAGGGTTCTCAATTTGCTTATATGCATAAATACATGAGAAGCATTAATAAGGGTTTACATCAAATTGATCCATCTATTCCTGCTCCCTCTTCAGAATCTGATTAGTATTTTCTAATCTTGGTTTGTAATAACTTTAATGATACTTGGATTTCTTTTGTCTTATGAGGTTACACTTGACTAAACTTAGTTGAACTCGGTTATACTTTGTTTTATCTGGTTGATTATGCTTAAACATGACTTTCTTATTTCATTTTTCCTCATTGCTCTTCCTATTTCTCCTTGTTTATCTACGTCCTATTCCATATATTGGTTTCTTCCTTTTTCATATTGTGACAAAAAGGGGGAGAAGAGTTTGTCATGCTTGATATATGGATTGTGGATGGATTGTGGATATGTAGCCATGTGTAAGAGGGAGGAGTAAGGGGGAGTATTGTTGAAAGAAACTGGTGCATGATTCTTTATCCAGGTTGTAACTGGTTTCTTTTTATAACTGGTACATGATTTTTCGTGCGTATATTGTTTATGTTACTGTGGAGTGTGTTTTGTCACAAATTTGACAAAGGGGGAGATTGTATGTGCTAAGGTTTCTAGCTCCTATAATTGTCAAATTTTGTAGTGCCAAAACCTCTCTTGGAATCTGTGTCTCGTGTATCTCATCTACATAATGAAGACTGTGCATCACTCAAGAACAAAGATCTTTACTTCAAGAAATGCAAGTTTACATGGTCATGTTCAAGTACAACATCAAGTGTGTGTTCAATGTTCAAGATTCATAGTTCAAGCTCTAAGTCAAGACAAAGTTCCTATGCTTTGAATCTCAAGCTCAAGATTTAAGATCTTTCAAGTTCAAGCTTCTTAAAGTTACAAATTCAAGGTTGAATATATTCCAAGCTGAAACTTCAAAAGGTTTAAAGTTCAAGCTTCATCATGTGTAATGATCACAAGCTTCGTGAACTTCAAAGATCAACTATCAATCCGAAAGAAAAGAAGTTTCAATGTTCATACACTATGGTTAAGGTATGAATGACCCTAGATTGACCATAGGTTAGGTCATTTTGAATACATAATTCAATTATGTCATTTTATAAGTGCATAGACTGTTTCTCTTCTAGTCTCAGACTGTGCTCGACTAGTCTTAGCACTGGCTCGACCATTCCAAGAAATTCCTTGACCAGTCCTAAGTTTGTTACAAATGTTCAAAATTTTTTGTTAAGCCTCGACCAGTCCTGGAGACTGCTCGACCGGTCGTGTGAACAGTGCTCGACTTGTTCTCGACCAGTCCTGCAGCCTCCACTCAAAGTTCATCAACTAAATCTGGTTCCACACGACTAGTCGTGAAGGTTCCTTAACCGGTCGTACAGGGCCTATGATCAGTTGTGGAACGACTTTCTCTTATCGCGCCCAAATTTTAAAAATTTGTTGGTCCTACGACCATTCGTGGAAACCCCAGGACTAGTCGAGAGTGTGATTTCTTCACTTATAAATAGAGCACGAATTTCAGAGTTTTTTTTTCAATTCAAGCTAAATCAACACACCACTCTGAGAGATAAGTTAGTCATCTTTTTAAGCTATATTGTGTTCATTGAATATTCTCTTATTTTATCTTTATTATATTTGATTTTGTATTCTTTATTCCAATCATATATGAAGAAGTGATTAAGACTTGCCCTTTTCTTGGAATCAAATTCAAATAGAGCTAGCCCAACTTGATTTAATTTAAAATAAATTTAGAACCTAGAACTATTTCATATGTGAGTGTGGACATTGAACTTCTACTCCAATTTGATTCTTCCGGGTTGCATCAAAAAGAGAATATCCAGGTATTTTACATTATTGTAAATTTTTGTATTTTGGTTTCATTGAGATTGTGCCAGAAAAATCTGTCTATTTTGGTTTGTTTGAGGTGATCTAGAAAACTCAGAATATGGGGTTTTTGAATTGTGTAAACCCACTTGAAAGACACAATTTTGAGGGTTTTAGGTGAACCTGGAAAAACCTATTTTCATAGTGCACGCTATTAGGAGTGAAGTAGTTATGTGGCTGTTTTTCTAAACAGTTGGTGTACAGACAAGTGAACCACTATAATTTCTGGTCTTGTGGATTGATTATTTATTTCTTTTGTGGATGATTGTAATTTCCTTTTTTTTTTTTTGCATTTGTGGAGAATGTTGTAATTTCTTTTATGCAAGTGTGGGATGTTGGAATAACTTAGATTTCTTTTCTTGTTATTCATTTCTTTATTCCTCTGGATCAGTTTGCGTTTTTGATACACAGACCTTTCTAGGAATCAGCTTGTCCTACCATAAACCTTGGTTTTTGGTGTAAAGTTGTTGTAACATCCCAGATTTTTTCCAACCTGGAATTAGACGTCCTTAGGCAATGGGTCGATCCAAACACCTTATTAACTTGTCAAAACTCAATCCCAAAGTTTAAAATCGCTTTTTAACCCCTTTCCGTCACAAACCTCACCTTTCACCACCTTGTTCTTAGATGTTTCTAAGTACTTTCATATGAGGCATGAATCTTAAAGTTTAGGTGAGATGAAGAACAACTTTAGAAATCCGTATAAAGACCCGAGTGCCACCTCAGGCAGAAATCGCTCAGGATCAAATCCTTTAGAAATGAGACAAAGTAACTAAGTACTAAACTAGATTAGCTACGAAATCCGCTTGATCCACTTTAAATACGATCTACAAGACCCAAAACTTGTAGAATCAATAACGATAGTTACCCTAAAATCAAGGATCAATCTCATTACCCGGCTGCTCTTGGGAGCATCACGAAACTCCGTATCAGATCTGGACCGCACATCAAAAGTCCAAATAATACGAAGGTATAGACTTAGGACCGCCTTGTTAGGCTTGATAACCATCTTGGAGATCAAATACCGATAGTGTTCCACGACTATTCGCTTAAGCCCGGAGCGAGGAGTGTGAGAAAATTTGGTTTTCTTTAGAAATTAAATCTCATTTAAGTAATCTGAGACTTGTCGCTTGCGGGCCTAATATAAGCAATCAGACCATCAAAATCTGACCTAATTACACCCTCAGATCAGGGAAAATTTCCCATATATGGCAATGCACTTGTGGCCCTGATCGATGGACGAGGACCGTTGAATTGAAACTGGTCCGCCACGGTTGATCTGTCAAGCCGATCAGACTGAAAGCTTATCACAACCTAGATCCAATGTCAGTGAGCTTAAGTCCAACATTTGGCTCAAGGGAGGCTTCCAAAAGTGCTCCGTTGAGACAGAACTGTCCGTATTTGGACATAACCTAAGTACACCTTGGCCCTGAGTCTAATTTGGTGAGTTCTGGACCTATATAAGGATCTTAAACCCTCACTCTCTCATTCCATACGAATTTGAGAAAAACCTAGGAGAGAGAAGAGAGAAAAGAGAGAGAAAGTGTGAGAGGAGTGAGAGATTCTTCCTGATGCTCAACCCTGCTGTCCTTCGTGATTAATCATCACGGTCTAATAGATTTTCCGGCGATTCCGGCTTCGTTCGTAGGTAAGAAAACCTAACCCTAAGCTGTTTTAGAGTTTCCAAGAGTGTAGGTGAGGGAATAGCTGACCTGTTTCATGATTCAGGTTATCGTTGTGACGTAGACAAAGGCGTTAGGCTCAAACTGGTTTCGGTTCAAGTTTACCGACAAAAGGTGCGGACTTTAGACGTATAGGTTATGGTTTTCAAGGCTTTCAATGTCGGTAAATGATTTATGACTGACATGGATGCTATTTCACATGCAAAATGTATCGTTTGTTTCGTTATACGAGTTTATATGAGATATGTAGGATTTAGACTATTCTATGCATATGTTGAAATGTTTGATTTTGTTTGGAATTTAGATGTGTGCTTAACATGTTTATTTGACGTGAATATATGCTTAATACATGTGTGACAACTCCTTAGCGAAAGGACTTGCCCTAAATCACGTCACAACAAAAATACGTTATATGTGTTAAATGTGTAGCCCAAGTGTTTGTGAAAATGTTCCAATGGATATGGAACCTGTATTCATGCATGCCATGATCACCCGTCATGGATATATGCACGTGATATACGGGACAACTCCCTAGTGATGGGATTTTGCCTAACACATGTGTTAACGTCATACACCATGTATGGTGATGTATGTGTTCTGTGTTTGTGAAAATGTCTGAATGTGCTAATTGTTACTTAGGAGTACGTTGTATGAGGGTCGACATATGAATCTCAGCTACCTAATTATGTGTATGCTTTCCTCCATGTACCGTATATTATAATGTCTGTTGTCTATATAATGCATATGTATAAATCCATGTTTAAGTTGTGCTCCATAAAATACAAAAGCAAAGCCGTAAAGGGTGATGGGGGAGTGGTGTAACAATTCCGTGCAACAGCCCTGGCAGCCCTTAAGCGGATGATATCGGACCTTGATTGTTATGACTTGAAGTCTCAATTCATTATTGCCTTGACTGTCTCATATGCTTACCTGTTGAAATGGAATGTGAGTGGGGCTATTGTATAGTCCAGGCAATTGGTAATGGACTTCTAGTTCACGGTCGAGACTTACTCACTACGCAGGATGTGTTTGTCGAACACGAGTCTAACTAAAGTTGTTGGCAGTGGTTAGGCCACATGACGTGCTTATGCACTTCATGTCGATCAACTCAACGTGCGCTCGTGTTAGTCGAGCTCGTCAAGTAACCCGATCTGCCTTATGTATGTTCACCATGTTTGGACGTTACTACTTGAACCTAAGGTACCGAACTTACGAGTGAAAACCCCGTTAACCATGGTACCTCGATCCGCTAAGACTCATGAGCCAAGCATGGTGGTATGGGACACCGTGGTCGAGCTGTCGGCCTACGCTGGGGCCACGAGCCTCCCCGTAGTGACCATTGAGCAACCTGACTCATGAGCCGAATATGGTGGTATGGGACACTGTATTCGAGCTGTCGGCCTACACTGACAGGGTGATGGGGGAGTGGTGCAACGATTCCGTGTAATAGCCCTTACAGCCCTTTGTAGTGACCTAGAGTGTACTCTGAGTCTACGTGGAGGCGATGACCCTTCTGTAGCAACAAGAGTACAAACTAGGCCTGTATTGATAAGGTGATGGGGGAGTGGTGCAATAATTCTATGTAACAGCCCTGACAGCCCTTGCAGCGACCTACAACCACACTATCATATGAGATTATCTAGGACTGACGACCCTAGAATGGATCGTTGTTTGGGAATGGTATAAGGAAGGTACCTTAGTTTTCCAATCCTGCTGTATGAAAAGGATTAATATTAACTTCGTAATCGTGCTTATCATCGCACTGCATGTGCCTGGAAGATGTGGAGCACTGAGGGATGATCGCATGCCGCAGACGTAAGATGGTGTCGCATGAGGGATTATGTAGGTCAGGGCATGCATCATGACTGCATTTCGTACTTGCATTAACAAGAGTAGTTAGGATTGTTTGATTGTATTGCTTTATCATTACTACTTGACTGAATTGATAACATGTTAACCTATGCTTTATTGTTCCACTGAGTTGATCACTCACTCCTACGTTACGGGACGGTGTTGTACACACCAACCGAACCTTGTTGTAGCTGCAGGTGTTGGCGATGCTTATGAGGCGGAGCCGGACTTTTGTGACGACGAAGATGTTTTCTGGCAGCTTCATGTGAGTTGTGTCTTGATCGACGGGGTTACAGGGGTGTTGACAAGAGTACCTTACACATTTGGTATATTTTGGAATTGTACCTGTAATGAAATAACCTGGTAACATTATCACCCTCTGGAGACTCACTACAGTTTATATATTTTATATATCTATCACAGTCTTCCGCTTGCAAATTTAACTGGCTCTGGAGTATGATATGTTGTTTTGTTATAATCTCATTCATGTTTCCATGCTCTCATCATAATCATCATTATCTGTGTTGCGTAAGTGATGCGTTGGAACTCGAGAGCTGAGATTTGCTCGACCCCCAATTTTCAGGGCGTTACAAGATGGTATCAGAGCATGATTTGGATTAAACCGGGCCTGGGTTATGGTAACATGACGCAATCTGATGCACTTTGAATTAGGAAAGGGGTTATAAAACTTTGAAACCACATTAGAATCCCAAGTTTCGTCGACAGGCGAGACTGAATATTGTAATTTAGTCCACAATTGTGAGTTCTTCTATTTTTTTGTTATGATTCATATACCCAGCTGCACCCAAATCTCACCACCACCATAGACCGGATCTCTATTGCTAATAAGTAATTCAATAGGCCACACAAAGGATCGCAACAATAATAAAATCTAGGACCACAAAGGAAAGAAAACGTTTAAGTTAATATGTTCCACCATTCCACTCTATCCAGGACCATCCTCAACTAAACCATAGATCATCAAATCATTTCTTTTTGCCTCTAAGTGCATCCTTTTGGGCCTTCTCTTTACCCTTTTAGAACCTTCAACTTAAAACCAACTCACCCCTAACTGGTGTTGTTCTTGGTCTCCATCTCACATGGCCAAAGCATCAATGCCTACTTTCCCTTATCTTATTACCTATGAATGATACCCCAAACTTCCCTCGAATGCATTCATTTCTATATCTGTCATTCCTCATCTTGACACCTATCCATCTCAACATCCCGATTTCAACTACACATCCTATGAACATGTTGTCGGTTGACAGCCTAAGATTCTGGTCCATAAAGCATGAATGCTCTTACAGCTATCCTAGAAGATCTCCCCATTGGTTGATTTGGTATGCGGCTATCACATAAAAATCCAAGGGCACATCTCCACTTCATCCATCCAGCTCTTACTCTACAAGCAACATCCCTCATCAATCTCACCATTCTCAAGAATTATAAACTAAGATATTGAAAACAACTTCTCAGAACTCAATCCTAAAGTCTAACCCATTTCCTTCAAAT
Organism: Magnolia officinalis; assembly: GCA_021015155.1. Classification (NCBI taxonomy): domain Eukaryota; kingdom Viridiplantae; phylum Streptophyta; class Magnoliopsida; order Magnoliales; family Magnoliaceae; genus Magnolia; species Magnolia officinalis. The sequence goes on from JAJHSJ010000007.1 coordinate 39,439,658, forward strand.
TTTTCAAGGTCCTTTCATACTAGACATAAATTATAATGTATAAATGATGAAAAATAATACTTAAACAAACATTTACTATAAATAGTAAATATATGTATAAATTGGACTTTTGACCATTTAAATTTTGGAATCTTGTGAAATAAGTAGGTTAGTTGGATAGAATAGCGCCTCCTACCCCAAAATCATATGCTACATGTTACATAAATTCATTCCAGTTTGTAAATTAGACCTAAAAATGCCTTAAATGGAGTCGGGGGCCAAACGGAGCAGTTACAGGGGGACCCAGGGTGGGACCCATACTTTTTTGGGGCCTAGGGGTCACGAGGACCTCGCCTAAAGGGTGAGGCATCGCCGTTTAGTCCAGAGGGTGTCGGCGAGGCCTCACCGTACAGTGGGCCCGGCCGGGCAGGCCGCCCGGGCCGATTGCATTTGGAGGCTAGGGTAACCCCCTGGTGCATGGGCCGTGGCTTGAAACCACCCCAAACACCTACTTCCTTCACAAATCACCCCCCCAAGCTCTCATTTTCTCTTCCAAGTTGTTGTTTCCTCTCTCAAATCTTCCTTTTGTCCACCCATTTCATCATTCCCTGGCCAAACACGCACACCATCACTGTTTTCTGCAATAGCCAACTTTCAACCTCTCCATTCTCTCTCATTTGAGCCCATGCATCTCCCATTGGTGGATAAAAATCATGTAAGCTTCCTAACTCATCCCATTTCTTCATTTTCCTTCTTCATTCCCTGTCATTTGGGCCTTTATAACCTTTGTTGCTGCTAAAATCTGTGGAGACGTAAAGGCTCCAATCCTATTCCCCCTTATCTTCACTTTTCCATGGCTCTATCCGAGCTTAATATGGCCATTTTTCTTGGATGTCTAGTCATCCATGTAGTTGTCTTGTAGTTTGCATGGGTAACCGTCTTAGGGTGTTTATGTTTCATGATTGATGGGTGTAATAGTTAGTAGTATGTTTTAAGTGTTTGAAGCCCTGGTTGTATTAGCTCACATGTATCTTCAATTGTGTCCCATAACCTTCACAACCTCCAAATGTTAGGACGTTTAGGGCTCGTTCGACCAATTGCATTAGATGAGTTTAAGATGAATAGAATTGTAAAGGTAACAATAAATGTATGTGTAGGGTATGGTCCCTAGATTGGGTGTATCCCATGTTTCCCAATACCATGTTTGGAGTGTATGCAGTTAAACGTAAATCCGGGATTTTCTTTCAAATTACACTTAGAAATTCATCATCATGGGATTTGGAAATCCCATCTCACACTTTCCCGCACAAGGCTCATTTTCCAAAGCCTATAAAATTAATTTTAATCCCCTCCCACCCCCTACCAAACATGTCACTCCAAATCCCGAGGTGGGATTAGCAATGTAGTCCCATTTAATACAATAGGCCCATAGAGTTTTGGACCTAGAGTTGGTACTCCTATATTTTGCAAACACATCTAGCAGTATAGGAAATCCAACAAATTAATAATGTGAACCTTAGGACCTTCTTAGCTAGTATGAGCATGTGTGTAGTACTCGAGCGTAGTTAAATTCAAGTACAGGCAACTCAATTCCAATCAGACAACGCTTGACCCTAAGTGATAAATAATTTATTGTATTAGAAAAGGTATGAAATCACCTAATGTATAACCATAGACTTTGGATTACAACTATTGGTTGGTTATACTAAGGAATGTAAAACACCAATTATGTTAAGACAATTGAAAGATAGATTTAGTTAGTTGACTTGATTAGGTTGGAGCGAGACCCCATTCCTTCGTTGAATCCCCTTAGTACTCACAGGCTCCTTTAATAACTCTTAGGAAGGTTGTTTGAGATAGAAACTAATCACGCTCATAGAAAACGTTTATATCCTTTGGATTTGATGTTAGGTCAAATCAATACACCCCTTTGAATTTCCTTCCCAAAGACGTACTACAATCGGGAACACGGAGTAAAGAGCTATATGTAAGCGAGGTATTCGCGGTTTGAATTGAATTCTCAATCCTGGTAGTTACCAATGAACTCTATGCTCTGATCAAGCAGAGGGTCGGGATCGACTAGGATTAAGAACTGATATGACAAATTTTCTGTCCTCGCGAGGCAGAAGGTATATGTATCCGTCTCAGACCAACTATACAACCTTCCTTCCGTGTTGGCCCTATCACTTACAACTAAAAGTTTCTTATTTCGTCTTTGAAAAGTGTTAAGAACATATAACCAATAGAGATTTTCTTTTTAGGCCCAAGGAGTTTCCCAAATGGGCAACAGACAGTTAGGAATTTGGTCCCAAATCGCATGCCATGTTGGCATATATATTGTGCATATGTGCGTAGAAAAATAGCCTGCCTGTTAAGATAGGCATGAGTAAATAAGGTAAGTCGGGGCCGTGATAAAGGTCCTTCTTTGGTAGAATTAGGCGTCTAGTCACCAACTCACACCTGTCCCTAAAGTCAACCACAACACTCATTATTTTTAGCTCCTTTCCGTGAACATAGGTACCAATGCCATAGAACACATCATCGATGAAAGGAAGACAAACGTATTGGGAAATCGTATCCCATTTCATGTCAAGGATAGGTCCTAAATTACACCTTTTTCCGACATACGGATCAGGACATAGATCTTGAACCCTGGAGGTAGAAATAAATTTTTAAGAGAGGTAGAATATTATGAGTCCAATCTAGTCAGGTCGGCTAATACACCTCTTTAATTTGAGTGGTACAGCGGAAACGTGGTGGACCCTTGCCCCACTGGCCCAGGATCAAATGGAATTGATCCAGACTGTACGTAAAGATAGGTCACTAAATAGGATCTGAATCTTCCTTAGAATGTAAAGCAATTAGGGTTGAAGTGTTAAACAATTTCATATTACAGAATAGGCCTAACAATGGGTATGAACCGAATTACAATAGCCAAGGTCAACGCATCTATAACTATGCTCGTTGAATACGAACATAATAGAAGCCCTAGCCTGTTCTACTATGAGAAACCATTTTAGGATGTTCTAGTAAGATTTGATTCACCATTTCCTTAGACATGGATAATAATAAGGACTCTCTTAGACCAAGACCTAAAGGGCAACCCAAGAAATAGGACATTTGAACCTTTTAGTGATGAGCATTCCCTAAGTTTTTAGAGTGACGGTCTACGAAGTTACTGAAATATAAACTGCGAAGCATTCGCGGCTTGACCCTATTCTCAATCCTGGGCGACTACCAATGGACTCACTGCTTGACCGAGCAGAAGACCAGGATCTACCAGGACTAGGAAGGGATACGATGAGTTTTCTACCCTGGCCAGGTACATGATCGATGCATCGGGATCAAGCCCACTATAATCGTCTCTCCGTGTTGGTCAAACATTGAAAAAAACTATCTTACTCTCAACAGATGGGAATCGCCGTCAAGACTCCAAATAATAAAGAAATCTATTGTAGCAAACCATCAGGATATAAGTAAGAGATAAACAAATAAATTTTTAAGGGGGATAGCCTAAAATGTACTCGACTAGCATGCACAATATACACCCTACCACGCATATGAACTTGAAATCAAAAAGTCTTAGGAAAATAGAGTAATAGAATTCTTACTTATTACATTTAGCCAATTTCGGGGACGAAGTTATTTTTAAGGGGGGTAGATTGTAACATCCCGGATTTTTGCCAACCTGGAATTAGACGTCCTTAGGCAATGGGTCGATCCAAACACCTTATTAACTTGTCAAAACTCAATCCCAAAGTTTAAAATCGCTTTTTAACCCCTTTCCGTTACAAACCTCACCTTTCACCACCTTGTTCTTAGATGTTTCTAAGTACTTTCATATGAGGCATGAATCCTAAAGTTTAGGTGATGAAGAACAATACTTTAGAAATCCGTACAAAGACCCGAGTGCCACCTTAGGCAGAAATCGCTAAGGATCAAATCCTTTAAAATGAGACAAGTAACTAAGTACTAAAGTAGATTAGCTACAAAATCCGCTTGATCCACTTTAAATACGATTTGCAAGACCCAAAACTTGTAGAATCACTAACGCTAGGTTACCCTAAAATCTAGGATCAATCTCATTACTCGACTGCTCTCGGGAGCATCACGAAACTCCGTATCAGATTTAGACCGCACGTCAAAAGTCCGAATAATACGAAGGTATAGACTTAGGACCGCCTTGCTGGGCTTGATAATCATCTTGGAGATCAAATCCAGATAGTGTTCCACGGCTATTCGCTTGAGCCTGGAGCGAGGAGTGTGAGAAAATGTGGTTTTCTTTAGAAATTAAATCTCATTTAAGTAATCCGAGACTTGTCGCTTGCGGGCCTGATATAAGCAATCAGACCGTCAGAATCTGACCCAATTACACCCTCGGATCAGGGGAAATTTTCCATATTTGGAAGTGCACTTGTGGCCCTGATCGATGGACGAGGACCGTTGAATTGAAACTGGTCTGCCACGGTCGATCTGTCAAGCCGATCGGACTAAAACCTTAACTTGACC